>OY829540.1:14003902-14607649 GCA_963691705.1 Viola odorata | reverse complement strand
TCAATTTTTATATTTCCATAAAAACATCATTTTTTATAAAAAAATCTGGATTTTTCTTATTTTAATTCCTTTTTTACATGTCTTTTAGATGAAAAACTAGATGGGGAGTAGGGGGATTGCATTTCCGTAACTTTTGTGCATTAAAATTGGTTTTTTTTGTTTTATTTAAGAAAGTATTTAAATTTGATCGTAAATTCAAATGGATTAATTAATATTGTTTATTCAATGTTAATTCACACTATTTTATTGTGATATTTTACCGTGATACAATTTGAGTCACATTTTAACAAAAAAACTAATACTAGTATTGAACAAACAACAAAGCATCATATTTGTCACTTGTGTCTAAGTTGCACCCTCCTCTAAGTATTTCATATTAGATATAAGATTGAGACCCACTATATTATCACATTTAATGTTGAATAAGCATATAAATCTCTTGTTAGCACCTTTTATAGTGGGTAAACCTAATCCACCAATAACATAATGGACTAAACAAACAACATTTCTATACGTGTTTAAAAAATATCACATCATTAAAAAGACTCCAATTATGTTTTTGAATTTAACTTTAATAATAATAAATAATATAAACAATTATTAATTAACAATAAATTTTCATTGATTGATATTAATTGTGTTCAAGTAGTAAAAAAATTGTCCATCATTAATTAAAGTCTCGAGTTCAAATCTAAGTATGAAAAAAACCATACTCGGAGAGTGAGTGATTTAAAGGACTATACCGGGGGAAAAAAGACTTCATCGACCACCTCTTTCAACCAAAACCACAAGACACTAAAAAAAAAAGAATGGCTCCCAACATAGAGTTCTTACTGTGTAAAAAGACAACAGTAACTAGACGTTGCAGGAAATATTTTCCTCCCCACACAATTTCCAGCCAAGTGAAGCTGAGGATGAAATAATTAGGGTTCCAAAGTTACGATTAGTCTCATTCAGCTTCCTCAAATTAGTAAATTTCTCTTCCGAACTCAATATCACATTACATTACAGCTGCATATCCTTAAAACCAAAAATCAGGAAAATATGTCGTCCATGTCAAAATAATAAACCTAGAGCAACACATTAAAAGGAACATCATGATGGGCTTTCACCATAAAAACTCTCTCAAGTGTCAACATCTGTCCATAGACTAACATTTTTTTTACCGTCAGTAGTAAGTTTTCGCTAACATTTACAATCACAGATTTCCACAACTATGAAGGAAAATTAGCAGAGCACTAGACTAATCATTTCAGTAACAGCTTAGCCCTGCTGGCTAGGAGATTGTCCACGTCCACTTCCACCTCGCGCAACACGACCGCGCAGAACACGACCGCGTGTACTCCTTCCACGGCCTCTAAGGGCTGGAGATGAAGGCGGTCTGGTTCCAGCTCCAGTTCCAGCACCAGCTCCAGCTCCAGCTCCAGCACCAGCTCCAGCTCCAGCTCCAGCACCAGATCCAGTTCCAGTTCCAGTTCCAGTACCAGTACCAGTACCAGTACCAGTACCAGTACCAGTACCAGTACCAGTACCGGCTGCAGCTCCTAACTGTCTTAACCTAGACTTCTCCCTAGCCCTGTTTGCTAAATGCACAACAGTTGAGCTACTTGCAGGTGAAACCTGTTTAACTTCTTCTGCCTCTGTTACGTCAGAACTATCAGGTCTCGAGTCATCAATATCTGCATTGGCATCTAGAGTAGTCTCAACAGGAGCTGACGCAGGGTCAGGAATCTGATCAGTCTCCACTGCAACCTGGTCATGACCATCGTTTGATTTATCAGATCCTTCCACATCCTCTTCAACTGCATCACCTTCTTCATTCCTTTCATCAGCAAGAACTTCGGACGGATTTATCTCACCCAATTCCAATCCTGCAGTCGCTAGAGCTTCTTCATCAATCCTAGCCGGTGACGCCTCAGGAGTAGTGCTAACATCAGGCAGACCCTCTCCAATTTCTGGGCTTGCCATCACATTTGACAAGTCAGCATCTTCACCATCATCAGCAACATCTGAAACCATCTCTCCCTCTTCCCGCTCACTGTCAATTTCTGTTGTTGGCTGTTCATTGTCTTCCATAGCAGCCTGGTCTCTAGAATCCTCACTATTTTCTGCTCCAGTTCCAACAGGCTTATTCAAAATCTCTTCTGCAACATCATCCTCATCCGGTAAGTCTACTTGATTCGAGTCATCTAGCTGTTTCGATTCTCTTGTAGGCTCAGATTTCGTCCCAGTCATCTCAACTTCTTCCTTCTCAGCTGCATTTTCCTCAACTGATCCTTGAGGCAAGTCAGCAACATCAGAAGATTCCTCAATAACTGGAAGAGTTTCCATTGGAATAGCAGATTGTCCTTCACCTCCTCTTTCTGATGAATCAGTACTCCTGGGCTTCTTTAGAACAGGTGCTCCCACACCAGAGCCTTGCTGTCCATGGTTAGGAGGCTCCTCATTCAACTCAGAAGCAGATGATGATTGACGTTTGCGAGCCACTGGAAGAGACAACAATGTGGTATTACGGCCAGTATCAGACTCATTAGAAAATGCAACCTTCCCCCCAGCATTAGATCCATCCACATCTGACATCTCCACATCAGCTACAGGCTCTTCAGGTTTAACAAGCCGAGGCCTTACCAACTTTCTACCTGTTCTTCGCGTTTCGACTAGGGTCTTCGGTGGAGGAACTGGTCTTTCTTTCTCTCCTGCCATTTTTGCAGCAGCTTGACTTGTAGGAACTGCAGAGGAAATTACCCTAAGCTGAGACAAGCTTTCCTTGCCTGCGCAAAAACAATCATAAGATTCTTGAAACCACACTAACAGTCGCAATAAACTGAAAGAAGAGGAAGCCAGACATTGTCCATCTGCAACAGTTGGTCAATGAAATGACTACCTGCAGCAGCGGGCTCTGAAGCATCTGTGACGGAAGTTTCTATAGGAGCACTGGCTAGAGTTTCAATTGAAGCAGTGTGAGCTACTCCTTCAAAATTTTCAAAAGCGGACACCAAGGCAGTAGAAAGATCATCCAAGACGGTCCCAGATGTACCCTGAAATATATCAATTCATAGATAATGACAGAAACCGTGGTCAGCGCACCACAATACATTAACTAAGCCTGAAACACAGGAATTAAACTACTGCACTTTGCCACATCATAGCTGCATATCAAGTAACAACTTCACTTGTGATTTTTAGTGAGGCATTTCAAGTCATAATATCAACAAGAAAAAAGCACACAAGGCGACAGCACACTATTTTTCCACACAAAATTTGAAACAGTTTCAGGGAAAAAATACAACGAACATTTCAATTTATTGATTCCATTAAATGGACAAAAAAATTTACCTCTGGAAGACTGCCTTCAGCATGCTTAAGCTTTTCCAGTTCAGTGGAAACACGCTCTAGAGCCAGTTTATGGTTCTCAAGTTTACTTGAGAAATTTGTTCTCTCCTGAGGGGTAGAAAACAACATGAAATTTTTTTCAGGCTTGGGACTTAAATTTCAGATGAACAACTAGAAGAGGCCCACAGTTTTGCTATTCAACACAATGCTATTTTCAACAGTACTGTGTATAAACATCATAACATTATTAAGCTTTTAACTAAACATCAAGTTTAAGTATCTAACAGTCTTTTGCTCAAATGTGAGCGCACTTACCTGATCAACAGTTTTCACAGATTCAGAAGCTGCATTCTCTGCAGACTTGCGCTTTTCAATCTCTGCCCGACGATCCTGTCTCTCCCTTTTCAATTCCTCTCTCATCCTCTCCAAAGTTCTCTCCAAAATCTGGATCGTCATTTAATGAAGTTAAAGTTAGGCACATCCTAAAAGGAGAAATAGAAAAGGGCCAGAAAACTAGTTGATGTCACTACAAAGGTACAAACCTGTATTCTATGTTCTTTCTCCTCCTTTTCCTTCATGATCTGTTCACCACTGACATTTCCGATGGATTTCTTACCTATTACAGAAAATTAGATAGTATAATCATGCCTATGCTTGGTGAACTCACTTTCACTTGCAATATGCAATCATGCTTGCTTACTATCAGGGGCTGTCGAAGTGGGCACTACGAAACCATCTGGTCAAAAGCATGGGGTTTTTATCATTACTCCTACTAATTACTACCCCCTCTGTCCCATTTAACATAGCCACTTCGATTTTTCACACAAATAGTGTGTAATAATTACACTGACAACTTGTATTTTGATTTCAACTTTCAAGTAATACAGCATAAAATAGTAAAGTTAACCAATTCTTTAAACTTAACATACTAAAATGAGTTACCGTCTAAACTACATCATTATCATATCATAAGTTTGCGTCAAGTACTACTATGTAAAATTGAGTTTTCCCAAAAAAGGAATAAATAAATAATTTGCCGTTATATTTTACCTTTTACTATCATTAAAAAAAGAATTTGCCATCATTTTATTACACATGAAACATGGTCTATTAGTAACATAATTACTGTATTCTTGTGTTACTTTAGATTAAACACAAAATTCACCATTTCTTTCAAACAAAAGTGTTACTTTGGAATATTTGAATCAATAACTTAACAAAATACTTAATGAAATAACTTCTTATTTATTCAGAATATATTTATGTTCATTTTATTTTAAGATCAAAGAAATTAAATTAAATTTTATTAAATGTCTTAACAATTCAAGCAAAACCAAGGTATAAACATTTAGAGAATAGAGAAGCACCTTGTTTTAAGTCTTCAATTTGTTTGAGAAGTCCATGCTTTTCATTGCTCAGTTCATCTTTTTCCTTCAAATGGCTTTCAGATTTTCTCTACAGGGGAAAGCAAATTGCACAACATTTTAATGATGATCATTATGTTATATATAAACCAAAAGGGAAAAAGAATAACACCCCAAAGCCACGGTATTCAAGCAGATAATAATGATAATAATTGATACACAATGTTTACTTCATAAGATTAAATAGGATGATCTCCCAACCTTCCACTGCACTGTCAACTTCTTCTGCTTCTCCCACTCTAGCTTAAGACTAGCCTGCATGAAAATCCAATAATACAGAAGTCATTGGATATGTAGGGACTAATGAGACGTGAACTAATGCATAAAAAGTTAGCCAGGGTACCTCTGTCTGCAAAACATCATTTATCCTTTTCTCTTGCTGATTCAGTTCTACAGCACTCTTTGCAAGGTCTTGCTGCAATTTCGATATTGTTTCAAGTTGCTTAGACAAACGGTTCTTCATGTCCTCTATCTCAGCATCCTTCCCGTTCAATTTTTCCTGTAAGGAAATAGTAGGTGAAAAATATGCAACAAATGAAAGGAAAATCAAATAACAAAACAATTTTGAAAAAGGACCAAAGACACTTTAATCGATTAGATCAAATATGTAACAATATATACATGTTCCAGGTCAACTGTGGAAAAAAAGAAGTGAATAGGCATGGTCCAAAAAAGGCAAATGAAGACAGTAACTTGGACGAGCATTTCTTGAAGAATCATGGCACCTATAACCTCTTGAACTTCAACTTTTAAGACGAATGCTTTCTGACATTTTCTTATAAGTAAAGACCAAATTCATGCAGAGCTTCTTGTAAAGGTCAGTTGTCTCCAACATTTCTCAAAATCTTGCTAATAAAGGGAGCTAACTCATAGAAGGAAGAAAAAATAAAATGCCCCAGGTGTTTGGTAAGAGGAGTAAGTAATTTAAGGTTTTCTTTTAGGGAAATATTCCTAGGTTGTGTAAAGGTTATCCTGGGACACACATCAAGCGGCCACCAACCTATGCAGTATCAAGATAGAGAGAAACCAGGCATTCAGCTCAATAGAGATCAAAATCAGTGTTGAAACCAAGCAAATTCATAGCCAGTGTAAGGCTAAAATGGGCGTAGAAATGTACTATGGCAAAAGGTGATAACGAAATAAAGTGAAACATGTAAACAGAACGAGATCAGATGAATAAAGAAATTAAAAAAAGTATAGTCTATTGATCTGTGGGTTATCTTAGGAACATAGTGTCTCTATTTATAGAATAACCAGTCGGTGGCATTCACAGACTAGTTGAATAAAACCTAACATTCTATCAAGCTTCCTACTGCGTTGATCCAACATGAAAAGCCCATTTTATCGAGCCCTGACAAAAACTAAACAGTAAAGCTAATAAGGGGTAACATATTTCGTATAAGATTGTCAAAATCAGACAAACAAGTAATGAAATGGTATTAAAAAGAAGAAAGCGGGAACTAAGATACATTGTTTGGTCTCTAAAGGTTCACTAATCACTACACAATAGTTCACATCCAAGTAAACAAAATGGAATATAATAAATATACGTGTGAAGCCCTTTAACTATAGACATTACATTTAACCGCTGAACTAGATTCATGGCAACAACCTATCGGGCCAACCATATGAACTTACGTTTTAAGTTATGCAGACAAAAGACGGTTTTCGGTGTTGGTTATCCAATTACAGAAGCGAAATCCAATTTTATACTCAAGTTTTAAGATTACGCATCTAAAAATCTTCTGAAGCCATTGACCCAATGTTTAAATATCAGGTCTCAGTAGAGTTGTTCAGGACAGCTATGACAACTCCTTTCAACACTTTGTAAGATGAGAATTTTCCATTAAATATTTTGACTTATGAACTGCATATAGCTGATCACCAAGAAATCCATGCTAATCCCTAAGTGCAAAAAGATCTATTTGCATCTTCTATGATTTAATTGTTATACCACACTGCAAACAGCACTGTCAAATGCAAATCATCTAGTGGTAAAAATTGTGACAAAACTTCTCTTGATACTCTCTTGATATTTCTAACCCATCCTACACATCACTCTAACTACAGCAATACCAATTTCAAGTTTGAAGATCTAGAAACTAGGAGGAAAAGTTTAGGACTTACCTGCAACTGTTGAACATCATCCTTTATCCGATTATAATCTTCCGGGTCAATATTTCTACACCTCTCAAGTAGCTAAACAAAAACAGATTGGCTCAGAATGCTTGAATGATAACTATTTGGAAAGAAAATAAAAATAAAAGATGCAATACCTCAGAAACTCTAGTGGAGAGGTGATCTTTCTCGATCCTTTCCCTTTCAATTTCTTTCTTATACGATTCAATCTCAATCTCTCTCTCCTTCAATAGAGAATCTAGATTGTCAGCTTGAGCAGCAGCCTTCTGTGCAACTTCACGCAATTTCTAATATATAATAAGGATATAGTTAATGAGTGACAACAATAAAATACATACATACATTATATAGATATACCAACATAAAGTTGCCTGATAAATATCAGATCCAACATTGACCACAAACAAATCAAAAATACCTGGCATTCTTCAAAATTATGCTTGTTTTCCTCTCTCAGTTGGATGTTGCTTTCACGAAGTAAGTTCATCTCTCGAACCTGCATTAAAATTTCAAAGGATGGAGACTACAGGAAAGAATTTTTTTTTAAACAGAGACAATGCCCTGCAGACAGGTAAAGAATAGGTTGGGGCAGGAAGGAAATTGACTTCTAACTGGGGTAACCAAAAATGAATAAAATCATAAAAGAAAAGGAAGGCAGTACCTATCCGTATTTCTAACTCTACTTCAATGGTTCAACAACATATGAAACACTACCTGAAGCTGGAGGGATTTGATCTCTTCCTCTGAGAACAGTAATGCTCTGGAGCTTGTACGCTCAGTATGGAGTGAAGCTTGTGCAGTTTCTGCTGCCTTAAGAGCACTGTCAAGCTGTAAGATCATAGACAGGGATTTTGGTGAGTACATAACAAAGGAAGTATAAATTACAGAAAGGAATAATCCAAATGGATATATATATATATATATAGCTGGACCACAGATTAATGGAGTTCAGTAGTGTCCCAAAGAGTAAAAGCATAATGAACAACTTTAATCCAAACATTTCCAACTTATAATATTATCTACTAGAGAATTTCAATGTACATGGGTCAATTTTTCTTATCAAGTTATAAGAAACACGTAAAAGAGTCACTAGAATAGATCAAACACCAATAACAACTCGTTATTTTAGCTATCAAGTTACAGAAGTCATAGATAACAACAATTTAAACTGTACATGGCTCAACTTGCATTTCTAGACAAGATTAGTAAGAATAAAACATATGGCCTTCTCTACAGCACAACTATAACAACATGCTCAGTAAGATGATCATAGAAAATATTTTTGAAGGTAACAAACGTACAGCACAGACATAAGAAAACATCATCATTTTTGTAAGCAATATCATTTAAACATGATTATTCCATGAGGGAGACACAAGGGGTCATCAAGTCTTAATCACATGCACAAAATAATTCAACAAGAGAACACAAATAGAAAAAAATTCCGAGATCAAAATCCTTCTTGAAGTCCCACTACATAGTTAATGTGGACTTTGGGGTCAGCGCTAACATACCTGTGATTGCAATCGATGTTTTTCCTGTTTCAAAAGAGAAATTTCTGTTTCCGCCTGTTTAAATAAGGACAATAATTAGGTTCCACTAGCATGTTAGGCATTGGATAGAGAAGAGCACTTGAACTCGAAGCTACATACAATTTCCTTAGACCTTCGTAGATAGCCAATAACATTCTGCAATCCAGCATCCACATTTGCACCAGGTCTGGTGCTTCCAGAAGAAATTCCAGCAGAATTACGATCCTTCTCAGCCAACTGAATGTGCAAAGCCTCAAGTTGGCTATGCAATATTTTATTCTGCAGAATAAGATGCGAGATGTAAAAAGAACATAACAGCATAAAGCATACAACTGATACACATATACCAAGAGTGGTGACTTCTTTATTTCCATGAACCAAATATAAGGTGCCTTAAATTATTATTTGACTTCCCAGCAAGAAAATATGGGAGACAAATATAAAGATGGTCTACAAAACTTCAATTGGATACAAATAGGGACGTTTCACAAGTCATTCCTCTAGACTATTTTAGGTACCATTCATTCACCTTAGTATGGTCCAAAAGAAATCTAGCTAGTAAATTTCAAGTAACAAAGTTTTCAAATTAAATCTGCGTTGTATGGAGACTCAACACCATAAACAATGGGATTTACATATTTATATATGAAGACAGGATAGATTGCAACTATTACAAATAAAAATTATTTCAAGCATCATAATCTTACAAAAGACAAAAGCAAGTTTGACTATAATTTTGAAGTAGAGTTGGTGAATAACCAATTAAAAGCCTCATGTCAACTTTCAAACCACATCAGCTAGCATCTAACACTGGTGTTAGACTGACAACCGACTGGTACCTTCTCTTGATGAGCTGCATCAGTGCTTATTGCTAAAGTTTTATATATATATATATATATATAATAGTTTCAACTTTCATGATAGCATTTCATTTGTTTCCACAAAAAACCTGCCACAGCTTTACTAATTGATAGCATAATCACCATGGTAATTGAACTTATACAGGATTAGTCCTATGATGTATTTTTCGAACTGAACTGGACTTTTGGCCAGTTTGGCTGGTCACCTCTGATTTTTAGAACATTGAAATACAGTACAAACATCAAAAAAAGAAGCCAAAAAAGCTATCAAATACCTGTTCATTGAGTTCTTGATATCTTTTCTCAGCATCAATTTTTGACTCGACCAGCATTGATTTCTCTGCTTCCCATTTAGCCTTCAGTTCATTCTGCAAAGGATAAAAGCAGAATAAAAGCTGGTAATTCAAACATTCTGGAAACGGCACGGATATTTAGAAGAAAAAAAAACAAGAGATGACTGCCTGTCAAAAAGAGTGATAATACAAGTTTTCCATAACCAAATAAGAGGACAACAAATTACCCCATCAAGTTAGTCCAAATGAGGGTCAGTTCAACGAAAAAATACAACTAAATTTAAAGTCCCAAGGAACAAGTGAACCGCTAGCCAGACCATGAGATTCAAAATTGCCAAATATTACTGGCCCCTTCAAAATGGGAATGACAGTAATAAACCATCTTAGATGCATACTTAATGCCCAGTTAGACAAATTTAAGAATAACATTTCTAGACAAACCTTATTTCCGTAGCCAACCATATTCAACAAGTTCATTAATACTCAACTCTATGAGATAAAAAAATCATCACACATGAGGACAGTAATTCTTCTACAAACTTCAATTATCCCACAGGTATCCCCATGTTTTCTTCATTAAATCCTCTACGTTACGAAACCATCGAATTTAGTCCTGGAAATTTTCTACTTTCTCATTTTAGTCCTGATGTTAAATTTGGCTACAACAACAAGAAAGAATGAAGAAAAGGTAAATGAAAGGACACCATGCCAACATGATAATAAATCATCACACCAAGACAATTAAATAACTACAAAAAAAACAATGAAGGCATAATACAAGAAGAAGTACATTTTCACTTAAATGCGCATCTGCCAATTTCTGCAAGCCAAATGCTTCTTGCTGAAGTGATGCAAGAGCTTGCGATGTTTTTGTCAACTCCTGAATTGTCTCCGATTGTAGAATAACCTACAAACAAGAAAGAATTAAAATCACCTACAGTCATGGATATCACTTCTTAATAATTAATATTCCATATGAGATGTGAGCCCTGTAACTTTTTGTTTTCTGATTGAAGGACAAGAAAAACTATTTCCAAACTACATCGAACTGAAAAGTCAAACATCTAAACCGAGTCACTCAGTGTGAATATGGAAACAGATAGCCACGGGGTAATCATGGATTTTGGAGACAACTACACAAGTTGGTGACACTGGCTAGCGTACACACACCAAAACCACAAAGAAGCAGTACAATGAACTGGAGAAAACTAGAAAGCCAGAGCAATCCAATTTATCAAGGTTCAAAGGAAAGCTTTTATAAGATAACGCTAAATGGTATAAAAAATTTCAATAGATGGTCCCATTTTACTATGGATTAGATACCTTTGTATATGTAGCTGGAGGGCAAACATTTCAAATATGAACATACGAAATAAACAGAAGTCACCTGTCTTTCATAATTGGTTTGAGCAGTGCGCCATCGCTCATGCTCCTTCTCCAAATTTTCTTCATGAGCAGAAATTTGGATTTTCAATGCTGAAATTTGAGAACTGCATAAAAAAGTCCAGGTAAGAGGAACTTCAAGGAAAGAAGATCACAGTATCTGCAGTATGTATATCTTACGATTTACTCGAGATTTCCACTCTCAATCCATTAATTTCAGCCAAAGCAGAAGCAAGAGCCTCTTCCTTTTCCACAGCTGCAGAAGCTACTGCATCAGACTTCAGATTCAAGTTGCTGTCCAGTTCCGAGATTCTCTGCCTAAGAGACAGAACTTCGGCTTCTAATGACTCCTTTAGCTTCTCTGACTGAGGAACATTTAGAAATTATTGTTTTAAGATGAACATTTCCATGCCCTGAAACCAAAAATTCAACCTAAAACTAAAAGAGTTCACATTACAAGCATGGATACCTCACTCTTGAAGTTTTCATGAGCAACTTCCATCTGCTTTAATGCAGTCTCATTTACTTGTGCAATACTCTTATACTGCAAAAGCAATAGCAATTTGTCATGTTACATGCATCAAACTCATAAGCAGAGGATGCAAGATATAATAAACCTGTAACATGTGCTCCTTATAAGCCTGCACTTCTCCTTTCAATTTTTGCATCTCCTCTTTTGCCATGAGCACATCGGTGACAACCTTAAGGGCCATTTAACCAAAACAGAAGTCAGCTTAAAAACCAAAAAAACCCTCAAGTGGTCATCTCACAAACACTCACGCAGCAGTCAACACAGCTTAAACTCATTATAATTATGTCGACCCAACAAGGACAAAATCATTTATGGACAAATGAGGACCAAAAAAAAATACCAAACATATATCATCCAAGCCCATAGAACTTCTCTATGTTTTTTCTATTAATAGGTCCAAGGGATCACGTCTAAATAGTAAATACATGCAAAGAAAAATGAATTCCAAAAGCAAATTACAAGGGATATCGCCATAATTTTCTTAAGAAAGGTACAGCCAGAAGAAACTCTTATCAAGTAGTGTTTTCCTAAGAAAGGTACAGCCAGAAGAAACTCTTATCAAATAGTGTGGAAGAAAATACACAAATGAACATAGGATCATAAAAAAAAATTCAAGGATTTTCTTACCAAGAAGTGTGAAATAAACCATCCACCATAAACCGACCAGATGCACTAACCTATTACCAACATGATAAAAACTACAGAGTCCAACAAACAGCACTAACCTCAGAAGTTGAAATAGAGGAAGGTATGCCACCATCATCCATACTGGTAACCTATATCAAGAGTGTAAGAAAGTAGGAAGACAAATTAGATTCAGAGTCATAATAAAAATCCAACTTGGTTGGTTACAATGACCAAAACAGAACTCTTTAAACAAACGTCTCACAAAATCATCTGTCATCACAAAGATATGTTTTAAAGTTCACAATGCTAAAGCATTTTGAACAGATCTTATCAGTTTTAAAGCGTTTGGCAGATTCTTTTTTATTAGAGAAATTAACTTTTTCACTTGTAGTTCAATAAGCATGACATTGACAATGATGCTTCGATTCATTGATGTATGCAAGGTGACATTCATGATTTATTTCTCATTTTTAGAGGAGCTGAGATCTTTTGGAAGACGGACCTTTGCGCCTGAAATTTTGATAATTTTCTCCATATCTGAAAGCTTGGCCTAGCAAAGCAAAGAACAATAAACAGGAGGATAAGTCATGCATGCACAGATAAGGATCCCCAAACATCTAGAACCTTTGACAATCAAACATGAATAGTGAAACTGATACTATGCAACGAACTTTCAATAGTCAAAACTAATAGAGACCTCAGCAACAGCAGCCCTACTCTCAGCAGCAGAGACTGCATGCAAGGCATTAGCTAATTCTTTTCCCATGTCTTCAACTTGCTTCATGGCATTCCTCAACATCAGCTCACGGTCAGATGTGAGAGATCTGACATTGTCCCTTTCTTGTTGAAGTTCTTTCTTCGCCTCAGCCCATTCCCTCTGAAATACGGAGAATTGTAAAGTTATATCCCATCTTACCATACGTAACTTTAAACTTGCCAGAAATTAATTAATTCAAAGCATGCATGAAAGGGAAAAGTATAAACACACCTCAAGTTGTTTTATGTACTCGTCTTGTTTTCTCCGTTCAACAGCTCTTGATTCCTGTGGTTCTCATTCAATAAATTAAGAGATATCTCTACCAAAAAAATTAAATGAAATGCAAGAAAACCAATTCAGGTAAGCATACCTCACGAACCTCTTCAGCACTTTGGATAGTCTCCAAGCTAGCCTGAAGTAGAGAGAGAGAGAGATTTAGACATGCAACAATTATCACAATAGGAAGCTGCACAATGCTTAACCTGCGAGCGGTAAAATCTCTCTGACAAACTTCGGACTTCATCACAAGCTCTCTTTTCAGCATTCGACAGCAGTTCCTTTTCTTGCTTTAGAACAGACATCTGTTGAGAAGCATTGCCCAAAGTAAGTAATATGATAAAACAGATTCAACAACTATAAAAAATGTAAGCTTTTACCTCCATTTTTAACTTTCGAGAAACTTCCTCAGATGCATGCAAACATTCTGAATTTTCACGAAGCTTTCGTTGGTAGTCAACTATCAACTGTGAAAACTCGACATTCCTTGCTAAGATGCCATTCATTTCACTTCTCTGTTAGGTAACAAACAAACAGAAAGATAAATAAATACGCATAGAACATGCAGTTAAAACAAGCACTGTATTTCTTGACGTTATTCCCTGATGAAATGATTCGCAACAGGTTGTCATACAAGCAATAACAAACAGCCATCTCTCTCGTGCAAAGAATATCTTATAATATGAAATTTTAAAACCACCATAATGAAGAAAGATGTACCAAAACCAACTTAAGATAGAGATAAACAGAAAACTATACATGTGTAAAATAATAACTGAGAAAATATAGACAACTTCAGAATTCTAGAACTCTGTTTACCTGATGCTCAAATTCTTTCATAAAGCCATCAAGCCTTTCTTTTGCAAAATTTGCATCCATAGCCAGCTTGTCACGTTCAGCCCGTAACAATATGATATCACTCCTAAGAATGATGAATAGTACAGAATTAAAACGGAAAATTCTGTGGCAGAACCTTAGAACAAATGTAAAATGCACCCGAAACTTCAATGCACATTTACCATTAAACACAAGAGAATAAGACAACAACAATATCATTTGTGCATAAACAAAACAGAACATTGTAGGTACACGTTTTCTTTCAGCTACAAAGAACTCCAAAAACATGTATTATACATAAAACAGAAGAAAATGAATTCTGCCATCCAAACCAAGTAAAAGAACATGGTGAAACACAAATTGAATGAAAGAAGAAAGTTGGCCATTACCGAAACAAAGACAGGGAGGAGTAAAAAAAGTCTCCACAAAAGTAGAATGTGTTATAAGGTATGCAACGATTATAATTATTTGGTGACGACGAGAGTCCAAGGCCAAGTCAAGCAAGAATCAATTAGAAATTTCACAGCAAAATATTCTTGCATTCATCCCCTTTATTGCCACAACATTAGAATTTAAAAATGATATGCAAGGACCCATATTTCCTCAAATTACATAATTAAGGATCTTTGACTAGTAAGAAAAATAAATTACCTATATTTAGCCGAATCTTCTTCAAGAGATCTCAATCGCTCAGCAGCCTTTTCCTGGGCTTTCTTAGCAGTTTCCTACAGTGAAAGTATGTGGAATGTAAACCATGTATGCTACAATTACAAGAATTACAACCATCATCAAAAGAAAATTGTTTCATTTCCAACCATACCTGGGAGCCTTCAAGCATAAGTAACAAGTCATTCCTTCCACCTTCTGCAACAACACAGTTATTAAGAGGTAAGCGCAAAAGTAAAATTCCTAATGTAACAATGTTGTATAAGTAGATCTCATTTTAAGGAGCAAAGCTCAAAAGAAGAAAAAAAGTTGGTCAATCCACAGCATAAATGTACATATTTGTGTCTATACAAGCACATAAGAAACAGTGTCCACATTGTATGTAGATCTTTTAAGGCTTCTTTAACCTATTCGTTTGAGCCATAAGTATCTCATTAATTCAATATAGTTGGACATAATATATGCTCTTTTATGTCTGTAGGTTTCATGAGTTGGCCAGCCACTTCCTGTCACGCCATTCCTCCAACCCCTTTCCCTAGTAGTTAAAACTAATGATAAATAATCCATCGCCATAGACATCAGAAGCAAAAGTGTTCAGTAATGAAGTGTGACTTTTATGCTGGCAATGAATATCTAATTGCTTCTTGCTTGCCTTGGCCTAAATTCAATGGGATTAGGCAATGCCTAAATTCATGATGTCACGAGCTGTCTCAATACATACATGTTCTTAGAGAAGACTTCATGTCGAACAAGAAAATGAAAGAGGGAACTGAGCATAACACTGAAACAAATAATCATTCATTTCAACATATGCGTGCCCATTAAAACACAAACATAAGCAAACACACATCAGATAGTTCTAGCAGGGGATGTTACAAAAGAAAGGGGCTCGGCATCTTGTGGTGAGAAATGAACATGCAAGAAATGGCAAAGGAACACCAAATATAGATAACGAAAAGTTGCATCAGCCAATCAAGAGCACTTTCAGCAAATAAGAGTTTTCTCAGTGAATGCACTTTTGTCATTTTGGGCAGAACCCTCATATTGACAAACATATTTTGGAACAGAACCCAAATATAAGAAAATATCAGTGATAAGATATGGTAGATGACCTTGAGCTGCAACAGTAGAACGCGAATGAGATGAATGCAGCCTCTGTTCTTCTTCATATAGCCTTTTGTACATAGCAACCTATGTACATCAAAAAGAAAATCTATTGGAAAAAAAGGCAGGACGAGGCAGTAGTTAAGTACTAGCTCTTGCAATAAGTGTTATCATCGCATCAAAAGGCCAAAAGAAAAAGTACAGCGGTATCTTGAAAGCAGGTTTATTAAGGGAACAGAAGCCACAGAAGGGTTGCTGGACCAGTGAAACATTAAGCACTCAGGAGGCTTACTGAAGTATGGAGTGATTCAATCATATGACTCTGTTCTTCGGCTCTTTGTAGAACTGCTGAAACCTTAGACTCAGCTTCTTCAGTATGTTTCTTGAGCTGCATTTCAAACTTTTCCTGCATCGTAATATAGCACAGCTTCATAAATGGATCCAAATACATGAACCACAGACACAACCATTCCTTTGGTTAGTACCTTGAACTCCATCTCTCTATTTTCAATCTCATCTGAAAGATTGCGCACAAGACTCCTGAGCTGGACATTTTGTTCAACCAATCCATTGATATCCTTGAATGTCAACTGTTAAACATTGCACCAATAAGACAGATAGTTACTCTCATTTATCCAACAGAAATTGAATTGTTTCATTCTCAACTTTTGTCAAGAAAAAATATTTCAACAGATTCATCGAGCCAAAAAAATGGACATGAACTTACAAGTTGTTCCAAAATTTCATTGTCAGCATAAGACTCCACAATATCCATCCCACTAGTGGCACTTATAGTATTATCTGTTTGGTCATGCCCCATAGATCCACCGCGAAGTTGAATATCACGACATTCCTTAAGAAGAATTGTCACCTGTAACACAATCATTGAAGTTCACAGAATGATAGTGGGAAGCACGGCAGAAAGTGCACGACATTGGTAAAGTTAAGGCAAATTTGGTGTTTGGGACACTGCATCAAGTCTCATGTATTGTAAAAAAAAAAAGAGGAATTGCATGGTGAAAGAACAGATTGCAGTTGCAAGTATTTATAAATTGGTGTTACATGAACGTCAAAAGAAATGCTATCCCATCATACCTAACCAATATAATGACAAGGACGTACATCTTCTATTTGTAAGTGGAATATACGGGAACATGGGCAATTCATAGTGTCATGCGCACACATGCACATAACAAGAATGTAGTAGCTCACGCCAAAGAAACAAAAGCAATATTTCCTAGTGAATGTTTTTTGTAGAAGATATGATTTCTGCACAAACTTAACATGGACAATCCATAGTCTTCATAGACTCGCAGGTCTTTACAAAAAGCAAGTCTAGCGGCGCATTCCAAAATGATGGATCATTGCATCACTTTTGTGTCACATTTTTCAATGTTTTGTGGATGTCGTCTGTTTGAATTTCAGGGGTACATACCAAATTAGAAACTTAACTAATCAAAAGAGGAAACAGCACTACTGCAAACCTGTTTCTGAAGGTCGACAATCTCCTTCTGTGCCAAACAACTGTCACGTTCATGCCTCCTCAAATCCATCTGCAAAAGGAATCTATCACCCATAGTCCATAAACAGCACTACAAATCCAAAATAAACAACAAATGCAGATAAGGTATAACCTTCAATTCTTGAATGGTTTTCTCTAGATTTGCCTGCTCAGATATTGATTGCTGCAATTTTTGATTGATGACAGAGTACGACTCTACCATCTTCTCATATTCCTCTACAAAAGCAAAAAAGCAATTCAAAAATCAGAATTTTGAGGGCAAGAAGAACAAAACGTAATAACTGAGCTCATATAGGGTACCGAGGTCAGTATAAACAAAAGAATTTCCTGATCATGATATTGACTGGACTATATGAAGTGTTCAGAGACAGGCATGACAAGACAATATAGGGCTCAACGTTCCACCATCCACTTTCCCCAAAATCATGGCTTTATGACTATAAGAACTAAACAAACTACACAACCAGACACATTTAGGAAAAATTAGCTCATCCATATGTATATTCTTCTTTACTTTAGGGAAGTACTAACATGTACCCAAAGAGCAGACGTTAAGGTTGTCGCGGACAACAAACTTTGAAGTAATAAAAGTTATGGAAGGCGTATGGGCATAGATTAAGTGACGGGGGAAAACCTTAATGTGTGCCATTGGCGCACATTGAAAACAATTTTTTTTTTCTAATCCCTTGATAAAACACACACGTGATGCTAGACTATGAACAATCTAGTCAAAGAAGGGATCAATATTAACGTCCAACCAGCTTGCAATTACAAGTTAGTTGGCTTGAGCTTAAGTTGTGACAAAATATCATCCCATCCATCTTCAATATGGAAGAAGAAACAATTTTAATAGAACTGACTCAGATCCCCACTTCTGCTTACATTATTCTCTCTTTAGATAGGAGTTTTCCTTTTCTAAATAAAAATCCAATGGCTAAATGTAATTTTAAGCTCTCTATTTTTCCTACTGCTAACAAAGCACTTGAATATAAAAGTGGTGCCAAATGTCAACTGCACACTGTCACACAGACATCAAGAAGTTCTTGGTACAAATAGGGACGTCTATTATCCATAAACACTTCTCATACTGGATCATTTTAACTATTTAAGAGCGCACGCGCACACACATACATATACATCATACATACACATCACTGAGTCCAATTAGTTATGGACAACAATTATCACAAAAGCTCCGCACTTTGCTCATCTACAAGATAGTTGGCATAGGTTCTAAAACAAAAGTCAACACAGACTCACATACAATCGTATCCACATGAAATTGATTCAAATTTAATAGGGCATACCTCTTTCATCCATAACGACTCCAGCCTTTTCCTCGAGTTCACATAGGACCTACAAAAAGATAAATAAGCCTTCCTAAGATTTCAACATCAAGTAAAAAACAGCAGAACCTCATACGAATAAGTATTGAGCCAACGGAAAATTAAGGGACTGTTGACGTGGAGCACTGATGAAAATAGCATGATATCAAAGCACATTAAAACCAAAAGAATGCTTGAAGAAATGAACAAAGCATACCCGCTGTAGTATTGCTTCAGATTCTTTCCTTCCTAGCTGTTCATGGCGAAGAGCATCTACCGCTTCTTGGTATTTTTCGTACATTTTAGCCAGCTACACAACACACACAAAATATGAAATCAACATTCACACATTACACATGCGAAAATACTGAAATAAAAACTAAGCCTGTAACTCACACTCCAACCATCACGGAGCAGAGAAGCTGCTAAAGCAGTTCCTGAAACACCAACAGGAATTCTTGGAACAAGTGCGCTACTGTCTTCAGCAAAACCATCAGTATCAAATGAATCCATTAATCTGCAACATAAGAACCCGCAGAAGACAAGCTAAAAACAACCACAATAAAATAGTAAACTCAAACTTTACACTTGAACAATGGAGTGACTATAGAAAGGGTAAAAAGAATCTATGGCTCACCCAAAAAGCTGTTTCATGCTACAGAACTTTGACATACTAAGTTCAGTCCAAAACTGACTCGTTAAGTTAAATGAAACTGTTTGGCGTATGAAAAGCAAAATTCCATATTGCACCTTCAACTGGTGAGACACAAATAACAGTGAAGGCCAAGGTAACGTAATGTTGCCTATAATACAGCATGCCTAGAGTTGGCCAAAAAAAGAAATGTGCACACATTCAATGCACTCTAAGTGTTTAATACCTTCATCCCATGCCAGTACTAGCTCCATAAACCCCAAGCACACAACAAAGGTATAAAAATGTTAACTCAGAAGATCTCATTCATATAACTGGAACAATAAGTCCCAACAACTTGTAACCATATAAAGTAGATAATAGACAGTATGCAGTCCTCATCTATGTATGCAAACAGAACTCCACAAACCAAACAGGAAGCAAATATGGGAAGACTTTCACATTTTTCATTTACACATAAACAGCCGAAACATACAAATTCTGGATAGAGAGCAGTTTTTTTTTTCCTTTAAGGCTTACAGGGAAGTTTAAACCTAGCTGTTGCAAGGAATGAAGCAGAGCATAAAGACAGCATACAGATTGAGCTACAACTAAATGGCAGGTACACCCATGTGCTAGCCTCTACAACTGATATATTTCATCTAAACATAGGCATACCTTTTTGTTGTAAAGCTGCTAAGTGGAACAAGATTCAGCTCATTTGCTTTCCGACCAGCTTCAACCTCAGCTTCAAACTTTTTAAGTGCATCTTTCAAATCAGCAGCCTCCTAATTCACCAAAAGCAAAGCCAATAACCACATCACAACAGTGTTTGAGATTGTGAGATGAGAAGACTAATTTAGAAAATGGAATGTGGCCACAATTTCTGACATCTCCTTTCACTCACATAAGAAACTCTAAAACACAGTTCACTACATTAGTCACTCTAGCAAACAATTTTTCCACCAGTACAAGTGTTAGCAGTTGACGCCTTCATTCACCGCCTTCCAGTTCCGGACCTGGAACTTTATTTCTCATCCTCAAAGTTTAGGGGAGGAAAGAGAATTGTCATCGACAAAAGATGAACTTTACTTTTTAGGTTTTCTTCAGGGATAAGTCTTGGAGGAGGTGAGATGAATGAAGGAGTCACCAGGTCTATAATTATTGGTGTCGCTAGCCATAGATGAAGTAGAATATCATAACTACGCCAACTTTGCTAATGCAAGATTGCTCCATATTTTTGTTAAGATAGGGGTTAGGGTTAATGTTCATTAAATTGTAGGCTTAATCTTGAAAACAAAATTGGATGTAGAGGTTGGTGTAATAACTATAATCTCTATACAACAATTCAAGGATATCAGGAAGAAAAGTATTTAACAAAACTAACGGAAGCTCACACCTATGGTTATTATGAATCACGTCTAAGGAAACTAAAGGGAGCTCACATCTAGGGTTCTTATGAATCACGTCTACGAGTTTGACACCATCTCAAGCATAATAGCAAGAAGTCCCTAAACAAATGAAATTCGTAGCTTGAAAGCAATTACAAGCATGTCTGCATGTCTGTGTTAATAGAAAGACTTGTAACTAACGAGCGTTGGAATGCAATTTTAGCTACAATACAATGAAAAGGAAAATTGGAATTTGGAGCTAAAAGAAGGATCAATATTAATGAGAGACTCAAAATAAAACTTAGGAGCAGTGACCAAGCTTTCCAGATGCAAAAACACCCTTGCCACCAAATATCAAAGAAATCAAGGCAGCCCATAGAAGAGAGAATAAAATCATGACTGAGAAAAATCTCCCAACTTAATCATAAAACAAAGACCCATTCCTGTTAAGACCAATTCAAAGCCAACCAGGACTTCGACCCAAGGTTAGGTGCCAACTCAAGACCCACGCATTAGAATTATGCTGCTAGTATGTCAGAGTCCCAATTATTTTTAAGACTTGAATTCAAATGAGGATATTGTGTTGGCACAAGAAATTGACGTGAACTTATACCCCTTACTTTTGATATTTACAAATAGGGAAATTTCATAATCTGAGGATACGCAGTGAGTTCTGTTAAGATTGAAGTGCAGACAAGTTTCCAGCAATCGGGTAAATTGAGATGTCCAGTTGTGAATCCACAACAGAGCAAGGGTGGATTTGTCATGATATTGAAGGGAGCACGAAGACTTTTGTAAAGAGAAAATTGGTATTCACAGGGCCTCAATGGTGGTCAGAGGAAGTCAAATTAAATATTTTTCTTAACAAAACAACAGACATACTTCAGCTGTTTTTATCCAATTATAGTCTGACTGAAGGATTGGTTTGAGTTTTCTGTAAATTAGCGGATTGGACTAAATTGAAGGCAAGGTTGGAGACAAAATCAAAAGCATACATGCAGATTTTCCCAACAAATTAAACAATTCACATGAATACCTTAGAATAGCTGACATACCTTCTCTAATTGTCTACTCGAGGATACTTCCTTCTCCAGTCTCTCTTTGTAATCATTTTCAACTTGACTCAAATGGGTCTATTGTAAAATAGAAACCAAAATTACCAGAAGATAAACAGATAAACATGTTCACTCAGGAATTCCACATATTTCCATTTACAAAGTCATATAGAAGAAACTCACTTCAAGAGCCTTGATTACACCCTCGAGCTCCCCTGCTTTCCGAGACCACTCCTCAGAACTTTCTTTGTATAGTTCAACAAGCTTATTTACCTACATGGTTTGAAAGTTTAAACAAGTGGGATTCCAAGTTATTGAGATGGAAGACATGCTCCAGATGTACAAAAGAAAAGATTGAAACTTAATGCATAGCTAAGATGACACAAATTCCTATTCACAGTACACACACACACACACACACACACATATATATATATATATACATCTGTCTTGTATGTTGGTGTTCATCCGCCAAGAAGTTTTACCCTAATTATAGCCAACTGCACTGATGTTTAGAGTAACACCATGCACCAAATAAATGTTATTTCATTTTAGTAAATACATGCACAGAAAAAATACTGAGCGACCATACAGACAGGCAACAAGTGTAAAAGTAAAAGATGAAGCAGCAACAGAAGAGTCAGAGAGAGGTGAGCGAGCAGGACAGGGATAAACATCACATGGCATTTATATGCCACTTTCATAAGATAATGCAATACTTCCCACCCACAACTGTACTCAAACATACCTAGTGCATTTACCAGATATCCAAAGCCACTCCAATCTAAGAACACATCTGTAGGGTGGTAAGCGCATTCACTCATGAAATATCCTAACTTGCACATTCTGACCCACAAAAACAGGTTGTTCCCTGCCATGGGCATAGGCATAGTTATCAACAAAGGTTTTACTACTACCTCTTCGTATATTGATTATATGTTCTTCCTTTCACCTTAACTTTATTACGTTTGTAGATGTTTCTAAGAGTACTAATTTACTAAACTTATAAATCAAAATATTTTGCAACTACATACTAAACCTCATGGTGATACTTCAAATGCTGAACTATGTTATCCAGCAACATATTCTTCTTCATTTCTCCAATAGCACAAGATGTGGGATAATCAAAGAAGAAATTAGTGTTAGCTTGACCCCCATTTCCAGGCAAAGAACAAAGTAGTGGAAAGCACCTTATGAGTATTTGGTGATACAATTATTTTCTTCTTTTACTTTACTTTTTGGGTCAATCCCTTTTCATTCTTTAACATTAAGAAGTTGAAAACTGCTCAGTTTGCAGTAGCTAGTCTCCCAGTCAAAAAGCAGGGATTACATGCTTTTTCGAGTGAAGATCCCTATTTAGTTAAAAGATGAAAGCATCCTTTAAAAACCCCAACTTACTTTCAAAAAGAAACACCTTCATTAACTGATTTTGCATACTTAGATTGTCATCTCATTAGAATGGTACAGAAGGCAGAAACGCTTAGGGACAAAAGAACAAGCTAGGCACATGATCTTGTTTTCATAAAAAAAATAAAGTAAAAAACTCATAGTAGCAAATAACAAACTTGTAAACATGTAACTGGTTAAATAAATAAGTTTACAAACAGAAAACTATTGGTAGGTTAATGCCTCAAAAAGTCATTATTTCTCGAAGCCCAACAATGAGTACAGACCAAACAGTTTATTTAATTAAAACAGAGCACCATTAGATTGCTAAACAATCTATTGCTACCACAGCACAAGAAAGTTGGCTTGTTAAAACCCTCGATTTCAACGCTAATAACCATGATTCCATTCAATATTTTTTGGCAAAGCTAGCCAGCTATTGACATTGAATAATTGGGACCAATTCCAAAGAGGTCCCAGAAAAGTGAGAGTCTAATAATGAACTGCTGATGAAGGCCTGAATATGACATACCAACTACTAAGACAATCATAATCACCATCATTCGCAAGAAAATCAATTCCGACCCACAATGATTTCCTTGACTTTATACATAAAAGTCTAACAATAAAATTTAACCTAAATTTGCCCGTTCGAAAAGAAAATTGAAAAAAAAACTAAGCGATCCATCACAATGCCCTTACCATTGCACAGAGATGACAAATACTTGTAGACGAAATGGAAAAGGGTCTCATAATGTGCAGCATTAATGGAAAAATGTATGCAGTAACTAATCAAACAAAATTCGCAAAGCTTATTCAAATTCACAATTAACCCCACGCCCTTAGCTAGTTGGGAGGGAGTTTACACTGTCAAGTATTCAGATCTATCCAGCCACAGGTTGTCCTATAACTGGTTACTTCATCCCAGTGGAAGAGCAATACAAATCTAAAGCTCTAATGGTGGCATAGCAGAGGAGGAGAGATACAAATGCTTTTAGAACTTACTGTCGAGAGTTCAGCAGAATATCGCTCTTCATTGGCTGAAGCAGTGTCCTTGGAGGATAAGAATTCCTTCACATTAAAAAACAACCATACAACAGTCAAGTGATGACAAAGCATTGACATCTGTTAAAATTGAGGTAAAAATGAATATCCACACCTCCTGTAGAGATCCTAACTTTATCTGTAACTCCTTCACTCTCTCTTCATTCCATTTCAAAGAGCCAGAGCAGTCCTTAAACTGTCTCTCCGCCTGTAAGAGTTTATAATCATTAAATCGCTATAGAAGACTGCAATATAACAACAAATAAAAGGAATATTTCAAAGAAAAATAAAAAACAAAATTAGAGAAGACATATAAAGCACACTTACATTAGCAAGCTTAGTAGACAGATCTTGCTCAACATCATTATGTGTTTTGTGTAGCTCCATTAAACTGTCAGTTTTGGCTGCCAACTGATCATCTAGCCATGAATTATGCCTCTCAATAAGTTCTTTCTCCTGCAAACAAACCAGAAGTGACAAATTGCACTTTGCCAGTCAGACCGTGATACAAACTACAGAGTAACAACTCTTATGAGCAAAAAAGAAAGCCATATACAAACAGAGGGCCAAAAGCACCAGAAGTAGTGGTACAAAATCTGGCATGACTATGATACGTTAGAATTCTTTGTTTCATAAGGTAGAACAAATATGTTAACACCTTGGAGTTTTTCTCTTTTTCATGGATAAATGTATATGTATAACAGAAAGTTTTAGTTACAAGATGATAAACTAGAAAGTAAAGACTATGAAAATATCAACAAGATATACCCAATACACACAATCAAAAGAATTAAGTTAATTAATCTATCTAACTTAAGCAAAGAGAGGTAATTCTACCCTCAAAACCCTACCAATCACACTCCATACAGTCATAGAGGTAACTCCTATTCCTCAAAGGCCTCCACACTTCATTCCATGCATACTAGAAGGCAAATACTACCTCATAAGAATCTTATAACGAAAAAATTGTTATCTATGTTCAGCAAGCTGTTAACTTCTAATTAAAAAAAAATTCATGTTTTTAGTTCCCCACTGAACTTTACCATCATCATCTTTACTGAACAGTAGTTGTACAGGCATTGAAAAAGTAGTTCACAAAGGAAGTGTTACAAAGAGGTGTTTTAGGCTTTTGTTCAGGTAAACTTGTGGATACAGGTTGCTCATATGCTGATTCCATATTTCCCTATACTCCACTGCTGAGAGCAATAAAACATGGACTAAGGCAGTTTATGTAGGCATTGAGCTTCTTTTCCATTCATTCATATATTTAGTCAGTTTGTGTCTTGGTGATGTATTTTGGGAGTCAACTTACCTGTAATTTTCTAGGAGTTTTGGTTTCTAAATTGTTAGGTGTGAAAGATGCCCCTCGCTTACGCGACTGTAATGTTGAAGTTTTCTTGTTTCTTCAAGAAAGGAAAAAAAGCTCCCACTGAAGGATTATGACACAACTAATTTTGTGATTTTTTCAGGGACAATGGTGAGGAAAAGAAAAAGAAAATGGAACTAAGAAATGTGTTGAGCAATCTGGTGCTTCTGTTTGAAGAACGCTAGAATGTACCTGAGACTTCCTTTGTAAGAAAAGTTTTAAATTTCTTGGATCAAGAAAAAATCTTTAAAATATGAGCTTACTGGTTGAAAGATGAGGATTTCAATGAATACTAAGCTTTTCTCATTTAAGAAACATTTTTCTTATTTATTCTAATTGTTCTGACAGAACCTATTCCAAATTTTCTAAACGTATAGCATCCTCGAGAGGAACAGCCCTACTTCTATCCAATGTACACCATGAGATGCTTAAAAGATTATTTCTCTGATTGCATTCCTTAATACTTCCCTTAGAATGCAGAAATGAAGAGGGAAAAACTGTTGACTGTGTAATAAACTTATCCCACATCAACATCCATGCATTTTAGCCCTAAATTTGATCATGGTATGGAATTAGTCAGGGTTCTTTAACCTGTACCACTCGTTTTGTCTCATTATGCACTAAAACTTACACAATCCCTCGGTAAACTCCTGTTATCCTGTTATCCTGTTATTTAATAATTTGAAGAATCTAGACAAAAGAACCAAACAATTGGTTTTGCTGCCCCAAGGACTGCGGTTTTTTATTTTCTTTTCTCTTAAAGAACAAGATGCACGCAAGTAGCATCGAATGCTTACAACCAACCTGTGAAAGGCGAACCACGGATGCCTTGGAGCGTGCCAACTCTGCCTCAGTTTCACATAGACGAGCCTCCTTATGTGCTGCACTTTCTGTCAACTTGACCTTCACCAAATTATAGCCACTAAGCTCAAAGCTAATAACAGTAACAAACGGCATAAAAACATAAAAATGGAAAAACTTACAATCTTGTCAAGGTAGCTGTTGATAGTAGCATTCTTCTCACTAATCTGCAAATCCTTCTGCTCCACCGTTTCTATCAACTGCCTCCTTGACTTGTGCAGTTCTGACAACTCCATTGTTAACCGCTCAATCTCGCCATCCCTGCCAATCTAGGTGGACAGAAAACCAAAAGATAATATTTCAGAGCCCAGAGTACCAAAATACTCTAAACATAAAAGTCTCAACATTAAAATACAAGAAAAACGGATTGTACTTCAGTAAGCAACTATACATTGAAAATTCGAAATCAAATAAAAGAGTGACGACGAGCATTTCCAGTAACACAAATCCAAATATAAACCTATAGAAGGAAAAAAGAAGCTGAAAGCGGCGGGAATTACAGATTGCAAGCTAAGCTGATGCTTCTGAGCCTGGGCCTGAGCAAGCTCGGAGAGGCGATCATCGAGGGAGGACTGAAGCTGTGCGTTTTGAGATTCGAGCTTGGAGAACTCAGTTGAGAGAGACAAGAACTTCTGCTCGAGAAGGGAGCAAGTCTGCTCTGCGGTGATGGACGCTGCGTCGTCCTGTGCTCTCACGGTCTCCAACTCGGCCTGCAAACTACGGATGAACTCATCGGCCTTGGCAGCCACGTACGGCGAGTCTCCGGAGTGGCGAGCCAGGTCATCATCGGAAATGAAAAGGGGCATTGTATGCCCTAGGAGACAAAACGAAACGATTATGATATTTCTTCGGAATTAAGGGATGATTCAAGTTGTGGGAGGAGGAGGAGGATGGGGAGGGGGGAAATAGAAGGAAGGCGCAGGAATTCAGTGGAATATGGAAAAAGCCCTATTTTACGTAATTTGATTTTGAATACGAAATCATCAGTATTCAGTCAGTCACTAAAACGGTGCCATCTTCGGGCCTCGGCATTGGCATTGGCATTTGCAGGCCCATATACTTATGGGCTGTTTGTTATACTAAAGGGGATTGAATATTTGAATTGATGCTATGTTTGGAGCCATATCCTAATTAAAAATGAATTTATGATTTTAAATATTGCCTGCAAGAAATTATTTTTTGTCACCTACTGCACTTTTGCATATGTAAAGGGCTATCATATCTTTGCAACTACCAACGTAAAAGAAAAAGAAAAAAATAGTTAAGATTTTGAAGGGTTGCCATTTGACTTTTATGGTGGATATGTTGGTTATATTGGGTAAGTTACTCCAACATGCAAATCTTAGACTGTCTAGTCTTCCCGGTGAACATGTTTGTGTTGAGCTTTGCGGAAGCTTGCCTTATCCAACCAATTTTCAGTTTATATCCAATTTAAAGTTTCCTCACCTGACTTGACCTGCATGTCACTCTGGATTTGCTAACTTCACACACAAATGGTTATGGTTGTGATCCTCTATTTGGGTTTTGCCCCTAAATTGAAGCACCTTCTTTGGAATGCTTAATTATTGTCTTTTTTTTATTGTCTTTGACATGCTGTTGTAAGTAATCAGCATGAGTTCGTCAATCTTGTTTCAAGTCAAATGTGAAATATAGGTTTACATGAATGTGCCAGGTGCAGTATGGATGTGGTGCATGGTATAATTCTCTAATGGTGCAGGTATAACCTTAAAGTTGAATGTGGCATGCTGACTAATCGTCACAAATCAAGGGACCCAGATGCTTGCTTCTTCTTTGCAGATAATGTTGTTGTCATTGATCATCGTTATGATGATGTATATTTATTGTCGTTGCACGAAGATGACTCAACCATAACATCGTGGTTGGATGATACTGAAAAGCAACTTCTTTGTCTTGAGGCTTCTGCTACAGGAATATTAGAAGAACAGAATTCACAGCCTTCAGCTTTTTCTGCATGCAAAGCTGCTTTTACCGCTGAGAAATCTAGAGAACAGTATATTAAAGATGTTCAGAAAGTGTCTTGCATATATTCAAGATGGGGAAAGCTACGAATTGTGTCTCATTACTCAGATGGGAAAAAATGTCGAATAAATAGATTCCCTGGGACTTTACTTTCACCTCAGGCAGAAAAATCCTGCACCATATGCTGCGTGGCTTAATTTTTCAAATTAAAATTTATCTATCCGCTGCTCTTCTCCTGAAAGGTTACTACATTTTGACATAAATGGTACTCCATATTAGAGGCAAAGCCCATTAAGGGTACCATAGTTCGTGGGGCAACACGGGAGGATGATGAGCAACTGAAATTGCAACTGCAATATAGGTAAGATGAGTTTCTGTTTTTACGGAAAAAAATTATGATCAAGTATTATTGTTTTCTTGACTTCTATATACACGCTATTTGTTCAAATTAAAAGAAGATTCTGTTATCCAGACGACATAAGATTATTTAAAGATAAATGATAATGCAAAAATTTGCATGACAATCTCTTGAATCACTTTTAACATCTTATGGTATGAAGAATGGTGTAACTTTTATGGACTGAAGTTCCCCACCTAACGTTTCAAGAGTTTATAGTGGTAAAATTTGTATAAGATAATTCAAAAAATCATTGCAAACTTATACATACTGTTCTCTAAATACAGTGAAAAGGATCAAGCTGAAAATTTGATGATTGCTGATCTTTTGAGGGATGATCTTGGCCGTCTGCGAGCCCGGTTCTGTTCATGTCTCAAATCTCATGGATGTGGAATCGTATGCTACTGTGCATACCATGGTAACTACAATCTGAGGGAAAAAGAAGTCGAATGTAGATGCAGTTGACTGTGTGAGGGCTGCATTTCCAGGCGGTTCAATGACAGGTGCGCCAAAGTTGAGATCGATGGAACTCGTTGATTCTATCGAGAGTAGTTCCCGCGACATCTACTAAGGTTCCATTGATGGCCACTTTCCAATTATTTACGGAGTAAACGATCACAGAGTGTCAACCGAAATCCTGTTACGAAAATTGGGTCACTTTCCACTTGTCCATGGGCCCTCAGAGGTATTCATCGCTTTAGTATTTTTGTTATTTCCGATCGGGACTGGTCGGGACTGATTAATCGTTAGTTTTTTTACTAAAGCGAGAGTCCTCTTTTATCATCATCGGGTCATGCATGATTAATTAATTACTACGTGATCCTATCATGGATAAAAACTAACATCGTACCATTTTAATGAATGCAAATAACCGTGTGGGATCGAAGCCACCATGCTCATGTATCAACGCAAATGTACAATTTCATGGTATAAAAAGCAAGTGAGGTAAACACGTAAACATGTGCATTGATTTTATTTTCTAACAATTCTAAATATCATGCATACAATTATGATATGAGTTTTTAACATTTCTAAATAGCATGCATACGAATAATATTTGCGGAAAACGTTGAATAAATAAAAGAGAGGTAGGAAGCGTACTTGCGAGCGAAGATTTTAAATTTTACCTACTAAGTGAGATTATTAGCGATGGTTCGGAAGATAGTAAATAAAAGGCATATGAGCATTTATTAGATTATTGACGAACAAGTAAGCAATTAATTAAATAAACATGGCAAACAAAACAAACAAATATTTATCATGTACAAGCAATTGGTAAATAATTAATACGACGAATAAGACAAATAAATTATTTATCGCATACGAGCAATTGATAAATAAATAATTAACATGACGAAAGCAAAGCAAACAAATTATTTATCGCATACGAGCAATTGATAAATAATGACAAAAATAAAGCAAATAAATTATTTATCGCATACGAACAATTGATAAATAATTAAATATGACGAAAACAATGTAGACAACTTATACGAAAAGTTTAATGGGCCGAGCCCAAGAAAAAGATAAAAAAACAATTGGGCTTGGACAAAGCCAAGCCTAGCAAATTAATTAATTAAACAAGATGGGCTTGGACAAAGCCAAGCCCATAACCTTTAATTTGCAGCAGCACCACCTTCTTCCTTCTTTTCTTTTCCATTTGGGCTTGGCTTGAGCCAAGCTCCTTTTTTTTTTTCCTTCCCGCATGGGCTTGCGCACCAGCCCATTCCCTTTAAATTAAAACAACGAGCCTCAGCCCATCACCTTTCCCTCCTTTCTCCTATTCATCATCTTCCTCTCTCGCCTGCACAGCAAACCAGACCGGCCGTCACCTTCTCCAACCGACCAACAGCAGCTTTCGTCTTCTCCAGCCGACCAGCAACCAACCAGCAGCAATTCAGCGGCGGCAAGGGAGAGCAGCTGTGGCAACAGAGCAGCGGAGCAACACCGCGACGACAGCGGCAGCAGCTACGGCGGAGCACGACAGCGGCGGCGAATAGCAGCCACTTTGACCTAAATTCGGCCAAAATGACCCTCTCAATAACAGTAACTCAACCAAGCCATCACAGTATATGAATTCAAACAAAACAACAATCAATTTAATTAAAGCAGTAAATTGAATTAATTAACCAAAGCTTAAAATTAACTTGAAATGGCAAGCAATTCGACGAAGTCAATCAACGAATTTAACTTGAAACGATAGCAGCAATTAATTAAACATTAAACAACAATTAATTTCTTCAAGAACAAGAATGATTAATTGCTTGGAAATAGTTGCAGAAAAATGATTAAAAGGCAATAAATTGAATAAATTGAAAGTAGAGGGAGAGAGTGAATAGAAGGGGGGACTAAAGCATGGAATTGGTCCCCCTCCTTTTCATTGAAGATTGCTTGCTATTTATAGGCAATTATCCGCTAGTGGACTTGGCGAGCAAGGTGCGCGTGGGCGTACGACGAGTGGAAAAGAAGCAGTGTCCGGAGTGGTGAGCAAGTTTGGGTACATAGCTGGGTGATGAGCAAGCTTCGGCTGAAGTGAAAGGAAGCGATCGGTCTGGGCGGGAGGTGATGACGAGTGAATTAAATGGGTTTAATGGTGATGGTAAGGGTTGAGGGGAGGAGATGAGCCGTTGATTTTGTTTAAAAATGAGTCAAAGATTGATCAAGTGGCTGTGATGAAAGTGAGCATTTTATGCATTAATGCATATTAATTGTGGCACGAACGAGATATTTTCGATTCAATCTATGGGCTTGCTTGAACTAAAAATAAATTCGAACCCAAAAAACTAAAAGGTGCAAAAAAATAAGACGAAATAAATAGTATACAGCAAATAAATAGAAAGTTCGATTTAACGCATTTATTTTCTCGTTTGAAAATGTCAAACGTTCGGACGCAAAATAAATGCATTTACGACAAAAATTGAACGAAACCAAATTAGATGACGTGAACGAGAAAAATAGTAGGTAATTATCAACTAAAGAGATAACGCGTTCGATCCATGGTCCGAGGAAACTTACTCGGGATCGAGAAAAGTTCACGTAAAAACAGTTAAAAATACGAAAAAACTAAAAATACATGAAATGATGCGGAATATTAAAAAACTAGCCTAGGACCAAGAATCGACAGAAATTTGACCTAGATGAGTTATTAAATGCAATAAGCGTAAAAATACGAAAATGTGAGGAGAAAAAATCAAAAATCGGGTAGCAACAATTATAAAATTAACATTTTAAATAGAAGATTGAATAACTTATACAATTAATCAATAGTAATTAAATATCCCATTAATTCACTAATTTTAAAATTAACAATATACATTTTACATTGATATCATCGAGTATGAATTTATTTTAGATATTTTGTTTAATATTTATATATATAAATACGAGTAAGTAAATGTTATATATACTAACTAAAATTTAGTTTGAGCATTATATAATCTAGTAATTATTATAGTTAAGTGAATTTTTGTATTGTAGTAAGTTCCTAACCATCTAGCACCTTACTAGTTAAAAGGTTTACTAAAATTGGTTGATGATCGATTGGGGGAAGACAACTCCAAACCTAGGATCCTCAATTGTCAATCGAGACTAAATAAGATTAACCTTTTCCACTAGCTTCTCAGGGCTAGATGTCTACTTCGATCCTTTTGGTCCGTAAATGGCCCAAGAAAGGTTGCCGTAACCAAGAGGAATGACACTTGCGAGATCAAAATAACTCTAGACTTGCCAGATCTAAAATCAAAGGTAAAACGCAATACAATTGTTATGGAGATCAATTAAATGCAGATTTAAAAATTAATAAAGAACGATTAGATCTCATGCATACTCATGCTCATGCTTTAACACTTCACTCTCTCCACCCCCTAGCCAAGGAATCATTTTTTTCCCCCATTTTTTAGAAAGTCAAGGCGGTCAAGGAAAGTTGGATTCCGGGGGAGAGTGATTCTTTGTCGCAACCAAACACAATAAAACTGCAAATTTCAGAATGTCGAGTCACTTTTTTTTTTCCTGATTTCGCCAACCAAACACACCCCAAGTATACAAAGGGGTTTGATGTAGAGTCCAAAATGTCCCCTTCGTGCCCTATTGGAGATTCTTTTCTGGTCAAGTTGACATGACCGATGTCATACATCTAATCAAAATTACATATACTTGCGTTATTCACCTTTAAACTTCAAATATCTCTAAATTTATATATATACAACATTGTAACTTTCGGTTCGAATTGGATGAGAAACTACATTTACCCTATTTATTGCCATCCTTATATAGAATTAAATCTTCCCCGGAAATTTCCAGAATGTGGAGATTACAGAAACAGTCGTTGCTAATGAGATTAGAATGAAGCATGTATCCTTTGACTCGAGACTGAGGGATTGTTGCAGGCTATGGGATAAGCTGATGCAATGGGATTGGCACAGTATGTTGATTAGGGTTTTCATCCTGGTGGTTGGTAAGTGGCGGCTTGGATGATGTGGTTTCAGCACGTTTAGGGAGTCGTTTGGACATTGAATGGGTGTGGAATTTGGGACAGATCAGCCTCCTTAGGATTAGTGATTTTTTTCTTTTCCTATTAGGTTTTAAAGTTCAATTTTTTAATTAATTTTTCATTTTTCGCCCCTAAAATTTTTAGTTTTTTCTATAACAGTATTTAAAATTCTTTTTTTTTTCATTTATCCTATATATATACGCTCCTAAAAATTTTAAATTCATTAATTATAGTTTTTAAAGTTCCTTTTTTTTTATCATTCATTTTTAACCCCCTAAAAAAATTATCTTATTTCACCTAGGGATGACAATTATGCGGATATGGGCGGGTATGGATAAATATCCACTCATACCCGCAATTAAATATCCATTATTATCCATACCCACTATCAGTGGCGGATCCAGAAATATTTGTCAGGGTGGGCTGAGGTTCGGGGGTTCGGGGGCAGCGCCCCCGAAAATTTTTTTTTTGAATATTTTAAAGGGAAAGTAAACGAGCTGAACGAAATAACAAATATTTGTATCCGTCACTAAATAACAAATATTCAAATAAACCTAACAAGAAGATAAATAAAAAAACAATATGGAAAAAAAATTATACATTAGAATTCATACAATATACGTAGTTTTTACAATTGTTCTCTACGAGTTTTCATTTTTTGATATCCTTGTATGATTCTCTCATTTTCTACAATATCAAAAATATCTTTTTCAACATAAGTAATTAAACAATCATTTAACATATCATCTCCCATACGGTTCCGCAGTCGATTCTTCACAATGCTCATATAAGAAAAAGTTCTTTCCACTGACGCAGTTGCAACCGGTAAAATCAAAGCTAGCTTCAAGAGTAAATACACCAATGGATAGACAATATGCTTGCTTCTTTCAACTAACTTTTCGGAAAGATCATTAATCCCTTTCAAATTTGAAAATCCAACATCCGACCGCATATCCAAAATATAATTCTGTAGTTGATTATCAAGAGCAAGAACATCAATGGTAGAAAACTCATTAGGATAAAATTGAGCCAATTGAAGCAATTTCTCCTTATTGAAAGCAACAAAGGAGTCTCTTGGATTTAAACATGCCACACAAAGGAGTAACTCACTATTCCTCTCATCAAATCGATTATTGAGCTCATGAAGTTGCACATCAATGACTTGATAAAATAAATCAACTTGATAATGATGTAGATTGGAAATTTGCTCACCTTTCCGCCTTGATCTACCTTGGGCAACAAACATATCACTCATAGTTGGAATATTTATATTATGCTTGCCACAAAATAAAGATACTTCATTAAGTAATAACATCCAACCTTCATCCCTCATCGATTGCAGTCTCCACTTGGATACTTTGAGTAAATCTAAAGCATTTACTATGTTTTGATCTTTTCTTTGAAGTGCTTGAGAGAATTCATTAGTAATTCCTAATATGTTCTTCATCAAATGCAAACAAAATATAAAATCAAAACATTGTACCGTATTCAATAATGCACATGCTTCTCCTCTTTGATCTGCGCTCAAGCCATCTTCCTCTATCATTTCAAGCACATCAATCACTGAAGGAAATAAACCGATTAAGCTGAGCATTGTACCATAATGTGAACCCCATCGAGTATCTGCTGCTCTTTTAATGGTTTTCTCTTGATGCAAACCTTTTCCACTACATATTTCACCATTTCGTAATCCTTCGACCACATGATCTTTTTGCTTCTCTCGAAGGGCATCTTGCCTTTTGCATGAAGCTCCAACCATATTGCACACATTAGCAACCATATTAAAAAAAGATGAAATTGCAACTTGTTTTTTTGCAACAATAACAAGTGCAAGTTGAAGTTGGTGTGCAAAACAATGAACATAAAATGCAGATGAATTCTCCTTCATGATCAAACTTTTAAGACCATTGAATTCTCCTTGCATGTTGCTCGCTCCATCATAACCTTGCCCACGTACCTTTGACAAGCTCAAATTATGTTTGGCAAATAAAAACTCCAAGGCTTTCTTAAGAGAGCAAGCACGTGTGTCTGTAACATGAACAAGACTAAGAAAACGTTCAATAATTTGCCCCTTCTTATTCACATACCGCAAAACAACACTCATTTGCTCTTTAATTGATATGTCACTACATTCATCAATTAAAATAGCAAAAAAGTCATCTCCAATATCCTCAAGAATAATATTAGTAGTCTCACTAGATGCAACACTAATAATTTCTTTTTGGATACTCGGTGCTACCAACTTAAGATTTCCACGAGTTTGACTCAAACCATTTCTAATGGGCTCGCTCTGATTAGCAAGGAACTGTAAAAGCTCAAGAAAATTTCCTTTACTTATTGAATCTTCAGACTCATCATGACCACGAAAAGCGAGTCCCTGACGAAGTAGAAACCGAACACAATCAACTACTGCAGTCAATTGAATCCGATAATCTTGTTTCATTTGACTAGATTGTTGAGAAAGAGTCACTTCAATATGTTGCTTTTGTTGCATCAATGCTTCACATTTTCTCCAAGCATTATTATGACTACTATTAACACCACCAACATGTTGCTGTAATCGTGATTTCATGTCTTTCCAATTGTTAAAACCAGTAGAAATAAAAGCACCACTCCCTCCTTGGTTGCCATTTACTGAACCCATCAAATAACAACATAAACAAAAAACTGCATCTTTAGACGAACTATACTCCAACCAATTACGAAATTCATCATACCATTTAGGATTAAAACGTCGTTGAATACTTCCAATTAATGTTTTAGGGAACTCTATGTCTCGTGGTTGACAAGTACCTTTCAACATATAAGCTCTACGAATTTCATCCCGATCATTAGGATGGTATGCTAAAATTTGTGGTCGCATACCTGGATCAGCAGGAAGATTTTTCAAATCAACTTCTAAAAATCTCTTCGACTTCTTCGCAAGTTGTTCTTCACTTTCATTTAGACCAACATTTGATGATGTGGATGATGAATGAGTAGATAGTTTAATCAAATATTTATCCATATCTGCAAAAAATAAAAATATTATACAATTAGCATATCTGGATTTAGAATCACTGCAATTAATTCAATTACAATTAATCCAATTACATTCAATTGCAATTAATTCCATTACATATTTGATCCCGACCAACAGCCACAAAATGAAAAACGGAGTCGACTAAAATATTTTAAAATCAATCGCTGATTCACCCATTCGTACCAAATATTCGATTAATGGACGAACAAAATTTAATTTTAAAAATACGAAACTTTGGCTAATTAATTTAAAATGCAAAATTGGAGCAAACCGTTAATCGATTTGTGAAATTGAGGATATGTAATTAATCTAGAGATGTAGCACTAATTATTTAACAACAGATTGGGTATCAATTTACTCAATAAGGCAAGCAATTTGATTTAATTATCAAATGGCCTAATAAATAAATAAGTGAAAAAAAACTTGCAGTGCTCCCGCTTCAAGGCTTGAAGGAAGACTAAAGGGAGTATGAATCTAATTAATCAACAAGGGCAAGAAAACATTCATGATTTATGTTGTTGGAAGCTAGCAAGCCTACGGATTGATTTAGAGTTAGAGGGTTGAATGAAAATGGATTGATTTAGATAGATAGCAAGCCTACCAGCGAGAGGTGAGTGGCCAGCGGCGACGACGAGCGACGACGACGAGCTGAGGCAGAGCGGCGACGACGAGCTGAGGTAGAGCGGCGACCACGAAGAATGGTGGGTGATTTACTGATTTAGGGATTTACTGGTATGGGTGCTGCTGTGCAGAGCTGATTTAGGGAACTTTTCATTATTAGAGGGTTGGGTTAGGGATTTGATTTGGGTTGGATTAGGGATTTGGGTTGGGATTAGTATTAGGGAAAAATTTTTCTGATCCAGCCCAGCGTGGGCATCAGCCCACGGTGGCCCTGGGCTGGATCCGCCACTGCCCACTATACCCATTACCCAATTGGATATGTAATGGATATCCAATTACATTTACTTATTAATTATTTCACTTAATAAACTTCTAAATTAATTCAAAATATATTTAAATAATTTGATGAAAAAAAAACTCATTTGTACTTATTAATTATTTCACTTAATAAACTTTTAAATTAATTCAAAATATATTTAAACAATTTGATTAAAAAAAAAACCATTTATAAAAGATTAAGAAAAATATGAAAAATGGATATGTAATTACTCATCTTAAGATGAAAATTATGTTTTTGTAATTTTTAATTTATTTTGTTCAAGCATTAAGAAAGAAATTGAATTTTTATTACGGGAGAAAAATAAAAAAAAATGAGAAAGAGAGAGGAGAAATGAGAGAGAGTGGCGGAGAGAGAGGGGAGAAAGGAGAGAGGCATTTTGCGGGTATGGATATAACCATACCCGCAATTGCAGGTATGGTTATGGGCGGATATGCGGGTATGAGTACCCATTGCCATCCCTAATTTCACCCCTTAAAATATTTATCCAACTCCGCCACCGGTTGAAACGACGCATGTCATACATCTAATCAAGATTGCTTGTACTTATTAGAAGAAAAATTATGTTACAACTATTAATTTATTTGTTTATTATATCAATTAACTTAGTTTTCATATATATATATATATATATATATATATATTCAAAAGAAGAAGAAAATATAGCCGGTTAATACCTTTAATTAAAATTTTGAGTTTGAGTTTTAAAATAGAAAAAATTATATTGAAAGAGTCATCATACTTTGGGGGCGATAAAACTCGAACGACATTAATCTCAGTTGAAAAGACACCTCATAAAATAAAAAAATATTATTATTTACTGTTAGCATTAATTGTGATCGACGATAAAAAATTTATTCACCTTTTAATCTAAAAATGAACTATAATTTATAAAGCATAATATTTAAGGAAACATAAAAATTACTCCTAGGGCTAGGACTAATCCTAATCACATACAGTGGCTCACTAATTAAATTAGAACTTATCCCATTTACAAGGGGATTGTACTATAAACTATAAAGAGCAAAATACTGCCGTCAGCTACGAATCACAAATTAAGGTACACAGTTCTGGTGGGCAAGTCTGCATGAGAAAATGGTTGCGCTCCGTGGACTGACTCGTTCTCATGTACCAAACCCCACGTGCAACAAGTTGGACTCCAAAAGCATCACATCAACTGACACGTACGAGTCACCTGTAATAATGATAAGCCGTTGTAAAATCCGGACCTGCTATAAATTTAATTTGAAAAAAAAATTTAAAAATTCAACCCGAAAAAATCAGGATTGATCCGTAATTCTAATAAATTAATAAATAAAATTTAATATTTGCATAGAGTATAAAAAAAATTAAAAAAATTAATTAATTATCTTATATTTATATTATATTTGTCATATAATGGCACAAATATAGTATTAGTGTAGTGGTTAAGGTTTTGTTAGCCAACACACTGAATATGTGTTCAAATCTCATATTTAGCATTTTTTTCAAAATTATTTTCTTTAAAAAAATCTGGGTCAACCTGAGTTTATCCGAATTGGGTCAATCGATTCTCCAGTTCCTGGGCCGGATTTCACAACCTTGTGATAAACAGATAAATTTACGAACATTGAGTTTAAATTCAACAAATTGCAAATTGGGATGTGATATGGAGATTGGGTACAACATGAGGTTAGTAACTTAGTTATGTATCTTTTCCCTTAAATTTAAAAAAGAAAGACTGACTACAAATAGTTTATAAAAAAAGTAACTACCAGTCATGAATCAATCCAACTTTTAAATTTAAATACAAATATCTCTAAATCTACCAACTTAGAATAATTTTTAATCGCATGTATTAGATTGGTCCACTAGAGAATAAATACTCACATTATAGTAATTTTTTAATATACATATGAGCCTGCAATCGCTTGTTAGATATGAGCATCAAACCATACATTGGGTGAAGTAAATATAATACGAGTGAACAAACACTAACTATTACATTCTCATTAACAAGGTTTATGGAAACCATTTTTTAGTTATAATTCTAACCTAAAAAGTAAAGAGAGAAATGCTTCTCACAATAAAAATTGTTTGTTTGTATTACAAAACAGTAATATCTTTGCTTAGTGATAAAATATTTAGATAATTAATATTTTTTCTTTTAGATGAATGAAATATTTATTTATAAATTAATTGTTAAATACTAATAAAGACTAAACCTTTAATAGATCTTATTATTTGTATTGCTTGAATAATGATAGTATTTATTTTATGATAATTTATAAATAATAATGCATATACTTCTTTTAATATAAAAAATATAAGAACAATGCACACAGATATTGTAGTTCCATTAATTAATGTGTGTCATTTTTTGACATAAAATTATGGGTTCGATTTCTGTTATTTTAATGATAATTAATAGTAAAAGTTTTAAGTTCGTTTCATTTGTGTCAAATCAAATTACAACACAACAATTAAATTAATAACTAAATAGTTAACGTACCTAATTTATTTCAACACATACATACATCACAACACAACAAGTCACAATACATAGCCTTAAGAGTTGCAAAGAAAATAGAAAGTTCATATGAAACTACCTTTTCCGAGAATAATATTAGCATTAGCACTAATATTAGAAGTAAAAAGTAAGATTAATTAAACGTTAAAAAAGAAAAATAGACCTTGTTTGTCCAAAGAAGAAGATAAAGTTAAAAGTCTTAAAGATGTAACCTAAGTGATGGATAATGTAAAGTAATGGGCAAGATTAGATCCAAGGTCAATAAGGAGAAAGGATAATATTGTATAATATTGTATGGTAGTAATTATAAAAAGATTATTGTAAAGGTAATTAGTTTCATTATAAATAAATAAATTGAAACGGTAGGGTTTGATTGGACAAAGAGTAGGTGGGGTTAGAATCGGATAAGGAGCAAAAAGAAAAAGTCTTTATTGGACACGGACTGCGGAGTTTAGGGTTATAAGTTAAGACCCATTCTTGGCAAGTTAAGGGTTACCTTAGCAAACTACTCCCTCTGATCCGAAATGTATGACTTTCTCGCATCCCAATATTTAGTAGGAAACGCATATTGAGGATGTCGAATGAGACACTATTTGACCCCAAAAAATTCCGTACTTTTTTTCTAACGTACGTTAATTCTTAACGTACTTCCGAGAAAAAATTCGGGGCAAAATTGTCTCAAATAGTGACTGTTCCGACCATCTTAAAATACGTTCCGGAACAGTAAAAGCAAATGCTAAAACGTCATACATTTCGGACCGGAGGGAGTATAAAGGACAAAATTGAGATGGGGGCGGGGGGCCTAATACGTTGCTTTCCATGCCTAAAAAATTAAAACCTTTACCACCACTACCCAAAAACAAAAATCACAATTTGTTTTTTTATAAAAAAAAACACTATTTGTCAATTTATTTTAAAAATATTTATTATATTATTAATTATTTTTACGATATTAAGGGTCGAACTCATAATTTTTATCATAAAAATAGTACACACTAATTAGTTAAATTACAATATTATGTGCCATTATTTATTATTATTTTTCTTAATCACTATTTAATTTTCTTCAAAGTAGGAAAGCTTTTATGAAAAAGCCAAAGTGCCAAATAGGCAAAATAGTCTTATGCAATCTCAAAAGATTCTTCTATTGCAAACTTTACACACGCAAAAACAAAAAAAACAAGAAGATATTTGCAAAGCCGACATAAAGTTAGGAGTTAGGACATGTTAGGAAATTTAAGAAAAAATCATGAACATATAGTAGTATTTTACTTTTACCATGAGTGCTACCTTATGATTATTATTCCTTATTTTTCTTAATGAGACATTCTATATTTGATCTTTTATTACAAACCACGTGATATTTTTTCAGAAAATAATATAGGGTAGTATATAAAATTTATAATTTCTATAAAAATTCACTTAGTCCATATATTTTAAAATTGATTGTGTCATTATAGTCTTCTAAAATTACAATTTTGACATTTTTAATAAAAAAAATTTAAAAATTTAAAAAGAAATTGTCATAAATTGCAAATAAAAATGAAAAGTGGAGAAATAATGTAACAAATATAGTAGCCCCCACGTAACTGAAAAAATAATGTCGCAATTGAAAATTTCAAAAGAAGTTGAAAATTATTTAAAACCATTTTTTTTATTGTGCTAGACTCTACTATACTTGTTATATTTTCCCCACGGGCTGCTTGAGCCCGAACCGTTTTGACAAAGGGCTCAACCTGCTTTGACCGAGTCCGGCTCGACCCTAGTGGGTTTGGACTTCGAGGTTAAAATTCAAGCCCGACCCACATAACATATTTAGGCCCACCAATACCGAATTTATGGTAGAATAATCTCAACACGTGGGTTTTAGAACTTTTACATCCTGAATTAGATAGAAATTGATTGAAAAAATAAATAAATGCATAAATAATAATACTTTGTTAGTTTAGTTTTAGGCACCAAATCATGAAAATGTATAAATAGAAAATAAATTTTTATTCGATAAAGAAAAAATATGATAAAAAGAGGACACGAATAATGAATCAAATACCATTTTTTTCTGAAAAAAATAGTGAATACTTTATTTTTCAGTTGATAAAGTTAGGCACGTAGGCTAGTCCAAAAGCCCGCGATGGGCATAGCCTAATCTGACTCGGGTTTGGGTTGAGCTTGAGCCTAGAGAAGTGTTACTTAGGCCTGATCAAGGGGGGAAAGTCTGGCCCGACCCGACCCACGCCTAGATCTATCACCCACTTAATTTGGATAGACATCAATTAATTATGGATTATCTTAGAACAATTTTGGGGTTACTCAATGGTGAAATATGTGAATTAATTATCAAGATTGTGAGGGTAGATATGTCAAAAAATAGCATCTTAATTACTTCCTTGATATTAGTGAATAGATAAAAATGAGTAATATGGAATAAAGGAAGTATAATACAGCCACTCTAAGTAATAATCATTCATCAACACTCTCTATGTGATTGGCTCATATATGTGAATGTGAGTAGTTATTTTAGGGTTGTGAATGTGAGTAGTTATTTTATTATTATTATTATTATTATTATTATGGACCAATTACATGAAGAGTATCTATAGATAGTTGCTTAGAGTGACTGTCCTTAGCCTACTCAATTTATTATTTCAAACCATAACTCTCCAGTAACTTTTACCCGTTAAGCGACCGAAGGATTTTTATTAAAAAATGAATGTTTCAATTTAATTTTCAATGATTTCTCATTTCTTTGTAGTTTTTTTTTTATAAATTATCAACAAAAATAGGATTTGTGTATAGTAAGAACGTGTGTATATCAAATTAGGTTCTTAACCATTATATGACATTTTAATAATTTTACAATTTATCTTTTCAAAGTAGTGACATCATGAGATTTTTATGATTTTTATTAAATGTTTAAAACGCTCATTTTTAAAAAAATTAAAATACTCATTTATATATATATAGACACATGTATTTTTAAAGCAACCCATAAAATTATAGTTGTTAAAATAGGTACAAAATAGATTTTACTTAACAATATATAAAGAGTTTATGATCATCTGATCATCTTAATACCTTAATAAGTATTGACACTAATGAATAATTTCTAGTTCAACCGTAAACACTTATGAAGTTTTTCTTATTTTCAAAAAGTATTTTTTACAACACTTTGCAACTCAAAAGGGCCATTTGTCAAGGCCCACCGATTATTTCTGGGCCTAAAAGACCAGATTCGAAACCGACCAGATTAGTTTTTTTTTAATAGACAGAGGTGATATTTAAATTTAAGTTTGAATCTCTATTAGTACTTTTACCATCAACGAAACAACCGATAAACTATGGGATAATGATATTTTTAATACCTCTATTCGATTTTTCGTATTAATTTGACATCTCATTTCATTTTTGGTTGGATTTAACCCCTTCACTCACATTTTTCATATTAATTTGCCCCCTTAAAGTAACATCATGTACAGTCAGACGTTAAATATGGTGACATAAAATTGTTTAATATTGTTTAACTGACGTGACAATCCATGTTAGATGTCACATCAATTTATTTTTATAAAAAAAAATTTAATTCATTTATCCGACTCATTAACTCATTTCATCTTTTAATGGGTTGGATACATGGGTAGGATAAATGAGTTTAAAATCTAATTTTTTTTATAAAAAGAAATTGACGTGGCATCTAACGTGGAATGTCATGTCAACTAAACAATATTAAACAATGTCACGTCACCAAACTTAACGTTTGATTGTGCACAACGGTACCTAAATGGGCCAAATTAATATGAAACGTGAGTGGAGTGGTCAAATCTAACCAAAAATGAAATGAAGTACCAATCAATACGAAAAATTGAGTAGAAATGCCAAAAATATTGTTATCCCAATAAACAATATAACCGGGTTTTGGCACCCCGGGGCCCCTAATGTTATTATTTTCATTTTAGTTGATCCCTAACGGCGATTTTTGTTTATTTCAATCCCTAACGTTATATCCGTTAGTCGCCCGAGGTTCCTTTTGTCCTAATGGAACCTAACTGCCGTTATCTCCAATATTTTAATATTATTTCTGAAAAAGTAACTGACATTGGGCCCTACTAGTCAGATTTTTCTGACTTCTTGTCTTCTTAATATCTAAAAAATTAGTTTTATTAATTAATTATTATCTTTTAATAAATTAATAAAACTTAAGTTAAAAAAATGAAAAAAAGAAATTATTAAAATTCTAAATTTTTTAAAACGGGACCCATTTATGTTCAAATTTTACTTCTTCATTAGATTCTAAAACGATTTACCAGAAGTCACAAAAACTATTAATTGTTTTTTTTTATAAAAAACATCACTTCTTTCCTCCACTTCTTCCGCGTGAAAAATAATCATCTCTTTCAATTTCATCTCCACTCCATCCTCTTTCCATCACCTCTTGTTTACTTTATTTTTTTCCCTTTTTACCATTTATGGTCTATTTTGAAATTTAATTAATCAAGCAACTAAAAAGAAAGCTTAAACATAAAATTGCTTTAGATCCGATTCAAATCTTTTTTTTTTCTTCTTTTCTCTCTGTTGCTTCTCCTCCATTGATGAACCCATCATTTTACCTTAACATCTACTATAAAATGAATTTTATTTTGATATAAGTTTGCAAATTGAACCAACAATGTTGAAAAGAAAATACTCATTAAAACAAACACTTTTCTTTCACCTTCCCCAAATATGCACTCTTCTCAATGTTAGACAATCTTCCATTCCAATCATCAAATTCAAACAAAAAAATATAGACCCATTTGAATAAATTCTTGAAGAAATGAGCAATACGACCGACAGGGAATTAGAGACAGACTTTTACAGATTTAGAAAAATACTTTTTGCGCTTGCCACCGCTTCTTCCTCCAACGCCTTTGGTTGCCTTTGATGTTGCAGATCTGTCCATTTTTTTGATAGATTTTTCAGATTTGGAAATGAAGTGTTTTTGAAAAGTAAACGGTGATATTGTTTAGAGGTGAAAAAAATTTCTGGTGATATTGTTTAGAGGTGATATTATTTTTACTTTTTGAAACGTGTGGTTTTTTGAGATGAGAACCCTTAGGTTATTAGTGGGCAAGGAGGAAGAAGAAGGAAAAAAAGAAAAGAAAAGAAAAGAAAAGAAAGGAGAAGGAAAGCAAAAAAGAAAAAGTTGCAGAGGATTAAGTTTATTTTAGATAATAATTAATTAATAAAACTATTTTTTTAGATATTAAGAAGATAGAAGTTAGGAAAATCTGACTAGTGGGGTCCAATGTCAGTTACTTTTTAGAAATAATATTAAAACATTGAGAGATAACGACAGTTATGCTCCGTTATGACAAGAGGGACCTCGGACGACTAATAAATATAACGTTAGGGATTGAAATGAACAAAAGTCATTGTTAGGGATCAACTAAAATGAAAATAATAACGTTAGGGACCCCGGGGTGTCAAAACTCCTATATAACCAATAACGCTAATTTCAGCATTTGAAGATATTTTTATTTCTACACTCTTGAATAATAAAATACTAATAATATCAATAATAATATTATTAGTATTATTATTTTTGCTTTTGAGCATAAAGAAGTAATACTATTATTACCATTTACCAGTTACCACATACTCCCTCCGTTTTTTATTAATAAACACTGGCCCCACAAGCGCGGTTATTATTAAGACCGGCTGCTTCCATCATTGGCCAGCCTAATATTCGTCTGACGCATGGGCCAACGTCGTCATTTTTGAAATTCAAATCAAATTTTGAATTTTTGAAACCCAACCAATTCTAAAAAAATTCAATCTCTCCTCACCCTCGTCTCTTCCTCCAACTCTCTCTGCTCTCAAACCCTAAACCCTAGATCCCACTCAATTTTGGGCATTTCGATTAACTAGAAAATTTGACCAGTTACATTTCCTTCCTCCCATTTTCAATTATTTATTACACATGGATTTTTTCTTCCACATCTCCCTCCTCCGTTTCAATTCAACAACAGTAACAATGTTCATCTCTCTGAAAATCTAGGATGTCTTCTCCCATAGCTGACTTAGACCATATTTCAGGGTCTTCTCCAGAAGGAAGGTCACCCCCAACTATCCCAATTGGGAACCCTGCATCCCCTGAAGCCAATTGTCCTGGTTTTGAGCAGTTGTCTTCTACCCTCTCCAGTGATGATGAACAACCACAGCAGCAGAATATCCCAGACATCAACAACCGATGAGGTACTTCAACACTTTGTCCAACTGTCCTATTTAATTTATTTTCAATGAAATAAATTCACCGGCAACTATTGTACTTGTTTGGTGAAAGTTCTAATTCGTCTAATTTTGTTGTCGTGTAAGGAGAAAAATATGGGATTCTCCTTCTGAAATAAATCTCTTTTCTGAATATTTCCACTTCCAAGACAACATTTACCTCATTAACTTTATTTCCCTTGCAGGTGCATAGACTCCTGCCGATTTATCAACCAATCAAAGTGAAGAGGAAGTTTCCAGAGCTAGAGTCCTATAAGAAAGAGGTAGCACGATCATTGGAGAACACACCAAAGCTAAATTTCCTCTATTCTTATCTTTTCTATTTCTCCTTCTTCTTCTCTATTATTTTCAGGCTGCCAGATGGATTCAAGGGAGGGCAGGCATATTCTAGATGAGGCTGGGGAGATTAGAGGAGACCTAAACAGGGTCGGGGTTGAGCTGTAGGGACAGTTCAATAAATTACTGGAAGACATTAGCGCCCTCAAGGAGCTGATTGCCGGATTGAAGGACATGAGGGATGATATCATAGAGGAGGATTCACAGGAAGGGGATATGTGATACAATCCTAGTTGCCTAGGATGCGCTTGAATGACGATCTAGTTCGAAGGTTCGAGATTGACATGGAATTTGGTGGATAGACTCACTTGGGGACCTTTGACGGACTGTTAGTCGGCCTAGTTGTCCCCTAATGAGGTTATTGTTTGTATTAGGTTCAGCCCTGTGACCCTAAGGAACAAACAATGATCGTAACTTCAGTTTTACTTGCCTAAGCCCTAGCTTGCGAAACTGAAGGAAAAACACAAGGTTCGAGTCCACGAACAACAAGAGTAAATACTCTCCAAGACAAAGTCTCAATTCAATTTGGGAAAAAATAGCCTGATTTATTAATGAAGCCAATCGGCTATATATAGGCAAAAGCCTAGTACAAGTTCTAGTAAAACTAGGAAACCTATTCCAAGTAGAAGTTCTAAACTAAGTAGAAGTAGGAGTTTTATCTACGAAATAACTGTACAACCTAAATAATAAATACAATATAAACATTCCAGAAGCTCCTAAGTAATTCGCTCTGCTGGGTTTCAAGTTGGTCCGCAATCCTCAAGTTGTAGGCTGTCGTGCGTTCACACTGCGCACCAAAATATCGACCCATGCTAACTTTTGATCCGATGGGCCAATTGGGCTGAAACCTATCCCAATCGAAAGCTAACATCTGAAAATAGTATACAGGACCAATATTCCTGGTCCGGGATGAACAGGTCAGAATAAACTCACAAAGCGTAACCTGACGCGTCTACAAGTTCGAGTAGGAGTAGGATTGCTGTCAACGAAAATGTTTCTTCGAATAACATTCAAACGGCTCGTGCGTTTGAGCTGAAACTTGGTCAGAATGGAGACAATATCCTGAGGTTTTAGAAACATGGTTGATCGTATGATTCTAATTTGTATAGGTCTGACTGGGCTCGGACAAAGTCGCTGGTTGCGCCTGTGCGTCTTCTTCTTGCGCGGGAGAATGTCACCATGAGCCATCTTGCAATTTACTCCTGAAAATTGGCTCAAACTTGGCCACGATCTTCCTAAGAAATCAATCGGCCTTGTATTTACTTTGGTTGCTCGATTCAAGCCTCGCTTCCATGTCTTGGCTTGGTCGGATGTGAAGCCTTGTGCTAAGCGCCTCCAAGCCACCTTCCAAGTCATTCTTCGCCTAATGGCTCGATCCAGTAGCATCTCTTGCCTTGTCTCAATGTGTAGAGGTTGTATTAACCTCACTAGCTTCTTTGCAACATCCTTAGCTTGAGGTATTCGTTTGATTGGCCTTGGCTGCAAGGCGTGTGCGCGTTGTGCGTACGATGGGGCTAGCCATGGGGCTAGGATCGTATCATTCCCTCCCCCTTCAAAATGATTCGCCCTCGAATCTGTTTCTTCAATGACAAAAATACTCCTCAAGTTATAATAATCAAAGGAAACACAAGAAGGAACGAGATTACCCAAGACATCCAACTCAACGGTGGTATCTCTATGTACGACGATGGTTTGGGTCAAACCAACGTCTCTCTTCGCGGCTGACTTGTTGACTTGAGTAGGCAACCAAGGCTGGTGTAAGCTCATCCTATCTCCCTCAACAATCACAAAGAACCGCTTCAATTCTTCATGGTATTCCTTAGCCGAATAAGGAACACTCAAGCGCTCCATGTGAGTTATGGCTTGCTCAAGTGGTACTTGTGCATTCATCAATTCCTTGCCAAACCCTAAACTTTCCAAGTACTCCATAGACCAAGGGTTTAGTGGTACAATAAGCACAAAACCATAAGCAAATCGGTTACAAGCAAAGATAAGCAAAAATTCGCTAGCAAAGATAAACTTGCGCACCAATGAATAGCTCATGGCTTCAAGAGCTCTATCATCTATTTTCATCAACCCATGCTCACTCTTTTCATGGGGGCTATTTTCTTTACTAAGTCTCTCATTTTTAACTCTCAGTCTTTCTTCCTTCCTCTCAATGTCTCTAGCAACTTTCCATTCATCATAACTCTTCTCTAAGTGCTTTTGATCTTCAATGATTTGAGTAGGCGTTAATGAAGACAAGGAGAACTTTCAGCCATCCTTCACTACCTTATAGGAACCACTCTCTCCAATGAGATTTCCTTCTCTATCTTGTTGCCATGGTTGACCAAGAAGGATATGGTTCAACCGTATAGGTATCACATCACAAAAGACCTCATCTTTATGTCTCCCAATAGAGAACGAAACCCAAACTTGCTTAGTTACCTTTAATTCTCTACCGTTGATCATGCAATGCCGCAAGTATGGTTTTGGATGCTCAATAGTTGGAAGTTTCAACTTGTCTACAAGCAAGTTGCTTGCATAATTCGCCAAACTCCCATCGTCGATAGTCAACGAGCATATCTTCTCTTTAACTCGGTAGCGAGTGTGAAGTAACCTTTCTTTTTCTCGCTCACTCACTTCTACCTTCCCTTGTACACTCAAATCACGCTCAATAGCAAACGTTGTAGCATTCTTATGCTCTTCGGATCCTTGTGTACAAGCCGCTTGACTTTCATGTGCCACCTCATGTATTAGGGTCTCGCGCCTAGGGTTTGTGTTGGGAACCCTTTGCTCACGCCTTAGTCTCGGTGCAGTCCACTCTCGATCGTCATCATCTTCAGCCCTTTGTGCATGGTGCGCTTGGTACTCATAGGTCGGACGATCGCGTGTTGTTGGGCGTGCGTGTGTTGCTGGGTGCTCATGCGCTAAGGCGCGCTTGCCGGGCTCGCGCCGTAGTGCGCGTCTAAGGGCCAGCTTACGCCTGACGACTTCCTCGTCATCCTCCTCTTCACTCGCTGTCATACCATCGACAAGAGGCTGTCTTTGGTCTATCTTCAACCCTCCAGATGCGTGCGAACTATTTACAACGTTGTGGTTTGTTGCAAAATTCGCAAGAGGCACACCTAGTTGCGGATTGGCAACTCCGACCGGGGTAGCTTGTATACGTGTCTCTATTACTTCAAGCTGCGCCATGATTACCTCTAGCATCCACTCAACCTTTGATTCTCCTCTTATGCCGAATTGATCAGACATTGTGTAATTCCTGAAATGTCAAAACACTAAAACAAGAAAACGTAAAATTGCCCTAGAAAATACTAGCACCCCTCACGTGTTTTGCTCTCGTGTTTAACTCTCTTTTGAACTCACAATGATCACTTACTTTGGCTCAAGGTCCTTGTTTTTGTTCCTGCACTCAAACCGTTAAGACAGACTCGAGAATTTGAAGAAATTCTTCCAAGGAAATTTTACAAAGACAACTCGGCTTCGAAATAATTAAGATGCTTAACAATAATTTAATTGCAAAGATAAACCAACTAAATACTTGCTAGGCTGAAATAGAAAGTATTTATGGGCTGGAATCAAAGAAAAAGCTCAAGATCAAATAGGAAGACTCAAATAAATTCACAAACCGTGAATGGTATGTGTGTGCGCGTCACTTGTCCCTCCTGCTCCGAATTTTGATTCTAGTGTCCGATTTCGATGATTCTTGTTGCTATGTGATACGATCCTGGCTCCTTAGGATGCGTAGCACCAATTTTGATCTTTGTTCAAAGATGGATTTCCTGCGGAATAGATAGAATAGATAGAACTCACTTGCACAATTAAGACCTGCTGAACGCTAAGCAACAGCCAACCAAAATCCGAACAAGAGAGGGTCCTTGTGAATGATAAACTTGCACAACTAAGACCTGCTGAACGCTAGGCAACAGCCAACCAAAGTCCGAACAAGAAGATAAACAACAAGTAGGATGCAATTCCAAGATTTACTTGTATACGACTCAAGTATTGCGGACTCAAGAAGAACAAGGTTCAACCAACTTGAACAAGGGGCGGAGATTGAAGAGAATATCTTAATTTATCAAATAACAGCCCAGTTTCTAAGGAGGCCAAGTGGCTCCTTATATAATGGTTACAAGTAAACCCTAATTCCAAAATAGGAATAATAAATAAAGTAGAACACTTAACTAAAGTAGAACACTTAACTAATTAATTAAAGTATCTATTTAATTAATTAAACTAAATAAATAGAAGGTCGCAACCTTGCTTAAAAGGGTCAGTCAACGCGCGTCAACTCCAGGAGAGGCGAAACGGACAGGAGCCGTTTATCAACAAAGAGCAGACAGGTGTGACGCGGAACGGGTATAGCAATCGGTATGCGCGACAGTTGATGGAATCGGCAACGTCTAAGTGGAACGGACAAGTGCCGTTTTGACCCAAACGGTAAGTGCCGATTGTGTGGATCGGACAGATACCGTTTGGATGAAAATGGTCAAGTGCCGTTTGCGTGAATCGGCTCCATGCCGTTTCTATCAGACAGAACATCGGTCAAGCCGAAAGTGAGAAGATTCACCACTCTTGTTGTCTTCTCTCTCAGTGTAGCTTTCTCACTTGTCATCTCAGATTCCAGCTCTTTGTGAATGAGAGATGACAATCGGTCTTGAAGCTTTTGAGCCCTGGCTCGAGTCATTGGACCAGCTGGTGGTAAAGGCACCTGGATGCTTGGATTCGCATCATTCCCTCCCCCTTCGGAAGGATTCGCCCTCGAATCCGAATCGGCATCATCAGCAAGTCCATACTCGTCATCTGTATCAAACAGGACTAAGTCAGAAACATTAAAAGTAGAGCTAACGGCACCATACTCACTCGGCAATGCCAGTTTGTAGGCATTGTTGTTGATCTTCTCAATAATCTGGAACGGTCTGTCTCCTCTAGGAGATAGCTTGCCGCGGCGTTGGTCAGGAAAACGCTCCTTGCGCATATGCAACCAGACCCAATCGCCCACCTGGAACGTCACTAGCCATCGGCCATCGTTCCGTTTCTGCATCAGCTTCTCATTCATTCGCTCAATGTTCTGTTTTGCCTTAGCATGTAATTGCTTGACAAAGTCAGCCTTCTGTGCACCATCTAAACTTACAACATCACTTAAAGGTAAAGGAGTCAAATCCAAAACAGTTCTAGGATTAAATCCATACACAAGTTCAAACGGTGAGTAATGAGTAGTAGAATGAATAGCACGGTTGTAAGCAAACTCAATAAACGGTAAATGATCAACCCAAGTAGAAACATGCTTACGAACTAACGTGCGTAAAAGTGAACCAAGCGTACGATTCACAACCTCTGTTTGACCATCCGTTTGTGGGTGATAAGAAGTGGAATACAACAATCGGGTACCAAGCTTTTTCCATAAGACACGCCAAAAATGACTAAGGAACTTAGTATCTCTATCACTCACAATAGTCAAAGGAACACCATGCAAACAGACTACTTCACGAAAGAATAAATCAGCAATCTGAGTAGCATCACAAGTAGTCGAACATGCAATGAAATGGGACATTTTTGAAAATCTGTCCACCACAACAAAGACACTATCCTTGCCGTTCTTAGACCGAGGCAGGCCAACGACAAAGTCCATGGAAAAATCGGTCCAAGGATGAGAAGGAACAGGTAACGACATGTATTCTCCATGGCCAGGAGATTTAGATTTGGCTCTACGACAAATTAAACATCTAGCAATAATGCGCACTACATCACGCTTCATGTGAGGCCAATAAAAATGATCATGTAACACATCTAAAGTTTTAGTCACGCCAAAGTGACCCATCAAACCACCGCTATGGGCTTCATGCACAAGTAATTCACGAAGAGAACAATGAGGAATACACAACTGTTTACCTTTAAATAAATATCCCTCTTGCTTATAAAATTTAGAACCAGAAATAGAAACGCCATGCATATAAATATCACCAAAATCAGAATCGGCAGCATAGAGTTCTATAATATGTGAAAATCCAAGCAACTTGGCATTAAGAGAAGTGATTAACGCGTACCTGCGTGATAAAGCATCAGCAACAACATTCTCTTTACCTTGCTTGTATTGAATGTGATAAGGGAAAGCCTCAATAAATTCCATCCAAACGGCATGTCTCTGATTCAGCTTCCCTTGTCCCTTGAGGTACTTCAAGCTCAAATGGTCAGTGTGGATGATGAACTCCCTCGGCATCAGGTAATGTTGCCAAGTCTCCAACGCTCGGACAAGAGCATAGAATTCCTTGTCATATGTCGGATATCTGAGTTGAGCATCCTTGAGCTTTTCACTGAAAAAGGCAATCGGTCGCTTCTCTTGCATCAGAACGGCACCGATTCCCAACCCGCTGGCGTCACACTCTATCTCAAACGCCTTGCTGAAGTCGGGCAACGCGAGTACCGGAGCAGAGCAGAGCCGATCCTTGAGGGTAGCAAACGCTTCCTCCTGCGGCTGGTCCCACCTGAAAGCAACATTCTTTTTCGTTAATTCATTCAGAGGAACAACGATGGTGCTAAAGTCCTTTACAAATCGCCGATAGAAGCTCGCCAAGCCATGGAACGATCTCACATCGGTAACGGCCTTCGGCGTCGGCCATTCCCGTATGGCGAGGATCTTCTCTTCATCCACGCTAACACCATCTGCACTTACAATAAAACCAAGAAAACCAACTTGTTCCATTGCGAATGAACACTTACTAGGTTTAACATATAGTTTCTGTTCACGAAGTGTTAGAAAAACTTCCCGAAGATGTAAAACATGCTCATCAATTGATTTGCTATAGATTAAAATATCATCAAAATAAACTACAACAAATTTGCCAATTAAGTGCCGAAGTACATGGTTCATTAACCTCATAAAGGTGCTAGGAGCATTAGTTAAGCCAAACGGCATAACCATCCATTCATATAAACCATACTTAGTTTTAAAAGCAGTTTTCCATTCATCTTTTAAAAGCAGTTTTCCATTCATCCCCTTCTTTCATACGAATTTGGTGGTAGCCACTCATTAAATCAAATTTTGAAAGTAACTTACTACCACTTAATTCATCTAACATATCATCTAATCTAGGAATAGGATGACGATACTTTACAGTGATTTTGTTGACTGCTCGACAATCAACACACATGCGCCAAGATCCATCTTTCTTTGGAACTAGAATGACTGGAACGGCACATGGAGACAGGCTCTCCCGAACATACCCACGCGCAAGCAAATCGTCCACTTGCCGTTGCAGTTCTTTGGTTTCCTCTGGATTGGATCGGTAAGCTGGCCGATGTGGGATTGCCGATCCAGGAACAAAGTCGATCTGATGTTCTATGCCGCGGATCGGAGGTAAGCCAGGCGGCATCTCTTCGGGCAGTACGTCTCCAAATTCCTGTAAGAGAGAAGAAATACGAATCGGAACGGTTTGTAGCCGTTCCGTTCCATCCGATGTCAAACAATGAGAGCGAAAACGGATTAAAAGAATGGGACGTCTTGCGTCAAAACAATTTTGTTGAAAAATCATAGCTCTCCTCACTTCGCGCCCTTTGGCATATACACTTAATTTCTTTTTATTTGCCTCTCCTTTTCTCTCAATGCCACTCTCAGCACGCTTACTCTTTTCGTGCGAATGTTTACACTCTCCCTCTGCATGCTTACTGTTGTCATGCGAATGTTGAAGGCTCACACACTCATTGTTTCTCTCTTTATTGGGCAGACGCAAACCTTCTTTTTCTCTCTCAATCTGTTTTGTAATTTCATATTCAGCATAAGACTTAGCAAGCCATTGCTGATCTTCACATACTTCTGCTGGTGATAACGGGGCTAAGGTGAATTTTCAGCCATCCTTTACCAACTTATAGAGATTCCGTTTGCCCTCATGGGTCGCGTCTCTATCAAACTGCCATGGTCTGTCAAGAATAATATGAATTGCTTGCATTGGGACCACATCACAAAGTACTTCATCCAGATATTTCCCGATACGGAAATTGACAAGTACCTGCCGATTTACCTTGACACCGGCTTCATCGGTCATCCAATGAAGTTGATATGGCTTCGGATGTTTTATCGTTGGTAAGCCCAGTTTATCAACCATCATCCAACTTGCGCAATTGGTGCAGCTGCCATTGTCAATGATGATGGAACAACCCTTCTTGTCTATCACACCTCGGGTATGGAACAGATTTGTCCGTTGTTCCTCGTCATATACTTCCTCTGTGGCTTGCACACTGAGATTACGACGGACAATAAGCAGATGAACCTGCTCACCGTTCTGACAATCACCATCCGAATCGGCACAACCATCTCCCTCTGGTTCTGATTCCCCCTTATCATCATCCGATTCTTCCTCTCCATTCGGCCTGATGATGAAGACTCTTTTATTTGGGCATTCTGATTTCTTATGCCCTCTACCGTTGCACTTGAAACACACAATGTCTTTAGTGGCGGTCCGATCCACTGGTGGAGTATAAGGCTTTGTGGTAGCCGTTTTGGAAGGAATAACGGCACTAGCAGATCCCTTCGAAACGGCAGGAACCATTTTGTCGTCCTTAGTCCAAGACATCTTCTTCCAAGGCGTCGACCTAGTAGACTTATAGGAACTCCTAGCTTTCCTATGTTTCTCAATCTTTTGAGCCATATGAAGCATCTCCTCAAGAGTGTTGTATTGAGTCAGCTCCAATGCATCGGCAATATCTGTATTCAACCCGGCCATGAACCGAGCCATTGTGACCTCAGGTTCCTCAGTAATCCTTGCTTGAGCTAGAGCAATCTCCATCTCATTAAAATAGGCTCCAACCCCCTTACTGCCTTGCTTCAAAGTTTGAAGCCGTTGGTGCAGCTCACGGTGAAAGTGTAACGGCACAAACCGTTGTCTCATCGCCTGTTTCATCTCACCCCAAGTAGCAATCGGGCCAACAAGAACAACTGTCCTCTTTAGATTGAACTGCTCCCACCAATGACTGGCATATCCACTGAATTCAACTGCTGCCAGCTGAACCTTTTTAATCTCTGAATAATTGTGACATAGGAAGATAGCATCGACCTTCCGTTCCCAAGTCAGGAAAGCATCAGGGTCGTCAGTACCTTCAAACGGAGGTATCTTCATTTTGATGCTGCTGAGATTAGCATCTAATCGGTCCTCATCCCGATCTCTTCTACCATCCCGATCATTCCTTCTCTCCCCTCTCGGGCCGTCCCGAGCATATATCCATCCTCCTCCCCCGTCAGGTTCTTCTTCCAGATCAGGTTGTGGAACTTGTGACCCACGTCTAGCAAGTCTCCTGGGTGGGACGTTGCCAAAATCACGCCGCGATTCTTATCACGTGGTCGACGAGCGTTATCATCCTCTTCGGACAGATCGCTCATACGTCCGTCACGTCGGTCCTCCTCTGCTCTAGGGTTCGGGTTTATAGTGGCTAACGCTTCAACCCGAGCCATCCTAGCATCGGCAGTCAATTGCCGTTCTGTCATGGTTCTGAGCTGTTCCGTTATGTTAGCCAACATGACCGACAAATCGGGATGTGGTACTCCTTCTCGAGACATCGAAAAATCACCTGAAATTCACAACACAAAATAAAACGTAAAATTGCACTAACCTAGCGCTCCCTCACGTGTTTACTCTCGTGTTTAACACTCTAAGAAGCTCACAATTTCTCTCAAAATCTCCTGCAATGTTCAAGCGTTAGTAAGACTCAAGAATCCAAAGAAAAGCTGCCAAGAAGACTCTCAAAGAAAACTAGCTTCAAACAAAACGGGATACTTGGTATTTGATTAATTGCAAATCAATCAATTAAACAAATAACAAGTGGAGTAGAAAACAATATTAAAGAATCAAAGAAAAGCTCTATTTGACTCAAACGGACTCAAATAAAATTAACCTCTGATTTAATATTGTATAGTTCACGTTGCATGGGTGAAAGAATAAACTAAGATTTGCCTTTTAGAGAGTGGAAGACAAAAACAGAGAATATTCCAAACAAAAAGGTAGTGGATGCGGGACAAAACAAAGTGGGATTCTATAGTACCACTTAAAGTATGTTTAATAATTGATTGCACATGGGATTCCTAACTTTTGAACGGATGTGGGATCTAAAAACACAATTGTTTTTCTTTTTGCTACTGAAACGGATCAAAGCAACTTTTCTGCTTCTTTCTTTCTTGTAGTTTTTTTTTTTTTTTTGACTGAAATCCCGAATCATAGTTTAGTAAAACGGGTGTAACTTTTGTTCCAGTTGTCCAAATCACTCGATTCCTTTTGATTCGGAATCCTCACAAGTGCAGCTTTCTAACGAACCCACAATCACCCAAATCGGACTTCAATAGGTATATATTAAAATTCGATTTTGATAACTGACCAGAATTTGCACATAAACGAACCAAGCACAGCAAAGAAATCGGTTCTGAATGGAGTAGAATGAATTACCGATTTCAACAATGAAAACTTGAAAACAATATAAAGATACTTACCAATCTTTGAACGCCTTAAGCTCCGCTACCAACTGATACGATCCTGGCTCCTTAGGATGCGTAGCACCAATTTTGATCTTTGTTCAAAGATGGATTTCCTGCGGAATAGATAGAATAGATAGAACTCACTTGCACAATTAAGACCTGCTGAACGCTAAGCAACAGCCAACCAAAATCCGAACAAGAGAGGGTCCTTGTGAATGATAAACTTGCACAACTAAGACCTGCTGAACGCTAGGCAACAGCCAACCAAAGTCCGAACAAGAAGATAAACAACAAGTAGGATGTAATTCCAAGATTTACTTGTATACGACTCAAGTATTGCGGACTCAAGAAGAACAAGGTTCAACCAACTTGAACAAAGGGCGGAGATTGAAGAGAATATCTCAATTTATCAAATAACAGCCCAGTTTCTAAGGAGGCCAAGTGGCTCCTTATATAATGGTTACAAGTAAACCCTAATTCCAAAATAGGAATAATAAATAAAGTAGAACACTTAACTAAAGTAGAACACTTAACTAATTAATTAAAGTATCTATTTAATTAATTAAACTAAATAAATAGAAGGTCGCAGCCTTGCTTAAAAGGGTCAGTCAACGCGCGTCAACTCCAGGAGAGGCGAAACGGACAGGAGCCGTTTATCAACAAAGAGCAGATAGGTGTGACGCGGAACGGGTATAGCAATCGGTATGCGCGACAGTTGATGGAATCGGCAACGTCTAAGTGGAACGGACAAGTGCCGTTTTGACCCAAACGGTAAGTGCCGATTGTGTGGATCGGACAGATACCGTTTGGATGAAAACGGTCAAGTGCCGTTTGCGTGAATCGACTCCATGCCGTTTCTATCAGATAGAACATCGGTCAAGCCGAAAGTGAGAAGATTCACCACTCTTGTTGTCTTCTCTCTCAGTGTAGCTTTCTCACTTGTCATCTCAGATTCCAGCTCTTTGTGAATGAGAGATGACAATCGGTCTTGAAGCTTTTGAGCCCTGGCTCGAGTCATTGGACCAGCTGGCGGTAAAGGCACCTGGATGCGTGGATTCGCATCACTATGGAAAGCTAACACCTTTAAGTTTCTTGTTTATTCTTTTTCTATTAGTTTCAAATACTACTCTTTTCTGTATTCGAAATTGATTCTGTTTTTGATTTTGTTTTTTTACTCTTTTGAACAAAATCAAATAACAACTAGACTAATGGACACTTTGGATTTTTATGACTCTTTTTGACTAAAAAAAGTACTGAAATTAAAGACACTTTGGGGGGCTGAATTTTGTTTTTAAATCGACACAAAATAAAACACACACAAGACACAACTAGATCTAGAACCCTATATCGACTCGACACACTAACACACTTGGCTGCAAGGAGATTGATTAGATAGGGTAGAACGAAAATCAATCTCAACAATTGATAAATAAATAAAAATAAAAGGATAGTAAAGATATAAATTAAACCTTGAACGCCTAGAGCTCCGCTACCAATTGATATGATCCTAGTTGCCTACGATGCGTTTGAATGACGATCTAGTTCAAAGGTTCGATATTGGCGCTAAATTTGGTGGATAGACTCACTTGGGGACCTTTGACAAACTGTTAGTCGGCCTAGTTGTCGCCTAATGAGATTATTGTTTGTATTAGGTTCAACCCTGTGACCCTAAGGAACAAACAATAATCACAACTTCGGTTTTACTTACCTAAGCCCTAGCTTGCGAAACTGAAGGAAAAGCACAAGGTTCGAGTCCACGAACAACAAGAGTAAATACTCTCCAAGACAAAGTCTCAATTCAATTTGGGAAAAAATAGCCTGATTTATTAATGAAGCCAATCGGCTATATATAGGCAAAAGCCTAGTACAAGTTCTAGTAAAACTAGGAAACCTATTCCAAGTAGAAGTTCTAAACTAAGTAGAAGTAGGAGTTCTATCTACGAAATAACTCTACAAACTAAATAATAAATACAATATAGATATTTTAGAAGCTCCTTAAGTGATTCGCTCTGATGGGCTTCAAGTTGGTCCGCGATCCTCAAGTTGTGGGCTGTCTTGCATTCATACTGCGCACCAAAATGTCGACCCATTTTAACTTTCGATCCGCTGGGCCAATTGGGTTGAAACCTATCCCAATCGAAAGTTAACATCTAAAAATAGTAGACATGGACCAATTTTCCTGGTTCGGGACGAACAAGTCTGAATAAACTCACAAAGTGTAACCTGACGCGTCTACAAGTCCGAGTATGAGTAGGATTACTGTCAGCGAAAATGTCTCTTCGAATAACATTCAAACGGCTCATGCGTTTGAGCTGAAACTTGGTCAGAATGGAGATAACATCCTGAGGTTTCAGAAACATAGTCGATCGCATGATTCTGATTTGTATAGGTCCGACTGGGCTTGGACAAAGTCGCTGGTTGCGCCTGTGCATCTTCTTCTTGCGCGGGAGAATGTCACCATGAGCCATCTTTCAATTTACTCGTGAAAATTGGCTCAAACTTGGCCACGATCTTCCTAAGACACCAATCGGCCTTGTATTTACTTTGGTTGCTCGATTGAAGCCTCGCTTCCATGTCTTGGCTTAGTCGGATGTGAAGCCTTGTGCTAAGCACCTCCATGCCACCTTCCAAGTCATTCTTCGCCTAATGGCTCGATCCAGCAACATCTCTTGCCTTGTCTCCATGTGTAGAGGTTGTATTAACCTCACCAGCTGCTTCGCAACGTACTTAGCTTGAGGTATTCGTTTCATTGGCCTTGGCCGCAAGGCGTGTGCGCGTTGTACGTGCGATGGGGCTAGGATCGTATCAATATGCTCCTTACAATAGGCAACACCCTCATCCCTTTGAAGAAGACCATTACTCACCTGAAGATGCAAAAACGCATGGTGGAGCTGGCCACCAACAACCTCACTGAAGTTGCCAGGTAACTTGACAAGTTTGGCAACAAGGTGGCTGGCATCCCAAAGGCCTAACTTCATTTGGCCATGTTCTTCTTGTCTTTAGGCTCCCCCTCCGTCTTCATGTCAATCCCTTTCTCTGTTTTCTCTTTTTTTCCTTTCTATCATTAATATAAACAGTTTCTCTACTTTCACTCTTAAATTTAATTTACTTTTGAACCATTTCATTTTCTTGCAAAGTTTCCTTGCAATTACAAGCAAGTCTAATCTCATTTTCAACATTCAAAGTTGGTAAAATTTTCGTTGTTTTTGTCCATTAACATAAGCTGCAACCAAGAAAACAACAACAACCTCTAATAGGATAGGAGAACAAAAACCTAACTGATTTTTTTCAAGAACATCTACACAAATCTGTTGATACTTGCAAGAAGAGCTTAAGCTTTTCATCAAAAATTGTATTAGCTGCAGAATTAACAATTATGTCCATTTCGCTCAAGATTACATAAGCTAAACCTTCTTCTATCCCAAGATTGGATTCTAGGTTGGAGGACATGGTCAAACAGACAAATCCACCTATAATTAGATATACACTAAATAACCCTAGCAGGGGTTGAGTTACAAAAACCATCAAAATTACACAAAATGTTAACCATGTTCAAGAGGCAGAGAACACATCTAATGGAAATCAGGAAGAAGTAATCGCAACATCACAATAAACTCTCTTTCTCGGGTTGGATCATCAAAATTTTACCTTCCTTCAGCTGGCAACTTGTTCAGATCAAAGTCCCTGACTTCACTTATCTATGGAGGCTGTTCATTCAAATCAAAAGACAACCCCCTATGAACAATCCCAGAAATAGAGGCACAATCATCAATAGATGCTTGCTCATTTAAATCAATATGGAGGGGGCTTTTCAGGAGGGACCATTGACACTTTCTCTACACAATCACTGACCCTAGTAATGGCTATGCTTTCGTCAAATATAAACCCACATTCCACTTCATCATCCACAACCTTCAATGGTGAAATCTCTTCTTCTCCTCCTGGCTCTTCCACACAATCTTTTTTCTCATATGTGTCCTCCACAATTTCATCCTTCTCGCATTCTACGCTTGCAGCAGAAACATCAGTCACATAAGCTCGTTGCTCTTCCACAATATCAATGGAATCCTTAACGAACATGTTGGCCGAATCATCAAATTGAGAAGCACTATCAAACTATGAATTGTCAAAATAAACACCCACAACACTCTCATCCATCTTTGAAATAATTTTGATTCTTCTTCTTTAAGTTTTATTTTTAGTAATGACAGATAATGAAGGGGGAAATCTTCTCACTTTTGTTGTCAATGAGAACAGAGGATAAAGTCCTCTGTTTCGCGCCTTCTCTAAAATTTTCGTTCCCTTCAAATATTCAGCTTTTGACTTTTCTTTTTATTTCTGTCTAATTACTTGCATGACGCGTAGTTTAAACTAAATGATATGTCGTTTGAAAGGACAAATTTGAAAAAAAAATGTCAATTAATCGTGTACGACTCAAATATTTATTAAAAAAGTACGAAGGGAGTATAAAAGAGAGAGTTAGAAGCACAAAGCACCTCACACCCCCGCCGCCCCTGCAACCCAAAAGAAGAAGCATAAGAAACGATAGGAGCAGTGGTGTCTGGCATTGGAGGGAATTTAAGCTTCTTTCTCCTTCTTCTTTCCGTTCTGATTGTCTTGAGATAAACCCATTTGGGGTTTTTGGTGATTTGAAAGAGATAAATTCTTTTTGGTGTTTGCTTTTTGTTAGACTAAGTCTGAGCAGAAAGCGGAGGAGGAGGAGGAGGAGAAGACGACGACTCATACCCACCAAAGTAAAGTGAAAAGATAGATATAAAGCAAAGCAGAGAGATAAGGAGATAAAAAGTGAAGTGAGGTGTTGTCCCTTCCCTTGGAAATACCGTCATTGAGAACAAGGTGGTTTTGGTTTCTCATTATTCACACCAAAACACTCTTTTGGGGTTTAATGTTATCTGCATCTCTTTTTAGTTCTTATTCGCATTTGTCCATTGGTTTTATCATTACTACCTAAGGTATTCACATCTTTTGTTTATCTATATATATTGTCATCATCAAAACTACAGCAGCTTGCTTAATTGTTTTGTTTTGTTTCTTCATTTCTTTGTTTTCTTTTTTCTGGGTTCAATTCTTAGCTTGGTAGCTCCAGCAGCAGCAAAATGAAGTATGTTTTGGTGACTGGTGGTGTGGTTAGCGGGCTTGGAAAAGGAGTCACTGCCAGCAGTATTGGTGTTCTTCTCAAAGCCTGTGGTCTTCGTGTGACTTCTATCAAGATTGGTGCTCCCTTCTTTTCCTCATCTCTGTTTTATTAATTTTCCTTTGATATATGTTATAAATTTGGAGGATACGGCAGAAAGTTTTGATTTTTGTTTTATTTGTCTATCTTGTCTTTAATTGGGTCTACTGGTGTACTTGATTGGATATCATTTTTGACTATTTTTGCTTGCTTGCTTGTCTATTCCCTTTGTTTCTGCCTTTCCATTTCAAACATAATGTTCCTGTAGTAATAAATAAAAGGGGAGCTGGGTCAAATCAGCTTCGTTAAGCCAGTGTATACCTTTACTTTTCATCTTCAAAATTTAAAATCTCTTGGTGCATAGGATGGCATTTATCTTGAGCCATCACTTTTTGTAAAATATATATTTATTTTTCCTCTTATATTCGTAATGTGCTCCATACATGCAGACCCTTACCTAAACACTGATGCTGGGACTATGTCTCCTTTTGAGCATGGGGAGGTCTTTGTCTTAGATGATGGTGGCGAGGTAAATTCTCCTAATTAAATTGTGTGGCATTCTGGTATGCCTGTGTAATTTTTCATACTGTTCTGAACTTTATTTATTTATTTTTTAAAATAAATTGTGTGCTCCTAGTTGACTTATTCATGCTAACGGCTGTGAACTCAATAGTTTTTTGTTGGGTGCTTTATAGGTGGATTTGGATCTTGGTAATTATGAGCGGTTTCTAGACATTAAGTTAACCCGTGACAACAATATCACAACTGGTAAAATATATCAGGTAACTGAATATCCCTAAGGTTTATGCAGATTTATCTTTACCAATCTATACCTGAACAGTTAATTAGTCTTACTGTGTTCTCATGTAATGGCTTTCTGCCATTCTCTGTCTTTGATTAAACAGTCTGTTATTGACAGAGAGAGAAGGGGAGACTATCTTGGAAGGACTGTGCAGGTTTACTCTGCACAAACCTTTTTTTCTATTTTCAGAGGATTCATTATGTAATTTGAACTTAATTTTTTATTTCAACCTTGTTGTTATTGTAGGTGGTTCCACACATTACAGATGCAATCCAGGAGTGGATAGAGCGGGTAGCCATGGTACCAGTTGATGGAAAAGAAGGTCCAGCCGATGTTTGTGTCATTGAATTAGGTGGAACTATAGGTAACTTGCTTACATGGAAAATTAGTGTCGAATTGTGACATTCCATCCCCTCACCCCATCATGTTCTATTTTACTTTATTTTCGTCTGTCTTTTTCTTCTTTTTTTCATGATTTTTGTTTGGAAAAAAATAATAATATTCTCATTTGATACAGGGGACATTGAATCTATGCCGTTTATTGAAGCACTTGGTCAATTTTCCTATCGAGTTGGTAAGTTGACATGCTCTTGACCTCTGTTTTTCAGACTAGAATCAGTTTTCTTTTGGAAGCACTTCCCTCTATGTCTATTCATTTAGTTGCTACTGCTTGTGTTTAGGCCCTGGCAATTTCTGCTTGATCCATGTCAGCCTTGTCCCTGTTCTTAATGTTGTTGGTGAGCAGGTAAAAACATTTGCCTTTATCTGAGATTATTCATAGATTTGAATTCCATCCATGTGAAATTCACTGATCCATTTGTGCATCATATCTGCTTCTTTACTCAATAGTTTTTCTTTTCTCTGCTGTTATGTGTGTCTTATTACAGAAAACAAAGCCTACCCAGCATAGTGTTCGTGGTCTTAGAGGATTGGGATTGAGCCCACATATTCTCGCTTGTCGCAGCACAAAGGTTTCCCAAACGCCTCGTCATGTCCTATTCTTGCGTTTCACACATTACTGCAATCTTATGTTCCTAACTGCTTTCAACAGGTTCTTGATGAAAATGTCAAGGGAAAACTCGCTCAATTTTGCCATGTGCCGGTACTGCTGGATAAATCCGTTTCCTTTCATTTTTTATTTTATTTTCTGTTTCTGAAAATTACTACTTTTATGTAGGCTGAAAACATTGTGACTCTATATGATGTTCCAAATATTTGGCATATTCCTTTACTACTGAGAGTAAGTAGTTTTTCTACTAGTCCTGGTGCGGAACATCTTTTCATATTTTGCCTTCATTACCACACATAGCAACTGAAAATATTTTCTTTATGATCTTTTCTTTAACATAATTAGGATCAGAATGCACATGAAGCAATCTTGAAAGGACTGGACCTTCTGAGGTATACTTTATGAGCTCATTCTATGTTGGTTTATGTCTGTGTGTTCCTTTGTTTGTTACATGCTATTTTTCTTGGTTGCTGAAAAGATTGTGCCAGTGGCATTAGCGTTGCCTTTTTTATTTGTGTATTAACCTTTTCATAAACTGCAGTGTCTCCACAGAGCCAGATTTACAAGAGTGGACTGCTAGGACAAAAATTTGTGACATGCTGCAGGATCCTGTGAGTTTCAACTCCCAAATATGAATTTAGATTCCCTGTTCCAACTCTCATGCTCTGACAATACATTACAGGTTAGGATTGCCATGGTTGGAAAATATACTGGCCTTTCAGATGCTTACCTCTCTGTTTTGAAGGTAATTGATTTGTACTTTTCTTTAAAAAAAAATTAGTAGCATTGTTTTGGTTGCATGCATATTACAGGCCGTTGCTTCTTGTAGCAATATGCTATGGATAGCTTGGAAGTTTCCTTCATAACCCTCAGAACTTTTTGTATTAGACTTCTACAGTTTTAATATTGCATCTTTCCAAACATTCATTGTGGAGGAGCAGGGGGGATGGGTTGTTGCTACCATACTCCACTTCCTATAACAATTTTCCCCTCCTTTTTCTTCTACTCTTGTGAAAGAGTGGATGTCAAATCTATATTAAAAGGGGACATACAGAAAAAATTACGGCACTGTTCTCTTTATTTGATAAAGAAGTGGGTTGTAGAAGAATATTTTTGCTCAGGTCTCCATTTAAGCTCTATTACATGTTGAATACGTTGGGAGATTCCGGATTCTAACATTTGGGTTGCTGTGACAGGCTCTTTTGCATGCTTCTGTTTCTTGCCGCCGGAAGCTTGTTGTGGAATGGATTGCAGCAGGTGATCTAGAAGACAATACTGCAAGAGAGGTCAGTAATTTTTTCTTATTTCTGCATTACTTATTCTTGGTGGTAGTTTTTACACTGGCTTCTTGACTGCTGTGTACTCCTTTCAGGCACCTGATGCTTATAGAGCTGCATGGAATCTTTTGAAGGTTACTTCCCCAAGGATTCCCTACAATCTTTTAAAATCATGTTGTTCCAGTGATATTTTTTCATTTTTTGTAGTTGTTTTCTCATTTGTTCTCTGGAATGCTTTCTCAATGCAGGGAGCCGATGGTGTTCTGGTTCCAGGGGGTTTTGGTGATAGAGGGGTGCAAGGAAAAATTCTTGCTGCAAATTATGCCCGCGAGAACCGTGTCCCATACTTGGGCATTTGCCTTGGAATGCAAACTGCTGTCATTGAATTTGCACGCTCTGTTCTTGGTTTGCATGATGCAAACAGTACTGAATTTGATAGTGAAACGCCAAATCCTTGTGTCATATTTATGCCAGAGGTGTGTAGTCCGTGTGCAAAATACAAGTCTCTTGTTGGTGGGGACTGGGGAAACTCAGTCTATTTTCATTATTTCATGTGCTGACTTTGCTGCTGTTATCTTTTTGATTTGATAGGGGTCGACAACTCATATGGGTGGAACAATGCGTCTAGGATCGAGGAGGACTTATTTTGAGGATTCTGATTGCAAATCTGCCAAGTTGTAAGATTCATATCCTTATCTCTCATGCTGATGCAGCAGTTAGTAACAATCATGAGTCAAAGTTAAAAAGTTTGACCTGTGAGATTAATCATTAGATACCTAAGTAGGCTGAAAATAGATACTACTGCTGCACAGTGCACACGTCAACTAATTTCTTTCAATTGTGGCCACACATATCAACTACTGCTGCACATACATACTTATCTGGCATTTGATGACTTCCGAAGGACTGTTACTGGCCTTTTTGATTATGCATTTGTTATAACAGATTATTGATCCTGCCAAAAGGAGTTTCAGTTTGGTTAATATTTCTGAATAATGTAATTCTGTTTAGGTATGGCAATGCTAGCTTTGTAGACGAGCGGCATCGGCATAGATATGAGGTACCTCTATCTATAGTTAATGCATCCATGTGAAGTTAATGATAAGTTGTAATGTAATCCTTCTCTTATGATTGTGAGGTTTCTAAGAAATTGTTTGTTTGGCACAGGTCAATCCTGACATGGTTCCTCAATTTGAAAATGCTGGTCTTTCATTTGTTGGCAGAGATGAAACTGGTCGGCGGATGGAGGTAAGCCTTTCTGAAAGCATGACAAATTCAATATGCATATAATGCAATAAAAATTTACGGGCCAAGTCTTGCTGGAGTTTTCAAATTTATATTAGATGTCATTGGTGGTAGGAACTCATTTAGTGCTTCTGTTGCTGCCAGATTATTGAGCTCCCTAGTCATCCATACTACGTTGGCGCTCAGTTCCATCCTGAATACAAATCAAGGCCAGGAAAGCCTTCCGCGCTTTTCCTAGGTATTATTTTTCACGATTGCAAAATTTGTTGGTGAATTTAATTTTTATTGGGTCTCATACTGGCACATGATAATATAATACTTGCTTGGAAATAATATATACCTGTTTTTTGTAGCTTCATCTTTTGTGATTCACAATTTTAGCTAATCTCCTTGATTCTTATGGAGCATCTCGGACCAAATAGTCCTTATCCATGTTATTTCTACTGCGGTTTGATATCAAAGTCCATCTCCTTTGTTTTGTTGCAGGCCTTATAGCGGCGGCATCTGGGCAGTTGGATAGTGCCCTACAAAGTTATGGTCGTGAAAGCAAGATAATGCCAAATGGAATGGGTAATGGGAAAGCAACAGTGAAAGCGTACCAAAATGGGAATGGGATCAAGTATCCCAATGGTTCATTAAATGGTATATATAGTAATGGCAATGGCGTGCATTGTTAAATAAGTATGATCAGTTTGGCAGTGTGGTTCTGTTAATGGAATCGGTTTTTTTAAGAGCTTTTGGTAGGATCCGGTTCTGGTTGTACAGCTGTTGAGTTTGGGTAGATCATTTTGGGTCTCGGGTGACTTGTTCTTAGGAGAAAGATGGACTTGAGTCTTTGAACGACCGCCTATATTTTGCAGTTTTGTTGGTTAAGGTGAAGCCTCATCCTCTTGTTGGACTGGAATTTTGGCCGGGGGTCTTTCGAAGGAGTCTACCCTTCTAGCACCAACATATGAAGTGTTTTCAGACTTTTCATGCAGCTCTGACTGAATTTTGAAGCTCTTTTTTTTGTGTTATAAAGATTTTGGTTGTAGGGTTTTGCAGTTTGTTAGGGTATAGAAATGGATGTTGCTGAAATGTGTCTTCACATATAAGAAAATAATGAAAAAAGAGGCTAAAGCTCAACTTCAACACGGGGCACCACTCCAGCGTAAAAAAAAGGTCTAAATACTACAAATCATTTTTTATATTCAAGTATTAAGATTTTTGTCTTGAAGCAAAAGAAGGGTTAGTGCAGCAACGTTTAGAAAAAGAGGAACAAGTCAATTATAGAGCCGATTACAAGTATACTCAGGCACGAGCCAATCAAAACATGACACGGGTTAAAAATATGATACATTATTAATTTTTATTTTATTTTTACCTTCCTCGTCATGTCCTCACTACTGCAATTGTTGTCGTCGTCTCCATCTCTCCACCACCATGGCTTTCTTCAACTCCACAACTTTCTTCCCCGCCAGCTTCTTATCCTCTGCAGGTTAATGATGTATCCAATTTTGAACATGTCATATTTTGATTGGTTTAGTCCATTCTCTTAGGTGATTTAAATCTACCTAAAAAATTCTTCAAATGTAAAGTGGGTTAGAAGTAAACTTGGCCACCTACGAAACAAACAGATGAGTTCTATCAACATTTGTAAACACTTCCAATTGATCTTGTAAATGAAATGAACGATTTACAAGCACTTATATAGAGAATCATGCAAACTTTTCAAATTCTTGAACATCTTTTTCAAATTTCATAATAAATTATATTAAATTAAATAGATTAATTATGCATATTAAATCAATTTAATAGTACAGGTGAAAAGTTCTAAAACTATATTAAAATTAATAAATAAATATATAATTTAATTGAGCACACAAAAAATTTATGTTATTTAATACATTAATTTAGTGAAAAAAATAACATTAAAATTATTAAATAAATAGAATTAAAAATTATTATATGCTACATGTCAACATATTAGAAATTTAAAAATGACAAATGGTATAATTGGAGGAATTTATGGATAGGCGATTTCCTCTCTCAAGCCTGCATACAAACTTTCATCATATAACTTTTATATTTATATAGATAAATTTTAGCGATCTCAGTTTTTTTTTATCACTTACCACAGTCACGTTCTGTCATTTTTTTTAATTTTTCCCCTTGTCAAGTAGCATCTATACATATGTAATTTTAAATTAAAAAAATAAAAACTGAAACTTAGTAATATTATTTCATACCAAAAACTATACGAAAGACAATTTAAGGGTGAATTTGTCATTGCATAATTTTATTATTTTGTCTTGTCCACCGTTACTAAACACAAATTTATACATCTAATATTGTTTTGTCTCGTCGTATTATCATGTTTCTTATATCTTATACCGTTAAACAAACTAAGTCAATTAAAAGCCGATTACAAGTATACGTTGGTCCAGGCCAAGATTATGGGTTTGTGTTCTGGGAGAGACTAGAGAGTAACACCTAAACAAGTTTCAAAGGAAAAGAAGAAAGAGATTTTTTTTGTATAAATATAAAATAACTAAACATCATTCGATAGTTAAAATTCTTGTTTGTATAAGTATAATATATATTATAAACGTAGCCTAATTATTTTATAAACTTTATAGTGTTTGTTTGCTGTGAACTTCATAGCTCATACCTATGTCGTATACGGTAACTAGCATTTGTGGGCTCACTTTATGGGCTCTCATTATTATTATTATTTTTAAATCGTTATATTATTAATTTTTTCCTTTGTGTATCATCTCTTTTGAAATTGATCTCGTTCAATTATGTTAGCCTCCAAAGAATGATGACTTTTATCGTATGATTTTTTTCATTTGAAAGAGTCGAACTCTAAACTTTGGTTAAGAGAGTTATATTATTAATTATCATTAAAATATCCGAGGATCGAAAACATGATCCATCTCATTCTTTTTAATATTTATAATAAATGCCACTCACAATCAAAGGTTTGATTTGAAATATTTTATAAACACAAGGACTAAATTATCATTTAGCGGTTTGATTGAAAATCATTGATGATACGAAACTAAATTAATCACGAGTATAAAGACTAAAATTAATCATTTAAAAATTTAATTACAAATATTTTACAAATACGACAACATGTGAAAATATTGTAGGCCAGAGCCTTTTGTTTTAGAAGTATTAGTTAATTACTAAATGGGATTGATTAAAACTTATTATCCGCAGGGAAATTAATTAAAATAGTTTGACAAAATATAAAAAAGTAATTTGTTTTTAAAAGAAAGGATTTAATTGAAAATTTTGAAGGATAAATTTGGTACTTGATTCACTTTCTTATTTAATTTACTACAGCTATATTTCTTTTGTCCTCTATAATTACTTGAAGAAAGTCTCCCTAGATATGAAGCAATGATACTAATTCATTTCACCTTCATCATATTATCGTTTGTCTTTTCTGCCCACTCTCCTCTCATTTCACCATTTACTAAGGTTGTAATAACCGAATCAGGTTCAGAACCAATGAGATGAGAGGTTTACGATTTTAAGGTCTAATCGAGCTGGGACCACGGTCAAACCGAAATTTAAAAAAATTATAAATTGGGAAAATCGCGACTATAATATAGTGTATTTTTAATTTTATAGAGTATAGTATACACATAAATAATTTATGTAAATAGAAAATATCAAAATACTTTTACTAAAATGTATCAAAATACTAATACAAAAAAGTTATATATCAAATAATATTTTAGATATTATTAATAAAAAAACTAAATATATATTAAATGTAAGATAATGAATAATTTATATTTTAATAAATATATTCATGTGGCAAAAATGGATGAAAAAGGAACTTCATTCAATTTAATTAAGTTTATTAATTTTCAGATTATAAAAAAATAATAAATTAAATATAAAGTCTAGAAATAATAATGTTATGATATACTTTTAAATTAATTTCATGATTTTAAATTAGATGTATATTAAAGTTTTATATTTGATAAAATATATTAAATATATAAAAAAATCAGGATTATATCCATAAATAAATACTAATTTATTATTTTTCTAAAGTTAAATACTACAATAGATATTAATTGTAAATCAAATTAATATATATTTGAAAGTTTTGAGATTTTGAATCTTTAATGTGAATTAATTTTAAAGTTTGAAAATCTATTTCCTTAGTATACATTAATTTTAAATTCTATTAAAAGTTGGCATATAAATATTAATTTATATGAAAATAAATGAGTATCTAACAAAACAAAAAGAGAGGAAAAATATAGATCTAAATCATTATAGAAAAAAAAACTTAATTTAAGTAAAAAAATTCCGAAATTTTAGTTAAATAATTGAATCAAAATTGATAAAAAAAAGAACCACCCGAACTGGCTCTGGATCAACCGATTCACGGTCGGATCAGATGGTCCACGAGTTTTTGGCATGAAATGAATACTAAGGTTTTTAGAGGTTATAAGAACCAAACTCATGATCAAGTCACGATTTTCCAGTTGGCCGGTCCGGTTCTTACAACCATACAATTTATAATTGAGACTAATCTCATTCGTATACTATCGGGTCTTTAAAAAATGGTGACTCTCCTAACATAATTTGACTCTATTTTTAAGAGTTGAACTCAAAACTTAAATTATAAGAATAAATTTTTTACTACTTTGACCATAATTAATACAGGTGCCCTCTCAGTAACGTACAACAATTTTAGATGTCCCTGAAAATTGCCTGAAAATTGTAAAAAATAATAAACCTTACGACTATCATTGACCATCAATTATCCAACTTCAAAGATACTTATAGAATAAGTAAAAGCAGTTTTTATTACAAGTCCGTGAAAAAAAAACTACTTTCTATGAGATCCCTTAAATTACTTCATTTTTATTACCAAATTGAGAGTCCATTTACTTTCCCTGCACAGCATGATTGGTGCATCAACCTAGTAGAAATATTGCAACAAAGACTGATAAAACTTGGGAAGCAACAAGTCCTCCTCAAATTGGAAATTACTAATAAAATAGTCAATATATACAAGAACCTGAATTTTAATTCATTTTATTTATATATCTATCAATAGAAAGATCAAAGATTCATAACTCCGAAGAACAGCATGCAAAATTCTGGTACAATTGAAGTTGTGCTCTTGACAGCAAGAGGTTCAACTAAGGTGAGAATATACAACAGAAAAACAATGCCTGCATCCAAGCTTTGAATTGTCTTGGCTGAGTATCAACCACGTCTCAGTTGGACATTTTTCTCCCTAATTTTAGGATTCAAAAGCATAGAGGAAAACTCAATGAGAGACATCGGTAGCAAAATCCTCAACTGAAACTCGGTAAATATACGAAATTCTCAAGTGTCTATAAGTAACGAGAGTTATGTTTATGAAGTTCCAAAAAGAATGCAAATACCAATAAAAAATGGCTTCCATTTACTCCATAACAACTTTGGCCCCTACAACTTTCATCTTCTCAATAATTTGCTCAACCTCTTCTTTCGATACTCCTGTTTTAAACACTGACGGCATCTTCTCCACCAAATCCTTAGCCTCTTTAAGACCCAAATCGGTAAGACTTCTAACCTCCTTGATTACCTTCAGCTTTCCAACTACTTCATAAGATTCCAATTTCAATTCAAAGACAGTTTTCTACTTTCTTTTCTTCCTTAGCACCTGCTGCAACTGGAGCCTTCATTGCCATCCCAACAGCACCAGCCTTCATAACTCCAATAACCGGTGGTGCTATCATTCCTTTCTTTTTCATTATAATGAACCCCAGCTCAACAATCTCCATCAGTGTTAGACTGGCAATTTCATCAACTAACCTGAAAACACGATATGTTGGAGGACTTCGGTGCTCTGACGGATCAAATTTTGCAGGATCATAATCAACTGGGAGCCTTCTCTGATCAATTTCAACTCTCTTCTGTCAGACCCCTAGAAATTTTGACTTAGATTTATTTTGGTTAGCTAGATGAGTACTAGTTAGATTAGAAGAGTATAGAAAATTGTGATGATTTATGCTTATGATTGGTTATAAGGAAGATTGTAAGAAATGATAATTAGATGGGTTTTAATTAATTTATTGTAAGAAAAGATAAGCTGAAATTGAAAAGAAACAGGGAAAGAGGAGATGAGAAATTGTGTTAAGTATGGTTCCATAATTTGTGTTCCTAAGGTGGATGATTTGCAAAGGGAAGTTATGGAACAAGCACATAAGACGACGTATACAATGCATCCTGGATCTACTAAGATGTACAAAGACTTGAAGAGTCACTATTGGTAGAATAACATGAAGAAAGACATAGCTGACTTTGTTTCTAAATGTCTTATTTGTCAACAGGTGAAAGGTGAACATCAAAAGCCTCTTGGGTTTCTTCAACCACTGTTAATTCATGAGTGGAAGTGGGAGCGAATTACCATGGATTTTGTTGTTGGATTACCACGCACTCTTGAAGGGTATGATTCCATATGGGTTATAGTTGATCGACTTACAAAATCTGCTCATTTTCTACCTGTAAAGACAACCTACAACTTTGCAAAACTCACTCAATTATATGTTAATGAGATAGTTCGAATCCATGGTGTGCCAATTTCTATTGTTTCTGATCGTGGTCCACAGTTTACTATCATTTTTGGAAGGAATTTCAGAAGTCTATGGGTACTAATCTTGATCTTAGCACTGCCTTCCACCCTCAAACTGATGGCCAATCGAAGAGAACTATTCAGACACTTGAAGACCTATTGCGGGCTTGTATTATTGACTTTGGAGGCAGTTGGAATAAGTATCTTTCTCTGGTTGAATTTGCTTATAATAATAGTTATCATTCTAGCATTCAAATGGCTCCGTATGAGGCGCTATATGGTCGTAGATGTCGCACACCTGTTTGTTGGGATGAAGTTTGTGTAAGGAAATTATTGGGTCCAGAAATTGTTGAGTTAACTGCTGAAAAAGTCAAGTTGATTCGTGATAAACTACAAGCTGCACAGAGTAGACAAAAAGGTTATGCTGATAACAGGATAAGAAATCTAGAATTTTCAGTTGGAGATCATGTATTCTTGAAAGTTTCTCCTACAAAGGGTGTTCTTTGGTTTGGTAAAAAGGGCTTTGAATCCGCGATTCATTGGGCCATTTGAAATTTTGGAAAGGATTGTAGCTGTGGCATACAAATTGGCACTTCCACCAAGCTTATCGAATATGCATCCTGTATTTCATGTATCTATGCTTCAGAAATATCTTCACGATCCATTCCATGTAATGGAACCTCAGCTGGTTGAGTTCAAGGAAGATTTATCTTATGAGATTCAGCCTACACGGATTGTAGATCGTCAAGTCAAGAAGCTTCATTCTAAAGAAATTGCCACTGTGAAAGTTGTATGGCAGAATCACTCTAATGAAGAAATTACTTGGGAATCCAAAAATGAGATGCGAGAGAAGTACCCCTACCTATTCCAAGACCACGGTACGTATAACTAAAATTCGGGGACCGAATTTCTTAAGGTGGGGAGAATGTCAGACCCCTAGAAATTTTGACTTAGATTTATTTTGGTTAGCTAGATGAGTACTAGTTAGATTAGAAAAGTATAGAAAATTGTGATGATTTATGCTTATGATTGGTTACAAGGAAGATTGTAAGAAATGATAATTAGATGGGTTTTAATTAATTTGTTGTAAGAAAAGATAAGCTGAAATTGAAAAGAAATAGGGAAAGAGGAGATGAGAAATTGTGTTGGTATTTTAATTAATTATGTAGATTTGAAATTGATTTAAGTATTGTGTAAATGATGATTATGCTATTTAATTGTGGTGCTAGGTGCGAAGTCGGCAACCTTACTTGTTTTGGAGTAAACTTGACATGGGAAGCTTGTTCTGACTTTTGCTGTACATATACAACTGTGAATAAATAATGCAAAGTATAAACTGCATGATAATATTGCATGCTGGTTGTACGTATAAATTATGTTATGACTGTATGTATGGTATTATGGTTGTGAATTGGTGATGAAAGATGAAATATGATATTGGTTATGACCCTAGCTAACAGGGGCGGTGTTAGCACACGTGTACATGGTGTGTTATACCTTAGCTAGCCAGAGGTTATAGCGGTAGCACTAAGTGGCTTGGCCAATACTTCGATCTATTGAGAATTTTATGTCCTAGCCGACAAGGACAATGGTTTTGGCACGTGATGGGATCACGGTTTGAACTTGTTTATTTTATTTGTGTTTTGACAGTTTATCTGGATAATGATGAGTACATGAGTTATAATATTTGCGTATTGGAATAACTATATTATATTATATGTATTGAATACAGAGAATGGTTGCTTGTATATGCCTGTTTATATCTTGTATTATTTATTCACTGAGTTGTGGTAACTTATCCTCTCGTATTAATCATTTTTTCAGCTGGTAGCAGACGGTAGTGAGTTTTGGTTGGCAGATCTAGGGGAGTACTCTTCAAGGTTAATCGGTATGCCCAGCATTCTCTTCCCCTAGGGCCTAGTAGATTAATGATGTTGTATATGTCTATTTTAGAGTTGTAAATTATAGACTCCCTAATAGGTCTGTTACTTATGGTAGTAGATGCAGAAGTAACTGTGTGTTGGTGTAAATATTACTTGGTAATTAATATAAATAAGATCTTGAGTTTTTTTTTATGAATCAATTGTAAATTTTGGAAGAAATCTTAATAAGGAGTTAAGTTAGGCTTGTGAGAGTTTGAGATGAATACTAGAATTCATTCGAACTCTTGGCCGGTCATACGCTCTAGTTTGGGGTGTGACATCTTCATCCCCATCATCCTCTTGCCTCGCAGGCTGGGCAAAACCCCGAGCCTGTGTGCCCTTGAAGTTCAAGAAATCCATAATGACAAAAGGATGAGCAATAGGCTTTGAAGAAAACCCATTTGACAAATGATGCCCTAATTTTAAAATCAAGCTCATTGGCAATATTTCAAAGTACAACCTCCTTTCCTCTAACTGGCAAAATCAATCTAGAGAAAACACATTTTGAACTTCCACTTCTGTAAAACCCGAAAACCCAACAAAAGAGAATGAAGGAGACTCAAACTGATATTCCTGCAAAAATTCAAATTTCATAAAAACATATACACACCCATCAGACAAAAAAGAGAGGAAGTGACACACTTTTCACTTTTGGTGAACTTAAATGGTTAATAGTTTGTTGCACATCTATCTTTCAATTCCTCCTGCAAAAGTTCAAATGAAATCAAAACTCATTCAATTACAATAAGGTTGAGCCCTGACAACAAATATCTAAAGGATCGGTACATTTAAAAATGACCTCAAAGTATGTTTCATCTTACTAGCAGTAAAGTGACAATGAATTAGAATGATAATGGTAATGATTGTTTTTTCTCCTCTTTCAACAAAGTTACTGACAGGACAGGCATTAGATATGTAGTAACTAGAGTTATCACATCCAATCAGATAACTAAATCGACTTCTTTAACAAAACTGAATTACTTCTTTTTAACCAAGTCCGATGCCACAGATTGATTTCTTAATCTTAAGATATGGTTCCTGATAGGATGTTAAATGAAAAGAGTGTTTTTTTTAATACTTTTGACTTCTGCACTTTCTTGTAAACACAAAATGGGTCTTAAAGATCTGATACCGAAATGACACTAGAATTGAAAGAGTAAGGATGGCTTACCAGTGATGGAGATGGAGGACTGGAATCCAATACTCAAAACTGGAAGAAGAAAGAAAAAGAAGAATCGAAGTAAGGAAAACAGAAATGGAAGCTAGCAATTGATTTTCCAGAAATTGAAGGCAGTAAGTCACTTACCCAGTGTTGGCACGGAGGTGAGAAAAATAGCGAGGGAGGATACGTCAGGGAGTAGGACTAGATGGTCCCGTGGTGACTGGTGAGGAAACATCGAGTTAAACGGAACGAGGCGGTGAGGACAACCGGCGGTAAGGAAGACCGGCGAGGAGGAAATGGGTGCTGTAACACTGAGAAGTGGAGAAGGATGTCACTGAAGGGAAAAGGATATGCGGCTAGGGTTTAAAAAACTAGACTCACAGAGCAAAATATTAATAAGAAAATACGAAGAACTTTTAAATTTTCAACACATGTGAGGTCGTATGAAATTAAATTAGCCCTCTTTCCCTAAGTATTGTTTTATATTTTTCGATAATAGATGCAGATCGTATAAATAAATTTGTTAGGTTGTAACTTTAGAAAAAAATGCTCTGTTTTTGTTGTTCTAAATTCATTTTCCCACAATTTTTTAACAAATAGCTAACCATATCATAATTTTTTTCTATTTTTAGAAATTTTCTTTTGGGGGGAATTGATTTTTTAGTTTCATAAATTTAATATATTATTTTGAAAAAATAATTAGATGATAAAAATAAAAATATTAAATCTGATAGAAAAAATAAGAACTTTTTTAGCTTTATATAATTGAAGGACTATAATTACTTCTATCAAAATATAAAATCCTAATGTTTTTCATTTCTTTATTGTTGTTTTGAATTTTTTAAGCAATAAAAGTCAAAATTGTAACCTTTAAAAAATCATATATTTATATTAAAAGCTATGTAATTTTTTAAATACCAGAGGTAAATGACATTCTCTAAGACACTGAATGCGTCGAGCACGACGGTACCCATTTAGACCCCTCAATATTATTTCCTGCAAAATCAAATCGTAAACAAAAGAAGAAATAACAACAACAAAGTCCCTGATCCATGAAAAAAAAATTAACAAACCATAATAACAAAGCTTTAATAGTAGAAATCTCACCTTAGCTCGTTTTGCCTCCTACTTAATCACCCAAATAAAGGATTCGAACTTCCTACCACATATACACAATAAAACACATCACATAACAAGTAATCAGTAGATTAACCTCTTATTAAGTCCCTGTTTATTCATTTTTAACCGTATAAATTACTAGTCCATGGTTTCTTTCCCATTTTAGATATGATCTTCCATAAGTTTCACTAAAATAACGTTATATTAGAAAGCGCATAACTTTTTACTCATAATATATTTTTCTATGAAACTTTGAAAGTATTTAACCCTATCAATTACCAATTTATAGCCACTAGAATCATAATTTTTGAACTTCTCTAGACTAGTAGGTAAAATTATAAACGAAAATAGTGTAATTACGTCTTTTGTAGCTTCTTCCTCTAGTTCTTTTATAACCTGCTAACTCTTTCTCTTTCCTAAACTCTAAGATATTTTTAGTAAAAAATTGAGTAGAGAAGTTTTTGGTTTAGTTTTCTTTGGATGACATGTATATATATTGATTTCTAACTTTATCTTGTCAAGTAAGAGGTGACAACTCCTTATGCAAGAATTGATATTCACCAACTGAATGTTTATAGTCTAACACTTATTTTAACACCTCATGCTTGTATTATTTTTATTTATTTACTAAGTCCCCAAGTTATTGCTTATTTATTTCTCGGTCCTTCCATTCTAGCCCTTGTACTTTTAATTCGGTCAAATTGTATTCCTATAAAGTTATTTACTTCAATTACATCCTTATAAAGTATTTTAACTTAGTTTGGCACAACAAATTCCCATTGGAATTCCATTTTGGTTTGGGATCACTAAAACTGCCCGGCCAGGGCCTAGCCGCAGGGTATGGTGTTGTACGTGCCTTACTTTTTTTTTAATAGGTAGAGATATATACTAATAGAGTCATAAAAAAATGACCATAGAGAACACGAACCAAATACAAGAGACACGAGCCAAACAAGCTGGCTATCCCGACAACAGACTACGTACTCACTCGTCACTCCCCTCGAATATAACACATGTATTACATCGCAACTAATAACCAAAAATGGTCCCAAATAATAATTAGAACCAAAACAAGCAAGCCTCACTCAAGACCAAGCCCAAGCCTAAGCCCAACACCTAAACCCTAAAAACCACAAAGATCTTAGGTTATCTTCTTCACCGCCACCCCCTGCTCCATCGCTGGTGCGTCTTCCTCGACCATTGATACAGCCGCTGACAACCGCTCCAACCTCGGCATCCTTTCACACCGACGCTCCAAACAATCTCCAGTCAACGTCACTCCAAAAAACCCAGCCGCCTCACCCACCGGAATCACCAGAACCAATCTCGTCGTAGCCGTCCACACCACCGTCGGACCCATCCATCTCGGCCGCCCATCAACAACCACCTCCACGGCTGGCGCCACCACACCCACGCCACCGACACAACCAAACCCTTAGACGACCTCCCACCGCCGTCACCACACTGCCTCCCGATCTGCGCAACCTCCTCCAACCACAATCAACACCACAAAATAACCAAATCGACAACCATTCCCACACATCTATCTCGGCACCAACCATCGTCACCACCGCCGCACCATCTCATCGATCTCGCAACCATTCGTAAGCCACCGCTGCAACTTGGAACCAAAAAATAGCCTCGAAAATCCACTCGCCAGCCACCGCCACACCAACCACTCACCAGCCACCGCTGCAACTCGGACCCAGATCCGACCCGGCCAACGCCACATCACCACAGCCGCGCAAACCACTCTAACCACAACCTCCTTCACTAGAACCCAACACCAACCTCCATCTCCACTAAGCCACGATTTAGATCCAACGAAGGAAAACCAAAGAGAAAAAGAAAGTAGATGAAAAAATAGCTAGCAGGAAAAAACAAAAGAAAAGAAGAAGGGGAGTTGCCGCCGGCCAAGGGAGACGCCGACGGCAGCCCAGAAAGAAACCCTAAAAAATAGATAGAGATGAGAGAATTTTAAAGTGTTTGAATTACTTTTAAATATGTTTCTTGTACATGCCTTACTTACACATGTGTTGCGCTGCGCATGTCCGTGCGCTTCTCCTTGGCTCGAGCCTAGGTTCCAAGTCAAGCTCACTGCTAGTTCTAGGGTTTTACAGCTACCCTCGGTGGACGGTCAAGCTTACTGCTAGTTCTAGAGTTTTACAGCTACCCTCGGTAGACGGTTGGATGGAGGTAGGGTAGAGTTGTTGCGAAGGTGATGTTTTGGGATTTTCACAAAGGAGCGAAGTTTTTGGGTTTGTATTATAATATGCACCAATCTTCAACGATGATTCGTCCATCTGGGAGAGGACTATTTAGTGGTGATTGATCTCCCATTGTGGTTTCTCAATGGGTAATAGGGTTTGTAGTTTACCGGAAACAAAGATCAAAGTGAAACTTTTGCCGCCACAGACAAGGTCAATTTTTAGCTCTTTGAGTATGGGGTGCTGATTTGAAAAGCTCTGGTTGGTCGTCATTCTCTGCAAAAAATAACTAGGGAGATTGACTAATCATTTGTTCTATGTAGACGACTGATGGTTTTCATATGGGGAGGCATGGCCCAGTGACTAGTCATTTGTTTTATGTAGATGATGTTCTATGTAGATCATTGTTTACTAAGACTGCATTGCGGGAGATTTACTCTCTTGCTCGGTTGCTGCAAGTGTATGAGTCTTCTTCTGTTCAACGGGTGAATTATGATAAGTAGGAGGTCGCTTTTAGTCGGAATGTGAGCACAATAGTAAAACATATTGTCCATAAATGATGGATGTAATGATTGATGATCTCCACAAGAATTATCTTGGTTTACTTGTTTCGTTTTGTCGGTCAAGACAATAATGTTCTCCTCAATCCGTGATAGATTGTGTAAGAAGTTGGCTCGGTGGAAGGAGAAAAAGCTCCCTCAAGTAGGGAAGAAGATCCTAATTAAATTAGTTGGTCAAGCGATCCCCACTACCTCATGAGTTGTTTTGAAATGTCAGTTACAGAGATATAAAGCGGGCAATGCGGTGATTCTGGTAGGGGTGCTAGGAGGGAGAGTATAAAATTAATAGGGTGTCCTGGTAGGGGTGCTCATCGATATTATCGAACTTCCGAAATTCGGTAATATCGAACTTTTTAAAAGTCATACCGACCCGAATTCCAAATAACTCATACCGAAACTGAATTTCTGAATTGAAATTTCGGTAAATTGCGGATTATCGAACTTTACCGGAATTTCTGAAATTATTTCCAAGTGAGAACCAAAATTCATAAACTCCGTCTCCTCCATCCCTTGAGTGCCAAGACTAGAATCACCATTGTGTTTATGGTCAACGTTGCCTCAAGAATCCGAAAATGCATTCTCCGATGTGGATAATTCTTTAGAAAGCACCTTGTTCCTCCAAAATAAAACAAGAAAATGAGTTCAACCATGTCATCTTCGGTAAGTTCGGGTAACCGAACTTTCTAATATTGATCCCGTACCGAACTGAACTTATAGTTCGGTAATTGTCTACCAAAACCGAAGTTACCGAACCGAAATTGTAAAAATTTCGGGTCGGAAATTAAAAAATTCGGGATTTGGTAATTTTGCACACCCCTATGTCCTGGTCCTTTATGTTCGATCAAAAAAGGAGGGTGTGATGAGTTTTAGAAAACTTAGCGAGTTCAATCTTGCGCTCCTTACTAACAATGCCGACATCTCTATACATCTCCCACATCTCTAGTTTCCATGATTCTCAAAGCAAAGTACTTTCCTTATGAGGAGTTTTGGACGATTAAGGTAGGTAGTTAGGCGAGTTTTGTTTGGTGTAGCTTACTTGCTGGGTGACGAGTGTTATCTAAGGGTGCTTGTGGTGGGTAGGAAACAGAGAGTGTATCCGTATTGGGGCATTCGGGGCTGCCCAACAATGAGGATGGCCTTGCTTGTTCGGAGACCTAAGTCTTAGCGCCGACCTCAAAGTTATCCATTTTGATAGACCATGAGTCCTTGAGATGTAAATCTGCCATGTTGGCTTTTTGATCCTTGAGAGCGGGAGTGCATGGAATCCCTCCTAATGACATTTTTGGTCCATATGCTATAAAATTTTGTTTAATCTGATTCATGTGGTCAAACTGTGACTAATTTGGTCATTGGGTGCTAAACTTTTGTTAATTTAGTCCCTGACCAGGTTGCTACCGGCTGGGAGTGATGACGTGTTGGTACTTACGTGACATGCCACGTGGAATTTAAAAAAAAAAAAAAATTTAAAAATTCCATAAAAAATTTAAAAAATGTACAATTTTTTTAAAAAAAATCTGAAACTTTATAACATGGGTGAAAATGTAGAAAATAAAAAAATAAATTTAATCAAAGACGGAAATATTAAAAAAGACAAAAAACGCACGAAATTTTTAAATAATAAAATAAATTTCTGGAACTTAAAAAAAGAGAATTTCATGAAAATTTAAAAAAAAATACAAATTAAATTAAAAAACTAAAAAAGTGAAAAATAAACAAAATAAATCATAATAAAATAAGGAAAGTATTTTTAAAAAGTGAGTTACATAATACAAATTTTAAAATAGTGGCACAAATATTTCCCTTATTCGTAACATTAAATTACATATTAATTTATTGTGGTGCACGTTAATCTCGAACCGAATTGAATTTTAAATATTAGAGTTCACTCATTATTTTTAATATGGTTCAAAACTTTGTCAGTTTGCAAGCCAGTTTTGGTCCTTTATGTCGTTCTCTTCACATCTGGATGTAGAGTTTTCTTTCCTTTATGGGATTGGTTGGGTCAGCTGGGGGTGCAAACTTGTTCAGTTTTGTTGTTTATGTGGACGTCATGAAACAATAGGATTTTTCGCGAGATTGATATGAGCATGCTAGGGACGTGGTGGGAGGATTTTGTCTGAATTTCAGGTCACTAATGGTGGTAGTGCTCCTACTCAACCGGTGGATCAGAGAAACAGGGTGGTGGAGCGTTTGCATCCACCTGAGGAGCCTTACCTCTGATGTCTCGATTGGACCGACTAGGATGGGTTTGGGAGCGCTGATAAGTGATCATGGGGGGATCTGTGTGAGGTGTAGTGAGGGCATGTTCACGCCCATGGCCGCTTAACCTTAACGAGAGCTTACAGATAATCTTTGTAATCGGGTTGGGGGAGTGAGTAATCAGTCCCTTTATGCTTTGGGCTCGGTTATTCATTGGAAGGCGTTTGAGTCGGCCTTTGTGCGGGCGGCCCCCTTGTCTGCGACCTTTTGGCCCTTGTCTGTAATCGTATGCTTATTCTATGAAGTGATGTCTTTCATGATTGTATGCCCTATGGTCTATGTGCTTGCCTTATGTTATTCCTATGATAACCTATAATGGCCCTATTACGGCCCTAACCCTATGTTCCCTGGTGATGCAGGTCTAAGGTGTGTGAGAAAGGCTGGTTCCGTAGAGAGAGTGCGTGAACGCCGCACGAACTCAATCCCTTGGGCTCCCAAAGGATTAGTCCGTGACAGTTGGTAGCGGAGCGATTTTGATTTCTTTGTAATGGCAAAGACTTCGAAAGTTAGGTGCACAGAACTAGAGAATCGCGTGGATGCGATCGACGCGTGGATACAGAGTCAGAGGACTCTAGGTATTGGCTCCTCACAGACACAAGTAACACTGGAACAGATACTTGAGAGGGATAAACGCATTGAGATGCTAGAATCCCGTCTGACCCAATACGATGAGTTGTTTAAAGGCGAGAGCGCCGATAATGATTTCTCGGTGGAAGAGAATGTGGAAACGTTTCGCCTTTTTGCGGAACGGGTGCGACGCGTAGAGGCGCTAGAAGCACAATTAACAAGGAGACTCTTAAGCTTCGAAGGTCGAACCCCAGAGAGAGAGGGTGGCCCTCATGAAACTCTTGATGAGCTGCTAGAGAGGGCAGACATTAGAGAACTGAATGTGGCACTCACCACCACTGGTACTAGGGTGGATGAATTGCAAGATAATCTTAAAGAAGCGTGGGATATGTTTCGTGAGACTGACAAGAAGGTGGGACTGCTGGACGCCTCCCTGATTGAGATACAGGGCAAGCTTACGGAAATTGGGCAAAGGAATTCTCCTGGCCCTTTGGCGATGGGGATGACCGAACTAAACAAGTGCAAAAGTTTTCAACCAAAGCCTTATAATGGAATGAGGAGTGCGAAAGAGATAGATAATTTCTTGTTTGACATAGAAAACTACTTCAATATGTGCCAGGTTCTGTCAGACGAGTTGAAACTGACGGTGGTAGTAATGTTACTATCCGACGATGCTAAAGTATGGTGGAGGACTCGCGCCAATAGCATCGTCACGTGGGAGGAGTTTAAAGTGGAGTTAAGGAAGTCGTTCTGCCCAGAGGATGTGGAATATGCCGCTCGTATAAGCTTGCGCGAACTAGTGCAAACGACCTCTATGAGAGAATATGTGAATAGATACTCCACGCTTATGCTCGATATTAAGGAAATGGCGGAGGCCGATAGAATGTTCAATTTTACTCAGGGGTTAAAGCCTTACCCCAGGAACGAAGTCCGCCGGCAGAATCCTAAGACCCTGAATGATGCAATCACAATAGCGGAGAGAGTAGAGGATAGATCGGATGTGGGGACAAAACGGAAGTTTGGAGGATCTAATGGTCCTGATGCTAAGTCGAACAAGTTTACTAGGCCTAGTACTGGAACTAGTGAGAATCGGTTCCCAGCTAGGAACTCAACAAACTTCCAAGGCCCTAACAAGTTCGGCAATAGAGTCCCGCGACCTATTGCGTGTTTCATCTGTGAAGGTCCTCACAAAGCGGCTGAATGCCCTACAAAGGTTGCCTTAAGCGCGCTGCAGACAGTTCGAGGATCTATGAGCCCTGAACCTGAGAAGGTGTTGGCGTTAACCCAGGGGGACCACCCTTCAGAGAGGAGTTTCTTATCGGCCTTGAAAAAGCAGTTGGCCACACAGGAGATGGCGAAGGGCTTAATGTATGCGACTGTCCAAATGGGACGCTATTCTATGGAGGCACTTATCGACACGGGTGCCACCGATAGCTTCCTGTCGGACTCCTTTGCAAGAAAACTTGGAGTGACGGTTGTCCCAGATGGGGGAAAACTGAAGGCGGTGAATTCGGAAGCAAGGGAGACGGAGGGAAGTGCGAAAAACGTTGACATACAGATGAGCTCTTGGAAGGGCAAATCAGATTTTGTAGTGGCCGTTATCGACGATTTTGATGTAGTCCTTGGCTTGGACTTCCTTCTTTTGGCTAAAGCCGTTCCTGTCCCATCAGCTCGTTGCCTCTTACTGATGGGCGAAGAACCGGTGGTAATCCCAGTGACGATAAGTCCTACGAGAGAGAAAAGACTACTCTCTGCTATGCAGCTTAAACGCGGCTTGAAGAAAAAAGAGGCAACCTTCTTGGCTATAGCCTCTTGGAGTGATGATAGTGTATTGGCAGAATGCCCACCCATAGTTAGTCAGCTGTTGGAGGAATACGCAGAGGTGATGCCTGACCAGTTGCCCAAACACTTGCCTCCGCGTAGGAATATTGATCATGAGATTGAATTAATCCCCGGTGCCAAAGCCCCAGCGAAGGCAGCCTACCGGATGGCCCCTCCTGAGTTGGCCGAGTTACGAAAACAATTGGCTGAATTGTTGGATGGTGGGTTCATTAGACCAGCAAAGGCCCCGTATGGAGCTCCGGTGCTTTTCCAGAAGAAACACGATGGTAGCCTTCGCATGTGTGTGGATTATCGAGCGTTGAATAAGGTGACGGTGAAGAATCGGTATCCGCTTCCTTTGATAGCCGATCTATTTGATCAATTAAGCGGGGCGAAGTTCTTCACGAAGTTAGACTTGAGATCAGGGTATTATCAAGTTAGAATAGCTGAAGGTGATGAAGCTAAGACAACGTGCGTTACGAGATATGGTTCCTTTGAATTTTTAGTAATGCCCTTCGGGTTGACCAACGCCCCTGCCACCTTCTGCACACTAATGAATCAGGTTTTTCGAGAGTACCTGGACAAGTTTGTGGTCGTGTATATTGATGACATTGTGATTTATTCAACCACTTTGGAGGACCACTTAGAACACCTGAGACTTGTGTTCGACAAACTCAAAGCGAACCAACTTTACGTGAAAAGGGAGAAATGCGCCTTTGCCCAAACCAAGATTAACTTCTTGGGTCATGTCATTGAACGGGGTAGGATTCGCATGGATATGAGTAAAGTACAAGCGATTCAAGAATGGCAACCCCCGAGCGGGCTGACAGAACTGCGTTCATTCTTGGGTTTAGCCAACTACTATCGTCGGTTCATTGAGGGATATGCTAGGAGGGTTAGCCCTCTTACGAACTTACTGAAAAAGGGAGTGAGATGGGTGTGGTCTATGGAGTGCGAAGAGGCATTCAGAGATATCAAGCGAGCTATGATGGAAGATCCCGTTTTGGCACTCCCAGACCCGACACAACCTTATGAAGTTCAAACTGACGCGTCTGACTTTGCGCTAGGTGGGGTGCTCCTCCAAAACCAACACCCGGTAGCTTTTGAGAGTAGGAAGCTGAATGATGCGGAAAGGAGATACACGGTGCAGGAAAAAGAGCTTCTAGCTATTATTTATTGTGTCACCAAATGGCGTCACTACCTATTGGGTTCTGACTTCATAGCGAAGACAGATAATATGGCAACTAGTCATTTTCTCACCCAACCGAAGCTTACTGCCAAGCAGGCTAGATGGCAGGAGATTTTAGCAGAGTTCGATGTGAACTTCGAACATAAGGCTGGGAAGTCTAACCAAGTTGCGGATGCCTTAAGCCGGAGAAGTGACTTGGCTTCAATGCGTATAATGACTCAGGCTAGTGTAAGCAAAATCAGTACCCCACTGAGAGGAGAAATTAGAGAACAGATGAAGTCAGATTCAATTGCACAGGCGCTATTGACACTCGTGAAAGAAGGTAAAACTCGAAGGTTTTGGGTGGAGGACGACCTGTTAATGACGAAGGGACAGTTAGTCTATGTGCCAAAAGGAGGGGATTTAAGGAAGAAATTGCTTCGCGAATGTCATGATACCTTATGGGCAGGACACTGCGGGTGGCGTAGAACCTTGGCGCTTATTAGGCAGGCCTACTTTTGGCCGGCAATGAGAGATGATGTTCGCATGTTTACGAAGACTTGTTTGATTTGTCAACAGGATAAGGTAGATAGACAGAAGTCTGCAGGTCTACTTGATCCATTGCCAGTTCCCAACCGGCCGTGGGAGAGTGTATCTATGGACTTCATTACTTGCCTCCCAAAAGTGGGGAATCTTTGTGGAATCTTTGTGGTAGTAGATCGATTCTCGAAGTATGCGACTTTTGCTCCGGTATCTAAGACTTGCACTGCAGAGGAAACGGCGCGATTGTTCTTTAAAAACATTGTGAAGTATTGGGGTATCCCGGAAAGCATTATTAGCGATAGAGACCCTCGATTCACTGGCACCTTTTGGAAGGAATTATTCAACTTGCTGGGCTCTAGGCTGAATATGTCTTCAGGATTCCATCCTCAGACTGATGGGCAAACTGAGAGAATGAATGCGATTCTAGAAGAGTATCTAAGGCATTTTGTTCATGCTAATCAGAAGAACTGGATCGAACTCCTCGACGTGGCACAATTCTGCTTTAATTCCTTGAAAAGTTCTGCGACTAACAAGAGCCCTTTTGAACTAGTTACAGGCCAACAACCGTTGTTTCCACACACGGTGAATGAGTATCGGGGGAAGAGTCCCAGTGCCTTTAACTTTGCTAAGGAATGGAAGCAGAACGCTGAAATAGCCAAAGCCTTGTTGGAGAGAGCTTCCTGCCGAATGAAACAATGGGCGGATAAAGGGAGGAGGGCCCTCGAATTTCAAGCGGGCGATAAAGTAATGGTGAGACTGATGCCAGGACAGATTCGAGCGCTCCAACGACAGGATCGCCGCCTCCTACGACGATATGAGGGCCCCGTGACGGTTATTGAGAAAATAGGCAGAGTCTCATATCGGGTTGACCCACCAGATTGGATGAAGAAGTGCCACCCAGTGTTTCATGTGAGCCATTTAAAACCGTTTCACGCGGATGAGGAAGATGCTAGTAGAAATCAGCCAGTCAGAGCTGAAGTCCGGTTCAAGGTGCAGCCTCAACCAGTAAAGGTAGTTGAAGCTATCCTGGCTGAACGCAAGGTGGCAATCAGGCGGCAAATTCAAAATGTGAAGAAACAGATCCACCAACGACAATTCCTCGTCAAGTGGAAAGACTTGGGCAATGAAGAAATCAGTTGGGAAAGCGCAGAGGACTTGGTAGATGCACAAGAATTGATTATGGAATTTCTCGAAGACAGGTCGACGAGGGCGTCGACGAACTGAGTGGGGGAGAGTGTTAAGGTCTAAGCTCGTCCAGGGCATGTTCACGCCCATGGCCGCTTAACCTTAACGAGAGCTTACAGATAATCTTTGTAATCGGGTTGGGGGAGTGAGTAATCAGTCCCTTTATGCTTTGGGCTCGGTTATTCATTGGAAGGCGTTTGAGTCGGCCTTTGTGCGGGCGGCCCCCTTGTCTGCGACCTTTTGGCCCTTGTCTGTAATCGTATGCTTATTCTATGAAGTGATGTCTTTCATGATTGTATGCCCTATGGTCTATGTGCTTGCCTTATGTTATTCCTATGATAACCTATAATGGCCCTATTACGGCCCTAACCCTATGTTCCCTGGTGATGCAGGTCTAAGGTGTGTGAGAAAGGCTGGTTCCGTAGAGAGAGTGCGTGAACGCCGCACGAACTCAATCCCTTGGGCTCCCAAAGGATTAGTCCGTGACAGTTTGCATCCACCTGAGGAGCCTTACCTCTGATGTCTCGATTGGACCGACTAGGATGGGTTTGGGAGCGCTGATAAGTGATCATGGGGGGATCTGTGTGAGGTGTAGTGATAGGTCCATACCTTTTCAGTGTGATATTGCTTTTGCTGAAGCGCTGGCTCTTCGGGATGGTATCAAAATTGCGTTTGACTTAAGGATTCAATGATTGAAGGTTATGTCAGATTCGCTGGAGGTCATCCAGCTATTGAATGGGGTCTCTCCCTCTTAACCCATTAAGCTTAGTGTTACAAGATGTCTTATTGTTTCAACCTAGCTATTTTGTTCACTTTTTTTTCCATATAGATAGCTCACGAGTTGGCTAGATTTGTCATAACTACACATATGTCCTCGGTCTTGCTTGGTGAATGTCCGGAAGATATTAGATCTTTTGTACTTTCGGATTGTCCAAATTAATGAAATTTCCGGGTTCTTTCAAAAAATAAATATAGGCCACACAAAAAATAGCAGACTGACATACATAATTTGATTTTAGGTAGTTAAATAAATTAATAGTGCGATCAAACAGAATACCAACTTCGATAAAAGAATATAGATTGAACAAAGAAAACTAATTACTTAAACCAAATGAGAGTGTCTTGCGACAATATTTAATATTCTACTTGGAAAATTTCATAATATGATCAGGCTCACCAAGGTAGGGAAAAGTGAACTTTTGATTGAAATTAGAACCCATAGCAGCAGCAGCAGCAGCAAGCTGTAGCGATCCAATTCCGAGCCCCATAGAATTATTTGCTAATTTTGTTTGGGTGGTTTGATGAGAAGCAAGAAGCTTGTCAAGAAAAGACCAGTCAGCATTTAACCGCTCCGAGGGTTGCAATGACGACAGACCAGAAGCAGTAGCAGCACCACCTGATGATGTTAGGCTCAGCAAGTTTTGTGAACACTCAATATTATCCATGCAGGTGTTGCTGTTGAACGAAGGAGGAGCGGGACCCGACGGCGCGGACTCGGGACTAAACAAGTGAGGAAGATGCATGGAAGCATCAAAGTTGGGGTTGTTGTTGTAGTGATGAAGATGCTGATGATGAAGTAATGACGGGTGCATCTGCAGGTTTTGCTTGTTCATCATTAGGTGGTGGTGATCGAGCGGTGGAGCAGCAGCTGCAGAGTTGATGTGAGATAAGTAGTGTTCTTGTTCTTGATCTTGATCTTCTTGATGAGGAAAGAAACTGGAAGATGATCTGCTGATTTGGTTCTTTTTCTTGAAAACCCGACAGACAACCCACCCATCTTCTTGTTGGTGGTGGCTGTGGGAGTTATTAATATTGTGGTTGTGGTGGTGGTGCTGGTGTGGGTGGTCATGCTCTAATTCCACGTCAAGGCGGTACTCGTGCATGATCCAGTCGGTTTTCTGGCCATGAGGAGCCCGTCCCGTGTAAAAGACGAGGGTTTTTCTCATGCCGATCCTCTTGTTGGAGTTGGAACTGGATGCGTGGAATATGGCCTTGTCTCTCCCCGTTGCTTTCCAGAAACCAGCCGTGGTTGCTCGGTTTGTTCGCGTTCCGGTAGGGTATTTCTTGTCCTTGTGGCTGAAGAAATACCACTCATTCTGAGGGCCAGATCCGATTCTACATTTATCTGCACATGCAAATTCCTAAAACATTAATGAATGAATATATAACTTTCTAACTCTGGATATGGTCTAAACGTTACGCATCAAAGGTTATTACTAGAATCATAACAAATATTATTAGAATTTGATCAAGAGTTACTAAAACCATATATATGTATTGACCAAATAGCATGGTCTATCTTAAAAACTGAACCAAAAATTACTTGTGGTCGAGTAGTAAGACACTACTAATCCACTTTTTTAGGTTTTAGATTTGAGTCTAAATGAAAAAAAAAAAAAAAAACCATGGTCGCAGAATCTCACTTTAAGAGGACATCAAGAGAGACGGGGAAAAAACATGTAACATGCACATACAGAATTCTTCTGGGGGATCAATCATTGGTTATACACAGGATCTCATCAATCCCACCTGATGTCAGATGGGAGCATATATATATATACCTTTGAGATCCCAAGGCTCAAGTTTGTTGAGATCAACTTCTCGGATAACATCAAGGTCAATGGATTCATATGAAACCTTCTTCCTCAGATAATAATACAGAAGCTCCTCGTCTGTTGGATGGAATCTGAAACCTGGCGGGACCGACAACTCTCCATTTCCGCTCATCATTTTCTTTCTTTACGAACTTTTTCGAACCGGTCACTCGCTACGTATCCCTGAGATTAATCCCACAAAAATAACATGAATTTCATGTGTACCTCTCTAGCTACATGTATTAATTTCATGAGAAGGCAAGCATATATAATATTTCATGATTAACTACGCAGCAGCAAATACACAAGCTTGCTTCAACTTTGTTATGACTGCCATATCCCATCTACTCGAATGAACCCTAAAGCAGTCATTCTGTACATGAGAACTATGCATCTTTATAATTACGAAAAAGGAAATCCTACAGTGATGTGACATTTATAATGACCGTTATTTGAGTTGTGATACCCTGAATAGATCTAATGGTGAATTAATGATTTTACCATTAATAAAAAACCTAGTTATGAGAAGTAATAAGAGAGAGACAAGAAAAAACATGCAAATAACAACAACTGGAAGAGAAGTAGCAGATATATGTGAAGAAAGTAATAGATTGTGAAAAACTATGACAAACTCAGAAGAAAAATGGAGAAAGTAATTGAGGGCAAAGGTGTGTACCTTTTTGGTGATGGAAGGAAAGAGTGAGTGGTAGAGACAGAGGGAAGAAGACAGAGAGGAAAGGTAGAGAGAGCTAGGAAGCCGACTCAACTCCTTAATTTTGCTTCAAAGGCACGGTGTGTGTAATTTGCATGTGGAGTTGTGAGGCTTCTCCTTTTTAACACCACTTTTGGGGGAAGAGGAGATAGAGAGAGAGATATGGATGGATGGTTGCAATTCTTTAATCAACAAATCACCAATCGATATGGGTACAGAAATAAAGGAAAATTATATAATAATACCAATGACAGAGAATTGGAGAAGAAATTAAGAAGGGTTTGATACGAAATGTGAATGCTCTCATGTTAGTATAGTTCGACTCTTGTGTATAAAATTATTAGTTATTGAAAACAGTTCGCGTTAATTAATAGATTGATGATCTTATAAAAGTTATAAAATAAATATAAATCACAAGATGTTATTAATTTGCTTGGCTATGAAAGTGCATATATGTATATTCTATGACATAATTTAAAAATATTAGTGTTAATTAGTAGGTATAGGGGTAAATGTCCGTTGAATGGGAAACCTTTGTCCCCAAAATCGCCTCATTAGAATGAAGAAAATATGCTTAACTGTCAATTACTAATTTGTCAACATTTGTGTATCATTTTTGTATGTATCCATCCACACGGTCAAGCTGCTCAGTCTGCTCAGTCTCAGTCTAAGAGGAATATATGAAGGAATTCTGTTTTCATTCTCTTATTCCACATATCTATTAATTTATTTTATAATAATATATAATTCATTTTTCCTCATGATTCCACACACGCTTGTTAGCATATGATAATTATAATTATTGATTAATTTGCTTGGACTAATTTAAATCACGTCTCTTTATTTTTGTTTTAAAATATTACACATTTGTGAATTTCATGGAGGGACACAATAAAATTAGTTTAGGATTCATGCTGGTACTTCAAGGTTTCGTGTTCGAGTTTTAATTGAAGTTTTAACTTCTTTAAAATGTTTGAAGTACCACTTACGTCAACTTTCAGGTTCTAACAAAGTGAAGTGTGGACTAATCTAGCCCTATAAGAGATTTAGAACACCTAAGGGTTTATTTGGCGTTCCGATTCTAGTCCGAAAAGTGTTGTGGTAAAAGTACTTCTGGAAAAAAAAGTATGCTGTTTGGTAAACATTTCTTAAAAGTGTTGTGGGAAACAAGAAATTGTTTTTGGTGTTTGGTAAAACTATAAAAATGAAATAGTTGGAGTATAAAACCCATTTTTAAAAAATTAATAAAAATAGAAAAAGTGGATTTAGAATTATTTATCTTGAGATGGAGATTTTATTATGCTAGTTTTAATTTATTTTGTTATATTATATAAAGTAAAAAAATGAAATTAAAATGACAAAAAAAAATAGAAGAGAGAGCGCAAACGCAGCTGCGTTTGCACTGCTCTCTTTTCCTCTAGTGAGGAAAGCAAGATTGTCCTATAACCTCAACGCAGCTTTCCAAAATGCCCAACTCAACCCTTAACCCCAAACACCTTTCACTAGTTTTTCCAACCCAACCCAATCCAACCCAAGCCTTAACCCCAAACACTATCTAAGCGTATTAAAAAGAGTGTCAATTTCCCATTTTGTGGTTTGTTTTTTACGAAACATAAGTAATATGTTAATTTTAGAGTTCCTAATTAGTAGTCAAAAGCTCAAAAATGGTGCAACAAAACAAAGGTTTGTTCTTATTCCAAAATTGTAAACAGCTCGGTCAAGCCAAGAGAGGAGGACTGGACTGGACTGGAGTGCATGATCCGGAGGCAGTAGCTTCCTTGAATCAAGTTCAACCAGATGTGGACTGCATCAAATTCAGTGCCATTCCCTTCATCAAATTTTAATTAATTAATTAATCAATTCCGCTCTCTCTACTACTCCAACCAGGATTACCGTTTGATCTCATCGGGATCCACCAACTCATATAGGATCTTGTTCCCCTTTTTATCTAACTTCCATTTCCACGCACCTAATTACGTTGCATATTCTATTCTAATACTTTCTCCGTTCCTTAAAAATATAAATAAAACTCATTTTAATCAAAATTAACAAAAAAAATAGTCAATAGTAACGTAACCTCAATTTATAGGAGAAAGATATGAATAAATAGGCTTTAATTCAAAATATACAAGAGAATATGAAAAATAAAAAGAACATATAAGTTCAAACTCAATCTTAGGGCCATTTAGATTTATTTTTTACCAATCCGAGTGTATAGTCGAAACAATTAGTGACTTGCCAACTCATTTTTATATGATTTTATCCAAGTTTGCCACTAAAATTTTAACTTGGTTCTATTGGTCGGATCAAAAGTTTAAAAAAAAAACCGATTGAATTGTTAAACTAGATCTAGTTTGAATGATTCCTGCTTCAACCGGATTGGTTCATCGGCTTTTACCAATTTTTTCAAAAAATATGTTTTAGTCAAAAATTGGATAAAAACTCCTAATTTTCTCAATTGAATCAATTGATTTGGTTTATGAAAATCATGCTTATAATTATTCTAGCTTTTTTTATATAATTAACATAAATAATGATACAATGTTTTCCAATGATATTCTTTAATTTCCTTCTTTTATCAAAGAATTTTTATAGGTTCAATTATTTTAAACAGTAACTCATAATAATGCTTATTACAGATCTTTGATTAGGATAATTTACTAACAAAAGTAAAATTTTATTTAATCAAGTTATCTAATATTTTATGTAAAATTTTATTTAATCAAGTTATCTAATATTTTATGTTTAAAATAAATAAATGTATAACTAAATGGCCTAAAATTCACTTAATGTAAAAGAAAATTACTTCAAATTTCTAAGTCCTTGATTAGTATTTAATATAATGTTGTTGATGAATCAATATGCACTCAAACGCTAACATATATTACAAGGTTGGACATTTATGAATCAATGCACTCTTTGATGATTTGATGCTTGAATTACATTTCCAAGTTGTATTTTTTCCCATTATTTTCTAAACAATGTATATATAGCTATTTTGCTGCAATGTTTTTATCTACACCATACCTTTAAACACAAGCTTTAACAATAATTAAATTAAATTAAAATACGTATTTTATATAAAGACTACGTAGATTTCACTATTAAGAAGATGGTTAATGAGCATCTTCTTACGTAGACAAGAATTTGGAATCACTCGGTGAGGTGGGGAAAGCATAAGCCTGAAAGTCCGTGGCGTTAACACGTGCTCATCCAACACAACTTACACAATTCAAGGTCTTGGTTTTTGGTCGCATTATATATTCACTCTCTACAACTAATCATATTCGGATCGAATTGTATATTGAAAAATAAAAAAAATAGAGTACTGATCATATCTGACTTTTTTATACATCATGACGGTAATAACGAGTATCAAACTACTTTTTTCAGTCTTTTTGGATATCCTCGCAGCTCTTTTCGGATATAAAATTAATCTTATTTGATCAATTAACTTGAAACTTTAGTTAAGAGGTAAACCATTTTTCTATCACTCCACTACAACTAACATTGGTCCGGGACATATCAAATCACTCACACTCAGTTCTTATGGGTGTTCTAATATAATATCCCGTCTTAAATTAAATGACGTTTTACTCTTTATTATTAAAAAGAGATGATTAGTGAGAGTAATGAAGTAGGTAAATTAGAATAAAACAAAAGGGAGAGTTAATTTGTAATTAAGCCAACATATATTCAATATAAATTTAAATTAAATGATTTTTTTGGTACATAAAATACCGAAGAATTTATTTAATTTGAGACGGGAGAGTAATATAATACCGAAGATAAGAGAAACAGCTCAATTGTAATGATCTCATATCACTCCCCAAACAGATTCTTACGCAACCTTTCCAGTTTCAACTAATTCGTAATTTAGCAGTAGTAGGAAATAGTAATATGTATAGTTGCAATAGTGATTCCTGGTCAAACACGGTGAATTCCTCATCATTATAATCATTTTTAATTACACATATATTTTATGTCCTAACAGTACTATTAATTACTATTAATTACTACTATTAGTTAGTACATCACGTTTGCATTTATTTTTACACTTTATATGCATAAATACATGCCCAAGCACTGCGGCAGAGTGGTGTGCCGTTGCCTTTACGAACACTGCATGGACTATATATCTATATATGTTGGCTTAATTACAAAGGGAATCCAACTCTTTTTCAAACTTGTTTTATCTGAATTTTCTTTTGTGTTTCCTACATGACGTAACGACACTTTAAATTAAATATAGTATCACTAATCAACCATTTGATTTATTTAATAATATAAATTTAATAATTATAAAATTATTAATTAACTATTAAATCTATTCAAAGTATTCATGTGTGTATTTTTTTATTCCATTTATTTATCTTTTAACTAAATATATATTGTTAGATCTCAAGCTCGAACCGAACCCAGGCATGGGCCCCAAGCACGGAACCTCGGCACCTAGGATCGGGATTTTTAGGCTTGGATGATTTATTCTCATTCTTAAACGTATTTTTTATTACCTATTATTATTTAGGTGATAGAAGTAATTTTTATGTAATTATTTTAATTATATGTATTTTAATTTATTTATTTTGTATTTATTTCAACCCTGCTCAACAACAACAGAAAACGAGAGAAAAACAACAACAGTTGTATATGGTTCCTAACATTGACATCTAATCAATGAAACGTGCACAACCAACTTTAAGGCTTGAATATTGTAAGACGCATGCTTAAATTTAACGATTTCAAAACCATCTCGTGGTTCATCTAACTGGACTTTATTCAAACTACAAAAAATAACAAACCAAAATTTATTTTGAGCTATGGTGTGTAATCTATAGTAACAATAAAAGCTACGGATAAAAAGACAAAAATGATAACAATAAAAGCTTATATATCTTAGCTTGAAAGGAACACTGATTTTAATGCTGAGCCATCCTTTACGGTCTGTTAGAATCTGGATATCCTAATAATGTTGTGTCTGGTTTCATCTAAAAGGCATCTATTGATTCTGCTGCTGTTACCATGCATCTTGTCCCTATTATGCGGTCACTCCTAATCTAAGCTGGCAAAGGACAACATTATTTGGGAGATGAGGTCTTTGATTGAAACCAAATAAACGAATGTGCGTTACCGACACTGGAACTCTGATTCCTTGTTCTCAAATCCCAAAATTTTCTGTGTTCTTCAAGCAAGAACCATCAACCTGCTACACTTTCAAACCGTACCCTCTACTGCATGGCATCCATTCTTCATAAAATTGGTTCACTAGTGTTCCGTGCCAAAAGACTGGAACCCTGAAAGCGGCCAACAGAACATTCTCGTTAGAGCCATAACAGAACAGGATTGAAACATATGCTTAGAAATCTACGCTTATACAACATGGATATGAAATGAGTAACACCTTCTTCCATGGCTATTCACGAATGTTTCCTGACATTCAAAGAAATGGCAATGCAATTTGAAACAGATCACCTGTTCAAATGCATCCATAATTTTTTTGACGCTGAATTGTATGTAAAAAATTAACAGCAAACAAACAGGTGCAAGAGTTGTGGCTCCACTTCCAAAATACTTACATCAGCTTGGGCAGGACAACTAACTTTCCAACTTGTTCTGCTTAACAACCAGATCACTCGACACAGCAGAAGGTATTCTGTGTCGCTTCAAAATTCTGGACATGGCTATTTTTGCACATTCATAGTCCAATGCAATTACTCTATCTTCATCCAAATCAAACCTCAAACTTTCTGAATTACACTCCTCAACAAGTTTGCACAAATGCCGCAAATTGTAAATCTCAACCCCATTGACTTTCTTAACCTGTCCAACGCAATCAATTTTTGTTAGGCAACAAGCATGTCTAAAAAATATAAATATGATTGTCAAATATGACATAAGAAACCCAGTTATGGATTGGCCACATGGTCCTAGAACTGAGTGCCCTTTGAGACTCAAACAAGTACCATGTGCTATCAAAGACTTTGCTGTCGCAACAAACAATGACCCCCTAAACTCACAAGTTGCGGATCCATCACAAAAATGTCATGTACTGAATAGATATTTCTAAATAAATTAAACACAATTGTCACCTGTAGTTCTGCAAGACGCTCATAGCCCACGTTGATATCATCCATAAGCACCTGTGCCAGATAAGTTAATTAGTGAATTTGTTAGATTGGATGTAGTCGAACCATCCATGTCAAGATTAATGTATAATTCATCCACGAAAATCTCTAAAGGGGCACTTGAGATTAGAAGTGTAGAAGTGCTGAAATATTCACAGGGACTGACCAGTTATTATATAATTCCTAAGGTCAAAATTTACAGTTTGATTGATCCTATTAACTGATTATAAGTTTCAGTTAATATATTTAAAATATAATAACAACAATGATAGAACTTCCTCCAAAATAAAATTTACAACATCAAGAACCAGCTTGAGCTTTGACTGAATATAAACCACAAACCTTCACTTCCATTTTTTCCCTGTTTATTATTTATCAATGTGAGACCCAGATTTTGTTTTGATAATTCTTAAAAGCTTGAATGCGTGTGCCGATGCATTTGTAATGAAAGAAGAATTCTCCTTAAAAGTAACAAGTTGCAGATGCATGCAGACCTGAGTAAGAATGACTAGTTCTTCACCAGCCTTCTTGGGAGTCTCTCTTAATGCACGTTCACATAATCGGCGAGGTGAATTATTATACCAGTCTTCTCCATACTCATGAAGAAATGGCTGGGATAGTGGGACAAAGATTAGACCGGCGAAGATGTAATAACTAGGAAGCTTATCAAATTGATGAACAGGAACCAGCGGCTGCAACTGTAAACCACATATTTAGACATTAGTTACCAGAAAATGGCATATTATTTCAAGAAAAATATAAAGGAACATGTTTATTAGTAGCGCGATAATTTCTATCCTAGAGAACTGCATTTCATTTCATAATCATGAAAAGACACATTGATGAAATATTACGTAAATAGAGATAAGCAATACAGTAACCAGTATGCAAACTACAACCAATTTAGCTTGTAGCTCAGAGGTAATTCCTACAAAGTAGGGAGGGTAAAGTCTCGAGTTCGAGTCTCCACTGTAATTTTAATACCAATTTTTCTGGATGTAATTCACATTAAAGCTGGTAGGCAGTAACAATCTATCTGTTGTAGTTTGATCTTAATTGAATCCATTTATGAGTACACACTTCAGTCATGTCAAGGGAGTTATCATCCATGAAACAATAATACCAAAATAATTTTTTTGTTATATGTCAAATTAGAAACAGAGTCAGTCGTTAGTACCGGGTACATGTCAGCAAGCACAAACCTTTTTTATGAATGTCTATGAAACACAATATGTTAATTAGTGTGTCAAATCTTAAATAGAGTCAATTTAGTGTTATGATTATGTGCTAAAATAGTTGAAAATTTGCACAGTAGTCTCTCTTCTTTTTTGACATTTAAGGAACAACTGCTGCTGTGATGGCAGTGAAGAGTTCCATTGCACTGTTTTCGTTATGCCTGAACTAGTTCACCCAGAAGTGTTAGAGACCCTTAAGTTAACATGCCAAGATCCCATATTGCCTTATACAATAGGACCTATGTAATACACAGCACCAACTTTATACTACGTCTAAATATGAACATATACTACACAGTAAAAAGAAAAGAAAAGAAGAAGTTAATATGATCATAGAAAAACGCAGAATCTGGAATCTGTTAGTGGTTGTTTACAGAAAAATAAACTTAAAAAATCAACAAAGTAAGGAAAGAGATGCAAAATGAAATAAATAAAACGTGACTCCTCCTTTAATTTTCAATCTAAGGCACTCAAATGAGTATATATATATATATATGTTTTGTGGTGACTGTAGATCCATTCATGAAAAAAAAGAAAACTTATTCTTCAAAAAAATTCTTATATCTTGCCTTTTTTTTCCTTCCAATTCTTTACTTCCCTCCTTCTCAATACTGCTAGTGTATTCCACATGAGGGGCAGTTTTCTTTTTCAAAAGATGCATTTCGGAGATAAACGAAAATACGTACAAGAAAGTATAACTTACTGGTCTCAATGCCACCGCAAATTCATGCTCAACACCATCTCTCAAAACTCTAACTATGGCTGTTTCATTGGGTTTCTTCATAGACACCAAATGATCAAATGTTATCCTCTCTCTTTGTCGGAAAGGAACTGCAACATGAATCAAATATCCCAAATTAAGAACAGAAACGAGACACAAATATCGAAAAGAACACAAGCAACAAATTTTCGCAAATAAGTAAAAACTAGAGTCTCTACGCGTAGAAGTATTCAAGCAAAAGATGTATAAAATTCAATGATCAGGTAACCCGTGATCCTCAGAACTTATGCAAGCTTAATGAGTGTTGCTGTGACCAATATCAATGAATATGAAATACTGAAGTTTCTGAAATGACACACAAACAGCTTTTAGATGTAGAATCCCAACCCGAAATGTCAGACTGCCATAAATATAAAGATGAGAGCAAGGACCATGACTACTGCAATCAAAATATTGAATATTTTGTGACATTTTGCAAAATTACAGTTACAGGAACATTACAGCTCTATTGAAACATATGATTAAGAAACCAGAGAATGCAACTAAGCTACACCCATTACTTACTTTATACTTGTGGGTCCTTGATTCCATTATTAGGCTTGATTTTATTACTTTTACAAAAAAGGCCTACTTTGCGAGGAAATGAAACTTTCCACAAACTTCCTCATCCGTTCGAGGTATGGTGTTAATTACAACGTTTGAAGCATGAGACTGACCTCTGAAGAATGAATATTTGCAGGGATTTCAAACATTCCAGATTTAGCTTTATCAAAAGACCCACGAAAAAGGATAAGGAAAAAGAAAAACATATTAGTACCCCGTATATGAGATTTAGCTTTTCTTAGATTTGTTCCCCATTAAAGTCATAATTAAAATTACAGCTTATACTAAATGAATACATAAAAGGCCAGGATAAAACTACAAGGTACATTGAGTGGATAATGATCTTTACTCTAGAGTCTAGACTAAATAAAACTGTGCAAGGCACGCAAAACACAAGTGATTATCAAACATCACGTATTTCTCATCTGCCACTTGCAGCCAACTGATTTAGGTTGCCCACTCCTGCTCTCATGGAACTTACTAACCCATCTCTTATTCTGATATTACTTGTACACAACAACATCTAAAGAAACCCCAATACACTGCCCTACAAAACTCTTAATTCTCAAAGGTGCATAGAATTTTTATCTACAGAATGTTGATGACTACCTCTAGCACTAGACTATCAACTAAAATTAAATTAGCTGAAATTTACCCACTTGATTGTGGCTTCATTTACTCAACAAGTTATAACTAAAATATCTGACAACTATTGAGCAAAAATTCTTGATCAAGATAACCATGAATAACGCAATTTAGAATATATAATAAATCATAGGGAACATTATCATGACCGGAGGCAGGGCAATGAATACCTGTTCCATCACTTGCTATAGGCACTCCATCAAACGCAAGGATAATGTCATCCTTTTTTAAGATTTTATGTGCATCTGACAAAGGATTAATTTTGCTTATGAGGACCCCAGTCATTTCAGGGCTCATTCCAAAGTGCTTTCTCAGTTGAACATTTTCTGTTGGCTGGCATGACAGGCCCATAGAGCAAAATCCAACATATTTTCCACTTTCTTCCACACCAGCTATAAAATGTTTAATTACAGGAACAGGAATTATATAACTGCAAAATAAAAAGGGGAAATGAGTCAGCTAAAAATAATATTCATGCAAATATAATAATACCAAAGATTGACTCATAAGAAAATCTGGTTAACATATGTTAAGCAGTCACTGGATCAAACATCCAAGGAGAGGATATTTCACAACTCACCCAATATTTTCAGCACCAGAAAGGTTCTGAAAGGCTACTCCGGCAACTTTATTGCCCATCATAGCAGGGCCACCACTATTCCCTGGATTTATGGCTGCATCGATCTGTATTGCCATTAGCTGGGTTGCACCGTGCACATATTGTGTGGGTTCAACCCTGGAGACAACACCCTTAGTAACAGAAATGTTGTCCCCACCTACATCCAACGACAAGGGAAATGAAATCAATTAGCTGCCTCATTCTTAAACCAAACATCTACATTCTGCATAATGTCATAAAGCAGAACCACCTAGCATTTGTGCATTGAAAAGAACATTAGGCGAAACAAAACAATTGGTAAGCAAGTATAGCTTTGAAAAGTTACAAACAGTAACAATGTAATTGGATCGAGTCCAATTGGACACTTTTAGCAATGCAGAAGAGCCTGCTTAACCAGATGTCAATAAGCATTTCCTCGAAAACTTAGATGATGGTCAAGTAGTCAGAGGAAGCAGGATAAAACTAAAATTCTTTGGCGTGAGACTCAAAAGAAGGCAAAATTATTGAATGCTTTCAGTATGACAAGACTAAAATACAAGTCCAAAAATAAAATTTTGCATAGATTTAGTGCCAGTGATTGGTAATGTATCATCCCTTAATTGAAACTAGTACAAAATAGCATATTATATAAAACAATGTGTTACCTTGCGGATAGCCAACAACTGCAACAGCCTCCTGCAGGAAAGGGATGTCTCCTAGCTCCAAGAAAGTCATGCCATCCCAAAACTCTTCACTCTCAACAACCAGAATCGCTAAATCACATTCATGGCCAACTGCTTGAACTTCTGCCCGATATTTGGTTGGAGAGCCGTGCTTTCTTACAAGTACAAATGTATGATCAGCCACAACATGAGCATTTGTAAGAATTTTTTTTCCAGGAATAACAAACCCTACATTATTATTAGAGAAATTCTTTAGCTGAAAAAATAAAATAGAGTTTCATTTATCAGCTCCAAAGTTATCTCATGGATATTGGCGGGTTCTAGATTACAGCCGGCCATTGCAGCCGAAACTCATAAACTAAAGAATACAAATATCAATGACTTGTTCAAGTTCAAGTTTTTGTTTCCTGCAAAGCCACATTGTTACAAAGTTTAAACAAAAAAGTGTAATAAAGTTAATAAATACCAGAGCCCATAGTTTCGCGTTGGGACTTGTTCTGCCATGGAAGGAAGTAGTTGGGACTGCTTGATACAGTGAAAACCTTGACCACCGAGTCTAATGCCAGCTCTATTGCGGACTATCCATCCCTCAGCTCAGTTTCACCTTCATTTCTAACTAGAGCTGCCGCTGCTGCGGACGTAATAGTAGCAGATGTAGTCGTGTAAAAGCATTTGCCAACATTGAAGGGGACGGAGTTATTTGTGTTTGTATTTGTGTTCGGTAAAAGAGATAGGCTGTAGCTCTCTCTAGGCAACCAGGTCCGGTGCCGGATAAAGGAAGCGGTGAAGATAGAAGGTAGCTTTCGCGCTGTACGGAATGAAGAGGCCAGCATGGTTGTGACGGTGGGGTTGGATGATTGCTGCGGTGGTGAAAGTGGTGGCGCCGCTGCTGCTTGCCTCTGCTGCGGTGCTGCCGCCTCCCAAATGTTTTAATAAAGTTAGGAGCTGGTCATCGGTGAGCGACAGGACACCACCATGGTCACAGGACATAGGTTTACTCAATTTTTATCGGACGACGTGTCGCGAACTTCCGCTTGCCGTTTTATGGGCCTCGGGTTCTCTTGTTGAGCCAACTTGCTGCATTTGCGGAATCTGTTTTAATTATGATACTTATTCCATATAGAAAAGTTAGAGCTAGATAATTCCAAAGCTTTGCGTATTGCAATTATTTCAGCCACATTTGATCGGGTGATGGTGTTTCAAACTTAGGTGATGGATTTATTGCCCTACCTAAGCACTTTACTTTTTTTTCTTCTATTTGTCACTAATGGGTACCGAATCCATTAAAAAAAAATTTAATACAACCTATCACACTAAAATAAAGAATATTGCAGCAAACGATAAGAAGTTCGTTCTACAAAAATTTAAGTCTAATTTTAGTATCCGAATATGACTAATTGAAACAATGGCATTAACCAATACGATGAGGGTTTTGTTGTAATTAATTAACAAACTAGAATGCAGTAAAAATAGTAAACAAACAAGTGATGAATAAAATCAGATATAAGAAATTCCCATTAGAGACATCACCAAGGTTTTAATTCACACATATTGATCATCGGTATAAAAATGTTCAGAATTGAGTTTTCATAGGGAGGCTATAGAAATCAGGTTCACTTAGACTTCCTACTCTCCTCCTAATCAAGTTTATCAAAAAGACCCTCTATTAAGATCCTCAACCTTTCTAGTAATCCTAAGGTTCATTTATAGGATTTTAACTAGTTGGTTGATAAAAACAGGAAGAGACATTTCCTAGGCTTAGAGATCAGTTCATTCGCCCCTATAACCTAATTCTTCTCTATCGCTAACTGAATCCAGCTCGTTCACTAAGAGTTCCGGGCAGACACAAGTTAATTGCTTACAAATTCCTTCTAACAATGTAGACCCAAAGTTGTTAGGCAAGCTGTAATTTATTCAAGTTAAAACATAAGTTGATCACTCTTAAATCAAACAAGAATAATTTTGGGGATGAAATCGGATGAGAAGAAATACGATATTCAAGACTTATTAAATTCATTTTGACCTCACAATATTGGAATCATAACTCTTGGAGTCTTTACCACGAACGATTTAATTAGCTAGACAAAGACATAATAAAATTGAATAAAAAGTAATTGCATAAAACTAGAAATCTCCTCGTTTCAATGAAGAAGACGAGGAGAGCAAAAAAATAATGGAGTTTTTTAGCTACTGCAGAGAACAATGGACAGAATGTGAGAGGCGAAGAAAGACCCATTCTCCTTCCAACTCTCCTCTCTATATAATCTCCAAAATAACTAATTTGTTCTTATCTCTTAAAATTCTAGATAAAATATAAAATCTGATTGTCCTCATCTCTTTAGAAAGCTTTACAGAATTCAAACTCTACTGGATAAGCGCCCTCTATGGACAAATGTGTAAACGCATGTTTTCTGTCTAGCGGCCCAGGTCCAGTGTTTTGTCTCCCAAGCCCAACTGAAAGCATCCTAGGTCTAAGGAAGAGGCTTCCAGCACTAACTCTCTCCTAGACCTAGGGGCGGGGTCACATTGCGTTGTTGTTGGAGCGATCATCTCCTAGGTTTAGGGAAGAGGCTTCCAACACTTCTATTGAGCTCTTTGATTCACTTTCTTCTTTTTGCTCTATTTTCTTGGCGCTGTTCCTTTTCTTCTTCTTTGATTCTTTTATCTAGTTTCTACAAAAAGGAAGAGAATACACTAAATATCAGCAGTATCATCATAAAAAAAAGGGTAAAATAGATGATGAATTTATACAAAATGAGCATCCAATCAGTCACCCTAACCAGATGATGAAATTTCATACCTAGGTGACGATTTTTTTTAACCCTAGACACTAATTCTTATAGTATATGATAACATTCTCCAAAATATCTCAACGAGTAAAGAGACCTTGGCCATTTTAACACAACTAATGAGCCAACATGAGGTTGGTTTTTCGATGAGAAAAAACCCGATGACACCCATCCCATCAGCAGGTATGTACGCGCCCCACTTGTTAGATGCATTAATTGTTCGTCGACCTGCATTACATGCATTCACATATTGACTAGACTAACCTAACACCTAGACTCTTAACAACCTGATAGGCATATTAAGGGGTATTTAGTCATGATTATGCATATCCCTCATCTGGGATCCCTTACTATAAATACCCCCTCATAAATCCTTACAAGGGAGGTTCACTAGAATTTAAGACACACAACAACCGCATTCCTCAAACTTTATTACTCTGATACACTGCACATCATAGATATATGCTGGTAGAGTTCATCAATACTTTAGTCCATAACTTTGCTTGATTTTATATCCAACGCGCTAACTTGATCGTTGGAGTGCTAAGACGCTCTGTGCAGAGGATCCATCGGAGAGAAGCTCAACACCAGCTGTGTCATCACGACAATTCAGACCTGTCAAGTGTCAACGCCATCCTGATTTAAAGACTATCCTACTTTCCCTGTACAACCTTTATTGCATACCCTATATCTCAACATTCAGAGTATATGTGTACTCTATATTTTTCCGTGGTAACCTTCTCCAAGTTTTGAGCAATTGAAACATTCTGCCATTTGAGTTTCTTAATACCTTAACATGACATACTCAATTAATTAAAAGTTAATTAAGTCGTTTGAAGTGAATCACACATGCGGAATATATGTCCACAGAGATGTATAAAGGCCTGAAAATGAAATAAGCTAAAGCAGATCATAATGGTACTGCATTATAAGACACCTACCTATCTGAACTAAATATTAGATAACCTATCCTAATTTTTTGTTTTCGGTCTCGCAAGTATATGCTAAAACTGAGAGCTAAAGTATAAAATAAGGTTAAAAAGACATGAAATTATTATGCAACTAGTTAATGCATGTCTTATTTATCAGGTAAATTGAGTTCATTTTTTGGTACTATAATAATAATTAACTATATAATTAATATCTTCTAAAGAAAAAATAAAAGGTGTATGTTTCAAAGAGACAATGAACGGAACTAAACCCTATATGTAATGTATCCTTCAATTGTAGTAGCAGTACCTAGGGGTGGCAGAATGGTCTGACACGTCGGATCAACCTGTCAAGACGGGTATAAATTATGGATTTTGATCATCAATAAACGAGTCGGGTCATAAAAAATAAATCCACGCATCTAACTTGTTTTTTTTTAAAAAAAAAATACTTTTTCTGTATTTTTAAATGTTTTTATTTTAATTTAATTTAAATATTTTGTTACATCTTTTAAATTTTCATATATTTGCAAATATTCTTTCTGTATTTTTAATGTTTTTACTATAATTTTCTGATTTTTATAATATTTTTTAATTTGAGATATTTTTTGAATTTTTTATAGTTTTATAATTTTTTATATTTTTATATACTTTTCAGTTTCTTTATGTTTTTATTATACCTTTTTTGATTTTTTATATTTTTATAATATTTATGTTTTTATTATACTTTTTTCTGATTTATATATATATATATATTTTAACTTTCTGGATTTATAATTTTTTTCCATTTTTTATTATTTTTATTATATATTATTTTAAATTTTTATAATTTTCTGATTTTATTAAAAAAACTATATTTTAAACATTGCAGATTCGTTTTTCATTTAAAAAAAAATATTAAAGCAAATGGGTAAATAGGTTGATATGAATTGAACTTTCAATTTGATGAATTAGGTTGAACGTCCGACCGTTGATTAAAATGTACTATGATTTTGCCACCAATAGCTGTACCGGTGGTAGTGAATAAGAGAGAGAGATGGGGAAATACTACACTTAATATGACTGGCTACGCATTTAAAGGAAAAGCCATCATTACAAAAGTACGTCATGATTATATCATGCAAAACCATTGCAATGTTATTTTCTTATTTTGACTACGTTTTAATTTCTTTTGAATATATCATCACTGTCATTAATTAATGTAGATTTTTTGGTTCTTTTTTTTTACAATTTTATTATTTATTACTACTACGTCAGGAAATAGTAAATGTGAATAATAAATGACACACACACACCTTTTCTTTTCTTGATTGACATTTCCTGTGCGACGGCCTTTCATTTCATGCTTCTGTTCTGGCGTTTTCAGAGAGACAAAAAGATAGAAAGTGAGGATTTTTCGAGGCGCCCTTTTCCTCTTTTGATTTGGTTTAATTATTATTTTTTGTTAACACCATCTAGGTCACCATACTGGTTCCCGACAACTTTGAATTCGAATCGTATAGAACCCCAAAGAACACTAAAGTTATCCCTTCATAAATTTTAAGACATATTTACATAATCAATGCTCGAACTTAAAATTTCTAGTTTTACTCGTGAGTTGATTTGATTTAATTTAATTAATCGTGTCTTGACTATGTTATTATGTCATTTTTGTCTCATGTAGTTGTCTTCTGTTTTGTTGCAGGAAATGCCCTTCCGCTTAAATTAACAGTATCCATGCCTTCCATCACTATATCTGCTCATGCATTTAATACCATACCATATCAATGTGTGGCTGCCTGCCTATGCAACTGATCTTTTACCTCATGTCCCATCCTATACTACTCTTTTGCCTCCATCAACTTTCCACTTTCAGTGCTGCATTTCAATTCAAACTACATGATCCATTAGTATTCGATTTCTCTCGTTTTGTTTTTTTATTTATTTCTAAACCTACTGATTAATGATAACTAATCCTTTTCAAAGTAAAATGTTATTTTCTTTAATTAAGGAGGTAAATTGTGACAAAGGAGTTTGCAATAGGAACTAGGATTCTTTGAATGGCCATCTTTTTCATGGTGGCCTTCAAACGCGACTATCCTTAGCATTTCTCCACGTACCAATACGCATCAAGTTTATTGCAAAAATTACCCAATTACATACATTTATAATGGTAGTCATGGTTAGTAGCATTTAAAAGAGCGATGGGCTAGTAGACACCACTTATGAATGGATGGAGCTCAAATTTCTAGAGTTACCATCAAAATCGTAATTGCATTAATGATAATAATATTTAAGGGCAACAAAAAATTAAGAAAATTACATTATAGCAAAATTGGTTTAGGTACGAAAGATTGGAGATAAAATTCCCATCTCTTTCCGGCTGTTTAATTCTCTTCTTCTGTCTCAGAGGATTGGATCAATCAAGAGCTTATCAATTTCAAATCGTCGGCCCTGCATAAGAAAAAATATATATGATGAGTACAAAATTTGGTGGGTAATATGAGTTGTAGGGTTGGGAGCATGTTGACGATGTGAAGAAGCGTGTGGATTGTTTCCTCTTTGTCCGGGGAGACACAGAGATATATGCAAACTTTGAACAGTGCCCAAAAACAGCAGCAGACTGTATATATATATCTGACAGCTATATATACAACTATACAAGTTACATGAATATATATATACATATAGATATTCTTGGTCAAACTTAATCTGCCATTACTAGTTCCTGTTTTGTCTCTTTCTTATCATTTGCTTTTATACATGGAAATATTCTATATATTCTCCTATTAGGGTATCTATATGGTTCATTTCGGTCGGGTTTAAAGTATAGCCAAAACTCAACTATTAATTACGCTTCTTGGTATGGTGGATCAGAATTCGTCCATTCAAAATGGTCCGCTTCTGATTTGGTTCCATTTAAACAGTTTGTTTCTGATTTTCAATATTTTTTTCAAGAAAAATGGAATCAAACTGGACCGGTTTTGGGACACCCTTTATCTCTCCTATATGTATTTGTTTGGACCAAAACCTAATTAGAGCAAGCAACCCATATGCATGATAACAAACCTCGGTCTAATTGAAAACACCAAAGAAGAAAAGACTTGCGATTTTACACTTTGATAAACCATGGATGATAAATTAAAGGATAAAATGGTTTACACTTGAACTTTTAAAATAATGGATTATCAAACTTATGCATTAGAATACTAATAAAATAATAATGTAATTTTTTTTATAAAATTATAATAATATAGCTTTTTATAAAATTAAATAAGTTATTAAATAAAATATATAATTCCCATTATTTCATCATTGAAATAAGAGTTAATTATTATATATATAAAAAAGAGTTAACTAAATAACTAAAAGAACACCATTCACATGATCGTATCATTACATTTTTATTATAATTTTAATGTGAAAGCTTGCATTTTTTTTAAAAGTTGAAGGTGCAAAATGAAATCTTTTGCAAGTTAGGTTTGAACAGAAGAAAACCTAATTGCATTTTGCATCAACAGCAAAAAAAAAGATATTAAAAATTCAAGTTGTACCTGGGGAATCATGAAGTCAAGAGGCTAGGGATCAATGGTACTACGGCGGTCAATATCTCCGGCGGCAGCCCTTGATTGCTGAAACTGGCTCAGCTGTACATTAATATTTGCCGCCGGAACGTTCATGGCAAGAATATTTCCGGCATCGTAGTTGTTATCAAACCCCCTATTAGATATCACCTGCTGCGCCCGATCCCTCCCGAAGAATTGGTGGTGATGATGATGGTTGTAGTGGAAATCCCTTCCTCCTCCACCGCCACCGCCGCCACCGATTAGATTCAAAGCGGTTGTCAGATTTTGCTGGTTGTGGTGGTGGTGGGTGGCGGCTGCCGCAGCGATGAGGCCGGCGTGGCCCGAAATGCCCAGGCTGTTCTGGTATTTGGAGAGTTCTGATTTGGCGCAGGTGAGATCCATCTGGAGCTGGCGGAGCTGGTGCTGGAGGAGGGAGATGACGCCGACGCAGCCGTAGACGGGGTCGCGAAGGCGCATGTCGGCTTCGTAGGCTAAGGAGTTGACGGCGTCTTCCCGCTGGGAAGGGTGGAGCTCGTTCAGGATCTTGGTGACGTTGCTCGCGCCGAATACTTTGTGGACGTTGGCGAACTTCGTTGGCTGGTCCGGCGGGAAGTACGGCGCGAAAACGCACTCCGGTTGGCATTTGCGTCGCAGAAACTTGCAGGCTGCGCAGGGAGATGACGACGATGATGATGACGATGACGACGCCATAATATTGTTCCACCTCCTCTTCTGAAATTATTTATAATGTCAAGAATATAATAAAACAGAATCAAATTAATTCCAGACATTGTATCATGTATATATTATAAATAACAATTCTTTTCTTTTTGATATATTCTCTAAATCAAATAATTATATTTACCATGATATATATACGTGGCTTGGATATATCACCAACGAACCGAGGCCTGGTTTAACTGTAGCCTAAGGAAAACAAATAAAACGACTAGTACTATGTATATTTGTTGCATGAAAATTTTCAAATTAAGAAATTTCTAGTAGGGTTTTGATGGATAGTGGTAGCTAGGGTTTAATGGGTGATTGATTGTATATAATAAATTCAATTCATTCATAAAAAAAAGGGTGATTGTAAAATTAATTAAATTTAGAGTTGCTAATTACAGAAATGAGTGATGATGCGAAATGAATAAGAAAGGAAAAGATAAATTTAATTATGGTGAGACTACAGCATCGTATCTATGAAGAATGATACTAATGGTTGATGTAGATTGGAAAGAAAGCTTAGGGTATTTGCTGATTTTTCTCTTGGTGATGTTTTTGGAGATATACACTTGTAGTGATTGCGAGTGATAGATCTGGTAGTCTATCTACGTCGAGAAAGGAGAATTATGGGTACAAAAAGAATGAACATATAACATATGAATATTCCAAAGTAAAACCCTAATTAATTATATACATACAGAGGAAAGTAAAGAAGAATTACAAGATGGAAGGGTTTTGTTTTTGTTACCTTGTAGAATATGAAAGATGGTATTAGAAATATTAGATGAGAAAGAGAAGAAGAAAGGTGTGGGATGGATGCATATATTGGATCTCGTGTTGTAAAGACTTCTTCGTTTCACACTCTTCTCGATAGAAATTTTTGGGGGTAACAGATCTCACTTTCTTCATTTTTTTCATGGAAAATAAGAAAAAACAGAAGGAAAGAATTATTTTATTTTATTTTTTTCAAAGAGTAGGGCTCTGACTCCAACTGTAAAAGATCTTGGAATGGAGAATTTTCATTAATTCTATTCCTTTTGTCTTTGGAAAGTTTCCATACATAAATAAATAAGTCAATCAATCAATCAATTAAAAAGAAGAAAATTACTAGAATAAAGATAACATGGATTTTCTCCAGGTCAAACTAGACGCTCCCTTTCTTGAAAGTTGAAACTCTTTGGCCCAACTGTGTCAAAAAATGGAGTTTCGTTTTTCTTTTTCTTTTTCTAATTTTCTTACCTGTTGCTGCTGAAGGAACTGCTGCTCACCTAACTGATAGAAACCCTTGTTTTATGCCTTTGGAAGGAAGGAAGGAAGATGAGATAAGCAGCAAGTAATGAGTGTGTTTATGGAAATGAGTCTTTTTTTATGGCTTTTCTTTCTTTCTTTCTAACTATTTTTTAGCCAAAGGAAACCAAATGGCAAACTGCATACAAAGATGGTGATGATGATATATAGTAATGAATAAAGAGTAGGCGAAAACCCTAAGGAGAGAGAGATTCTTGGCTAAAAGAGAGAGAAGCACACAAAGAGAGAGAGACTGATAATAATAATTAAAAAAAGGTCAGCGAGGGAGAAGGGGAAAGACCCCCCAGAAGCAGAGGCTAAGGAGACGCGGAGAAAGCAATTAGACTCTCTTTCTCTCTCTAGCTCTCTCTACTTTGTGACTTGTAAATAAGTGAGTGAGTCAAGACTTGTGCTTCTTGTTTCTTTCTATCCTTCGTAGTATTACTAATCATTACTACCTATTACATGGTACTCTTTAATTAACATCCTTGATTCGATCTCATTGAAAATATTTGATTCAGTCTCGTAGCAAATGTTGGAATATAAGAATCGGAGTTGATTCTAAGCCCAAATAATCAATAAATATTAGGATCACTAATTGCATTTCATATATAATAAAATTTCCCTATAATAATAATAATAAACATGATAAGAATTCAGATTTTGAGGTGCAGAGAGACAAATTGCAGTAGCCCGATACACGAAAAAAGAAAAGATTAATCCAAATCGAAAACCCATAGTTATTGTTATAGTATTTACTGCTGTGTACCTCTATAGCATACCCACACAGACTCATCAGACGAGATTTGAAGCATGTTGTGTCGTTTCGACATGACCTTTCCTCCTTTCCTCTCTGTACTCGACTGCTATCTAGTAGTAGTATAGTACTACCATCCATCTCTTTTATTTTCTTAATATTATTATAATTTTTAGCTTTTTCAGGTTGCGCATCTGAGCATCCCAACCCACCCTGATCACCAACTCATCCATATTTAAGTAAACCCACAATTAATTCTCTCTGTCGCTCCTCATTATTATTCCTCACACATCATTTTCATCTGCATCAACTTCTAGGCCTTTCCATTTTTCCAATATTTCTTCGCCTCCTTTGATGATAGGAAGAAAAGTCTTAAAATTAAAATAATGCATCAAAAGTAACATCGTAGGTTTCAATACAAAATTCTTACTTTACATTTACGAAATAAACAAAAGATATTATCGCAAAGTATTATTGATCCCTTTTTACTTAATAAGGCATATATGGACGAAACATGTAAATTGCCAAACACCCTGCTCTAGGGTATTTTTATCAAATCACTTCTCTAGTCTTGACAAACCACATACCGTTATTCATCAATGAGATACACGCTGATTCCATTAATAAGAGACACATATCAATACATAACTTCAAAGATAAATTTGAAAAGCACTTCATATAAAACACACAACACTAAAACACATTTATTCAAACGACACAAATTTTTAATAAAAAAATGACTACTATTAAAAAAAATAGCTCAAATTAGTCTATTAAAAAAATTCGAAAGAAGTAACTCGTTGTAGGATTGTTTGGTGTGGAAAGGAACACTGGGCGGAAGGAGCTAAAGGACAATGAGGGTGGCCGGTGGTGGGGAAATGGGTGGCAGGGGACATTCTTTTGCAAGCGTACGTGATTGATTGATCTTTTATCCTCATTTATAGTACATACAACACTTTTCATTCTTCTTCAATTCATAACTTATACAGTAAAAAATAATATATGTATTTAACCTTACACTTGAATATGCCCTCGAGCTCCAAATCAATCATTATACTTGTTTGTTTGGGTGCTAATTGTTAGAATCAAATCTAATATATGAAATTAAAACACCATAAAATAAATAAATTGTCTGTACCGTGGATTCTTAGTTATCTAGTAATATTGAGAATCATTTCAAGAATAGTAAGGACTATATCTTGCTCAGTTGCTCTTCTGTAGACGATTCTTAATAATAAACACCATTGAATTACGAGTGAAGAAAGAACCTTTTATATATATATCTTCATGTATATATTTTAAAACACCAATGAAAAGAAGTTTCTTTTACCATGACAATGTTTATGGATTCTTATGCTTAATTCATTTAAGAATGTACAAGTTTACATAAGTTTTTATGTAGTCACATTAATACAGGTTATTTCCAATTTAAAATAGTGTTATTTATATGGTTGAACCTAAATGTTTCTTATCTTTCATTAAAATGATCAAATCACATGTATTTCTCGACTTCCATATAAATAGGAGAAATATTTGTCATAATACTAATAAACTTTCATAATTATCTCAAAAAAAATGATTGACTTAAAAGTTAATTCTAAATCGAAGAACAACAACAATATAAATTTTATCCTTCTTTGAGAATATCATTAAAATGTTCATTAGAATTGCATCAAAGACATATAATGATGGTATGAAACTCACAAAAATAAAAGAACTGCACTATTCAAATTGGGGCCTCACAATAAAGGCGGTGGGATATATATATCCTAAAGCGAATGCAAATAAATGCACGATTTTAGCATGCTTGTTAGTATGAAGTTCACAAGTTTAATGGCTAAATCGCATTATGATGCATGACATATAACGTGGAAGGCTCAAGGGATTGGTTCTTGTAGATGGCTAGGCACTCGACACTAGTTTGGAGTCATTAACCAAAGTCGAATCACCTGAACTTTGATCAAGGACCTACATTTAGATACCTCAAATGGAATCACCTTATTTGAGATACTTAGCCTCGAAGTTGACTTGTAGTCAGCCATACCCAATTTGGACGAGTTCGAAATTCAAGTAATTTGGGATTTTTCAAGCTAGGCTATCTATCTTAGACAGAACGAATCCATCAATAAATCGAGCTAGAACACTCTATTAATCCCAACTTCACCCAAACTATATCAATCCAAAAATGTCTCAAAACAAAAAAGTTTCTAGGGAGTTAGAGGGATTATACAAAGGTTCCACTTAAGACCTAGCTACCTTAGGCAGTTAGTTGACATTGGAAAGCCCCTACGCTTAGCCTTTTTAACAAAACTCATCTCAACTCCATCGTACCATCTTTTTCATCCCCAAATGTTAGGTATCTCACTAGCCTCGGGTTACACACGCAAACGATTTTTTGGATGTAAATGTCAACATAATGATAAAAAAATAACACAAATGCAATCATCGGATCATCACTTGAGCATGTTACAACACGTCAAAGAAAGAGAGAGAGATTGGGGGGTGATACGATCCTAGTCGCCTACGTTCGATTTAACCTCGTTTTGATCTAGTTCAAGGGCTTGGATTTCGTGCGGAAGATAGTTTACTCAACAAGATGAACTTGGACCTATATTCAACCTGTGAATATCAACTTAAGGGAAACGAATCAATGGACTTGAAATTTCCTATTTTACTTGCAATCAACTCGAGCATTCGGGACTCTTATTGGAACAAAGTTCACGTATGAACAACAGAGATACTCTCTCTAAAAATACTTAGTCTCAATTTAATAATCAACAAAACTTACTTTACAATGAGCCAATGCGGCTCCTTAAATAATAAAAATAACTAAACCTACTCAAAGTAGAACTAGGACTTCTATCCGAACGATAACTCTAAATACTTAAACAAACTAAATAATAAATACAATAAATATATTCTAGAATGTTTCCGCACGGCTGGGCTTCAGTATGGGCCGATTCCTCAAGTCGCATAGCGCTTGACGCGCACCCTGCACGCGACAATGTTGCCCTTGACCAACTCGCCAACGACTCGTCCGTTTGGGCTTAAACTTGGCCATAAACTCGTTAACATCCTGAAGTTTAGGAAACAAGGTCGATCGTAAGCATCTGACCCTTACTGGTCGGAATCGGTGAGGACACAGTCGCCTGATGCGTGTCAAGATCGCATCAAGGGGGAAGCCTCCTCCCAAAGAGCAAAACCCTTAGTGTTTGTACCAGAAAGGGACGTAGTAGACCAAAACTCTCAGACCATTCACCATTATTGATTAGTATCTCGAAATAAAATTGGGGACTTAATGATACGATCCTAGTTGCCTAAGTTCGGTTTAACCTCATTTTGACTGTGTTCAAAGGAAAGGATTTCGATTGCGGAAGATAGTGCTCAACAAGACGAGCTTAGACCTATTAGAAACTTGTGCTAATAAACCTAATCGATTCAAGTGAGGTTCTTGATCGAGTTCTAGACCTAGTTTCAACTTGTGAAACTCAACCTAGGGGAAACGAACAATGAATGACTTTCGGGCTTTACTTGCAAGCGACTCGAGCGTTCGAACTCAATAAGGAACAAGGTTCACACATGAACAACAAAGATACTCTCTCTAAAATACATAGTTTTAATTTATCAATTATCAAAGATTCAAAAAGGTTTCCCTTACAATGAGCCAATGCGACTTCTTAAATAATAAAATAACGAAACCTACTCGGAGCAGAATTAGGACTTCTATCCGAACAATAACTCTAATAACTTAAACAACTAATTAATAAATATAATAAATAAGTTCTAGAAGCTTAATTAGCAATTCGCACGGTTGGGCTTTGATATGTGGTATGATCTCGGTTCCGATGGAGGACGAAGATGGCCGATTGAGTGACGATGGATCTAGTCCTCGTTGGGAGGTTGGTAACCATGGATGGTTATAGAGGATGGATGGACGAATGTGAAGGGATTGGATGTAACTTGCAGTGGATGATAGTGGAGGAAAAGGAATATGTATTGATGATTAACAATAAAAGAATTTACATACCCAACAAAACCTCTCAAGTCTTGCTTGAGCAACCTTGTTTCTAAGTATGTAAGGATCTCTAAAACTAACCCAACCCTCTCAAGTCTTGCTTGATCAACCCGGATTTAGTATAGATAAAAAGGAAGGTTTTAAAAACCCTCAATCTAAACTAGATAGTTGGCCTAAGATGAAGATAACATTCAAATCAAAAGTGTGTTACTAGCAAATGAAGTCATCGGTGCTACTAAAGCCAAAAATTCTAACGCCTTTCTCATAAAATTGGACTTCCAAAAAGCTTTTGATTCAGTAATCTGGGGTTATCTTATGCAGGTTTTGGAAGTTATGAATTTTTGGGTTAAATGGAGAGAATGAATTCTTGAATATATCTCTACAACGAGAATTTTAGTCTTAATCAATGGTCCTCCATCAAAAGAGTTCACTATGGAAAGGGCGGCCAGGTAAGAGACCTTTTTGTCTCCGTTCTTGTTTCTCTTGGTTGCGAAAGGGTTAAACCAGTTAATGATTAATGCATCATCCAGAGGACTCACCAAAGGTGTCAATGTGGACCAAATGGAAACACCTTGTCTCTTCTGCAATTTGCATATGACACTCATTTTCAGCAATCCTTCTGCATTATCGCTCCTTAATGTCAAGCGAGTGCTTCGTTGTTTTGAGCTCATCTCTGGACTCAAAGTCAACTTCCACAAGAGCTCAATTGTGGGTGTGGAAGTCCCAACCGCAGAAACCACTCAGATGGCGAGGTTATTGTTGTGCACATCTAAATTGCTTCCCCTTCAGTACCTGAGACTGCCTCTTGGATGCTCACCTAATAACCAAAAATCTAGTGCCCTGTGATTGGAAAAATCAAAGCTAGGCTTGCCTCATGGAAAGGGAGAACACTGTCCTTAGGTGGAAGAATTACTTTGATAACATCTGTCCTTTCTAACCTCCCATTATATTTTCTTTCTATTTTCAGGATTCCATGTGGTGTAGCAAAGAAAGAAAAAATTATCCGCAATATCTTATGGTCAGGATCGAATGAGGAGAGGAAACTACGCAATGTCTCTTGGGATATTGTGGTGAAACCAAGGAAGAAGGAGCTTCGGCATTGGATCAATTATGACAAAGAATAGAGCTCTTATGTAAAAATGGTTGTGGAAGTTCGGATCATCTACAAATGCACATTGGAGAAATGTTATTTGTTCTCTACACCATATCCCGTCCAATCGATGGGTCCCTTCTTCATCAGACTACAAATTTAATGGGCCTTGGAAAAACATCCTAACTGCGTGTTACGGAGATACCAAATCTGTTACTCTAAGAAAATATGGCTTCAGCACTTTGGTTGGTTATGGCTCCAACACACTTTTCTAGTCAGACTTATGGATAGGCAATGCTCATCTAGCCTCTTCTTTTCCTAGACTATTCTCTCTGTCATTGGATCAAAACACAACCATAGCTGAAATGAGATTTTGCGATGGGATGGGTTGGATGTGGAATTTCAGGTGGAGGAGGTCGTTGTTTACTTGAGAGGAAGAACAGTTCAAGTTACTGTCGTAAAAACTCCAATTCATTCTTCCTAGCCCAAGAGTGGAGGATCAGCTAATATGGAAGCATACACCGAATGGAACTTTCTTGGTAAAATCCTTCTATGATATTTTGATTAAATGTGATCCTCTTCTCCATATAAAACATGTTGCAGCAGTCTGGAGAGGGTTGGTTCCACCCAAGGTGGAAACTTTTGCCTGGATGGTGATGTTGGGTAGAATCAATACGAAAAATATGTTGTATAGAAGAGGCATCATCCCACCAACTGAAGATTTCTTGCCCCTTTTGTTCAAATTCTCAAGAAATCATCGATCACCTCTTACTTCATTGTGGTCTGTCTTGGGCAGTCTGCTCAAAAGCTCTAGCATAGTGGGGGTTAAAACGGTGATTCCTTAGACTTATTTTCGCAATGGGAGGATCTTGTTGAAGGAAAGACGCAAAAAAAGCTTTGGCTTATCCTGTTCTTCGTAATTATTTGGTCAATTTGGCTTCGTAGGAACGAGTTAATTTTCAACCAAAAATCCATGGAAGTGCAACTGCTAATGGACTTGATCTTCACGAGGTATTCCTATTGGGCTAAGGCGATATTTGATGATTTTCAATACTCCACTACTGATCTTATGTGTTCTGCTGCCGGTGTTCGGAATTGGTCCAACTCCACCCTTCATCGTCCCGCCTCGCCATAGCTGCCCCCTTCTTCTGGGTCGTGCAAATGGAACACAAACGACTCCTTTAAAGGCAATCCAGGTCCTACAAGCATCGGTGGGGTTCTAAGAGACTGACGGAAAAATCCTTTGTGTTTTCTCTGGATATATCGGTGAAACCATCGCTAATGCCACTGAAACCATAGCCATTCCTACAGCACTAGAAATTTCCGACAACAACCCTCGCCTCTTGGGTTCAAAGTTACTCGTTGAAACTGATTCCTCCAACTCGCCAAGTTGGATAAATAAGCGTAACGGAAGACCTTGGATTCGAATTAAAGAGTTTAGAAGGATAGATTCATTGATCAAGCAACAATTGAGAAGGTGAGTGTGATTCACGCACGTAGGGAGGCAAATTATGTGGCTGATTATTTTGCGAAACAAGGAGTAAGTTTTGTTTTTAAAGGGATTATGGCATAAGTTAATACTTTGGAGATCAATCTAGTACAATTTTTTCTGGTTTGGTTCGTTTTGAACAGAAAATAGTTAGCCCGCGCAAAGTCTACAATGTATGATGGGCTTGACCATGTGGTGCCGTGCTGGGTGTATAGTCCGACTCAGAGCCTGTTTGGCGTTCCGGTTCTAGCTGGAAAAGTTCAGTAGAAAAAAAGTTCAGTCTGCAAAAGTCAGTTTCAAACTTTTGTAGAACGGAGTATGCTGTTTGGTAAATGTTTGTTAAAAGTTCTGTGGGGAAACCAGAAGTTGTTTTTGGTGTTTGGTAAAAACCGTTTTAAAACTATGGTTGGAATGTAAAATGACCATAAAGGGCATAAATTCATTTCAAGTGTTAGAATTAATTTTTTTAGTATCTTTATATATATTTTTAATCAATTTATTTATAATCTAACATCTACCACCTAATATTTATCTAATATCATAAATAAATTAAACTTTTTTTAATCATAAATAAATATAAATTTATTAATACCATTAAAATTTTGAGTTATTTGCTATATGATTAACATCATTTGCATATAAAACCCCATTAAAATAAATCTATTAATACCATTAAATTTATTAATACCGTTAAAAATTTATATATTTGATAAATAATATTGAGCCTAACAGACTTGAGCATCAATGCAATTCCATATATAATTGCTTCTCCTTTTACATTTCCAAACGAGTTATTATTTGATAAATAATCAATACGGGTGAATAATTAAAATATGTCATTAAGTATAGATGATGGTTTAAAATTTTACTTTCTATATTTATAAAAAATAACCTTGGCTAATTTACTTCCAGTGACTTGGGTTGTAATCTATAGCATAAACAAGCATTAATTCGACAGCAAAATGACCCTAAATTGGACAACTATATGAGTACTAATTCAACAACATAAATAAGCATCAAATCGACAGCAACATGGGCACTCATCCAAGCAACAATTAAGCTAAAATTCGGCATGAAATTAACGAAAAATGATTCCAAGCAAGGAACAAAACCAAGCAAACTGAATTCGAAAATAACCTAGAAATTAACCATAAATTAAATCGTAAAGTTAATACAACATGAATACTTGTGGGATGTAACCGAAAGTTCCCCTTATTCGAAGAGAAAAACCTTGTAAGCAAGCATTAAGCAACCGCTTCATCTCCTGGTTCTAAAAGGAACAGAAGTGAAACAATCTGGAACTAAATTTGGTAAAAGTACTTGAATCACAAAAGGAACAATTATCATTAGTAACCTGAGTACATAGAATTCTATCATTCTGTCCGCAGATCAAATGCCCGCAGAGATGCCAACCTCTTCTCAAGATCCTCAACATCAGGAGGAGTATCAGTGGTGCTGCATCCAAATGAAAAGAGAGAGTTGTTAACAACACACTATTCTTTAGAGAAAATTATAAGTAGACATTAAGCAAAACAGCACGAAATTCTTCGAGAAAACTTGAACCCCACTGCGGATTTCTGCCATAAAAAAGTAAATGGGATTCTGTCCTGAAATGAATCCAGCATTTCTCATCAATGAAAAATTATTCTTGAAATTACACCCACTCAGTCTAGTTTCATGTAAACCAAAATAGAAAGTTACAACTTGAAATTAGACAAAACTATTTGGAAACAATTTGGTTTCATTCGAATTCTAACCTGGACTTTAAGTTTACTTGATTTACATTTGTTTTTTTGTCTTTTGAGCTTTCTTTTTTATTTGTGCCGCTTAACTATTCCTTTTGTTTATTTATTTATTAGCGGGGTGAGATTCGGAACCTATTCCAAATTTCTATCAGTACATTTATCATCAATCAGACAACCAATAAGTTATATGATCATTGGTCACTTAACTAACTATTCTTTTCAGCCAATTTTGCCACAATTTTTTTCTTCTCCACATATGCCACCCAACTATATATATTCTGTTAACCAACTTTCCCAACGCCATTTTCTTCGGTTAGTTAGATACAATTGTCACCTGATGCCTTTCACGGTTGAGTACAACACCGTTAATTTTCACCAAAACGATGCATTAATGGGTCAAAATGTTTACTAAATCTTCTACCTTGGTCCCTATAATTTAAAAATAATAAAAATAATAACTATTGAAGCCTAAAATAATTGTAAAATTGTTAAAAACTAACTTTTTTAACAACACCAATTTAATGTCTGCTGGCTCACTCATACCTTAACATTAAATATATTTGAGACAAAAAATGTACTAAAGTCATATAAAGGAATAAATTGTAAAATACATAAAAAAAAGTAAATTAAGTTATAGGGGTTTAAATTTCACTAAAAATTGTAAAATATTATAAAATTTTAAAATTAAAATTAATATAATTGTAAAAATCTCACTGAAAAAATAAATTAGAATTTTATGGGAGTCCCCCCCCCCCCAAAAAAAAAAATAAAAAAAAAACTTAATAATTGTAAATGAATTATATATCACTCTATTTGAATTGGTCTTTTGTACCAGCTATTGGTTCCAATATACTTACAGCCATTAAAATACATTAATAACGGGGAGGAAGGAGGACAAGGAACGAAATATGGATATGGGTTTGTGATGCAAAACTGTACGTCCATTAAGTTTGACAAAAGTGGATTTTTTTTTTTAATAAAAGAATTAACTTATAACAAAATTAAAATTTGTAGGAAAAAATTAAGATTATTAATCTCATACCGGTAGTTATTTCGAACGTGTTCTTTAGAATGAAACGTACCGAATACCAAAAATACCGATATATCATTTTAGTGTTGCGTCTCGGATTGTAATATAGATACAAATATATATAAATAACAATAGCTTTCTTATTCAGTGAACTTTTGCGTATATGTGACAAGAACATATATACAACAGGTTAAATAAAAGTTTCTATCTTGTATTGATAAATGAACTGTATAATAAAATATATAATGGTATGACAAAAACTAAAAGAAAGAATGATAACATGAAAAACGATGCGTCGGTCAGTAACTAGTTGGCTTGCTTGCTTACTTTTGTGAACCAACGCGGTATACAAGGGTATGCGTCCATCTCGGCTGATATTTTGCGGAGATAGGCTGAGATGGCCGAGATGCCGACCAGTAAGAAACAAAAGTCTACGCATTCCATTTTGGCCAAAAAAATTAAATACATAAACTGATAATACCAGCCGAAATAGTACGAGATGATAATTTTGGGATAAATACCCGGTGATAGATAACACTGATGTATCTAAAAAAAAATCCGATTGGTAATGATACGGGTGGGGTCATCAGATGAATTAACCTGAAAAACTAATAAAGTCTTAAAATAAAGAAGAAAACAAGAAAAAAAGGAGATGGTACTGAATACTAGTGATTATGAATAGAGAGAGAGAGAGAGTAGGATAGGTCATGTCAAAGAACACAATATGCTCCAACACGCGCCATAAGTCTCCTCTGAAGAGCCAGAAGAGCATCAGAAAATGTAGGTGAGGAGTAAATATGTAACAATCAATAATGCACTCGATTTATTTTTCTTTTTTTTTTGGTTGAAAAACGATAATGTATATTTTGATTGCAATTCATAACAAGAGTCTCTGATTTTGCTTTCTCCGCGTCCCCTTATCCTCATATTGTGGGGGGACTCCATTTTCCCTCTTTCATATTATTAAATAATATATTTATCAACTCACTCTCTTTGTCTTTGTTTCTATCGGTAAAGTTCATGACTTGACTTAAAAAATATCGTGTAAATGAATTGAGCCGTTCATGACTTGACTTAAATTGTTTGATAAGGCTCATGAACCATCTCAATTAAGCTAATGTGCCAATCGGTAAGAAAACTTTAGTAACTATTTTTGGGATTATAAAATAATATTTTAGAATACACAAACTAAATCATTTGGAAAAATATAATAATAATAGAGCAGTAAGTTTCACAATATATTATAACATTGTTATCTATTTTATTTCCATGTGCAAAATTATCAATGCATAAAAGTATGGGATAAACTAAATTTGCCAATGAGTATGTAATTCGTTGTCTTACCGATGGTAAAATTTATTAATAAGGACTTGAATTTATGTACGAATCTCATCTACATTTATAAAAAAATAAATTAAATATACTCATACAGGGCTTATTTGATAAATAAATAAGTCAGTCTCGAATTAAATTTGACCCTCATCAAATGATGCAATTTTACTAGTTAAATAAGTTCTAAAAATAGAAAAAAAATTAGATGTGAATAAAAAAACACTCTTATTTTTTCTATTATTTTAGAAAAAGAGGTTTTCTTTTTATTTTATTTTGGGTACTTATTGTTGCCTTCATATAATTACTTTTAAAGTATGGTTGTCTTTTTTATAAGCAAGTATGAATGCTTTTTAAATATTTTATGTAACCAAGCAATAAATTAACAATTGTGAATTTAATTGAAACTAATAACAACATCAAGAACTCATACACGACTTGACTTCTTAGTTTAAAACTATGCATGGCATATTATTTTGATACATTTTTTTTCTCTCTCTAATAAATGAAGAATGTATAATTTTAATTTTCACATATTCTAATTGCGCATAGGTATTTATATTAAGGTTATAAAAGTTAATGATTACTGATAAGAAAATATGATTTTTCTTAACATTTTGAAATTTCTCTAGATATACATCGTGATAAAATATAAAGAAAAAAATAAGTGTAAAATATTTTAGCTAGTGAGCAAATAGAGACTCGGATCGAAATCCTAGTTCTACGGTTCCACACTTAAAATAAATTTAATATTTTTTAAAAGCTAAATGGATATATTTACAAGAGCTAATAGATACTTCTGTTTTAATATGACTTTTTGATGAATTGATAGATCAATCCAATTTTGTATTTTTTTCAAAATAAAACGGATATATATATATATATAATATAAAAAAACAAAACAAAAATCCACTTCTAATTATTAATTTAAAGTAATCGGAATTTAATATAATGATCGAATTATCGGATGGTTTTGTTCTAGAAAACGCATACGTACTGTGCTGAAAAAGTAAAATAACAAAATCAAGATCTGTAATCAATAAAATTTTACTTAGTTACTGTTTTATGAATGTGTATAACTGATTTTTTTGATTTTATGAAAAGTTAAGATTCACATTTTTAGTTTTTTAATTAAAAATCTGATTGTTAGGTTTTTAGGCATTTTTTACAAAAGATTAATTTGTATTTAATCTAATAGTGTAAATTGAACGGATACTGATATCTAGAAATAGGCTTAGGCACGGAAGAAAATACCTTGATGGTGAGAAACATTACGGATGTTGTCTATCAATTTAATAAAAAAATGTCCATAATTTTGTTTAATTCGGTCACTAAAGTATATATTTGTTTAAGTTGGTAATCCATACTGTATGACCACTTTGTTTAATTTAATCTATGAGTGACTTAAGACATGTTGATGTTGATGACGTGTCAGAAATGTTCCACGTGGCATGCCAAAGTATGACCACTTTATTTAATATGCTCTTACTTTGTTCATTTTTTATTTATAAAATACCATGTTTTAAACATTTTTTCATAAATTATAGAGGTGAGGGAAATAGGATGAGGAAGGAGATATGATAGAAGAGAAATGAAAGTGTAAAAGTTTGTATAAAGAAGAAAAACATGAACAGAAATATTTTCTTGCGGTTTCAATAAACTGCGGCCAATAACAAGAAAATAATTGAATGGGAAAGGAGTCCGTGTTTCCTCATTTTTTTGTTTGTTTGTCAGATCGATGTTTCTTCATCCAAGTCCCTAGAGTATCAACAATTGATAGACTTGATCATGACAAGATTAACAATGTGTGTTAAGGCAGTCTTACATGAGTTTCCCTACAATGCCGTGGATCTTTCACAATCTGCTGCTGATGTAATTTGCTGGACAAACTTGGATGAACTCATCAATCTATTCGGTGGTTTACAACTTCAGCTGGATATGGCTCAAATGGAATACGGATGGGTACGCAATTAGTAAACCAGGTCTGCAGGCAAGGTTTTCAATCCCGTATTGGTGAATCTTTTGGTTTTACCAATGATATGGGATATACCGATTCAGTCAAAATACTGGTTAATCTCTTATCGGTGAACGTCAATGTTTTCTCAAGCTACATTGGCGAGGCGGATTCTAATGTTGCGGAAGCAGTGGCAATACGGAAGGCCTTAGAGCAAGCTGCCTCCAACCATGTTATTGCAGGCTCAAACCTCATCACTGAATTAGATTGTACAAACTCTGTTAATTGGCATAACAGAAATGAAGGAAGGCCATGGATTCTGGAAAAGGAGTTTAAAAAGATCGACTCAATGAAGTTACGTCTTGCCAAGGTGATCTTCTCGCATGTTCTAATGGAGTCAAATAATGTACTTGAGCAATATGTTGTCGTACCATTTTTCCCGGTTTCAATAAAAAAAATCACTTTATCAACAAAACAAAAACAAAAATAGAGTACAAAAAGTCACTTCATGCGAAAAATAAACTTGAGATACTAACTATATTTTACTAATAAAATCGTACTAATTAATGTGTTAAAATATGATTGAGCTTTATTCCTTACTAATTAGATTATATTTTTATTTTTATTTAAATAAATAACCACAAAATCAATGTGAAAATAACACGTATATTTTTAGTATAAAAGTTAATAAAAATATTAGTATATCTAGCACTACTAAAAAATTAATATCTATGAATTACTAAAATAAGATTTTTTATTTATTTTTCATTTCTTTAAAAACTTTTAAGAAATGTTCTGCGTTCTATGTATTAAGATAGAGAATAAATTGTGTGCGTAATATTGTACTTGCAAAGTATATCTTTAGTTTGATGTACTAAAATAAGGTATAAATAAGGTATTGGCTCACACATTGCGCGGTAGATGAAATTGTTGTTTCTCGTTATGGGTATATTGTTAGTTAAAACAGTTTAGTGAGTTTATGAATCAAAATAATTTTCCATTAGGTTATATGAATGTAAATTTGAAGTATATGTGTTATCATTTATAAATAATTTGTAGAGATAATTAGTTAATGCATTGAATTTTATTTTATTTTTTCCAATTGAATTTAACTTCTTATTTAGATTTATATATTTTTAATTTATGTTACTATTATTAACAAAAAAATCATTTTGCCGTACTTTAAGTTACAAATGGGTTGAGTAAGTTTACGAATGAAGTTAAATTTTAATTTTATAACTATAATTGCTGAAAACCACTAATTATTTGATCAACTAAATGAATCTATTGAATTTATTCTCATCTATCTCTTCCCTTTTAACTATTATTTATACACATAACTAGTTTATATTAAAAAAAATCAATCACCTCAATTAGAAAAAATTAAATATCCAACCCTTTAGATGTTAATAATTATTTGTAGTGCAATTTAGTTCCTACAAAAAAGATAGAGAAAGATTTCAAGTTCGAGTCTACTTGTCAACATTTCTATCTATGTCAAAAAATATAACCATTTGTCTAAGTCATTATTTCTAAAAAAATGTACAAATTATTCTTTTAGTATAATTTATCATTACTGCATATTTTTCACCATAAAAAAATTCTAACTCTTTAAACAACATTGTCTATTTGAATAACTATTTATGTTTCTTTTATTTTTATAGCATGACTTTAACAGTACTAAATATTTTTGCTGGTTTAAATAAATTGATTCTCACAATATAGCATGAACTATTTCCAGTCATTTATTCTCTTAGGTTTTTTTGCTTATTTTATTATCAATTTTTCTTCAATTTTCACCATCTCTTACTTTTTGTTCTTCTATTTCTTCCGTTTTTTACTTTCTCTTTTATCTATTATCAATACACATAGTTATACTATATTCAGAATATTTTATTACATCAATTATGAAAAAAAGTAGTTATCTAACTCTTTAAATAGCTTTAACCATTTGTATGACTCTTTATTTTATTTTTAAATTAGAAATTGTTCTTGCATCATGACTTTAGCAATATATTTTTCTCCCATATTTTTAATTTTTTTATATTTATTCGATTGTTATTTTTATTTGCATTTTAAATTTTAATTGAATATTTTACATATGGATAATTAATATTAAATTTTAGTATTTCTCCCATATTCACTACTTTAAAAAATATATTTATAGCTTTTTTTTCTTCTTTTATCTCTTTACTTATTCATTTTTTATTTTTCTTTTACCTATTATTTATAAATATGGATAATTAATATTAAAATTACTCATGATTTCCTAAAAAAAGTTAAAATGAATTACTTATTTTAAAATATTAATTATTTAACTCTTTCAACATCACTATCCATTTATATAATAATTTATTCTTATTCCATGAAGTTAGTTGTAAGTATTTGTTTTCCATTTAAATAGATTGCTACCTTATAGTTCAGGTCATTTTTCTCCATTTATTTTTCTCCTTTTCATTGTTAATTTATTATTATATTTTTCTAACATTTTTTCATTTTCTTTTCTTTTCTAGTTCTTTAATTTTTTGCTTTCACTTTAACTAAGCTACATTAAAATATTTAATTTCTTCAACTATCAAAAAAATATTTATCTAACCTTTTACAAATCACTAAATATATGTATAACACTTTTTTTATTATAAAAATTCGCATTGCTTAAGTAGTGATATATATTTGACCACCCTGTGTTTTTAAAACTTTTCCAAATAGCACTCCACATTAACGAAATCCTTAATTTCCTTTTGTGTTTGTTCGGATTCTCTAAATTAAGCGTTTGATTTCAAATTAAGTTTATTTTCTTTAAAGAAAAAATATATTATGCCAAATGACATTTTTTTTATTATTCTCTTTTTGACTTCACGGTTGGTGCGTTGTTGTGTATTGCATTGTTCGTAAAAGTGTTTGAATTTCATATTTTTGAAAGTAGTATGAAATTGTAAAATGACTAAAACTAGTATAAAATACTCATGTTATTGTAAAAAAATCTACTAAAGTCATGTGGTTTTTTATTTGAAGTCAAGGTATTGGCCGCTGCTTCTCGCGGATTATCACAATTTTTGTTTTTCATTTTATTGTACTTTGATTTACAAATGAGTTGAGTGAGTTTATGAATCATGTTTAATTTTAGTTTTATAACTATTTTTTTTTTTTTGAAAGGAAGAGATAAATGGATTAATTCAAATCTGCAAGTACAAAAGGTGCGATCACCTCGGGGCATTCCCCTATCCATACATTTCCTAAACCGGAAATCAAAGCCAATTGACCTAACTCATGTGCTGGGATATTCGTGGACCGTCCTGTATGCGAGAAGGAGCAGTTATGAAAAGTAGAAGCTAGGCGTGCCACCTCTTCCAGCACCAATCCCGAGTAGTTTAGTGGGAAGTCTCCATTGGTCAGGGTGAGGACGTTCTGCAAGCAGTCAGACTCAACTATAATCTTGTCGTATCCCCATTGGCGAGCCTGTGTTACTGCGTCTCTCAGCGCCAGAGCCTCTGCTGTTCGCGCCTCAGCTCCATGCGGAAGGTAGATTGCTCCAGAGAACACTGTTCCACCCTTTGCATCCCGGGCTATAAATCCCAAGCCAATGCCCGTAGTCCCTACCGTTGCATCCGTGTTCACCTTTACCACCCCTGTAGGAGGAGGCATCCATCTCGGGTTGACAGGTTGGGGGGGCGGGGCAGCGGGTCTGCGTTGCTGACACTAGGCCTCCTTAAAATCAGACAGTAATTTTCCACCCCTAATAACCACCTCTTGGGTTGATTCATCGCACTGGCGGAAGATCCTGTTATTCCTCGATGTCCATAGGGACCAAAGGATGGAGATGAGCTTCTCTATATCCGAGACATCTAGAGACGCCCGTAGCCCTGCTAGCTAATCCACCCAGCCATCTCCTAGCAGCCCCGAAACCCTATCCCAAAAAGCAAACTTTCCCCACACTTCCCTGGCAAACGGGCAAGACAGCAGCAGATGCGGAGTCGATTCAACCTCCTCGTTGCAGCAGGGGCACACAGGGTCCACCGAAACTCCCCTCCTAGCTAGATTCACCCTGGTTGGGAGAGAGTTACTACCCATCCTCCAAATGAAGTTTTTAAATTTTGGGGGGATAGAAAGTCCCCACAAGAATTGCCACCAACCTCTACTGGAATCAGGGCACTCCTGCGCAGAAACCGATGTAAGACAGTGGTATCCACTACGGACTGAAAACTTCCCATTGGTAGTCCCTTTCCACACAAGAGTATCATTCGCCTCACTCCGACTAAGCGGCAGGCTTAATATTGCTGATATTTCCTGTGGGGGAAAAAGTTGTTCCACAAGGTCGGTCTTCCAGCACCGCCGGTCCCTATCAATAAGCTCAGCCACTTTAGCCTCCTCATCGAGGCCCGTGACCGGTGCTGTGATCATCCCAGTCGCTGTTGTCGGAAGCCACGGCACTTTCCAAATTCGTATCCGTTCACCATTCCCTACCCTCCAGAAGCATCCTTTAAGGAGAGCTGGTCTTCCTGCCAGAGTGCTACGCCACACGTAGCTAGGGCGGGAGCCCATTTCTGCCTCTAGAAAGTCCGTGTGGGGAAAGTATCGCGCTTTCCAGATCAGGGAGAGCAAAGAGTTTGGATTTTTGTGCAGCCGCCACCCTTGTTTGGCTAAGAACGCAAGATTAAATTCTCTAACCTTCCGGAATCCCAAACCTCCCACATCCTTCGACCGACAAAGCTTTTCCCAGGACACCCAGTGCATCTTACGCTCCTCAGAGTTACCCCCCCACCAGAATCTTCTTGTCGCCTTTTCTATGTCCTCGCAGATGGAGATTGGGATCTCAAAACAACTCATCATATACGTCGGGATGGACTGGATGACTGATTTAATTAGAACATCTCTCCCTGCCTGGGAAAGCTTTTTCTCTTTCCACCCTCCTAGCCTCTTGCAGATCCTGTCACGGATCGGAGCGAACATCGCTTTCTTCGATCGGCCAAAAGACACTGGAAGTCCCAAGTACCTGGCATGGGATTCCGTCTCCACCATTGCCAGCCTTTCTTTTACCAGTATTTTAGCTTCGTGGCCTACGTTCTTGCTGAAGCACACTTCTGATTTCGCTAAATTTACTTTCTGGCCAGAGGCTTTTTCGTAGTCCTTCAAAATGGAGCTAACGACTGTGGCCTCCTCCTTCTCTGCTTTCGCAAAAATGAGACTGTCATCCGCATAGAATAAATGACTGACCTGTGGGCTTCCCGGGCATACCTTGTATCCATGTATCCTGTTGGTCGCGGCTGCAGTCTGGAGCATCGCTGAAAGACCCTCAGAACACAACACAAAGAGATAAGGGGACAACGGATCCCCGGGCCCTTTCTGGATAGAACGTAGGTCCCGGGGCCCCATTAAGGAGGATGGCGTAGGAGACCGTTGAGACACATCACATCACTAAAGATGTCCATCTAGGTGAGAAGCCCATGCGGGTCATGATTGCCTCTAAGAAGTTCCACTCTACTCTGTCATAGGCCTTACTCATATCTAGCTTGACGCTCATCCATCCTGGACCCGAGCGTTTTGAGTTCATCCCATGGAAGATCTCTTGGGCTATCAGAGCGTTGTCGGTTATGAGTCTGCCAGGAACAAAGGCGCTTTGGTTCTCTGATACTATGCTAGGCAGGATTTGTTTCAGGTGATTTGCAAGAACTTTGGTTATCAGCTTGAAAACTACATTGCACAAGCTAATCGGGCGAAACTGGGAGCAATTTGAGGGGTTGGCTATTTTAGGAATGAGGGTAATAAAGGTATGGTTGAGGTAACTATAATGACTGAATTTGCGTTTTTTATAATTAGGTAAAACTATTTATTTATTGGATCAATTAAATGAAAGTGTAAGTTATCTCATCTCTTATAATTTTATTTTATTTTCCTAAATTTTTAATTATCTGTCTCTCTTACTCTTTTACCTATTATTTATACACATAGCTAAGTTATATTAAAAAATATTTCATAACCTCAATTAGAAAAATTAAATATTTAACCCTTTAGATATTAATAACCATTTATCTAACCATTTATTTCTAAAAAATATACAAATTATTCTTTTAACATGAATTTACCATTACTATATATTTTTTACTCGTAAAACTTATTCTAACTCCTTAAATAACACCATCTATTTCTATAAGTATTTTTGTTCTTACATTTATTTTTTACAACATGACTTTACCGATAATATATATTTTTCTGGTTAAAATTAATCATTTCTCCAATAAATCGTGAACTACTTCCCGTTGTTTATTCTCTAATCTTTATCGTTTGTTTATCATTTCTCTTTATCTATTATTTATACACATTTATACTATAATAAAAAATATTTTATTAACTCAATTTTTTTAAAAAAAGAACATGAATAACCCTAGCCAACTTACAAGATCCTGTCTCATCCCTAACCACAAAATTCAGTTCCACCGCTAACTAACCAATCGCTGCATTTGTGTTCATCTTCAAACCTCCCATTCCCGGCGGATTCCATCGTGGCGCCAGCTCAGACGGAGGCTCTACTTGGTGTTAACCTTTGGCAACACCTCCTAGTATCATCTTTTGAGCGTTTTTCGCTTAAAATATCCCAACATAGAAAGTTTAGTGAGTTCCTTATTTCGCCCACATATGGTCTAGTTACTGAGGATGGTCTAGTTTAGTGAAGTTATTTAAGTATTTGTTCCAAAACATTGTCTTGCTGGGAAATGTTTCGCCTTAAACATTTAGCCGCTAGGGACACTAACTGAGACAAGCGTAATCAACATCAGATCATGTTACATTTGAAATGACAGATCTTATATGTTATTATTGACTCGAGTACATTACAAATGGGTTGGGTTGTTTCGAGCCACACCCACATCAATTGATGAATAGCACATAACCAGCAGTTATTGAAGATAGCAAGAACCTGGTTCTATTGGGGCTCCTCGTCCTAGTCCTAATACCGGGCCTGCTGCAACTCCTCTTTCATTCAATAAACACCTGAAGTGTGCAAGCCTTCTGAAAACTTTCTCAGGATCCTTAGCGAGATTGTCATACAGTGTCCACAGGCGTTCTTCGATCACAAGGAAATGCAAATGTCAAATTGAATGAAATATCATTGAATGAAGCACAAATTTGAGCAGTTTCAGTTGGCCAATGACTGATCGATAAGGTAACCTACCTGCGGCGGCTGCTGCACGTGGCCATATGGTTTGTTCGATATCTGACCCATCTACTGTTTCTCCCCACATGCATACCTCACCTCCAATGACTAACCTCTGCTCCGTGGCTTTTGAGATATTCACAAGGGGCTCATTCATGTAGAAATCTTCCCAAGTAGCATCCAAGTGGTCTAGATACCATTTATCCTGGTTGCTCACGATACACCGCAACCCAGCTGCAACTACTTTCTGAGCAACACCGTTGCCAAGCCTGCAATGCAAATTGTACGCTTGGGATTTCAACACACCAAAAATCGTAAGAGAAGTCTTTAACAGGGTTCTAAACTGAATATACACAGTTGTACTAGGTGAGCAACAAGCTTAGTTTTTACAAACATAACGATATGCGTATCTGTGTTACTTGCAAGTTTGTTTTGTTATTATCACAAGAAGAAAACCAAACGGGCATCAAAGATTTTATCCAAAACAATGTTAAGGATTGAAAGATCCTGAAAGCCCTCATGTTTAGACTAGTTCAGCAATGTCGATCAAACCAAAAACAGTTGAGCTTTGGCAGAACATGCAAAAAGAAACACAAAAATCGACAACATTTTAAAGTAAGAAAGGAGGCATACCAGTTGTGGACAACAGTTTTCGGGCTCAATTTATTGCCAAAGTCATTGAAAGTTTCTTCCCTGACACATTTCATTATTAGACTTGTTATCAATGTGCACTCGAATATATGTAACCTCATTGAACAATTCATAATTGTACCAGTTGACGATTTCATATCCATGAGAGAGAGCTATTTTTTGTGCGCGCAACACAAAGTATTGATAAGCTTGAGATTCATTCAGATGATGCATTTTCATCCTGCAGATTTAGAGAAGTCAGCTACATAATAGAATCTTTCTTTTGACATAGGAGTTGAATGATAAAGAAGAAAATGGCAGTAATATTGATGTGACACTGACTAGGGATATTTCCAAATAGGAGCTTCCCCTGTTATCATTTTCTTTTGTGATTTATGACGAAAACAAAATCTATCCTTTTATGTTCCATTTATGTACTGTTATGCTTATTTTTTCTCTCCACACTCTACATAAACTGGTACTGGTAAAAACGAATTGAAGATTTGGTCAAGGTTTTACTTGGTAAAACAACTGAAAGTTGTTGTATAGATTGTCATAGCAGATATCAAGGGCGTTAAGCTGAATAGCTGAGATACAACACAAGGAGAAGATTATTTACTGACTGTTTGAGTCCTGAGATGCCACGATCCAGCCAGAATCCAAATGGAGATCCTAAAAGGTGACTACATAATATATATCCTTTAAACAAATTGTTGAGTAATATTGATGATGAACCTAATTGTGAGAGTGGTAAAACCCTACCCGTCAATATGGAGATATCAAACGGAATACAGTCAATAAAGAACTAAATTTGCATGCAACTATATGGTAGATATGGAGATATCTTTAAAAGACCTATGAGTTGAATCCAGGGACAACATTAGAGCAACACAAACAAAAACATTTCATGTATTATGGGATTTATGATATATTATGATGACATTAAAACAAATGTAAACTCAATAAGAAATAAAAGTGACTGAGTTGAGTAAATATAATGGAATGAATCTTACCATTTTGCTACGTGAGGAGTTGATGACCAGCAACCTGAAAATGATAGAAAGACAAGTGTTAACAGCTGACAACAAGATTACCACAAAAGTAACCGCTGTATAGTGACCAATATATGTGTCAGAGAGTATTAAAGGGTAACTAGTTGCACTATGCAAGATCATTCATGCTTGTACTGTATGATTTTTCTCGAACAGGTTGTAAAATATCTTGATCAATTATATCATCTTGCAATGCAAAATAACAGCAATAACAAACTTTGAAAAACCCAAATAGTCTAAGGTTGATTAGTTCTTCATATTGCATTGACTTGATATGATAAAGATAGAAAAAACAATAGTTTGGAGTATTGGAAGCAGTGGTTACATGACGAGAAAAGGCCGCTTTACAAGAACAATGTTAGATGGCTTAAATCTATAAACATGCAACTTATACTTATGCTCTTGTTCCACACTAGAGTGTGAAACTAAACACCTGGGGGATTGCCTTATCAAATGCATCAAAGAAATGTGAGCACCGAATTAAAAATTGCTTCATTCTTTTCTTCTATTTGTTCATAGCTAAAGCCTAGTCTTTTCTAGTAAAGACAATTAAATCCAAGTCAATGCTAATAGAATGAGAGGAATGTGAAGAAATTTGTAAGGGGGGAATTGTTTAACTTGAGGTTTTAAAGGACAGCAATCCCTCCTTATCAAAAGCTAACCTTATGCAGATGTTATGCTTTTTGAAAGAACTGTGACAACTTTGCAAGTTCCTCATTACCAACACTAGTTTTCAAGAAACTAGCGTCAAGTAAGTGGATGAACCCTGGGTAAAAATAAATGACTATAAGCCAAGAAGGAAAGAACAGAAGACCACAAGCCAATAACAAGAAAAAAGTAATTCCTGCAAAGGTTAAAAAGTTATTATGTTGAGGGTTAAAGTAACTATTAAACTTACTTGTATTAACTTCATCGCCACCCAAGTGAACGAATTTAAATTTAAAGATCTTGCTAAAATCTGAAACATGAAAGAAATGTTACTCTCATTTTCATTCCTCTGTTGAATTGGAATTATGCAAAGTAACAAGGCTTTGAAATCCAGGATACAAGTGATGGGCATTTTTCCAAAAGGCACTACCTGAAAGAATTCCATCTATCACTTTAAATGTAAACTCATTGCTGACATCAAGTGGCTGCTGACAATCCTTTGAAGGCCATAGAGAAGGATAGCCTTTCCCCCTAAACAAGCAGGAGAAAAAATATATAAATAATCACTTTATATATGGGAGTTTCCTTGAAATGCCAGCATGAAGTAGAGAACATGCGGCAAGATGAAGCAATATATAACGAATTTTTCTTTTGGTGGATCTTTTATTTTTACTTTTTTTCTTTCGAGATTTCTTTTTCAAGTAACCAATATCCACAGACAGTCACGAGTCTTAAAATGCAACACAGGCGTCGACACATACCATGCATGCAATTCCCATCTGACCAGGAAAAAACTATTACCCGTTAGAATAATAGTACACTCAAGGAAATGGAAATCTGAGGAACTCCTATGCAGCATTTCTTTTGCATAAAGTTGCTACTCCATTAAAATGAATGTACAGCCTCTTAGTTGAAAGCACGAGACTTTTATACCTAAAATAAGCAATGGCCCTCAGATTTTGCCATGTTTACACACAAACAAATAGCCTTTTATAGAAACTCTGATGATGCTAGTTTCAATATCTCCATTAGGAACAGACAGCAACCCCTACATTCCTATAGTTCTCAATTTATACACAACTGCAAGGATGGTAGCAACTCCTAATTTACTCATCTTAGCTTTACCCACATTGAAAGTAAGTGTTGTCATCTATCATCATGCTAAACCTTTCCAAATTATCTTATACAATCTGCAGTCATGTCTAGCTACAGATGCTAGTCCATAAAATCCATAATTTAGAATCAGTTGTAATGGACAATCAGCAGCTGTTGCAGCAGCAAAGATTGGAGTTCAGATGTTACCTCAGTTCAACTGAAGATGACATCATATATGAAAATGAGACAGACCAAAGAAAAGTCAACATTTGAGGCTGACAATATTCACTCAAGGTATAATGTCTACATGTTCATTAATATTTTTAGAGGAAGATATAAGCTGGCAAACATGAACACCAATATATAAGATCATTATCATTACCATGATAGTGCATGTCCAGGAATATCGATTTCAGCTAGAACATTGATTCCTCGCCTTTGGGCATAACTGCATATATGATACATATTTTTAGAGGTGATACATGTGGGGTCCAAATAGCATGTGAAAGATAAAGACGGAATAAATCACTTGCCTAACAACTTCAGCAGCATCTAGAAAAGTGTACCGCTCTGCAACTGAATAACTGCCATCCCACAGTTTTGGATACGAAGGTATCTCTAAAGGAAAAGATTGTGTATCTACAATGTGCCAGTGCAACACATTCTGCCAGAAAGAAGTAAAGAATAAATTAATGAAATCCCACAAGAAAGTTATCATCTTTGAATAGATTGACCTGCTACGGTTACAAACGTCATGAAAAATGAACATCTCTCTGCCACTCTCCTTCCCACAGCAACAAACAAAAATGAACGAGCAAAATTCAAGTAGTCTACGAGAAGCAGTAGCAATCATACATCTTGGCACAAGAGAATAGATAGATTCATTGGATCCCCAAAATGCCTGTGGGAAACTCCAGTATCTATTTATTTAGATTTATGGAGAACTATAGACTTCTATAGCATAATCTTTCAAAGGGTTCTTAAAATACTTGATGTAAAGATTTATACAACACAATATTCCAAAACATTCTAAAAATATATTAGTAACGTATTACATACCAATTTTGAGTAGGTCATAGAGTCAATTACTTTCTTTATCATAGACAAGGGTTGATAGTGTCGTGATGTATCTGCAAAAGGTACATTAAAACTCAGACATCAAATCCAGTTTCTAAAAAACAAAAGTGAATCTGCACTTTTAAAACCAAAGTCCATCAAACACTCAGAATCATGCAGTCTAGAAATGAAAAAATAATAATGACACCAGTGTCCCTGTACATTCTTTCAAATGCTATCCATCATCAATTATTTTTCCAAACTAATTGAATCAGCATCCCTCCGCATTCAAGATCAATGCCCTTAATGTGATTTGCTCAATTTATGTAGAAGATTGTGAGTCAATAGACACATCCAGAAGACACATTCTGATAGAAGTAAACATAAAAAAAAATGTCAAAGCATGACAAATGAGAATAAAATAACTAACCAATTAACAGCCCTCGGTAAGAGAACCTAGGTTGATCAATGATTGTCCATGGGACCGTATGAATTTCTAACATTCTGCTTGTGAAGTTAAAACGACATAATTGGCTAAATGTCTGCAATAATTAAGACCAGACCACAGTTTAGGCTGGCTGTCATAATAAATGCAAGAACAACTTCATCTTAGAATATGGTAAAACCTGAAGACCGTGCAAAGCACCATATACTGTCTGTGCCTGCATTGTTTCAAATATAAATTGCATCAGTTAAGAGCAGATGAATCTAAACATAGCATAAAATAAGCACCAAAATAGACTGTGCTCCATATAATTGTGTGACATACCACAAATTTCCAGTCAAAATTTTATCACAATCAATCATCCAAAACTGTTCACTATCACAGTAGAGTTGATTTTAATGTCTGAAGTTCAAAAATCCTACTAAAGATCTAAGTGTTAGCTATGAATGGCAACCTGTTGAAAGATTTACGTCAAATTCATTCAGTCACCAGAAGAAACGAGGACACATTTACTTAAAAGAGGCAGCAACATGACCATTTGATGTTACCATTCCTATTGATGGCCAAAATAAGTTAAAATCAAGCTATTCATTATTATTTTACTCAACCAAGTCCAGTTTGATCTCTGAAAACAATTTTACCGACTTGCTGACATCAAAATTAGAGCCAACACATCAACTACTCCAATCTAGAGAAATCGTTACATAAACAATAAGCACTGTTCTTTTTTCTTTCTTCAACTTTAATAGCTTTAATCAAAACTAACTTTGGTGTGTTATTAGCTTGGTCTGCATGAGCTATGGATAAATTATGATCACCTAATGATTTTTCTTCCGATCATTTTCTTTGCAGGGGGGTGGAAATGATACCTATAAACATATGTATGCTGCTGATCAATTCTATATAAATTAGTTTACAGTTCATTAGAATGGAGTATTATGCACTCAGTAGTCTACACAGATGAACACCTCAAGGACAGCTTTTTTTTTCTTCTCATTTTTTCATTTTGACAAAAATAAAGACCATTTTTTTTATTGAAACTATATGAGCATGAAGCATGAAAATAGCCAATTAATTTAAGTAATTGGACAGGTGCAAAGTTGGTCAACAATGTATATAGTTTATAACTGAAAGCAACCGAAATGATTAGTTCACCCACCTCCAGATGTGCATAACCTGACATCCCTGGTGAAGGCACCGCCAATTTATACGACTCATCGATACCATATTGTAACTGCAAACCCCAGAAAAAAATTGTCATTAGTTTTCGGTTTTTCCCAGATGTCCTCTCTACCCTTCCACAGGAGATAGACCTCATATTAGTGATTAGTGAATGCTTTGACTGAATTAGTTACAAATGGAAGAGTATGATTTTGTCAACGATAGGAAAATAACAAAAAACAAAGGCATGACTAATAGTTTTACTTCATACGAGATATGAGGAAAAAAATATGGTAAACAAACAAAAGAATAGGTACCACATTGCATCAATTATGCTCGAAATGTAAAGAAAATCAAAATGTTGTAATTATTATTGGCAACAGAATATAATCAAATAAAGAGAGAAAAGAGATAAAAAGAGGGTATCCGAGAAATGGGTACCTGGTCATTTGGAGAGAGAATGAGGATATGGATTCCTTTGAGGATGTAAGACTGAGGAAGAGTAGAAAGATTGGGATCAAGAACATGAGGCGATTTGAGCAAATCGACCATTCTGGTGAAACCATCTTTCAAAATCGCAGACCCATCACTGTAGTTGCTCCCTTTAGTGATTAGCTCAAAATCTGGGCTGAAGTACAACTTCTTGTGCCCATAGCTTACCCATTTGGGCATTGGCCATATCTTCACACTCTTATCAGCAGCAACAACAACACCCAAAAGGAGCAAGAACAGCAACAACCCACATTTCATCCCCATCATCCCTTTCTTCCCCATCTGTCAATCAATAGCTGCTTTGAGTGCAGATATTATGTATTTATGGCGTCCTAATCCTAATCCTAATCCTAAATGGGAATCTTTGGCAGGGGGGATAAGACAACGACAATGTGGGAGCGCATAAGTTTCATCATATAGAGTTATATAGACCATTTAATACAAAAGGAAAACGAACTGTTGGATAAGCCAATGCTGCTGCTACTTTGTAATTTTCAATTCATAAATAGATTTCATAGATAAGTTATTTGTTTGGCGTTGCTCTCACAGCATTTATTTATCGTTTCATAAATAAAATTTCCTGCTCTTCTCCAACCAAGAGTAATTTCATAATTGAATCAGGTGGTGGGAAAAAATATAATCTTTCATAAAATAATCTTAAACATATCCTAACAAATTAAAGGAAAATCTTTTAAACATGCATTCCACTACAAATTATGGTTACATGATAGAATTGTTATAAGAAAATCATAATTATTAAATATATAAAGATTAACAATAAATTTAGAATTATTTTTTTCCGATAAGATACTATTTATACTTGTGCATTACACGATTTCATATTTTGAAAAAAAAGGGATTGAAATTATAACTTATAAAGACATTCATAAACCAATTAAATTACATAATATTAAAAGTTGTTATATGAGATTATACCGAAGCTCTTTATTAAAAAAATGTTCTTTTAAACAAGAAAATCATTTGCATCTTATTATCTATTGAATTAAATATTATTTGTGAATCCACTTTTATAACATAATTATATATATATATATATATATAAATCAGAGATATTTATTTTATAAGTGGAAATAGCCAAGAATTAAAATAATGAACAATTTGCAACTAAAATTGGGTAAAATCAAAAAAACATATTTACCTCTTTTATTATTAAACTCGATACACTTGTATTTGTTATTAATTTTATTCCAATTTTGTTTTTTTTTTAAAAGTAAAATAACGATTATGATTAAATCACATCTACAAATACAAAAAGCGCAATCGCCTCGGAGCATTCCCCTATCTAAACATTTTCTAAACTGGAAATCAAAACCAATTGACCCAACTCATGCGCTGAGATATTTGTAGTCCGTCTAGTGTGCGTAAAAGAACAACTGTGGAACGTAGGCGCTAGCCGTACCATCTCCTCCAACTCCAACACCAATTCCGTATAATTTAATGGGAATTCTCCATTGGTGAAGAAAAGTAAAATATTCTGTACCATCTCCTCCAACTCCAACACCAATTCCGTATAATTTAATGGGAATTCTCCATTGGTGAAGAAAAGTAAAATATTCTGTAGGTAATTTGACTTCAATAATGATATTTTCACACCCTCATTGTTTAAGCCTGCTTATTCTACCTATTGCCTTTGAAAAGTTGTTGCTTTATGGGTTTATTTGTCGAAAACATTATAGAAATAAAGAAAAGGAGGAGGATGTGGAGAGATAAGAAAACTGAATGGGGATGATGGAATATTAAGGTGAACGATTTCGGTGTCGGATTTAATGTGGGGGCAATTGAGTATATATATATTTTAATAATTTTTACCCACATCTACTCTTCTCATTCCTCCTCAATTTGCACTTTTAAGTCCACCATTTCTTGCATTAGGGGAGGCAACGGAGGCAATTGCCCCACTAAAAAAAAAAAAATGCAGTAATGTATAAATTTTAATAATTTTACCCCTATATTAAATTAATTTATGTCTATTTTTCTACAAATTAATACACAATTGAGTATATAAATCAATTAATTTTAAATATTAGGCCCACATAATATAGACCTATAGTCTAAATTATTTGATATAGTAAAAATCTCTAAATTAAACAAAAAGAGATAGCACTTCTATTATATATATATATATATATATATATATATATATAAAAGGTTTTACTAACCTGTTCACTTCAGATGCACTAGGCAAATTAGCATTGTACCCATTTTTCAATGGACAGTAATTATTCCTCATTTATTGAAACACTTTAATAGGTATCAAAGTTAGAAAGGTAATATAATTATTACTTAATAAAAAAATAATTTCTCACTCATTACCACATTTAATTTCTTTTCTCTCTTCCTCACCACTTTCTCAGCGTCATTTCCTTCTTCTTTTTAATTTCCTCTCCTCTCTGCTCCTTTCATTCTCTTGTTCTTTTATAAAAATTGGTTTCTAGGAATAGTATATTTGATATTTGATTCAATAAATTTGATATTCAATTCTATAAAATACTATTTGTCTCTCTCGTTTTATTCATTCTCTCTTTCGATTTTTATTTATTGATATATATTTCTGATAACAAAAAAAAGAAAAGTGGATAAAAAAATATGAATCAAATTTTGTCATCCATTGTGCAAATTATACAAATTTATTTGCACAATAGTGACGGAGAGAAAGTGGTGAGGAAGAGAGAGAAGAGGAAAGAGAGAAGAAATTAAATGTGGTAATGAGAGAGAAATTAATTTTTTATTAGGTAGTAGTTATATTATCTTTCTAATCTTGATACCTATTAAAGTGTTTCAATAAATAGGGATAATTACTCTCCATTGAAAAATGGGCACAATGCTAACCTGCCCATGAAGTGGACAGGTTAGCAAAACCCATACATATATATATATATATATTGTGGCTTCCTTTACACACCAAGCGACTCAACTCTTTTTCTTTCAATCTCAGTCTATTCAACCATTTAAGTTGTGGAGGTACATATATTTTAAAAGAGTTACTCAATAAATTATTGAGTACGTATCACGTAAAAATATACATATAAGAGATTCTATCTATTAAGTTAATTATGTTCAAATGTTAAAAGAAAAAAAAAACATGGCTTGCTCCAGCAGGCTTAGGATTAACAAATTAGGTAAAACTTTGAATAATAATTTGCAAGTATCCAAAATTTTAAAAAAGATTTGATGGATGACTATAAAAAGTGGTAAGCAATAATAATAATAAAAAAGTATGTACTTCTGCAACTTGCATGATTGAATAGACTGAAATTGAAAGAAGAAGAGTTGAGCCTTCACGCCACTTGCTCGGAGTTGTTGTTACTATTCATGGAATTGGTGTGTTAGTGAAGCCAAAAGACATAATAGAAGTACTACCTCTTTTAGTTTAATTTTGAATTTTTTACTATATCAAATAATTTAGACTATGGGTCTATATTATGTGGGCATAATATTTAAAATTAATTGACTTATGTACTCAATTGTGTACTAGTTTGTAGAAAAATAGACATAAATTAATTTAGTGCGGAGGAAAAATTATTAAAATCTATATATTACTAAATATTATTTATTTTTTCAGTAGGGCAATTGCCCCCACTGCCCCCTACTATATACGCCCTTGCTGCCAAAAATGGTGGACTTAGAGGTGCAGATTGAGGAGGAAGGGGGAGAGTGAATGTGGGTAAAAAATAGAGATTTTTTTTTGTATACAAAGGGGTAAATTTATAATAAAACGAACCCTAAGAGTATTTTTGTCTCGCGAAAAAATACCACTTAAGTGGAGAAGCGAGTTTTCAATTTGCAAAACGTCATTTTGAACATTTGCAATGTTAGTGTTAGTTTTAGGGAGTTTTCATTCTCTAAAAGAGAAAAAACTCTTACTTGAATATGATCTCCATCTTTCATTTTCTATTTCCAAAATTTTCAGAAATTTTCTCAAAATTTCCATATGCTAAATAGGGCTTAAGGTCTAGGAAACCTATATCGAACTCACACTTTGCTAAAACTCTTAGTGTTAAAAAACCACAAGATCGTATTATAACGAAATTGACCAAAGAGACAGATGCAAGATCATATCCCAAACCATGAAACCAAAAATCTTGTTCTTACCATAGATACAGGGAACGGTCCCCCACCTCCGATCTACGTTTTTTTTAAAATAGGCAAATAGATTTTATTGATTAGTATGCCATGAAGATTATGGCCAGAAACTAATACAGACGCTGGTGCTAAGCTGCAGAAAAATAGCTACAACGACCAGCAACGAAGAACAGAAAAGAGACAAGAAAACGAAAAGAAATCTGACAGCAGCTGCCTCCAAGCAGACTGCAGCCACAACCCCCTACTTAAGTGACCTCTACTTGCCGACTCAGCAGCCAAGCCGGAGTCTGCATCATATCGCCTCTACTGTAGGCAAACCCTCGATCCTTACTTTTCAGCCACCAGTTCCATAGCGAGAAGATCATGTTCACACATTTCGACACAGAAGACTCTTGCTGCCTGAACACCACGACGTTTCTATGGTTCCACAGGGACCAGACAACTGCGTACAGAAGAGTTGTCCACTGCTTGCCGGGAGTAGCACTAGAAGTTGGCAGATAGGATCCCCAAGTCTTCCAAAGGGATGCCAGATCCCTAGGCTGGCACCACGCCACTTGGAGCCAGCGCATGATGAACACCCACACATCTGTAGCAAACGTACAATGGAGGAGAATATGGTTAACGTCTTCTGGCTTACCGTGACATATGGGACAGACGTTGTGAGCAGTAGGGATCATATTCCTACGCTCAAGGAACGATCTGGTAGCAATGCTGCCCCTCAACGATAGCCACAAGAAGAGTTCCACTCGATAGGGAACCAATCCCGTCCAGCAAGACCGAAGCAGCGGTCTGATTTCAAGCCTCTTTGTTTCCCATTTCCTATATCCCGACTTCACCGTGTAAGCCCCTGATTTATCCAACTCCCATCGAAGAACCGCTTGCTGACCTTTCCTGCCTAGAGCTGGGAGCCGCCCTCTCAAGTTCAGCCACTCATCACTCTCCCATTCAAACAGAGCCCTTCTCCACTCGCCATGCCACTCCCACGACGGACCCACTCGATTGCCAAACTCCTTGATAGAGCCTTCCTTATTCATCGATAAATGGTACAGTCGGGGGTGAAGTAAGGCCAAAGGATTCTTTGCTGCCCAAGTATCCCACTAGAAGCTCGTATTAATACCCTCTCCGACTTCCATTGAGGTGTGATCTATCCACAGCTCAAAAAACTCACTCCCTCGACCACAGACGCTCAATATATCTCGCCAAATTGGGGATACGTGACCCTCTCTCGCCTTCCATAAATCACCAATAGAGCCAATCTTGTGCTATTTTTGGACTATCTCTGCCCACTGCTTCCTGCTGCCCGTTATTAGCTCCCAAACCCACTTGAAAATCAAACACACATTTCGGTATTGTAACCTCCCTATTCCCAGACCTCCAAACTGACGCGAGCTCGTCACATCCTCCCATTTCACCTTGGCCAACCCCTTTCTACTCTTCTGGCCACTCCAAAGAAAGCGGCGCATCACACCCTCACACTGCTTGACAACCGAACAAGGCATCCTATATATGGACATATTATAAATAGGTATACTAGCTAGCACTAATTTAATCAGAGTCACACGCCCCCCCCCCCCACCGACAGAAGCTGACCCTTCCAAGTAGACAATTTCTTCTTAATTTTATGAATTAAAAATGCCCACCCTGACTTCCTTCTTGGGTTAAAACCCACCATAGATCCCAAGTACTTGAATGGAAGAGATTCATACTTACATCCTGCCCGAGTCGCTAGAATGCCTCCGATTTGGTCACTTATGTTCACCCCCACTAAGGTGTTTTTGTGAAAATTCACCCGTAAGCCAGAATAAGCATCAAACCATCTCAATATCCCCTTGACTCCCTGAATTTCCTCCTCGTTGTTATTCACAAAAATCAGAGTGTCATCTGCAAACTGCAAATGACTCAAATGCCACCCTGCCACAGGATTGCCAATCCCACGGAGGATCCCCACCTCCTCAGTGCGAATAAAAAGCCGATGTAGACCCTCCGCTGCTATGTTGAACAGAAGCGGAGACATAGAGCAGCCTTGTCTCAAACCTCTCCCCACCCCGAATTGCCCTGATGGCGACCCGTTAACAAGTACAGAGACTTTGTTTGTGCTAATGCAATGCCTAACCCATCCCCTCCATCTCTCTTCGAAACCCATTAGTCTCAACACATCATCCAAGTACTACCATTCGATAGAATCATACGCCTTTTCGAAATCAAGTTTAAAAAGGAGCCCTGCTGTTTCGTCTGCTGCAAATAATGAACCACCTCGTTCGCTGTCATGACACAATCAAGGGTTTGGCGCCCCTTAATGAACCCGTGTTGAGTCTCACTGACAACAGACGTTATGACTTCACTGAGCCGATTAGCCATAATTTTGGAAATTATTTTGTAGTAGCTACTGACCAAACTAATTGGACGAAACTCACTAAACCGCTTAGCTTCAGCTACTTTAGGAATTAAAGTCAAGAACGAAGTTCCCGCCGCAAGCACTCATGTTCTAAAGAATTCCTTAATCGGCCTGCAATAATCTCCCCCAACAGTCCCCCAGACCTGCTGCAGAAAGCACAAGGAGAAGCCATTCGGCCCTGGGGCTTTCTTCCCGTCACAACCTTTAATCGCCCTCCATATTTCTGCTTCCGTGACCTCCTTATCCAATCCTGCAGCTTCCTCTTCCGTCAATTTGGAGAACCCCAAATCCTGCATCCTCGGTCTGTCCCACCGAACTGATTGGAAAAAGGTTTCGAAATACTGAGAGGCTGCTTGTTTAATCTCCCCCGGGGATGTGAGAGAAGGTGGAAGTCACAATCTCTCTGATGGAATTCCTCTTCGTGGCCAATTTGGCCATTATGTGAAAGTAGCCTGTGTTCCGATCCCCATACACATTCCATTTTAATCTATTCTTCTGTTGCCAAAATCTTTCTACACACCTCTCCTGATCCTAAACCTTGCTTCTAGTGTCATTAAATTCTTCCTGTTCAGCCTGAGAAAGAGGCCGGTTATCAGCACTACGGTCTAATTCATCACACCTTTTCTGAAGCTCTCGCAAGCTGGATTCAATATTGCCAAAGACTTCCTTGTTCCAAGTTTTAATTCTCGACTTCAAGTAACGCATTTTATGAACCACGCGGAAGTTTCCAGGAAACTCTACTCCAGCCTCCACCCACCAGCCCGCTACCAGAGCTTTGAAGTCACCGTCGTTCCACCACACCGCTAAATCTCTGAAAGGTTTCGGCCCCCAATCCACCTTGTCCCGGCGCAGCACCAACGGAACATGATCAGATCTATTCTTGTCTAACGCCATAAGCTCACAGTTCTGAATAAAATTAAACCAGCCTGTCTGCACAAAAATTCTATCTAGCTTACTTTTGCTAATGGAATTGGACCAAGTGAATTTCCTTCCAACCAGCGAAATGTCATGGAGGCCGCATCTGTCCACCCAGTTCTAAAAAGCCACCATTCCCGTCGAAAAACTGGTGTTGTTCTTGCGGTCAGCAGGAATTAAAGTTTCATTAAAATCCCCTGCAATCAACACAGGAGACACCGAATTGTCTATTTTCCTACCCAACTCTTCCCAAAATAGCTCACGAATATCAGAATCATTGGGAGCATACACGTTAAGGATCACGCATCTGAAGTTGAATTCCGTAAGAACCCCCTCAACCCAAATACTCCTATCTCCCACCTCAGAATTCTCTACACAAAAAGCTTTAGAATCCCACATCATTAATAACCCCCCCGACCTACCTACTGCCGGAGCAGAGGCCCATCAAGTATCATTATCACTCCCCAATCCGTGTAAGAGGAACTCATCTACCACTTCTCTCTTGCTCTCTTATAGCAAGCAAAACGTAACTTGATCGCCATGAAACATGTTCCAAATGAAATGCCTTTTCCTAGTCGACAGAATCCCCCTACAGTTCCACGAAAGAATTTGTAACATTGACAAACCAAAAAACACCTGATGCTGCCCACCTAACTCCTCAAGTTTCCTCACTTCTGCCCCAAACCTTTCGCGGTCAAAAATCTAGAGGGCTTCCTCATTAACTAGATTAGTAAGGGACATAATACGCCCAATGTTCCAAGTTGCGGTCTCCATCATAATATTCTCTCAATCTATTCATGTTTTCTATGTCTGAGTCCTCTGGTCGAAATATTGCCGTCTTCAAATTTACCCAGGAGCTGGCAGTCTCTAAACTGCCCGTCACATCCTTAATCCTTTTCACCTTCTTGTCCTTTCTTCTCAACGTAATTAAAGGTAATGTTCCTAACACGTGCTCCGAAGCCACATGAGCTACCTCATCCGTAGGTGGCGTCTCCATAACTTGATCAACAACCTCCCTCCGCACTGTTTCCTCCTCTTCAGATCTGGCTATGTCCAACTCCTCGTCCGATTCCACCTCAAACGAGTCCACTCTTGCATTCCAATCTACATGAGAGATCAACCCATGCATTGGTTCCTCGTGGCAGATTACTGTATATAGCTTATTTTCCACCTTAACCCGAATATCACCCTTAATAAGTGGGTGGTTAGTCGATATGAGGATCCTAGCTACGTCAAACCTCCTCCTGTCTATTGTGTCTTGATCCACTGCCACAAAACTCCCCCATTTTGATCCTATTTTCTCAAAAGTGTCGCCACCCCAGCATTGGACTGGAATGCCCGAACATTGAATCCAGCACAGTCGTCTAACATTGGCAAGTCCATCTGACCATGGGATCACCTTATGAAACACATGACAAGCTCCCTTATTTGTGGTACTGAGCGCCACCCCTGCGCCCTCCCGATTGGCAAACTCAAACCAAACCAATCCCCTACCTAGCAATCTGGTTTCACAGTTCCATCCCAACTCCAACATGATTTCTTTAATCTCTGGAACGTCCTCAATCCTGCGCAGGATGCCAACAACGCTCCGAGACAGCCATTCATTATTCTCTAGCGGAATCACTAAATCTACCACCTCCCCTCCTTCGTCCTCCTTTGAAATTTCCTCAACTTTGTTCCCTGCATGCTTGGTCTGCTCTGACCCTGATTCTGTCCTCATAGGGCCATCTTTATTGATACCCAAGTCGACCGGATACCGAGATGGACCCGCTAAAACCTGCTTGGTTATACGACTCCATGCTCCTGATGGAGGGTGGCTTCTCAAGTTTCGCCCCGTCTCTCCCCTCTGAGACTCCTTGCAATCCTGAGGCTTAGGGCAAGAAATCTTATTCCCAAACCTACCAATATTGGCTCTGATGGCCGATGCTCCAATAAATTGGCGATCGAGGGCCAATTCCATATCTATCCTATTCTCAACCCAATCAAAATGGATAAAACCAAAACGTTTACCTTGTTTGTTACGTCTAACCGGGATAAACACGTCCGTAACCTTGCCGAACGGTGGCAATCTCCATCACTGAAGGACTAGGTATTGCAAGACACGTTGATCCACATGCATCGGGAGGTTCTCCACATAGTAGGTAATAGCATGTGTCGTCCCCATTGGTCCTTCGATTCTCTGTCGATTCCCACGGGACATGCCAAAACTAGAGAAATTTCACCCCGACCACAGTGGGTGTGTCGGTGTTTGGGGGGGAGAGGGGGGGTCTCCGGCAGCAGTAGGCTGACCGGAGAGGCTAGGGTTCAGTTAGGGTTTTCTTTTCTGATAGTAGTGTTGCTTATGCTCGCAGTTGAGTCTTATCGGTTGATGAATTGAGCTAGTGGTGTTGCTTATGCTCTGATCTACGTTCCCGGTCGGTGGTTCCTAATCGGTAACAATCCACGTTTCAATTACTCTTGGAATGCGAAAGAAACATGGATAATTGCCAATGACTCAATGTGTATATGGAGGAGTTGAGGAGGGAGATAAAGACAGAGCCATCATGGGGTTTAGAGAAAAAAAAAGGGGAAGAAGTCCCAGAAGGTGTGTAGAAGATGAAGTGACGCGAAAAAAAGAGAGGATTTTTATTTTTGAATAAAATAGAATTCATTTATTTATTTATTTTAATGACGAGTTTTGTTACTTTTGTACTCTCTCCTTCTTTTTTTAATAGACGATGGGCCCACAAGCGCGATTATTAGGACCGGTTGCTTCCCGTGTGGGCCAGCCCAACATTCTACTGATGCAACACAGGAAATGGGTCAACGTCGTCGTTTTTGAAATTCAAATCAAATTTTGAATTTTCGAAACCCAGCCCATTAAAAAAAATTCAATTTCTCCTCATCCTCGTCTTTTCCTCCAACTCTCTCTGCTCTCCAACCCTAAACCCTAGATCCCGCTCAAATTTGGGCATTTTAATTAACTGAAAAATGTAGCCAAATTCAAATTACATTTCCTTCCCCCCATTTTCGATTATTTACTACACATGGGTTACTTCTTCCACATCTCCCTCCTCCATTTCAATTTAACAACAGTAACAGTGTTCATCTCTCTAAAAATCTAGGATGAATTCTCCCACAGCCGACTTAAACCATGTTTCAAGGTCTCCTCCAGAAGGCAACCCAACCCTAACTATCCCAATTGGGATCCCTTGAAACCAACTGTCCTGGCCTTGAGCAGTTGTCCTTTACCTTCTCCGGCGACGATGAACAACCATAAAAACAGAACATCCCAGACATCAACGACCCACTAGGTACTTAAACACTTTGTCCAACTATCTTATTTAATTTATTTTCAATCATTTTCGCCTTTAATTTAAGTGCTTGGTGGTGATATTTGGTTAGCTCACTAGAAGGAGCTATCGAAAGATAAACATCTGGCTGTCTATGCAATGCTGCTGGAGAGGAGTAGAGATGGTAAGTTGAAGCCAACAACAACGAGGGAGGTGTCAGAACTGTTTGGTGTGGAAATCCGCACAATACAGAGGATTTGGAAATGGACAAGAGATTCAAGTCAACACCATTATGCTAATGGTAGAGTCTAGAATTATGGTAGGAAAATGGTTGATTTCAATTTGGAGAGAATAAAAAACATTCCATTGAGGAAGAGAACAACATTGAGGTCTCTAGCAGCAACTTTGGGAGTTAGTAAATTGTATTTGCATGTGAAGTTTAAAGAAGGTGTGATTAGGCGACATAGCAATGTGATCCCTCCAACATTGACAGAGGAGAATCTGAGGAGCAGAGTCAATCATTGTCTGGCATCCTTCGATCCAGCAACAGTGCCACACGATCCAACCTTCAAGAGTATGAAAAATATTGTGCACATTGATGAGAAGTGGTTTTATCTGACTAAGAGGTCATAGACATATTACCTTCTGCATGATGAAGAAGATCCAGTAAGAACAATAAAAAATGCCAATTTTATTCCTAGGTTGATGTTCTTAGTTGTTGTTGCTAGGCCAAGGTATGATTGTAATGGCTATTGTACGTTTGATGACAAGATTGGAGTTTTCCCTTAGTTCGTAGTGTTGTTGTTGTTAGGTCAAGTCAGAATAGGCCTCGAGGTACACTCGAGCTAAAACCAATTTCTAAAATCATTAGGACAACAATTAGGGAGTTTATGATTGAGAGGGTTGATAGCACGTTTCATACTCTCGGTTTTACCCTCCTTTCTAGCCCTTTCGGGGGCTCGATGTTGTCTTTTGACCCTCATTTCAATCTTATTTGCAGATTAGCATCAAGGAGGGAAAAGACAAAAAAGAAGCGATTTTAGAGCATTTCTGAGGACTTCCATTTTCCAGGCCTAGAAGAAAGAATTTCGTCAAGACCTCGACGTGAACCAGACTAGTGCGTTGTCTCAAGGCCTCGACAGTTCTAAGCCTTCTTCCAAAGAAAACATCTTCTGAGATCCGCACGGAATCCCAGGCGTTTCCAAAAGACATCAGGCGTGTCAGGAATCCCAGAATATTCCTTTTGCAAGGACATGTGCTGTCACACCCTCATTGCCCTTAGCTGTTTTTGTCTCCTAACTAGTTTAGGCTATATAAACATAGTTTTAGGGTTTTTGTAAGGACGAATGTTCCAAGGATAATTTCTTACATTAGTTTCAACATTTATTTTCTAGGGATCATCTCATCTTCTCGATCAAGAGCAGCCATTGTCAACAACTTTCCTCTTCGATTATTTAATTAATCTATCGGTTTACTCTACTCCCTTTTTACTTTCTTTAGTTTATCATTGTATGATTCTATCTACCTACTGTTTATATTATAGTATGAGTAGCTAAATACCCCTTTCTTGGTGAAGGGTGTTCCACGGGTTGTAGAGTTCGGCTAAGAGGTCTAATGCATGCTTAACATATTCTTTTGTGACACATAACTGTTTACCGATTTAATTACATGCTTGTCTAGAAATGTTAAGAGCTTGATCATCTTTTAGTATTTCTGCATGAGTAACGTCATATTCCAGGGTTATAACTGACGCGAAGCCCTGGAGTTAGAGCAGACACCTAGGGGAGGCAGCGCGAGAGGCCTCACCTAGGGGTAAACAGTTATATAGGGTATGCGATACGAGTCTGACAAGCTGAGCTATCGCGCCCTAGATCTGTCTTACCTCTCCTTCATGGGCGTTCTGAATTTAGCCTCCCTACTTCGAGCCCGTGACAGGCCGGACGGTCAAGGCTACCTTTTGATGACAAGGGAGGTAGCTGGGAGGATGGCTGAACGTCAAGGTCACCTCATATGTGGAAACGGGGGGTGACTTTTATCTACGAAGGTAAGCAGGGGATGCGGTGTGGAAACGCGGTCCCTATAGCAGATCTGCACATGAGTCTGGAAAACCTCTGCACCGATGACTAGCCGACCTAGAAAATAACCCAAGGGAGCACCTTTCGCTAAGATCTCGTCCCATTTGATTAATATCCTTTTCATTACTTCTCCTGCATTCGGTCTATTTACATCTCTTGCTCTGGATTACGATTTACATCTCTTGCCCTGGATTAAGATTTACTTTCATTCCCTAGATAAGTACTTTCAAATTCTGTTTTGTTAGCTCCCATACTCTGCGTTGATTAATTTATTAATCAACATAAAACCCCCCATTTTTACTGTTACTTTGGTTAGATCTGTTGCGTATTGCCTTGTCATACATATTCACTAGCAATTCATTCCTTCAATCTCTGCGGTTCGACCCTGTCTTGCTCTGTACACATTAATTTGTGCATTTAGGCATCAGGATAAATTTAAGTATATTTGACTAACGATCAAATTTTGGCGCCGTTGCCGGGGATTGAACGGTACTGATTTTGTTTTTGTTTTTCTTGTATGACCAGGAGATCTGCCCCCGATCTACTCCCTCTAGACCTCGAGTTGACCAGAACAGAAAGAGGACTTCGTAGGCAAGCTCAAGGAACATCTGCTCATCGTAGAGTGATCCCTCATCCTGCCCTCGACGGATCCCCTTCTAATCTGGCTGACCAGGAACATCAACTTTTCGTAGACCTGACCTTTCTCCATCGTGATCCCGAAAACCCCATACCAGACCACTTTAATTTTCCAGCAATGGATGACCTAGCCAACAATGACAACCCTAACAACCGTGAGAACCACGAAGAGCCACCACCACCCCCAGACCAACAAACCATCGACAATTTCTATGCAACCCCCGATATGGCCAGTAGCTGCATTGACTGGCCCAACGTTCCTAATGACTGGACTCTGAAGTCCGCCGTACTTCATCATCTGCCTACTTTTCGAGGGGTAGCCAAGGAAAATGCTCTTCGCCATCTTCAACAGCTCCACTCTATTTGCGAGGCCATGAAACCTGCCAACGTTAGTGTTGAACAGGCCAAGCTTCGCGCATTCCAGTAGTCCCTCAAAGATGATGCCCTAGATTGGTATTATGACCTTCCCGCAAGATCTATTCGTTCTTGGGCGGACATGTCAAAAATCTTCACTGAGAAGTATTACCCAACTTCTATCTCCAATACCACGCGCAAGCAAATCGTCTCCATTGTTCAGAAGAAAGAAGAGACTCTAGCCCAGTACTATGAGAGATTTTAGAAGATGCAATCGAGTTGCCCAGCCCACAATCTTACCGAGCACGCTCTGGTTTAATATTTTTGTGAAGGCCTCAAGGCTCAGGATAAGGCGTTGCTTAACGCAGCCGCCAATGGATCCCTGACTGCTTTAACTCCAAGAGCCACACGAGCAACAATAGAGCTCATGGCCAAGAACACCTCTGACGACCTTGCCAACAATCCAGGCCAGGATGCCCAAGTAGCTGCCCTTCAGAACCAGATATCTTCTCTCATAGGAATGTTCCAAAACTTCATAACCGCACAACCCGCACCTGTCAAAGCCTGCCAGATATGCAATTTCGTGGATCACCCCACTGATGCATGTCCTCATATTCCGGAGGAAATACAAGTGAATGCTGCCGGCCAATTTATTCCAGTCTCTTACGCTCAGACTTACAATCAAGGCTGGAACCAACCAAATCCAGGATGGGTCCCTAACACTCAGCTTTCGGGACCTAGCCATCAACAGCACCAGAACCCCTATGGAAATCCCCCTCCTAATATGCCAAATTTCAGACCTTGACCCACATTTCATCAGAACCAGTATCAACGCCAACCTCCTCAGGATCAGACCTTTGTCCTTCCTCCAGACCAGACTTTTTTCCAGCCCCCGACTGCTGAAATGCCTAAGAATCCCGAGCAACAGAAAGAAATAGATGAACTTAAGAAGCAAATGAGTGCCCTGACTGCCAAATTGCAAGAGTTGACTAATCATGGCAGACTGCCACCCCAGACAGAAACAAATCCCAAGCACAATGTCTGCGCTTTAACCTTGCGTAGTGGAACAACTTTGAACCCACCAGAGCTTCCAGCCCAAGATATTGAAAATTCTCCAGAGGCCAAAATCCGGCCTAAACCTAGAACAAAGCTCCCCAAGGTCCCTAGATTCGTGGAAGTTAAAGAAGACAGAATCCGCTCCCCCAGAGGTTCACCACGGAATGACCCCAACCCACCAGAATTTACTCAAGAGTACATTCATAAGATTCTCGAGCCCCCGTTCCCTCACAGATTGGTCAAGGCCAAGAAAGATAAGGAAGATCGCGATATCTTTGAAATGTTCAGTAAAGTGGTTGTAAACATCCCTCTTCTCCAGGCCGTGAAAAATGTCCCTCGCTATGCTAAATTCTTGAAGCAATTATGCACGAACAAGAACAAGTTCGTTGAAGTTAACAAGATCAGTGTAGGGGCCAACGCTTCTGCACATATCCAGCGCAGAATCCCTCCGAAATGCAAAGACCAAGGCATGTTCATAATCCCTTGTCGAATCGGCACAGTCGATATTGGTAAGGCCATGTGTGACCTAGGAGCAGGAATTAATGTCATGCCCTTGATAATCTACAACAGTCTAGGCCTCGAACCTCTCGTGCCTACAGACCTCGCAATCCAGCTTGCTGACCGGTCTATTATTTACCCCGAGGGTATAATCAAAGATGTCTTAGTCCAAGTGGGAGAGTTCTTGTTCCCTGCGGATTTTTATGTGATTGCAATGGAAAACGAAGACTCCACCAAATCTACAGATGTTCTTCTAGGCCGCCCATTTCTGGCCAAGCCCGAGCAAAGATTGATGTTCATGATGCCACCATTTCCCTCGAATTTGATGGAGAGATCATCAAATTCAATATGCTAGAAGCCATACGATACCCCTCTGAAATTTCTAGTGTGAATTATGTTGATATTGTTGACCCCCTTGTGGGGGAAATTGATGAAATATATTCTACTGACCCTTTGGAATTTGCTCTTGACAGGAGTCTGACACCAGCTCTTCTAGATGTCGTGGCCTCGACACTCCCTATTCCACCGGAACTACACTCTGTCGTCGCTGACCTTGAAGAATGCACTGTTGCTCAGTATGAGTCTCCGAATCAGTCTCCCGAATATCCGGGCCATGCTAAGTTATTTCCCTCTATTGATCAGGTTCCAGCCCTAGATCTGAAGCCACTGCCTACCCATTTGAAATATGCTTATCTAGGCCCCGATAACTCTCTGCCTGTCATTATCTCCAACAAGCTCAAAGACCCTGAAGAGTCCAAGTTAGTTTCCTTGCTAAGGAACTTCAGACAAGCCATAGGATGGACCAATGCGGACATTAAGGGTTTGTCTCCAACATTATGCACTCATCACATCCACCTAGAGGATGCGAGTAAGACCATTCGCCAGCCCTAGAGACGACTTAATCCGCCCATGATGGAAGTGGTGAAGAAAGAGATTCTCAAGTTGTTAGATGCGGGAGTTATCTACCCCATCTCAGATAGCCCTTGGGTCAGCCCTATCCAGGTCGTGCCCAAGAAAACAGGCATAACTATCACCATCGGTCAAGATGGCGAATCCATTCCTACCCGGATCCAGAATGGGTGGAGAGTGTGTATTGACTACCGCCGATTGAATTCCGCTACCAGAAATGATCATTTTCCCCTGCCCTTCATCGATCAGATGCTAGAACGCCTCGCCGGTAAAACCCACTATTGCTGTCTAGACGGTTACTCCGGATTCCATCAGATCCCAGTTGCTCCTGAAGACCAGGAAAAGACCACCTTTACCTGCTCTTTCGGGACCTTCGCGTATAGACGCATGCCCTTCGGTCTGTGTAACGCCCTTGCCACTTTCCAACGTTGTATGGTCAGCATTTTCTCTGAACTAGTTGAAGATGGAATCGAAGTCTTCATGGACGACTTCACCGTCTATGGAAATTCTTTTGAAGAATGCATGAACAATCTGAAAAGATGCCTAGAGCGCTGCATTGAAACGAATCTTGTCCTGAATTTCGAAAAATGTCACTTCATGGTGGATCGAGCCCTGGTGCTTGGTCATGTTATCTCGGCTAAGGGAATTGAGGTTGACAAAGCCAAGATAGAAGTAATAGAATCTCTGCCCTACCCATCATGTGTCCGCGATGTGAGATCTTTTCTAGGCCATGCCGGTTTCTACCGAAGGTTCATTAAGGATTTTTCCAAGATTGCCCAACCCATGTGTCACTTGCTCCAGAAGGACGTGTTCTTTGATTTCAGCGAGGCCTGCAAAACCGCTTTTGAACTTCTCAAGAACAAACTTATCTCGGCTCCGATTATTCGAGCTCTCGACTGGACACTACCTTTCGAGGTCATGTGTGATGCCAGTAATCAGGCCCTAGGTGCCGTTTTGGGTCAGAAGAAGGATAAGGAGACCCATGTCATCTATTATGCTTCCAAGCCGTTAGACCCGTCCCAGCAGAACTACACTACAACAGAGAAAGAACTTCTGGCCGTAGTCTATGCCCTAGACAAATTCAGACAATATCCGCTAGGCACTCATGTCCTCGTCTACTCTGACCATTCTACCCTTCGGTGTTTGTTGACCAAAGCCGATGCCAAACCACGACTTATTCGTTGGATCTTGCTCATACAAGAATTCGATATAGCTATCAAAGATAAGGCCGGAAAAGAAAACCTTGTGGCAGATCACTTGAGTAGACTTCCAGCCCAAGAAGATAATTCGCTTGAGCCAATCCGGGATACTTTTCTAGACGAGCAATTATGTCTAGCCCAAGCTGTTTATTCCCCATGGTTTTCCGATATTGCAAACTTTTGTGCTACTGGCACTTACCCAACTGATGCCACTCCCTCCGAATGCAATAGAATCAGAAGACAAGCAAAATACTACATATGGGATAGTCCCTACCTATGGAAGCACTGTTCGGATTAGATCATTCGTAGATGTGTAACCATGGACGAGGTGCCCTCGATCCTTAAATTCTGCCATTCAGAAGGAGGCCATTTCGCGGCCAAGAAAACTGCCCTGAAGGTTCTGGAAGCTGGTCTGTACTGGCCCACCATTTTCAAGGATAGTTACATGTTTTGCGCTTCGTGCCCCCGATGTCAGGCCACTGGAAATATCGGGGCCAGGAATCAGATGCCCTTGACAAACATTATCGCTTGCGAGATCTTTGATATCTGGGGTATAGACTTTATGGGCCCTTTTCCCAATTCCTTTGGCAACATCTACATCCTTCTGGCCGTCGATTATGTCTCTAAATGGGTCGAGGCCAAGGCTACTCGAACGGACGATTCCAAGGTGGTCGTGAATTTCCTCCGCACCAATATCTTCAACCGGTTCGGTACACCTAGAGCGCTGATCAACGACAGGGGTACCCACTTTTGCAACCGTGTTGTGTCCTCTCTTTTGACAAAGTATGGAGTCCACCATAGAACATCCACTGCTTATCACCCTCAGACTAACGGTCAAGCCGAGGTCTCGAACCGTGAGATCAAATCCATTCTTGAGAAGACCGTTAACCAGTCCAGGAAGGATTGGAGTTTGAAACTTGGTGATGCTCTCTGGGCCTATCGTACAACTTTCAAGACCCCAATAGGAATGACCCCTTACAGACTTATTTATGGTAAGTCGTGCCATCTCCCAGTGGAGATAGAGCACAAGGCTTTTTGGGCTATCAGAAAAGTGAACACAGATCTAGGCCTCGTTGACCAACATAGGCGCTTGCAAATTCAAGAGCTAGAGGAATTAAGGGATGATGCTTACGAGAATGCCCTGCTCTATAAGGGCAAGATAAAAGCTTATCACGACAGGCACCTTCGTCCCAAAACGTTCTCAGTCGGACAACAAGTCTTGTTGTACAACTCACGACTGCGACTCTTTGCTGGGAAGCTGAAATCCAAATGGTCAGGACCTTTCGTGGTCACGACAATCTACACCCATGGGGCAGTTGAAATTCAGAACCCGATCACAGGAATCATCTTCAAGGTCAGTGGGCAGAGACTGAAGCCCTTCTATGAAGGTTTCCAACCCTCGGTTGTTGAGGAGGCTATGGTGGATGTCCCACCTGTCCAAGCCTAGAGTATCAAAGCACGTCGAGGTCCCGACGAGTAAATAGACCACGCTGGAGGCATTTGATATGTCATCTGAATCCTTTCTCTCTCCCTTATCTTCTCTCCACCTTTTTGGATTCTCTGCTTTTATTTGATTTTATTCCCAGGCTTTGTTAATTTTATATAGTATATCCCTTTCCCCTATGATTTTATTCCTTTTATTTAGCATTAACTCACCTTTATTCTCTCTTTTTGTCCATATCTTATATCAACCGACTCCCTTTTCAAAATTTAAAAGTTGTTCTCCTTTTTAGGCAGTTGAGATACGCATGGGCCGTCGTGCTCCACGCCCAGGGTGCCACGTGGCCTGATAAGCGCAGTAAAGGCAGGCCTCATCAATACAAAAGCTGCGCCATTTATTGCCAGCTGTGATTTCCACTCTCTCTCCCACGCTCCCACACAATTTTCACTCATATACTTTCAAACCTATCACTTTCACCTCTCTCCCTCACCAAACACGCAACCCTATCCTCTCTCCACCACCATCTCTATCCCCAATACTGTCTTCTTTCCCTCACCATCAATGGCACCCAAAACTAAAAAGCCAGCCCGCAAAAACGCTGCTGGACCTAAACCGGTGGACACTTCCAGCCCCGTTCCTTCCAGATCTAGATCCCAGTCAGCTACACCGAACTCGGCTTCATACAAAACAGCCACACCACCGTCTGTCAACCCACGTCTCATTCCCTCTCCTACGGCGGTCTCACCCACAACCGTGGAGCAGATCAGAGAGTTCACCCCGGTGGAAGATGATATAGAAGTCACAGGCTCCATTCCTCCGACCATGACGACCATTAGAGGCGGCCGTATGGTGAAGCTCCCTCCTGGATCGTCCATGGCCAAGTCCAAATCCAAAAATCCCTCTACGTCAGCCAAGCAGTCCCCCCTTGACGCGGCCGTCGATCTTTTTCTAGCTCCTCAGCCTGCCTTAACGGTGGAGGAGGTCCTCCAGGACATCCTAATCTCCGACGAAGAAGCCGAGGTCATGGAGGACCAAGCAGAGACGGGTATTGGCCAGGAGAATGCGAACCCCGAGGTCATGGAGGAGGGAACGGGAGAAAGTGGGGAAGTTGAGGGCAGCGAAGGAGGCCAAGAGGAGGAAGATCTCGAGGCCCAGGAAGCTGCAGAGGAGGCAGAGAGAAAACATAAAGCAGCCGCGGCAAGATCAGCGGCTAAGAAAGGGAAGTCGAAAGCTGAGGCCAAGCCAGGGCAGCCAGCTGCAGTCGGTACACCAGTGAGTCTCAAGAGGAAACTTTCAGCCACCAGTGCCGGCAAGCCCTCGAGTTCCAAGAAGCTTCAGGCCCCCAAAACAGATGAGGATGTCGTGGTCGAGACCCCAGCGCCTTCATCCATCCCCAGATCCAGCTCACAACAGGTGTCTTCTGACCTTTCCTCACCCCATGAATGTATTGTCTTTAATGATAAACCTTCCCTTGACAAGTTAACTTTGCTGAATTCCAAGGGCGTTAGCTCATGTGCGCGCCTGGATTTTGAATTTCTTGCTAAGATGGGCATTGAGTCCAGGATCAAAGAGTATGTAACCAACATTGGTTGGGAGTCTCTGTTCTATTTGGAGCACCCGACCTTTGTCGAGCTTTCCCTTGAATTTTTTACTACTTTTTGGGTAGATGACACTTTTAGGCCCAAGGGTAAGGTCGGTCCAAACTCCTCTACCCCTGGTTTGATCAATTTTAGGCTAGCCACCAAATAGGAGCATCTGACACTGGGTGAATTTAATTGCTGGTTAGGATTTATCACTAAGGATGAACTGAACACCCCTCTGTACAAGAATGCCTTAACTATTATCCCGTCTGTTTTTGATGCCACTGCTGCTTTTCGTGAGCTAACCAATAAGCCTACTGTTAAGTATGATCCTAAGGGTAGTAAAGCCCATGAAATAGTTGACCCTGCATTGCGTATCCTGCACCGGTATCTAGCCCTCACCTTTTCAGTAAGATTTGGTTCCTCGGGATAGATATCTGTGCAGGAACTTTTCTTTTTATGGTGCATGAAACACAAACGTAGGGTCAATCTAGGTTTTTGGGTAGCTTCGGGCGTTTTGCATGTATTAAATGGTGGCCGTGGGCCTATTTTTGGATCTCTTATCTCCCTGTTTGCTGTGAAGATGCGTAACATTGACCTGGCTGCTAGTAACCTTTCCGAGCCCCTAGCATTCAAGGATTTGGATATCCGAACCTTGGATGTCATGGGCCATTTATGTCTCTCACGTGGTGTGTTGAGTTTTTATCCAGGTTGTGCCCCAGCAGCGGAGAAGGTTTTCGGGACCAAGAATGGTGGCATCTTTGACTATCCAGATCTTTCGGATCCCCACTCCAATGTCATTCCTCCAGCCCCCGAAAAGCAAGTACCCCAAGCGGAAGCAGTTCGTCAAGCCAACGCGGCATCAGGAAGCCAGCCCCCGATTCCTCTCATCGTCTACGATCCGATCCAGACGAGACTTCTCCAGCTTATCCCGCGGGAACTTTAAGCTTTGACGACTGAAGTTGCCCGCAGAAATTTGACACCCCAGTAACCCACCCCCGAACATTTTCATCTCTCCAGCCCCCGAAAGGGGCACTAAACAATTTTACTGTTTTCACTTTGTACTATACTTATATTTCTTGAACTCCTTTTTATGCTCTCCCCGCATTGAGGACAATGCGATGCCTAAGTGTAGGGAGGGAATTATTTATGCGTTTTGTCTGTGTGATTGCATGTTTATTTTCACGTTTGCTGCATGATTGCATGATCTTCGGATTTTATTATTAGCCATGAATGCTAGGAAAATTTTCCCACTAACAGTTTTCAAACCCTCATTTTTGGCATGCGTTTTTCAACTTTCAATGCATAGAAGAAGCATGACATCCATAGCACCTACGCTTGAACATGCATTTTTAGACCTGCTAGCTCTTATATCCATATCTAGGCCACGACACCAGTAGTCATAATTTGATCCCGTGAGCATATTTGAGCTTCATGCCTTTTTATTTTTAGAAAAAATGCTTAGCTAGGCACAGTCTAAGTTTGCATGATATCCCTGGGTATAGTCACTGTTAGGACATGGGAAAGCTTAGAAATGACAGAAAACTTCGCATCAATGTCTCTTTCTTTCTTTTCTCCCCTCTCTCTCTCTTTTATTTTCGAGCCCCCGACATTCCCCTTCTTTTCATACTCTTTCCTAACCATTCGTCTTTTCTTAATCTTTTTCCTTGGCAGGTGAGGTAGCGATTATTGAGGGTAACATCGAGGGCTAGAGACCTCAAGTGAACAGACGAGTTTAAGTGTGGGGAAGGAAGACAAAGCGAAAGACTTCAGAGCAGAAAGCAGGAATCTAAGGCAAGAAAAGCAACAACTCGAAAGAGTTTCGAGCCCTAGACCATTCATACCATTCGAGCCCTAGAAACATTCAAGTATGGGGAAGCGAAAAAGAAGTCACCATCGATGCTGGAAGTAGATCAAGGGCAAACGCTAAGCGGAAGATCAAAAGTTTCGCGCCCTAGTAGAATCATCTCGTGCCCTCTTCTCTAAAAAAAAAAAAAACATTTAAATTTCAAAATAAGAGGAGAAGGGCACCGAACGTCCAAGTAAAAGCATCCGCATCCGAAGCCTCAATAAGAAGACTTTCCTATCCCCGAAAGAAGACCTCTGTCTAGCCCCCGAATCGACTCGTGCCCTCGATAAAAGCTGCCTCGCCACTTCGTTTTTTCCCAGCCAAGGGATCCAACCAGGTTTTGCCTGGTTCTTTCTTTTCCTTCCTTCTTTTCTCCCCTTATCTCTTCTGTACATCTCCTACTTCTCCCTTCCACCTTTCTAGCTCTTAAGATCCCGTTTCTTTCTTCTTGCTGATGCGTTGTTTTTCCAATTGTTGATTGCCCATGCATGTGTTCTACAGTACTCGGATTGACATGCAAACCATGCCTATGTTGTGTTATTTGCATTCATGAGTGGTAACCTAAACACATATTTTATTCTGAGTATGAGTGCAAATACACATCTTTGTGAGGACTGCTGGTGAATAGGCTAGATATGGAAAAGTCAGGTTGATAGGGTCGTTATTCTATCAGCCGGATGCAGGTGCTTTTCTAGGTCTGGATTTGTTCTGGTTGGGTGTAGCTTGTAGGAAGGCGTGCCAATTCTAGGTGTTGGGAGTTGATTATGTATGTTTAGGAATGAGGTGGCTTTCCAATTTTGTTTATGCTCGAGGGCGAGCATAGGGGCAGTGTGGGGATGTTTGATAACATGTTTCATACTCTCAGTTTTACCCTCCTTTCTAGCCCTTTCGGGGGCTCGATGTTGTCTTTTGACCCTCATTTCAATCTTATTTGCAGATTAGCATCAAGGAGGGAAAAGACCGAAAAGAAGCGATTTTAGAGCATTTCTGAGGACTTCCATTTTCCAGGCCTAGAAGAAAGAATTTCGTCAAGACCTCGACGCGAACCAGACCAGTGCGCTGTCTCAAGGCCTCGACAGTTCTGAGCCTTCTTCCAAAGAAAGCATCTTCTGAGATCCGCACGGAATCCCAGGCGTTTCCAGAAGGCATCAGGCGTGTCAGGAATCCCAGAATATTCCTTTTACAAGGACATGTGCTGTCACGCCTTCATTGCCCTTAGCTGTTTTTGTCTCCCAGCTAGTTTAGGCTATATAAGCATAGTTTTAGGGTTTTTGTAAGGACGGCTGTTCCAAGGATAATTTCTTACATTAGTTTCAGCATTTATTTTCTGGGATCATCTCCTCTTCTCGATCAAGAGCAGCCATTGTCAACAACTTTCCTCTTCGATTATTTAATTAATCTATCGGTTTACTCTACTCCCTTTTTACTTTCTTTAGTTTATCATTGTATGATTCTATCTACCTACTGTTTATATTATAGTATGAGTAGCTAAATACCCCTTTCTTGGTGAAGGGTGTTCCACGGGTTGTAGAGTTCGGCTAAGAGGTCTAATGCATGCTTAACATATTCTTTTGTGACACATAACTGTTTACCGATTTAATTACATGCTTGTCTAGAAATGTTAAGAGCTTGATCATCTTTTAGTATTTCTGCATGAGTAACGTCATATTCCAGGGTTATAACTGACGCGAAGCCCTGGAGTTAGAGCAGACACCTAGGGGAGGCAGCGCGAGAGGCCTCACCTAGGGGTAAACAGTTATATAGGGTATGCGATACGAGTCTGACAAGCTGAGCTATCGTGCCCTAGATCTGTCTTACCTCTCCTTCATGGGCGTTCTGAATTTAGCCTCCCTACTTCGAGCCCGTGACAGGCCGGACGGTCAAGGCTACCTTTTGATGACAAGGGAGGTAGCTGGGAGGATGGCTGAACGTGAAGGCCACCTCATATGTGGAAACGGGGGGTGACTTTTATCTACGAAGGTAAGCAGGGGATGCAGTGTGGAAACGTGGTCCCTATAGCAGATCTGCACATGAGTCTGGAAAACCTCTGCACCAATGACTAGCCGACCTAGAAAATAACCCAAGGGAGCACCTTTCGCTAAGATCTCGTCCTATTTGATTAATATCCTTTTCATTACTTCTCCTGCATTCGGTCTATTTACATCTCTTGCTCTGGATTACGATTTACATCTCTTGCCCTGGATTAAGATTTACTTTCATGCCCTAGATAAGTACTTTCAAATTCTGTTTTGTTAGCTCCCATACTCTGCGTTGATTAATTTATTAATCAACTTAAAACCCCCCTTTTTTACTGTTACTTTGGTTAGATCTGTTGCGTATTGCCTTGTCATACATATTCACTAGCAATTCATTCCTTCAATCTCTGCGGTTCGACCCTGTCTTGCTCTGTACACATTAATTTGTGCATTTAGGCATCAGGATAAATTTAAGTATATTTGACTTACGATCAAGGGTGTTACTTGCCATTGCAAGCAAGTGGCCTAGGGACAACATTACAAATCACATTTTTATTCAACAAGACAATGCCCCAACTCATATAGCCATTGATGATGTTGATTTTTTGAATGCAATTGAGCTAAGTGGAATGAATGTGACTCTCACTTGTTAGCCTCCTAACTCCCCTAATTTAAATGTGTTAGACCTAGGGTTTTTTAGAGCAATCAAGTCACTGTAGAGTAATGATTGCTCTAGAACTATGTTTGCACTAGTTATTGTTATTCAACAAGCATTATATATTTTTTCTGATAGGAAAGCAAATCATGTCTTCATCACTTTGCAATCATGTATGATTGAAGTACTGAAATGTGGAGGCAACAACACCTACAAAATTCCTCACTTGAAGAAAAAACAGTTAGAGAAGTGATACGATGTATTATGTATGTACTTTCCCTTCCTTTCCTAGCCTATTTTAGATCATGATGCTACTAATTTGGTCTTGTTTCCTTACTATTTGCAGATCTTGGCTTTTGGAGAGGAAATTACGAAAAGATTCTGAAAGATTTGATCAGCTTGCCCTTGCAGCTACGTGCTCGTGACGACAGTGCAGTCCAGCGCTGGAGAAGAAATATAAAAAAGATGTGTTTATCATTGGATTTTGGGCGGATTTGATCAGCTAGGCCTTGCAGTTGTACGCACGCGGCAGCGAAGGATTCCAACGCAGAAAAGAAAAATCGCCGAATGAAGAAAATCACGGGATCTGCTTCATTACCTCCAGATCTCTCCCATTTTGGCAAGAATATATTTTGGGATTAACTCCAATTAAATCTAGGATTTCCCTTTTGTTAATTTATATTATTAGAATTTCCTTCTTTGTAATTTTCCCTTTTAAAAACCTTTTTAGACTTAGGGTTCAAGAGAACTTCTGCACTATCACGTCCTCCTCTTTGGAGACAAAAACCCTCTTCTTCTTCTCTTCTCAATTTGTAATAAACCGGAGCTCTGCTCCGGCCGGTAATATTTAGGAGTGTTCTCATTCTCTTCTCTTTTAATTATGCAATCTATTTATTTTATTTATTTTAATTTTAATATGAGTGGCTAAACTCATTTGTTCTTAGTAGGATCATCAAAGGTTGCTTAGGAAAGCAATGAGGTCAAATTGAATTTATTATATCACTGGTTGATATTTATTTACTTAACAATTTCTTGTCAATTCTACTAGGACTGTTTCTAGCCTGATCAACTAGCTGCTAGGTCTAGGCGATTAAAGTCATCTCTGTTGTTATAACTAATGCGAAGCTGCAGGGTAAAGTAGACGACCAGATCGGAGTCATCAGGTCGCTGGTCCAATCCGACTAGGTTAAGTAATTAATTAGGGTAGAGCCTCGAACGTATTGAGTGTCTCGCCCTAGACGCGTCTTCCTTCATCTTCATGGGCCTTTGAGTATTGCCCCATAAACATACCTTGGGGGACGACAAAGTGTCAAGACTACTCCATAAACGTACCTTGGAGTAGTTTCTCATACGAAAGGAAGTAGGGGACCTAAACGTACCTGGACCCCTATAACGCGTCTATCAGATAGGGGTAGAAGATCATTGCACCAATGACCGGCCAACTATAAATGCAACCGGAGATAGATTCCTACTGGGAACTCTTTCCTCTATTGATTTCCTATTTGTTTCATTTCTGTTTATTAATACTTTCGTAGTTATTAATCAACCAACTCTTGAAACCCCCTGTTACTTATTACTATTTTGAATTCGTTGCCCTCGCCGCACAATACAAGATAGTGTCTACCTTAGTCCCTGTGGATCGACCATGTTGCCACTATACGCAAATCATTGTGCATATTGTTAGCAGGATTTTATTATTATTTTTGAGGTGTCTCGACAACACGTCAAGAAGATGGGAACTATTCCACCAACTTTGAAGTGCAATGCAGAGATTTATGGTCATGCATTACAAGAAGTTTCTCATCAATGAAATTGGTAATTTCCTGCCTCTTTTTGTTACTTCTATTACTTAGAATGCAAGTATTAATTTAACTGTTATCTGTGCAGGCTTGAAGTGTTAAGATCATTCTGGGCAGAGGGTTTTTTTTGTCACCAAGGTAAGTCTTTTTGGTACACTGACATTGTGGGGAAATATCAATTGGCAATGTGGACAGTATGCTTCATTGGTTGTACTTTAATTGTTACTGCTGGAGGTATCCATAACCACTTTTCTGGTATGAGAATTACATGTCCACAATGCCAATTGCTAACCTAACATTTCAGTAGAAATATGCACATGTAGTGCATATTTGTAGGACCTACTTTTGTATAGGAAATCATTATACATTTTGGTGCAGCATAGTTTGCATATTTTAATTTTTTGTTGGGTTATAGGGCAAACATAGCACATGTTGTGTTACACAGATAGAAAATAGTTTTGGTGTAGGAAGAACTGTTGGGTATTGAGAATTTTATGCACCTATAATTGAGTATATTAGGAGTATGAAATCATTTAATTCTCTTATGTCCTTAGAGTTCCTATTAAGAATAATTTTCCATTGTTCCCCATGTTTCTATTATGTTATGATGTGTGCTTTAGGCTTTGATACTTCCTTTGGAGGGAGATTGGTTGATAAAGTTGCGGGTTTTGTGGTATTTAGTTTGAAGGGGAGATTAATAACATAAATATGAGAGAAGTTGATTTGCTATTGGAATTAATTTTTGAGAAAACTATGGCTACGATCAGGTCAAAAATAGATAATATCATTTCATTAAAATAGATTTATAGATTTTTATTTCTTAAAAAGAAAAACTATATATAGGGGTGATGTGATCACGACCCCCTTCAAAATAGACCAACTTGCCGCGTCGCCAAGGGAGACGGACACGAGCAGCCGAGCCGTGCAAATATTGCATCGCGTGTTCGCAACAAGCATATGGACAAGCAAATGGAGTCTGATTTGGGAGATCAGAGGCTTGATGGAAACTTCAAGATGCTAGCTTTCATTTGGCACAAGTTTCAGGCCAATCGGACTTGTGGATCAAAAGTTATGCTCGTCGACATTTTAGCGCGCGGTTCTTGGCGTGATCACGTTAAGGTATTAACGTGATCACGGTAAGGAAAAGTTGGCTAACGTGATCACGTTTAGGCCTTAACGTGAATCACGTTAGTCCCTGTTTTGGTGACCGAATTTTGTTTTCCAAGCACATTTTCAGGGTCATTTTTGTAATAGTGTAGGCTTATTGTAACCTAGTATAAATAGGGACTTTCTCCTCACTTGTAAATCAGTTTTGGATGATGAATGAATGTTTAAGTTGAGCTTACTCCTTCTTTTATTCATTCATCCATTGCTCTCCCCTCCTTGAGAGAGATCCGTCGAGTGAGAATACTCCTCCCGATCTCTCTTTGGGAAATCAAATTGGTGCTTGCCTTGGTCTTGGATCGCCGTGGCTTGAGTCAATCAAAAAGAACAAGAATCCTTCACATGTGTAACCCGTTGTTACCTTCTCGTGTCTCAATTGTCATCTCTAATCCCTCCGCCATTCAATCGGGTAATTTTGTTATTAATCCTTTCCGCTGCGTGTCCCCCTCCGTTCCTCCATATTTCCTACTGTTTTTATTGTTGTTTGTGTGATCAAACCCATGGGCTAGATCCTCCTTCGGTTGAATGTCATCTCGACCGGATTTCTCTTCCGAGTTTCGACCGTGATCGCATCAAGGGGTATATTGTATTGTACATTTTAAGACTAATGGGGCATAAATGGAAGATGTTAAAAAGTTTAGGGTTTATTTATAATCAACCCTTAATTTTTTATTGTTATAATTTTTATTTTTATTTCTATTTTTGTGAGTGGACAAAAATAGGTGGATAAGCTTATCCTCCTCCAATAATGATGAAAAAAAATACGTGGACACGCTTTATCCTCCAACGCGTCTTCTTCTCTTTCTTTCTTTCTTTTTTCATAAAAGATGAGTTTTGTTTTTTATTAAAAAAAATATGGATAAGATTTTGTAAGACTAAAATAAGTGACCAACTACTTTTTTTAAAGGTAAATTAAGTGACCAACCACTTTTGAAATTATTAAATTAGAAAAAAAGTTGATTTATAAATACAGATTAGTGTTAGAATAACATTGCATTATATTATAAGTAGTATTAAATATAAAGAATTGGTTTGAATCATGATAGACAGTGACACTCTAGTTTACCTGGCTAATATAGCATGTGTGTGTCGGCAAGTATTCATTTTGCTTGCGTTCACGCCATAAGCCAAGACATTAATTAGCAATTATATGGTACGACTTTGGTCGGTACCACGACTTCTCAAAGCCTTTCAAGTAGGCATATTCTTCTTGAAGCTTAATCTTATACCCCATAAAGCAAGAAGAAAACAAAAACATACATTACTCTATATAGTCGAGTTTTGGTCGGAACTCGATCTCCACCACATCCACTTGCTTTTGGTCGGAACTGGATCGATCGGCTAGCTATGGGGAACAATTCATCTTCAACAGCATTACCCATTCAAACCACATTCAAGCTTCCCTCTTCGATCCCATCTTGGCCCTCAGGTAACTATAATCTTCATTTTTTTTATGCGTAAATACGTTAATTAGCTTATACTTTAACGAAAAGAACAGTGTCTTGCGAATTGGAAAAGATTTTGAGGGAAATACCCCGATTTTATTGAATCAATTGTAATAGTAGAGTTTTCTTGATTAATGAAGAAATCTCTTTTAAAATAAATAAATAAATAAAAGAAGTAGACATATAGAGCTCATTGAAATTAATTTCAAATCTTCCATTAATTAATGTTTATACTTTATATTATACCAATAATATTTATTGATAATGGTAACTGTATATAGGTGATGGGTTTGGGAGTGGAATGATTGAGTTGGGCGGTGGATTACAAGTGTACCAAATAACATCTTTCAACAAAATATGGACCGCATACGAAGGCGGACCCAACAATCTTGGTGCTTCTTTCTTTGAACCATCACCAACACAGATCCCAAATGGATTCTCAATGCTCGGCACCTACGCCCAACCCAACAACCGATCCCTCCACGGTTGGGTTCTTGTAGCCAAGACTACTGATACTACTCAACCCACCTTGCAACAACCGGTAGACTACACCCTTGTTTGGACTAGTGAGTCCTTGAAAATCAAGCAAGACCGCCCCGTTTACATCTGGCTCCCCACTCCACCTACCGGGTTCAAAGCTGTGGGCCACGTCATCACCAACTCCGCGACCAAGCCTCCCCTCGATAAAATCCGTTGTGTCCGCTCTGACCTTACTGACGAATGCGAACATCACACGTGGATATGGGGCCCCACGGGTGATGAGACTGATCTAGACGGGTTCAACATTTTCACCCTCTGGCCCACCAATAGAAGCGTGGGAGCTACGGGCGTCTCCGTTGGGACTTTCGTCGCTAAAAAGTCTCTTACTACTACTTCCAATGCTGATCTAGCTTGCTTGAAAAACATCAATATAAATACATTTTCTTCCATGCCTAACCCAGCTCAAGTCCAAGCAGTATTCAAGCATTACTCGCCTTGGATTTACTTTCATCCTGAAGAGAACTACCTTGCTTCATCGGTGAGTTGGTATTTCAGGAACGGAGCGTTGCTATATAAAAAGGGCGAGGAGTCCACACCTGTCCCTATTGATCCAACCGGTTCAAACCTTCCCCAGGGTGGGTCCAACGATGGTGCTTACTGGTTGGACCTTCCGGTGGATCCAAAGGAGAAAGAAGCAGTCAAAAGAGGTGATTTATCCGATTTTGAGGCTTACTTACACGCTAAACCAATGCTCGGCGCAACATTTACGGACATAGCTGTGTGGATTTTTTACCCGTTCAATGGACCTGGCATTGCCAAAGTGAACTTTATAAATAAAATTCCGTTGGGCAAGATAGGGCAGCATGTGGGAGATTGGGAGCATCTGACGTTGAGGATTAGTAATTTCAACGGCGAACTTTGGAGTTTGTTTTTCTCTCAACACAGCGGAGGGTCTTGGGTGGAGGCCTCCGAGCTTGAGTTCATGAATGGGAACAAACCCGTTGCGTACTCAGCGCTGAGTGGCCACGCAATGTATGCGAAACCGGGTCTGGTTCTACAAGGGGCAGGGAGCGTGGGCATTAGGAATGATAGTGGCAAGAGTGAGAAATTGGTGGATACTGGGGCCAAATTTAGTTTGGTGAGTGGTGGTGAGTATTTGGGTGGAGGGATTGCTAATATTGTTGAGCCTCCGTGGCTGAACTATTTCAGGGAATGGGGACCAAGAATTAGTCGTGATCTTGATGGAGAGATCAAGAATATCCAGAAATTGTTGCCTTCAACACTCAAATCTGCTCTTGAGAAGCTTGTCAAGAGCCTGCCAAAAGAAGTGCTTGGTGAGGAAGGGCCTACTGGTCCCAAAATGAAAAGAAACTGGAGTGGAGATGAAATATGAACTCACTCTAAATAATTTATAGCATGTTATTATACTTTTATTATTTATTTTTGCATTGAATTAATTGATTATGAAAGAATATTTATTGTGTACTCTTGATAGGAAAATAAAGAGTTGTGATTGCAATTGAAACAACTTAGGGTTTCTTAATTGTGTAAGTTTTTCTATCTAGTGAGGCAGACAATAGATATCTTCGCAATCTTAGTTTGTGACGGAACATTCTGTCGCAAAGCTTGCAACATAAAATTTGGCACAACCTTTGTTGATGTTCCGTCGCAAAAAATTCAAAAATAATTTTACATAAATATAAGTCATAAAATTAAGAAATAAATAATTAATTAAAATTTTATTAATTTGTGACAAAACATTCCGTTGCAAAGCTTACAAACTTTGTTAATTTGAAAGAATTTTCCATCGCAAAAATTTCAATAATAATTTTAAATAAATATAATAATCATAGATTTACGAAATAATGAATTAATTAAAATATTATTTCTTTACAACAGAAATTTCCGTCCCAATGTTGCTAGCTTTTTTTATTATTATTTTGAGACGAAACTTTTGGTGTCAAATATTTCATTAATAATTTGAATAAATATAATAGTCATAAATTTACGAAATAACTAAAATTTTCATTAACATTATTAGTGAATGGAGGACTTGTTCCTCCACATCATTTCTGCCATTTGCAGCTACAATTGCTTCCCTCGCCATATGTTTGATTCGTTGTGGATATGTGAATGCTTCTCGTATCCCTCACTTTGTCATCTCCCTCCCGCGAGCTTTCACGTTCTTCTTTTTCCTGATACCGGGAATCTCCAGCTCCGGTCTTCCCGGCCGCCTTCTCCCACTAAGAAAAAACTAGCTATCAGCTACGGACACAAAAAAAACAACTACTCTAGTGTTATCGACAGAAACAACTTCTATATCGACGATCATTTCCATCAATAACGTGTTTCGATGAAGGGTCCGTCGAAATATTTTGGGCGCTAACTCTAGGAATATTAGAGTTTTAGTTTCTTTCAACCTCGTCAATTAGAATTCTAATGAGAGAGAGAGTAGTGATTAAGATACAGTTAGTAATTAAACTATATATATTCTCCTTGGGTTTTTAAGGGAGGACGTCCAATCTCTCCTTTTTCTTTTCTTAGCTTTCTTCTCTTTGTTTTCAACTCGTTTTCTCCTGTCGTCTTCAACCTTGAAGGTGCAAAATTTTATATTTAATCAGTTTATTATTTTCTTTAATTTTCTTGTCTATCTCTAACTAAGTTTTCTCATTCATGGTAAAGGCAATTAAAATTAAGATTCTAAGTATTTGTGAGATCTAATCGTTCTTAATTAATCTTTATATCTGCATTTAATCGATCTCCAATATAATTGTATTGCACTTCGTTTTTATTTTAGATTAAGCCAATCTCTGGTTAAACTAATTTTAGCAAGTGTCATTTTTCTTGGTTATGGCAACCCTTTCTTAGGCCATTTATGGGCCAAGAAGATCGAGGTAAACAACTAGCCCTGAGAAGCTAGTGAGAGAGGTTAATTTGACTTAGACCCGATTGACAACCAAGGATCCTAGGTTTGGAGTTGTCTTCCCTTGGTCGATAATCAATCAATTTTAGTAAACCTTTTAACCAACAAGGTGTTAGTTGATTAGGAATCATCTCTAAGCGTACCTGAGGTGGTTTTGATATAAGAGGGAAGCAGGGGTTCTAAGCGTACCTGAGTCCTATAGCAACTCTATAGATTGAAGATGGATAAATGTGCATCAATGATCGAATACTTATGAATCATAACTTGCTTTAGCCTTTACTAGGAATCTCTTACCCGACTATTTGTTCTTGACTAGTTTCTTGATCAAGAATAATATTCTTGGCCTAAATTTTACACTTGCTTTAATTGATTTTTTTTTCAATTCTTAGTTTTAAAATAAACCACCCATATTTCACCTAAGTGTTTAAATCTAGTTTTTATCTTATTTTAAGGCTACCCATTCTTTGTGGATAGAACCTCTTACCATTATTTGCAAGCTTTTGTAGGTAATGTTAAGTTGTATTTATTTTTCATGCTCTCGACAACCATCAGCTCAAACGCAAAATGTTTAGCTCCCCAAATTAGCGCGAAATATTTTCAAGGGAAAAGCCAGTCAAAAATATTTTTATCGCTATACTCGTCGCAAACGTGATAAGTTTTCGACCGAAAGGTCGTCGATAGAAGAGAAAATATTTCGAGGAGAAAGGCCCTCGATGAATCTCTTTGGTTTCGACGGGGTACGCAATCGAAAAATATTTTCGACGGAGTCCCCGTCGAAAATCTTTCTTCTTTTGCGACCGAATGGCCGACGAACAAGGGAAATTATTTTTCGACGACTTTGGCCGTCGAAACATATTTCCGTTTGCGACGGCCTTTTCGTCGAAAACCATTTGCGACGGCTATGTCCATCACTATGTAGTTTTAGGGCTTAGGGTTTAGGGTTTAGGGTTTGGGGTTTGGGGTTTTCGAGGACACATTCCGTCGGAAATTAAATTTTCATTCTTTGTGCCATTTTATAATAATTTTTATATTTAGAATGTATATTAACGTACATTTAAAAAAATGCTTCAATAACTTATACAATTAAGAGATAGTATTTAAGTACCCTATTAATTAACTAATTTTAAAATTAACAATATACATACAATAATGAGAAAATTACTTGTATTATATAACTAATAGTCCTTAATAAACAAAATCTATATATATAAATCATACATATATATATATGTATTAGTTTTATAGATTTTTTTTATTAATTACTTATTTTGTTTCAAACTAGATAGTTGTATTACATATACACATTAGAATGATATTTAGATTGATATCATATTTATATATGAAATGAATTATTTTTATAGATTTTGTTTATTAATTACTCATTAACTTTCATTAATAATTTCGGATTTAGCAAAAAAGTAATTAATTAAATATAATTTCCATTCTTTGTATAATAGTTGTTATATTTAAATTATTTATTATACAATGTACATTTAAATAAAAGGTTGAATAACTCATACAATTAATTAATAGTAATTAAATACCTCATTAATTAACTAATTTTAAAATTAACAATATACATACACAATAATGAGAAAATTACTTATATTATATAATTAATAGTCTTTAATTACTCATTAACTTTCAAAATAAACAGGTTGTACTACATATACACATTAGATTGATATCATAGAGTATGAATTTGTTTTAGAGATTTTGTTTCATAATTATATATATAAATACGTCTATTGAAAAAGTAAATGTTATATATACTAACTAATATTTAGTTCGAGCATTATATAATCTAGTAATTATTATATTTAAGTGAATTTCTCTAGTGTAGTAAGTTCACGTTGATGACCTAGTTCATTAATTTTTGTAAGCCTTTTTTCTCAATACTAAAAAGTTTTCTTCGTATACACGTTGATGGCTTAGTTCATTAATTTTTGTAATTTCATGTTGATGATTGATAAAAATTAATGAACTAAGTCATTATATAAGTCATCAACATGAACTTACTAAAAGCTTTTAGTTCAAGCAACAAATTTTGTAAACTTGTTAAGCTACTTGATTGCGTATAAATTGTAGTGGTTTTACCACCTCTTTTCATACACTTCTAGTATGAATTCCGTGGTTATTGTAGAAATCAGTCTTGGAGAGCAAATGGGGAAAAATGAGCGGAATCGAGTCAACTTTAGGCATGATGATGACAAACAGTTTTCTTGGCTGGTCTTTTGGTCAAGACGAGTCACCTGACTGGCAAAATCCCTATGACTTGAGACATACACCTCTCTTGACCACTTTCTTGGCCATCCTTCCAACCAAGAAGAGCTATCTGGGCGGCAAAAGAGATCTACCTTACTGAGCTATACTTGCAGAAGATTCCTACAACGATCATGATTGATGTTTCGACCCAAAGAAGAGTTGGAGTGACATCCTACCTTCTTTATCTCGTCCTTGAAGACTTCTAATTGGAAAGGAAGAGTGATTAGATACAATTTAGAGTTTAATTAGAATTTGTCGCACCCCCTTTTCGTTGAAAACGAGTAAAGGTTCGGGACGGGCCACAATTCGAGACAAGCGTTGGACTTGTCTTAACATCATGCAAAATGAAGTCGCCACCCTAATTTTCTAAGGTTTAGGGAACCTAATCGTCATGGCATAAAAAATAAATAAACAAACAAAGGCACAATGGTCTAAACCAAAGAACGATGGTTCGAGGTCGTGATTATGGACTTGGGAAAGTGTTAGGCACCCAAGTCACATCCTAAAAAGGTTACCGGTATGCGAGGTGTTTTTAAGAATATTTTTGAACATGTAATTGGGGCCCTTAAAGGTGACATTACATCTTAGCATTCGGGACTTGTTATTTCTGTTTGGGTTCGAGGGATGGGTTTACCATTTTTTCTCGATGCTAGAGCGGACGTTCTCCCCTTATCATTGGGCCATGCATGACTTATTATTTACTACGTGATTCTATCATAGTAAAACTAGCATCGTACCGATTAATGTATGCATATATGGTTGGCATGGCCTTTGAAGCTATCATGCGTAGCATTTAACAAAGAAACAATTGATCTCATGGTATAAAAGACAAGTGTTATAAACATGGTATACATGTGAGATTGATTTTAATTGTTTTAGCAATTCTATATGTCATGCATACGCGTAGGGTGGTTCTAACGCTTACTAGGGAGTCATGCATTCGGTTCGATTTTTAGCCTTCAACTAAACATACAAGGAGAAGTTTTAAGGTAACCTTACCTTTCAGATGAACCCCGATCGATCCATCTCTTCAAAACCACGGTTAACGACAACTGACATAAATATTTAGGTATATGAAAACATACACGATTTTTAACTACGTAGCTAATTATTACAAACCATAATTCATAATAAAAACTACTTATCTAATTATTACAAATTGGAGTTCGGAATAACTATCTAACTACTTATTACAACAAGTGAAATACTAATTATTACAACAAGTGAAATGGACAATTAATTATTACAACAAGTGAAATGGGTAATTAATTATTGCAACAAGTTTAGCAATTAATTATTACCACATACACGCAACGGCTAGGTCCATACTTGGATTTCTAGTTTTTGGACAATGTGCATGCAAACAATATTTACGGAAAACATTAAAGAAAACAAAAAAGGATAAAACGTACTTTTAAGCGAGGATTTAAAGTTTTAACGGATTTAAAGTTTTAACGTACAAAGCGAGAGTGTTAGCGAAGGTTTGAAAATAAATAAATAATAAATAGCGCATGCAATATTTATTTAATTTGATGAATAAACATTTAAATAAACACGAAGAACAAAATAAGCAATTTATCTCATGCCAAACAAATAAATAATTAGACATAGGAAACAAATAAACAATTAATTAGACATGGCAAGCAAGTAATCAATTAATTCATTTATCGCATATGAGCAATTCATAACAAATTAAGCATGACATAATTAATACTCCATTTATTTATAATATGCAAGCATATTAAAAATTTCACAATAATTTAAACATGGCATAAACACGTTATTGTCATGTGAACATACAAGTATTTCATATGACTTGAATAATGCATAAAAAAACATACAAATAATCCATACGATCTAACAAGTGAAAACTAAACTAATTAGCATGCATATATAGCTATTAATTACTCAAGTTATTATACAATCAAATTGAAGCAAGGGATATGTAATTAGCATGAAAACTAAGCGTGTGAGGCAAGTTTAAGCAATTAATTTCATGCTTTAGAGACAAAACGAAAAATTTAGAGAGAAGCTAGTGAGAGAGAGCTTACTTCCCAAGAGAGAATTTTGCCAAGAAGGATAAGCAAGAAATGGAGATTAAGAGGAGATTTTGGTGCCCTTATTTCGTTGCTTGAAGGTCTCTATTTATAGGGGAAGGTTGAGTCAGTTTGGAGTGAGCTTGTGGCTGCAAATCGCCGGGGGAGGTGGAAGGTGAACAGTGGCCGGAGTGGAGGCCAAGTTTGGGCTTGTGTGGCTAGGGATTGCCGATGGGATGTTTGGTGATGATGAATTGCAGTCGGCAAACCTAGCTAGGAAGAAATGTGAGGTAATTTTGGATATTTATGCATTAATTGTCATTAATGCATTAATTTGGATACGAACGAGATATTTTGGTACGAGCGAATTCGTACGAAAGTGAGAATAAATCCAAGCTGAGGAAACCACGACGTGTAGAAAAATAAGACAAGAAAACTAGTGTACAGTAAATAAACGATAAGTTTGAGTTAATGTATTTATTTTCTCTTTCGAAAATGTCAAAAGGTTCAAACGCAAAATAAATGCCCTTACGGCAAAAATTGAACGAAACCAAACAAGAGGGTGTGAAAGAGAAAAATAGTACGTATTTATTAATTAAAGAAATTACGCGTCCGACCCACGGTCCCGGGAAACTTACTCGGGACTGATAGAAGTTCGCGTAAAGACAATCGAAAGTACGAAAAAAATGAGAAGGCACGAAATGACACGGAATATTAAACAAACTAGCCTAGGACTAAAAATCGACAGAAATTTGACCTAGACGAACTATTAAATGCGGTAAACATAAAATACGAAAACAAGTTGTGACGTAAGTCAAAATTCGGGTAGCAACAGTTGCCCCCTCTTTACTGTTTGATCAAAAATACAGTGTAACTGAAATTTTTGAGTAGCAGTAAAGACGGTTGCCCCAGGTATTTACCATGTCTTTAATACATCATAACTGGTTGAGACGTGAAATTATGCACGAAAATGTGAAATAGTCGCTCAAGGAGGAGTAATAATTACGCAGGAAAGTAGTCGCTTAGGGAGGAGTATTTTAGATAGACATGAAAGTAGTCGCTCAAGGAGGAGTATTTAGATAGACATGAAAGTAAGACAGGAAAGTAGTCGCTCAAGGAGGAGTATTTAGATATAATATGCGGAAAAGTAGTCGCTCAAGGAGGAGTAATAATTATGCAGAAATGTAGAATTATGCAAGAAATGTAGTCGCTCAAGGAGGAGTATTTAGATAGACATGAAAGTAAGACAGGAAAGTAGTCGCTCAAGGAGGAGTATTTAGATATAATATGCGGAAAAGTAGTCGCTCAAGGAGGAGTAATAATTATGCAGAAATGTAGAATTATGCAAGAAATGTAGTCGCTCAAGGAGGAGTCTTTTGGTTTACAGAAAAGTAGATGATGGAATTTTGTAAATGAGAGTTGTAACGTACCTTCGCTCTGATATTGATTGAGGGTAACATACCTTTGTTCTGATGTTGATTTGATAGCAGGGGTGGCATGTGAACTGAAATGTTAGGGGACCTTGGCCTCCACATGACCTAGGAAGTGGGTGATCTTGCACTACTGCGAACTCCTTGTGTGACGATAAACCGTGTGAAATGGTAAGTGGGGGTATTGCACCTCTGCGAACTTACTGTGCGAAAAAATAAAGCGGTAAGTAGGGGTATTGCACCTTCGCGAACTTACTTTGCGAAAAATAAGGTGTAAGTGGGGGTATTGCACCTCCGCGAACTTACTGTGCGAAAAATAAGGTGTAAGTGGGGGTATTGCACCTCCGCGAACTTACTGTGCGAAAAATAAAGTGGTAAGTGGGGGTATTGCACCTCCGCGAACTTACTGTGCAAAAACTAAGGTGGTAACATACCTTTACCTGGATATTGACGGCTCAAGTTGGATACCTCGTGATTTTGCGGATTGTTGCTCCGTTTTTTCATAACTTGATTGGATTTGTTGACGAAATTTCAAGACAAAGGGCATTATAACGATTTTCTCATCGAAGACCCATGGTTGAGGAGTGGTAACGTTCTCCATTCGTTTATTGATTGGATTTTAATGAAAATCCAAGGTAAGGGCTTTACAACAATTCCTTCATCGAAGACCCATGGTTAAGGACATGATTCTAATGAAGCATATCTGTGTCTTGCAAATTGGAAGGAAGCAAACATGAAGAAGCAACAAACAGAAAAAGGAGAGAGCAATTGACCTATGTGAGAAATATCAAATATTCCTACATTTAACCCATGACTTGCCCCCAAGTTTTTTTTTTCTTTGGAATGAAAATGATTTCTTTGTTTAAGAAAATAAATTCAAGCATTTTCTTTGAAAAATGTTCATTCAATTTTTGTTATATAAACATGATTGATACAAGTCTAGATAACGTCTGCGTCTTGTTCAGGAAATAACGACCTCAAGAACAAGACTTTCCCATGACATGTAAACATAAGCAACCCTTACCGGATATTAGTGTTTGCGCTCACGCTCAGAAAACAGGGCTACATGTTTACACTCCTAAAAATGCAATAACCATAGCACAAAAATTAAATTTGCAATGTCAATCCGAGTGAATAGACTTCCAATGAAGATGAACATGCATGGGCCTGCTAATAATCAATCGGACTTTGCGAGGGAGGAAAAATGAGGATTTTGTAGAAGAAAAGGAAAAGTGTTGTGTGTTTTTATTGCGAAAAGGTTTTAATGAGTTTGTGCTCGACGACTGATTGTGATGAGGAAAAATTGTGGTGAACGACGCTCAACGATTTGATCGTGGTGAGAGCAAAGTGCACAAATCCTTGAGTCTTTGCTGGAGATGTTTCTTCTTGATTGTTTTGAGGGTCACCGTGCCCAAGTTCTGTGATATTTACAGGGAATGATCTCCTTTACTTTTGAGATCATTTTGCTATTTTGACAGTTTTTTGGTATGTGCTTGCTTCTTCTATTGTTTTGTGTTCCTTGAACACTTTTTTTTTATATTTATTTTGATTCTTTTGATTTTTTTTTTCCTTTTTCTTGTTCTTTTTCCCCTTTTTTGGTTCCCTTTTTTTGTCCTTCTTCTTTTTTGTTTTGCAAGCAAAGCAAGTGCAATCTCTTGTTTGGTCTATCATCCTCTCTGTTTTTGGCAGAAGCCTCCAAATCTTGATTTATTTTGGCCTTCTTCTGGCGTTGTTTTGTCAGCGATCCTCTGAAGGTTCCTTCTTGTCCTTCCCTTGTTAGATGTATATTTTCAACTCCTTATTTAGCGGTCCTAGTCGAGCACTAACTCACTTGGTTAAAAGGCTTTTGGATGTTTTGATAGAGTCGCACATGGTGTACGAAGTATGCATTTAAGGGCAAAAAGGTTGAAAATGAAAATGTGGAAGAAAAGTAAAACGAAGTCCCCTGTCATCTTACCGTTATCCCATGTCTGATAGTTCATGTACCCTGGATATTATGCAAATCTAACTAGCACCTAGTTTAGCATTTACACTCATGAAAGAAATAAGGCGTGAAGGCCCAAAATACTCACATCCATGTTTGTAATCGCTTACATCTAAACATGCCATGGATATAAGAGTTAACAGACAAGATCATGCATGTTTATATAATTTCTAATGAACGCAAAATGATGAATGCTTTGATTCAAAAGGTTCAAAAACGTGGGATGATTTTTGATTTTGATTGAATTTTTTTTCCTTCTCTTTTTTTTTTAGCCCAAGTAGCACATCTATAAAGAGAAAATTTTGTGAAATACTAAGGATTTTAGCAAACATTACACACGCATTCTTGCAATAATGTAAATTGTGAAAATATACATTACGGAAACGTAAATTGCGGAAAGGGAAATTGCAAAAACGTAAAGAACAACTTCCCTTAAAAATGAGCTTTGACATTTTTGACGCCTTCTTTTGGTCGTCACTTCATTCGCTTGCCCCCAAGTTTACAAGTCTCGTTGCACTCTCTTGAAAAATGAGCTTTGACATTTTTCAACGCCTTCCTTTGGTAGTCACTTCATTCGCTTGCCCCCAAGTTTACAAGTCTCGTTGCACCTGAAATGTAAAATTGCGAAAATAAAAATTGTGAAAACATAAATCACGGAAGCGTAAATTGCGAAAGGGGACATTGTAAACACAAAGGACAACTCCCTTGAAAAATGAGCTTTGACATTTTTCAACGCCTTCCTTTGGTCGTCACTTCATTCGCTTGCTCCCAAGTTTACAAGCCTCGTTGCACCTGAATTGAAGAGACAATTAAATAGTAAATTCATAGGGAAAGGGTATCCCAAGATGTTGAATTTTAAAATTAATGAAAATAGAAATGTTGAAAAGAACACGTGGGTTGCCTCCCATGAAGCGCCCTTGTTTAAAGTCGGAGGCTCGACTATGGTGAAGCTTCTTTTCACGCATGTGATCAAGATTGACGGAAGTAGAGGTGTGAACCGCTTCACCCAAGTTTAGTTATCGACATTTCTGACGGTTCCATCATAGCATCTTGAAGAATAGCCATTAAGTTCTTGAATAGTGTTCTAGATGAGAATGACCTCTTCATCACCCTTACTTGTGTGTATGAAAAAAACTCACCTGTTGAAACATGTGTGGACGCACCCGCCTATCATCGTACCTATAAAACTTAGCATTGGGTTAATGGGGTTAGTCAAAACGTGGTTCTTGTGACCCCTAACTACTCCTAGGTGCGGCCAACACCACTCTTCCCTTTTGTTATTTAAAACTCAAAAGAGTTGACGTGTAAGTTTTGTCAAAATGTTTTTTTTAACCAAAGGGGAACGCAAGTTCCTATAAAAGGCAACGAGACATGAATATATATATATTTTTTATTTTTTTTATTTTTTCTTTTTAACCGAAGGGGAACACAAGTTCCTATAAAAGACAACAAAACATGCATATATGTTTACAAGTGGGCATCAAGAAGCGTGATGGCGGTCCAATCGCGCACAGGCCCCCCTCAGACTTCTTCACAAAAATGGCCAAGCCTTGAGATGATGCTTCTTCTCCGAGTGTGCGGACATGGTAATTCGGAGCTATGCCGACCGTGGTTGATCCGAGTGGACAATTTCGGCCGCATCGCCTTTGGTTACGGGTTTATTTACTCATTGTGCCTTTTCCTCTACCTCTTCGGGAATCAGTGGGCCTTTCCCTTTGGCTAGCCTTTGTTTCTTAACCTCTTCCGAAATGTAGCATCTCTCGGTGCGAGTCATTCCCCCAATGTTAAAGGTTTCGATCGCCGACGTAGCGAAGGGAGGAGTTACGACTACTGTGTATCCATAGTCAAATGAGACGACGTGCAAGTCTTGGCTAGGAGTGTTTTGATCGAACTGGAAGACTAGCCTGAGTGGCGTTGCAATGGGGTGGGAGGTCCATCCTCAATGGCGCCGATTTCCTTTATTCGGCGGGTGTCCTTTTCAGCTTGGATCACCCCGAAATCCACGAGTTGCTTCAATTTTTTCATAAAAAGACCGCAGTCTTGGATTTTATGGTCTCTCGCCCGATGACAAAACAAACAAATGCTCAAACCTCCTTGTGAACGTGGTAGGTAACCACTCTCGACTAGTGCTGCAAAGAGCTTTTCTCGAGGCAACTCCAACATGAGAGGGAGGGGATCTTTAACCTTTTCCACGGAGATGACACTCACCCCTCCTCTCCCTTGGGTATGGTTTGGGAGAGGGTTGGTGGTGGTGTTAGGCATGTTAGTTAACCCTTCAAAAGAGATCCATCCGCACTTGATCAAGTAATGGACTTTGGTTTTAAAGCCAACACAATTTTCTATGGTATGACCTAGAGCTCCAGCATGGTATACGCATCTGGCATTAGGATCGTACCACTTTGGGTAGGGGGGTTGTATAGGTGGGATTGGGGTCGGTGCGATTTGCCCGATCGTTAGAAGACGCTCGTAGATTTCTCCTAAAGGAATTGGAAGAGGTAGTAGTGGTTCCTGTTTCCAATGGTTGTTCTGGTTATTTTGGTCCTTTGGTGGGTTATATGGTCTACGTTGTGTGGGTTGTGGCATTTGTGGTGCGAGATATGGATAAGGTGGGAATGGCGCGGGGTATGGTGGTGGTGCGAAGGGTTGTCGATAGTTGGGCTGGTGGGATACAAAGCCGACTTCTTTCTTTGTGGGAGGTGCATTTTTTGGCGTCGCCTTGGGGGTAGGAACGATGATCTTCCCTATTTTTATCCCTTGCTCAACTCTTTCTGCGATTAAGACCATGTCGGAGAAGCTATTTGACGAGTTGGAGATGAGGTAGGTGTAGTAAGGGATTTTGAAGGTGTTCACAAAGATGGCTATGAGCTCTTTGTCGCTTAATGGTGGAGAAATCCTAGCCGCCAGCTCCCTCCATCTTTGAGCGTAGGTCTTCACTGATTCGCCAACTTTCTTTTCTAGATCCTGAAGATCGGAGCGGTCTGGTGCCACCTCCATGTTGAACTTGTATTGCTTGAAGAAAACATCGGATAGGTCTCTCCAAGTCTTGATCTTGGCCCTGTCTAGGCCCATATACCAAGTCAACGCATGCTTGGCCAGACTCTCCCTGAACAGATGGATCAGGAGAGGCTCATTGTGTATCATTTCGGCAATCTTATTGCAGTAGGCCTTAAGGTGAGTCTTTGGGCACTCGACCCCAGTATACTTCTCGAAATCCGAAACTTTGTAGTTAGGAGGCATTACGATCCCTGGGACCATGCACATGTCCGCTGGGCCCATAGGGTCAAAGGGGTCTGTTCCTTCAATGGCTCTGAGCCTTTCTTCTAATAGGCTCAATCTATCCACGTTTGGCCTTTCCACGACGACCGCGTTAGGGCCAAGGGGTAGTAGTGGTGTTGACGTAAATGGTGGTTGCGTCGGATTGATGAAAGGAAGACGTCTTCCCGTAGGGTCGGGGATCACGACTTGAGTGGAGTGGCCTTGAGGTGGGTGGACACCTTGGGATTCCTGATGAATCTGATTTTTACCAGGGTCCAAAGTAAGGTTGACTAAGGAATGCTGCAGTGCTGTAGTAACTTCTTCACCTGTGTTGACTACAGGGTTTGTGGTGAAAGGATCGATCCACTTCCAATGACCCCCGGGCATAACAAATGATTAGGGTCTCGCGGGTCCAGCGATGGTGGAAGAGGAAGGTCCTATCATCTGAGTAGGATCAAAACCGGGTGGGAACTCTGAGGTGGCTTCATCTCGCTCTTTTTCGGCCTGAGTGGCCCTCTCTGTAGTAACCTTGACTTGCTCTTCCAACTCTTTTATTCTAGCAGCCAACATCTCTTCTGTCTTGGCTTGTTCGGCCATTTTTCGCGCTTGAAGTCTAGTCACGGGGAGCCTAGGGGGAGTAGTTTTTCTTTGAGGAGCTATCGTTAACCTTAAAAAAAATGAAAAAAGGAAATAAAAAGGTTAATATAGGTGATGCAATCCCGAGGCCTCCACGCTGCTTATTCACTCTTCCGGCCACACTTTCACTTAATACTTTGAGGATGGGCGAGAAGATGATACTTTGGTGAAGATATAAAGGAAGCTTTTATTCATTCCAACGACGTAACGCGATCTTGGATGCTACATTCGAAACCCTTGAAACAAACCCGTGTGAGTGGCTAGTGTTTTAGCATGCTTGGAACTCTTCTTTTGTGATGAGTTTTATGACTATATTTTGTTGACTTTGAAGAATGAGGCCATCGTGCCAAGAGGTCTTGACAACTATTTTGAGCGATGAGAGTTACGTTTATGATGAGCGAAGACGATAGACCCAGCGTGGAAGTACTTTGGACAACATTCATAGTAGCTCTTTCTCGCAGGTCGACATTCAAACTTGGAGGATGAATTTTAATCAAATTTATGGTGCTCTTTTAGCTATTTACGCGTCCATATCGGCCAAAACAAAAGAGTGCGCGATTGCAACCGAAAAGACACAGTTATCCTTGTGTTCTGATTTTTTTTGGTAAGAGATGTGCCATCTAGAAAATTCTAAAATTTGGCACGGGAAAACTTCAGCCCGTTACCGACATCTTTCGTGTTTTGACCAAGAGGAAACTCCAAGTAAATAGTATTGATATTGGCCCAGGAAAAAGAGTGCGCAGCTGAAACCGAGAAGGAGCCACTGTCTTGTATTTAAAATTTCTGTGGAAGATACGCAACCTAGAAAATTCTGAAATTTGGTGAGGACGTACTTCAATGTATTATGAACATCTTTCGTGTTTTGGCCCAGTGGGAATTCCAGGCCAAGCGTGTTGAAATTTAGCTAAAACAAAAGAACGCGCAGCTGAGACCGAGTAGAGCAGCTATCTTCACGTCTAAATTATTTGCGAAATATGTGAACGTTCACGTCCAGAACGTTCTGAAAATTGGTGTGGGCACACTTGAATGTGTTATGCACATCTTTCGTGTTTTGGCCAAGTGGGAATTCCGAGACAAACCCAATCATATTGGCCGAGATAAAAGAGTGTGCAGCTGAACCCAAGAAGGCGCAAACTTCCCTTGCGTTTCGAATTTTTTTTGGGTGAGAGTTTGACTGCCCAGAACTTTATGAAATATGGTGTGGTTAAATTTCAACCTATTGCCGACATCTTTCATGTTCTGGCCAAATATAAACTCTGAGAAAATCGTATCTATTTTGGCCGAGACAAAAGATTGCGCAGCTGAGGCCGAGAAGGCGCAAACTGCCCTCGTATTCCGAATTTTTTTGTGAGAGTTTGGCTGCCCAGAACTTTATGAAATTTAGTGAGGGTCGACTTCTATGTGTGATGAACATCTTTCATGTTTTGTTGGAGTGAAAATTTGGAGCCAAACGCATTCATATTGGCCAAGATAAAAGAGTGTGCAGCTGAACCCAAAATAACTACTTCTTGCATTCTGATTTTTTTTTTTTTTGTGAGCGTGTGTGTTTTTTTTTTCCAGGGTTAGTCCTTTGTGTTGTGTCTTTTGGCTTTGGGTATTGTTTTTGATTTTGGGGAGAGTGATTGATGGTTTATTTTGGATGTTTTATCTTTTCTTTTATTATTAATTGAGATGATAATTATGCTACTTTAAGCCCTTTTGCTTCCTTTCCCTATAAACAGCCTTTGGAGCATCAATCTGAAGGAAAGGAGCAGAAAGCTTGAAGATTAGAGCTTAAATCAATCATTTGGTGATGGAGTCCCGTTTTCAGCTTTGCTGCCTTGAATTTGGTCCATTCGTCCCTAGGCCTCGACAAGAAGCAACCTTCCGGAATCCCAGCTGGACTTGCACTGACCATGTTTTTCCGTGCTTCAATTAATTATTCTCTAGTGCATTTCCTGTCTTCTTGGGACTCATTTTTATCAGACACTAGACTTCTTGGGCCACTCCTTGGTATTCTCTTGAGCTTGCAAACGTCCTTGGAAGAATGCATCAAACATTCTTCCTTATTTTAAGGGAATGTTCCCACTAGTTTACAACCACTTTGAAGACAAGATTTTGGTAGCTTGTGAGCTAGTGTTGACTGACCTTGGAGAGGAGCATGAGGACAGAGGGAGGACCATTTAAGATAGCATTTTTGGACTGAAGAGAGCAGACGGGAAGAGAGAGGACAGTAGAGAGTTGAGGAGGAGAAAATCAACATTTCTCCCATTTTCTAGATTTTTCAGCTTTTCTTTGTATTTTCGGATTTGAATTCCTTTGGCTGTTTTGATTGGTTGTAATTAATTCCTCCAATTCCTGGTAGGGATTGAGAGGTTAACAATTCCCGTTTGTTTTGAGACTATGTTGATCTTAATAAAAACGTTTTTTCATATTTCTCTCCTTCTTGTTTTAACTCCAATTTATTCATGTTTAAGTTTGAGTTTGGCCAACTTGGATTTTGATTTGAATGATTACAGTCAGTTCTCTTGTGATTAAATCACTCTTAGAGAACAGTAGTAGACGAATCAGCAGGGCATGAGGTGTATTTGCTTGGTCTAAGCTGATAGAAGGAACTGAACTAGACTACCCTCCCATCCCGAGGCCTTGAGAAGGGCCGACCTAGGTGACAGCTGGGTCAAGTGCCAGACTAGACCAGACTTGTGGATGACGAACAGCTACCATGTCTAGAAGAGGGACCTCACTGTTTTTAATCAGTCTCTCAAGTTCTTCCATAAGTATTCTGATTCCTTTGTAGAAGGCTCTGCATAGCCAAGGCAAAGTGGCGGATTAGAATCTTAGGATGAACTTGGGAAGATTAGGGTGTTTAAAATGAAGTGATTCTTTTAAATACTTTTGTAGCAGGTTGGGAATCTAGTGTGAGCTGGTTCCACAACTTCTTCTATGAAACCGTTTTGAAAATACTTTTGTCAATGATCAACAACGTGGAATTGTTACCTCAAGAGATCTCTACTGGGAACAATATTTCCCTCATCCTTTCACTATCTTTATCTTTGCTATTTTCGTTTCTTTATTTTCTGTTTGTATTTTTGTGCATGGTCGACTCGTCTCAAGGCCTCGGGATGAAGCGACCATGTCTCATGTTTTATTTATTTTCTTGTTCTTTATTTTCTTGTACTGTTTTCACCTCCCCCCTTCGTTTCCTTCAGTTTGGTTTGGTTGTGTGCAGGAGAATAAGCATTAGGCCGATGGTCCCTGTGTTCGATCCTCTTACCGCTATGCACAATCCTTTTTGTTGCTAAGTGATAAGTTGTAATTTTATTTATGAAGGGATTCGACACCCCATCATATTTTGGCGCCGTTGCCGGGGATCGAACCCGGGTCACCCGCGTGACAGGCGGGAATACTTACCACTATACTACAAAATATGATGGGGTGTCGAATCCCTTCATAAATAAAATTACAACTTATCACTTAGCAACAAAAAGGATTGTGCATAGCGGTAAGAGGATCGAACACAGGGACCATCGGCCTAATGCTTATTCTCCTGCACACAACCAAACCAAACTGAAGGAAACGAAGGGGGGAGGTGAAAACAGTACAAGAAAATAAAGAACAAGAAAATAAATAAAACATGAGACATGGTCGCTTCATCCCGAGGCCTTGAGACGAGTCGACCATGCACAAAAATACAAACAGAAAATAAAGAAACGAAAATAGCAAAGATAAAGATAGTGAAAGGATGAGGGAAATATTGTTCCCAGTAGAGATCTCTTGAGGTAACAATTCCACGTTGTTGATCATTGACAAAAGTATTTTCAAAACGGTTTCATAGAAGAAGTTGTGGAACCAGCTCACACTAGATTCCCAACCTGCTACAAAAGTATTTAAAAGAATCACTTCATTTTAAACACCCTAATCTTCCCAAGTTCATCCTAAGATTCTAATCCGCCACTTTGCCTTGGCTATGCAGAGCCTTCTACAAAGGAATCAGAATACTTATGGAAGAACTTGAGAGACTGATTAAAAACAGTGAGGTCCCTCTTCTAGACATGGTAGCTGTTCGTCATCCACAAGTCTGGTCTAGTCTGGCACTTGACCCAGCTGTCACCTAGGTCGGCCCTTCTCAAGGCCTCGGGATGGGAGGGTAGTCTAGTTCAGTTCCTTCTATCAGCTTAGACCAAGCAAATACACCTCATGCCCTGCTGATTCGTCTACTACTGTTCTCTAAGAGTGATTTAATCACAAGAGAACTGACTGTAATCATTCAAATCAAAATCCAAGTTGGCCAAACTCAAACTTAAACATGAATAAATTGGAGTTAAAACAAGAAGGAGAGAAATATGAAAAAACGTTTTTATTAAGATCAACATAGTCTCAAAACAAACGGGAATTGTTAACCTCTCAATCCCTACCAGGAATTGGAGGAATTAATTACAACCAATCAAAACAGCCAAAGGAATTCAAATCCGAAAATACAAAGAAAAGCTGAAAAATCTAGAAAATGGGAGAAATGTTGATTTTCTCCTCCTCAACTCTCTACTGTCCTCTCTCTTCCCGTCTGCTCTCTTCAGTCCAAAAATGCTATCTTAAATGGTCCTCCCTCTGTCCTCATGCTCCTCTCCAAGGTCAGTCAACACTAGCTCACAAGCTACCAAAATCTTGTCTTCAAAGTGGTTGTAAACTAGTGGGAACATTCCCTTAAAATAAGGAAGAATGTTTGATGCATTCTTCCAAGGACGTTTGCAAGCTCAAGAGAATACCAAGGAGTGGCCCAAGAAGTCTAGTGTCTGATAAAAATGAGTCCCAAGAAGACAGGAAATGCACTAGAGAATAATTAATTGAAGCACGGAAAAACATGGTCAGTGCAAGTCCAGCTGGGATTCCGGAAGGTTGCTTCTTGTCGAGGCCTAGGGACGAATGGACCAAATTCAAGGCAGCAAAGCTGAAAACGGGACTCCATCACCAAATGATTGATTTAAGCTCTAATCTTCAAGCTTTCTGCTCCTTTCCTTCAGATTGATGCTCCAAAGGCTGTTTATAGGGAAAGGAAGCAAAAGGGCTTAAAGTAGCATAATTATCATCTCAATTAATAATAAAAGAAAAGATAAAACATCCAAAATAAACCATCAATCATAAAGTCACATATTCGTGAGTAATGGTCTTTTAACATTTTTTGCAAAGTGAAGAGGAAAACTCATATAATTTATCCGAATAATTTACGAGCTTTATCATTGATTTTTTTCCGAAAAGGACAACCAATATATGTCGGATCAACTATCTAGATCCATCCAAAAGTTTGGTAGACAAAGGTCTAGGAACTTTGTTTACATGGGGTGGAAAAGATTCGTAGATAGCCGTTGCATGATTTTTTTCTACGAAGTCGTCAACCTTGGAAGTTGGGATCTGTTTGTTCATCCCTAAAGTTATTTCAACGATGCCATCTCCCTTTTCTGTGCCTCCACTTCTTCCATCTCAATCTTGGTTTGAAATATCAAGAATAAAATCGGATTTCAACATGTCACCCTATTCCGACTGATTGATGTAGCTTGACATCCCAAAAGTATTAAGTGAAAGCATCGTGGGTGTTGCCATTTGAGTGAATAAGTAAGGTGGGGCTGTTTTATGAGAAGAAAAGAAAATTATTGTGTTAGCGAAAAAAAATAGCACATGAGGAAAATACAAGTATAAAGTAAAACCGTAACACATAAACATGACATTAATAAAATAAATGCACGAACATGATGCATATGCTGGGGTGACTCCGACTCTATTTCTAACTGGCTGAAAAGTTCCCGAATGTTACCTTAAAATGGATACGAGAGCGTTGACCGAATCATGACAAGGATTCTGGGCACTCAATCCATTTAGGGGTTCAACATCCGAGTTAGGGTTCATGAAAGCATACTGGGACATAGGTCCGCAGGGCTTCACTAATACCTTCATAATCCTATTGGGTATTATAGCCAGCGATAAGCATTATGCATGAGATGTATATGAATAATTTATTAAAGCCAATAGCATATAACAATCACCAAAACAATTTATTCAAAACAAGTAAATAATAAAAAAGCAAACACCATAAAACCAGCTTCGACCCTACTAGTCCCTAGTGAAGTCGCCAAACTATCGCACCCCATTTTCGTTGAAAACGAGTAAAGGTTCGGGACGGGCCACAATGCGAGACAAGCGTTGGACTTGTCTTAACATCATGCAAAATGAAGTCGCCACCCTAATTTTCTAAGGTTTAGGGAACCTAATCATCATGGCATAAAAAATAAATAAACTAAGGCACAATGGTCTAAACCAAAGAACGATGGTTCGAGGTCGTGATTATGGACTTGGGAAGGTGTTAGGCACCCAAGTCACATCCTAAAAAGGTTACCGGTATGCGAGGTGTTTTTAAGAATATTTTTGAACATGTAATTGGGGCCCTTAAAGGTGACGTTGCATCTTAGCATTCGGGACTTGTTATTTCTGTTTGGGTTCGAGGGATGGGTTTACCATTTTTTCTCGATGCTAGAGCGGACGTTCCCCCCTTATCATTGGGCCATGCATGACTTATTTATTTACTACGTGATTTTATCATAGTAAAACTAGCATTGTACCGATTAATGTATGCATATATGGTTGGCATGGCCTTTGAAGCCATCATGTGTAGCATTTAACAAAGAAACAATTGATCTCATGGTATAAAAGACAAGTGTTATAAACATGGTATACATGTAAGATTGATTTTAATTATTTTAGCAATTCTATATGTCATGCATACGCGTAGGGTGGTTCTAACGCTTACTAGGGAGTCATGCATTCGGTTCGGCTTTTAGCCTTCAACTAAACATACAAGGAGAAGTTTTAAGGTAACCTTACCTTTTAGATGAACCCCGATCGATCCATCTCTTCAAAACCACGGTTAACGACAATTGACATAAATATTTAGGTATATGAAAACATACACGATTTTTAACTACTTAGCTAATTATTACAAACCACAATTCATAATAAAACCTACTTATCTAATTATTACAAATTGGAGGTCGGAATAACTATCTAACTAATTATTACAACAAGTGAAATACTAATTATTACAACAAGTGAAATGGGCAATTAATTATTACAACAAGTGAAATGGGTAATTAATTATTACAACAAGTTTAGCAATTAATTATTACCACATACACAATTAATTATCACATCGAATGCATGGAAATAAAGCCTACAATTCTAATGGGTCGGGCTAGGCCCATACTTGGATTTCTAGTTTTTGGACAATGTGCATGCAAACAATATTTACGAAAAACATTAAAGAAAACAAAAAAGGATAAAACGTACTTTTGAGCGAGGATTTAAAGTTTTAACCTACAAAGCGAGAGTGTTAGCGAAGGTTTGAAAATAAATAAATAATGAAGAGCGCATGCAATATTTATTTAATTTGACGAATAAATATTTAAATAAACACGAAGAACAAAATAAGCAATTTATCTCATGCCAAACAAATAAATAATTAGACATAGGAAACAAATAAACAATTAATTAGACATGGCAAGCAAGTAATCAATTAATTCATTTATCGCATATGAGCAATTCATAACAAATTAAGCATGACATAATTAATACTCCATTTATTTATAACATGCAAGCATATTAAAAATTTCACAATAATTTAAACATGGCATAAACACGTTATTGTCATGTGAACATACGAGTATTTCATATGACTTGAATAATGCATAAAAAAACATACAAATAATCCATACGATTTAAATATATTATTTAAGATACGAACATTTTAATATCATTTAAACACAAAAATAAAAAGCATACGAATATTTTTTGCAATTTAACATGTTATAAAAGTATACAAATATTTTCATTAATTTAAACATGTTATAAAAGCATACGAATATTTTTATTAATTTAAACATGTTATAAAAGCATACGAACATTTTGCACAATTTTTACGAAAATAAGTGGGTCCCACATTTGAATTTTGGACATTAAAAAATGGGCTTGGAATTAATCCAAGCCTAAAACATTTTAATTAAAACAAATGGGCTTGGCCCCATCACCTTTCTAAATTTGAAAAACCGCACCAGTAACCATCTTGTTCCTCTTCTTCACGTCGCCGGCCACCATGGCTAGCGACTCAAGCTTAAACTAACCCATGAAATTTACCCAAAACAGCCCCAAGCATCATGTTATCCAAGCAGTAGGTCAAGGCAACAAAAACAGCAAGAAATTTGAATGAAAACAATGGTGTTTGTAACAAGTGAAAACTAAACTAATTAACATGCATATATAGTTATTAATTACTCAAGTTATTATACAATCAAATTGAAGCAAGGGATATGTAATTAACATGAAAACTAAGCATGTGAGGCAAGTTTAAGCAATTAATTTCATGCTTTAGAGACAACGAAAAATTTAGAGAGAAGCTAGTGAGAGAGAGCTTACTTCCCAGGAGAGAATTTTGCCAAGAAGGATGAGCAAGAAATGGAGATTAAGAGGAGATTCTGGTGCCCTTATTTCGTTGTATGAAGGTCTCTATTTATAGGGGAAGGTTGAGTCGGTTTGGAGGGAGCTTGTGGCTGCAAATCGCCGGGGGAGGTGGAAGGTGAACAGTGGCCGAAGTGGAGGCCAAGTTTGGGCTTGTGTGGCTAGGGATTGCCGATGGGATGTTTGGTGATGATGAATTGCAGTCGGCAAACCTAGCTAGGAAGAAATGTGAGGTAATTTTGGATATTTATGTATTAATTCTCATTAATGCATGAATTTGGATACGAACGAGATATTTTGGTACGAGCGAATTCGTACGAAAGTGAAAATAAATCCGAGCCGAGGAAACCACGAGGTGTAGAAAAATAAGACAAGAAAACTAATGTACAGTAAATAAACGAGAAGTTTGAGTTAACGTATTTATTTTCTTTCGGAAATGTCAAAAGGTTCGTACGCAAAATAAATGCCCTTACGACAAAAATTGAACGAATCCAAACGAGAGGATGTGAAAGAGAAAAATAGTACGTATTTATCAATTAAAGAAATTAACCGTCCGACCCACGGTCCTGGGAAACTTACTCGGGATTGATAGAAGTTCGCGTAAAGACAGTCGAAAGTACGAAAAAATGAGAAGGCACGAAATGACACGGAATATTAAACAAACTAGCCTAGGACCAAAAATCGACAAAAATTTGACCTAGACGAGCTATTAAATGCGGTAAACATAAAATACGAAAACAATTTGTGACATAAGTCAAAATTCGGGTAGCAACAAAATTTATTTTATTTTTATGCTTAGTTTCTTTTAGGAGATATTATTGGCAAAGGAGACTATATATAAACTTTGCCTAGGTTTTTAGAGAGAAAAACTCTCGCTGACTCTCCGACTCTTCTCCTATCTTTGTTTTCATCTCCACTCCAGATTCAAAACTTTGCTCCTTTGGAAACGAAGGATTTTTATTATTCACTACATATTTTATTTTCTTTTGACATGAGTATGAGTAGGTAAATAAATCATTCTTAGTATAGGCGTTTAAAGCATAAGTATGAGTCTCATGAAACCTAATTGATCTTATTAATCTTTTAATTTGTATTTAACTAATCTCATAATAATTGTACTGTGTTTTCTTTTTTATTTTAGATCTGGTCAATCTAGGGTTAAGTTGATTATCACAATAATCATTCTTCTTAGTTACGACAACCCGTTTGGGCCACTTACGGACCAAGAGGATCGAAGTAAACACCTAGCATTGATGGATCTACTGCGAATTAGTCTAGAGTACCGCTAGGGTGAAAGGCTAACCTGATTTAGTCCCGATTGACGACCGATGATACTAGGTTTGGAGTTGTCTTCCCCTAATCAATCGTTAGCCAACTTAGTAAACCCTTTAACCAACAAGGTGCTAGTTGGTTAGGAATCATCTCTAAGCGTACCTGAGGTGGTTTTGATACAGGAGGGAAGCAGGGGTCATAAGAGTACCTTGATCCTATAGCAACTTTGTAGATTGAAGATGAATACCCCTACGTCAATGATTGTTGCTCATATCTCATCGTTTGCTAAGCTTCTATTAGGAATTTCTCTCATCCAATTGTTTCATCTTGATCTGTGTCTTGACCAAGAATCTTATTCTTAGCCTGTATTGCTTATTTGCCTTGTTTATTTTCCAGTTTTTAGTTAAGACAAAAACCCCCAAAAATTCACCTAAGTGTTACCCCTATTCTTTACAAGTTCACACAAAAATTATACTAGTATTTCCTGTGGATCGAACCTCTTATTTGCTATTTACAATTAAACTTGTTCTTAGTAGTGAGTTGTATTTTATAATTATTTTTGACGGATTCGAGAAAAATATCATGTAATTATTGGAAAACAAACTGATACTCTGTGAAATTCAAATCTTTCACAATACGGTCTCTGAAACATACAGAATTTGTATCGAGGAAATTGAAAACTATTTTAAATGCATAAAGATGATAAAGTCAAATTTGTACCGACTTTTTCTACATGTGTATTGAATGAATACTATCATTTAAGTATACAAGATTTTACTCATACGAATTGAGCCTTTTATGAGAGGAGAAGTTTTAACGTAAAATGTAATAATTAGTCTTATTATAATTTTGTGTAATTGGTAATTTTTTAGCATTACCTTATTTATAAAATGTTAACTTAATTTAGTAATTTTGTATATAATTTTTTATAGAATGTATTTTTTTTAATGTCAAATTAATGCAATTAATTGCCTTATTGAAATTTTTGTAATTTTTTTTATAAAAAAAAGATAGTTTCCGATGGAAGTAGCCGTTGAAAACCAAGTGTATCGACGACAAAACCCGTTGGAACGGTGCAACGCACCGTTTCAGTAAACCTAGGTTTCGACGGACTTGTCCATCCCAACTTCTTTTCTTTTCTTCTTCTTTCCCGCCTCTCTCTCTCTCTCTCTCTCCCTCTGTGTGTGTGTATGTGTCTGTCACCACCCACCTCTTGCCACGCACCTGCAACCACCAACCGACTACCACACACCCACCAACCTCGCACTCCATTTGACCGTCCTTTCCACTGCCACCTCAACTTCGGCTGACTGCCACTACCACACACGGGGTAAATAATTTGTTTAATTTAAATTAATGTTTATTTAATTAGTTGTTCGAGTAAATTGTCCTTTGTTTAATTAGTTGTTTAGGTAAATTAATATTTATCTAATTATTTCTTTAGGAATAAAGTAGTTAATTTCTAATTTATTTAATAGGTATAAAAAATATAAAATCTGAAAATTGTTTATTTTCTTAGTTATTTGTTTAATTTACTTATTTATTTATTCATGAATTTATTTATTTATTTATTTAATAGGTAGATAAATTATGAAAGTTGTTAAATTATTTTGCTCATTTAATTGTTTTGGTTGTTTGGAGTAACGCATTATTGATCGAGATAATATAAATAGTAAATCGCTCTCCGTTTAACGTCAAAAGGTTAGTAGTATTATTTATTTAAATACCGCTTTATTTAAATAATGAAGATTTACTTTTCTTGTTGTTGTTGCTTAAATTAGTTGTCTGGGTTTGTCGCACCCCTTTTTTGGATTTTCCTAATGCGACGCGGGTTTGGGATGAGATGTGAGACGAAATCTGGACTCATCTCACATAATTCAAATGAAGTCGCCACCCTATTTTATTTTCTAGGTTTAGGGAACCTAAAGTCATGGCATAAAAATAAAATAACTAAGGCAAAATGGGTGTGAACCCGAGAACAGTGGTTCGGGGTCGTATTATGGACTCGGGAAGGTGTTAGGCACCCGAGTCACATCCTAAAAAAGTTACCGGAGAAAAAGAGGTGTTTAATCATGCTTGAAAAATAAAGAAAGTCCTAATTTATGTGATCATGCCCAATAGATGAATTAAATTCTAATAATTCTCTATATTCATGCATACATGCATATGTGCGGAAAAAGCAAAGAAATAAATAAAAGGGTGAGAAATGTTTACTTGTGAAGGGTATGAGCGATTTTACCCCTTTTTGATGGAGTTTGAGGAAAGGATCAACGATTAGGTACTTGACGATTTTTTTGTATGCACGCGAAAATGATTAATTTAAACAAGTATGAACAGAATAACTATCTAAGCATGCAAATAAATAAACAGTACAAACATGCGAAAAATAAACAATACGAGTGCGGAAATAAATAAATAGTACATGTGCGGAAATAAATATACAATACAAGTGTAAAAAATAAATAAACAGTACATGATTACATGGCATGGAAAAATATGAAGGGCCAAAAATATTGGGCCCGACCTACCGGGCCAAGAGTGAGCCCACTAGGCTGGGCCCACAGCTGGGCAGGCCCAGACCAGCTGGTGGTTTGCTTCAGCCCAGCTGCTTCCTTCATGCGTGGGCTGACCAACAACCCTCCTCCTCCTCACGCTGGGCCTGAGCAGGCCCAGCTTCTTCCTCATTTGGCCTGGCGCTCTCCTTCTCTTCTTGGGCTCCTTTGATACGGCCCAGGAACAAATCAAACGCAGCCTAGCGTTTGAAATAGAAGCATGGCACTGTTCATTGTCACCTTCCTTGTGTCGTCGGCGCCATTGCCGGCGACCAAGGAAGAAATGGTCAAGATTATGGCCGAAATTTGGCCCAAAAAATACCTTACACACACAGTTACTTGCATTCACAATTACAGCATAAAAATAAATCCTAAAACAGCCTCAATTTAATTAAAAGTGACAATTAAGCTAATTAACAAAAAATCCATAATTCGTCCAAATCGTTCAGCGATTTCTTAAAATGAAGAAACGTAATTATACTAGAGATTAAATAGAAATTATTTAAACTTAAAACAGAGATCGTTTTCATCAAAACACGACCAAATTATTTTTTGCAAGATTTCGCAGAAAAAAACTTGAAGAATTGAATTTAAAAGAAGCTTGAGAAGGGCTTCAACCTTTCGTTGAGCAACTAGCTAGCGAGAGAGAGCTTTGGAGAGAGTGTTTATGCTCATGTATTGGTGAAGAGAAAGGTTTCTGGTTTCTTGGTATTTATAGGGACGAAGGGAGGGAAAAATTATAGGAAAAAACAAATTGCTACAGGATGTATATGAAGAGCAGCAGCAAAACGTAAAAACGGAGTGTGATGGCGTAAAAACGCAAAATGAATATGCATTAAATGCATGGGCAGTGCAGTGGCAGGAAAGAGCATAAATCCTCATGCTTAAATTGGGAGCCGTTGGATGGGCATAAAGGAGAGTCAAAGGCTTGATCCAACGGTTGTGATGGAAGCTGCAATTTATGCATTAATGCATATTAATTGTGGCACGAATGGGATATTTTTGGCTCGAGCTACGGACTGGCTTGAAATGAAAATAAACCCTAGCCGAAAGGACTAAAAGGTGCAGAAAAATAACACAAAATAAATAGTAGACAGTGAATATAGAAAAAGTTCGATTTAAGGTCCGAATTTACTCGCTCGGAATCCTTAAAAGTTCGGACGAAAAATAAATGTTATAGCAAAGTAAATTGAATAAAACAAAATGAGATGGCGCGAACAAAAATAATAGTAGATAATTGTTGATACCCGAATTTTGATGCAATTTTTAATTAAATTTAGCATTTCTGTTTTTTCACTCAACTTACTGTCATTTTTAATTAATTTACTGTCGTTAGTATTTTTAAGTTCTCATCGCATTTTTATCATCGTCATTGTCATCCATCGTCAGCCTTAAAAATCACATTTTTAATTATCCGTTAGTCATTTGCTAGTTATTTCTTCGTTTTAGGTCATCGCACGAAATTTAGGATTTTTAGTATTTTATCACATTTTTTAGCATTTTATTTTTTTATTATTATTTTTGTTCGAGCTTTTATTGGACACGAGAAAGTTCGCTCGGATAATAGCTCGAACGCGGAATGTTTTCCATCAACTAGTACCTACTCTTTTTTTCATTCACGCCGACCAACAACGTTTCGCGTAATTTTCGTCATAACGTCATTTATTTTTTGTCCGAACATTTCATGTTCTCGAACGAGAAAATAAACACGTTAAATGAAAAATTCTCATCATTCGCTGTAGACGGTTAAACTCGTCTTATTTTTCCCTACGCGCTGACACTTTCGGCTCGAAAATTCGGAACGTTAGTTCGCGAAAATGGCTCGAGGCCATTTAAATAAACTTAAGGGACTTTTGATCATCACCGTTGATCTAGTTGACCAAGGAAAGTCAACCAGATCAACGACATGGGATTTAAGGTGCATGGTGCACATGCACCGTAGAAGCGACGGGGCAGCGGAGCAAGCCACCGAGCTGCTTGCTCCCGTCGCTTCCTGTCCCTTCAAGCCATCACCTCCACGCCTAGCCTCGCCACCTCACGACCCCTAGCTCCGCCACCTCGACGTCCGGCCACCATGCGCAACCCTCGCGTCCCACCATCCACGCGACTTCGGCATCTAGCTTCAACGTTTTTCAACACGAATTCACACTCAAGCATCTAGCTTCTTCTCCCTTTTGACCGATAGCTCATGTAGAGCATCAGTCGCCTTTAGTTCAAGCATTCCAGTAAGCATTTCTTTCAAGCTTTTTTCCTTCGTTTTACTACCTTTTCTTTCTTTAATTGTTTGATTGCGTTTTTGATCAAATAAATTGCTTGTTTTTATGACAATAATTCATATGCATGCTATAAATTAAATACATGCTTTTTAATTTGTTAAATCATTAGATAAATCTTACGAATTAATTAGTTTTTGGTAATTATCATTTTCATCATTTTTTTGAAATTAAACTCGGTACGGTTTAAACTGAGATTCAAGGTTCATACGGTCGGGAAGCCGTCGAGGAGACGAGCATCTCAGTACGAAGTTTTTTCGTTTCGGCCACGGGTGGCCAGAGCTTGGCCGCCGACAGTGGCGCCGCTTAGAGATGATGAATAGGGCCATAATGGGCTTGGCCTACGCGGAAGAAGGAAGAAAGGTGATGGGCTTAGCCCATCACCATTCTTTTTATTTCTATGGGCCAGAAACTATTCCTGACCCATTTCTTTTATTTTTTTCAAATTGGGCACAACCCGTTTTCATTTTTTCCAGGATCTCGGATCGCGTTTTTGTAAAAATATTTGTATGTTTCGTATGACTATTTTTCGTACTGTCACTTTAAAATTCTGTACCTATCAACTGTTTAATTTGTTCGCACTTTAATTTTCCACAATTTAAATTCAGTCGTTTAATTTACCGCCTATATGGTCGGTCGCATTTTAATTCTCGCAAATATCAACTGCTTTAATTTTCTGCAATATCACCTGTTTAATTTTCTGCAATATCAACTATTTAATTTCCTGCAAATCATCATTTTATTTTTTGCAAATCATCAACTGTTTATTTTCTGTAAATCATCAATCATTTTTTTTCTGCAAATCATCAACTGCTTAATTTTTTGCAAATATCAAATCTTCGATTTTTTGTCAAATCATCATTTAATTTCTCGCACTTATCAATTGTCATCATTTAATTTTTCGCACTTATCAAATCATCATTTAATTTCTCGCACTTATCAACTGTCATCATTAAATTTCTCGCACTTATCAAATCATTATTTACTTTCTCGCACACATCAAATCATCATTTAAATTTCTCGCACTTATCAACTGTCATCATATAAATTTCTCGCATGCAAAACATCATTTAAATTTTCTTGTACTCATCAAATCATCATTTAAATTTTCGTACTTATCAAATCATCATTTAATTTCACGCATGCATCAAATCATCATTTAAATTTTCGTATGCATCAACTGTTATTTTAATTCTCGCATTCATAAATTGCTTATTTATTTTTCGAGCTATCACTAACACTCTCAGTTTTTAGCTTTAAAATTCAAGCTTCGCTCGAAAGTACGCCTTTCGTTCCCTTTTATTTATTCAATGCTTTCCGTAAATATTAATCGTAGGCATGATATATAGAATTGCTAGAATTTAAAGTCAACCCACATGAACAACTTGTTTAAAGACTCGCTTAAAATGCCATGTTCATTTCCACTTATATTGACTGCATGTATTTGGTGGCTTCGATCCCACATCAGTTTATCATTTCAAAACCTCTCATTTAATCTATACTCTGTTAAGCTATCCATGATAGAATCACGTCGTAATTAATTTAATCATGCATAGTCCGATGATGAAATAGAGGGCGCTCATTCGGTCTTACGGAAAATTCAGTCCCATCACGCTACGGTCAGGAATAATCGATCGGTCTTGAAAATGGTAACCCCGCCCGAAAAGATTTTTAAAACGGTAACCCCGTCCAACGATTAATTATTCCTGAACGGTCCCGATCATGGAAAAGACCAAAGTGACGATTCCTCTAAGGACCCCCTTTCAAAATGCATTTTTATCAAACCTCTTTTAAACACCTCTCTTATCAACCGGTAACCATTTTCGGATGTGACTCGGGTGCCTAACACCTTCCCGAGTCCATAATACGACCCCGAACCTTTGTCTTGGGTTTAGACCCCTTTTTTGTGCCTTTAGTTTTTTATTTATTTTATTTTTTATGCCATGATGATTAGGTTCCCTAAGCCTAGAGACAAAATTAGGGTGGCGACTTCATTGCATGCTGTGAGGCGTCCTTTTACGCCGAGCATCGTAAGGTCTCAGATTCGTTGTATACTCGCGAATATTTTTTATTTTCGGGGCGCGACAGTTTGGCGACTTCACTAGGGACTTTAGGGTCGGAGCCGGTTTTATCTTTTTAGAGGTGTTTATTTGTCTATTTAGCCGCTTTGATAAATTGATGATCTGTTTATTTATTCTCTTTGATATCGATTGTCATATGCATTTCATAGTGCCCTACACCCCGGGGACAATTACCAAATTAGGAGGGTAGTAGTGTCGCCCTAGGACACATGTCCTGGGTAGTGTTCACCAATCCCAACTCGGATGAACCCCTAAAGATAATCGAAAGGTTACACGATTTCGCAAGGAATCGGGACACTAGACGACACTTTAGGGACCTTTTCATGGTATCATCCGGGAACCATTCAAGCTAGTTAGAAAAGTCAGAATCAGAACCCCAGCACATGCATCATGATTATATCTGCTTTGTCGTGGCTCCATTTATCTTGTTGCCATGATTTCTATTTTTCGTAAATTTTCTGTTATACGAACTGTAAATTTCTTACACGTACGGGTTACTTTGTATTTAAAATTTTATTTTTGTCCTACAGGACCCATTTTCGCTTTTTCGATATGTCAGCACCTACACTACTTTCACTTGATATTTTCGGGGGATGAAGTTTCGACGATCAAGCCACGCGAGGAGACTTGTTGGAACCTAGGTTCACCCCTGACATCACCACTAAGATCAAAGTAGAAGTCGTAGATTTCGACTTAACTAAGATTCGGAAGTCGAGAAATGAGTTAACTCAAGATGAAGAGACACAGTTTGAATGTAGTTACGGAAAGCTACTGACCCTGGTTGATGTGAAGACTGATTGGGGTTGCATCTGGGCAACCTTAAAATTTTGGGATCCCTATTATCGGTGCTTCTCTTTCGACAAAGGGGTAGACTTGACTCCCACAATAGAGGAATATTCAGCTCTGATGTGCTTCACATCTCCTATATCGGCCATATACCAGAATGTTCGACTTGACTCCTCGAGTGTCAAAATAAGGCTTGATAAGTTGTTAGGAATCACTACTCGTGTCAGAGAAGGTGACTACTTCTGGTGCAGGTCAAATATTGAAGAACAATTTCAGTTGTCCAACGGGGAAAAACGCTTAAGGATTCTGGTTTTTGCCATCGTAGGATTCGTCCTTTTTCCTAAAATGAAGATCGCCATCGATTTTGCAGCAGCCAATGTCTTTTACAAGATGGAAGCAAACGCCATCAATCCTACAACATCCATCTTGGCTGAGACTTTTCGCTCTTTGGACTCTTGTCGAAGAAAAGGGAAAGGGAGACTTACCTGTTGCACCCAGTTGTTGACAGTATGGTTGGTCAGCCACTTCAAGCAGACTCCAGATCAGTCCATTTTCTTTGCAAGCTACATAAGATCATGCCCTTTACTCAGAGTTATCAACGCAACGACCACAGATAAATAGGAAATGGAGAATAAAGATGTCTGGGTCGACAGATTCATAAACCTCTCTGGAGAAGACTTCAGTTGGCAAGCCAAATGGCTGCAGGCCTCCGATCCCATCATTTGCTGCGGACCCTTACCTTGGGTTTCTTTGATCGGAGCATGGGGGTGCGCTCACTATTGCCCCGCCCTCGTCCTCAGACAGTTTTGCATCACGCAAGTAATCCCCATGACATTCGGCATGACAAGGTCAAACCTGCCACACACTAGAGAAAATCAGAACATTCAGCTATACCCCCAAGACTGGACCTACCCCTTTTGTCTCAAGGGACGCGTCGCCCCTGCAGCAACGATACCGGAATATCCATAGTGGAGGTTAAGACAAGTTAACGGCAATGTCTTACCCCGCCTGGAAAATCAGAAACCAATGGAAGAAGAAGGGGAATCTCAGGTGAGCGAAGAAATGAATATCATGGCTTACGCTCAAGTAGTAGAACAGATGCGAGCAGCGCAAGAAGAACGGGATCAGATGACAGAGGAAAGGAATGATGCGGAAGCCCATCAATGCTGTCTAAAAGTCCAAATGAATGAGTTGGAAAGGCATAGCAAGGACGTTATCCACATACAAGCAGTAAAATAGAAAGTGGCCCTCAGGGACTTTAAGGAACGTTTGACCAACGAAATCCGCAAGAAAGAAGCATCCAGTACCATAATTGAAGACAAAAATTCGGTGATAAGGGTCTTGACTACTCGTGCAGACTTGGGGGACAGGAAGAGCTAGGCACTGTAAAGCCGGATTACAGCTTTAGAGGCCGAGATAGAAATGCAAAAAGGGGAGATGGCCTCGATGGAATACCTTTGGCAGGAGCAAGAGAATTCTGACTTCCAGGGTTGACACCTTCACCAGAAGACTCGAATATCGGCAACCCTTTCTTTTCATATAACTAGGATCCCTGATTTCATATATTCTAGCCATTTTTTATGAATTTAGGTAGTTGACAAGTTTACCATATTTTGTAGACACCTTTTTAATAAAGTTGTACTCTTTTCGGATATTTATTAAAGCGCCTCAACTTTCTATATCAATTGTCCATCCAATACAACTCAAAAGACCATCGCAAAAAGAAAAGAGAAAATCCCTCTAGGATAAACACCAAAATTCCAAAAAAATCCCACCGAATACTCGAAAAATCCGAGCATTTCTCACTCATGGCCATGTCCTCCTTGCTCATCACAAAAACTCCAAAATCATGGTATAGATCATCGTCCCTCCCCTCGGATGGGTTCACCAGGCATCAGGCCCTGCATCGTTTGAAAGCATAGTGTAAAAGAGATCTTCCTAGCATGGCGGCATTGGTTGCCCCTGCTGATTTGGGTTTCACGGATAGCATCTCAGATTGCTTCACATTGTTGGAATGAATAGAGGCTTCCTTCGTATCTTGTCAATAACCAGGATATCTCGCCTCTATGACCGCCCTGAAAATATCAAGTGAAAGTGTAGCCGAAAAAGCGAATGAGCAACGTGGAGGCCTCGGGATTGCACATCACCTGCATATCCTCACTTGTACTTACTCCTTTTTCTGTATTTCTTCAGGTTCACGATAGCTCCTCAAAAGCAAGCTACTTCGCACAGGCTCCCCGTAACTAGACTTCAAAAATGAAAAATGACTGAACAAGCTAAGGCCGATGAAGTACTAACAACCAGAATCCCAGAGTTAGAGGAACAAGTTAGGATTACTACAGAAAGGGCCGCCAGGGCCGAAAAGGTGAGAGATGAAGCTACCACAGAATTCCCACCAGGTTTTTATCCCACTCAAACAGTAGGACCTCCATCTTCGCTCGCCGTCGCAGAATCTTCAGTACCTCAGCCACTTTCTAGCCCCGAGGACCAGTGAAGATGGATTAGTCCCTTCACTGTACCCACCGCAGCAAATCTTATGGTTAATACGGGTGAAGAAATTGCCACGTCACTTCAGCGCCTTTCAACCAACCCTACTGTGGACTCCGGCAAGAGTCAGACCCACCTAGAAGCCTCGTATCTCCCTCCCCTTCCTCCAAGCACGGTTCCCGGACCTGTGGGAATTCAGCCTCTTACTTTAAACTTGGTGCAACCTCAGTTCTCGCCGGAACCTCTACTACCCTTCGGTTCCAACCACACTATGACCGAGAAACCGAAAAGTGACAGGTTGAATCTGCTCGAAGAGAGACTCCGAGCGATCGAAGGAGCTGACCCGTTTGACCCTACTGGTCTCGTCGATATGTGCATGGTCCCCGGGATCGTTATACCACCGAAGTACAAGATCCCCGACTTTGAAAAGTATACTGGGGTCGAGTGCCCAAAGACCCACCTCAGAGCATATTGCAATAAGATGATAGAGATGATCCACAACGAGTCGTTGTTGATTCATCTATTTCAAGAAAGCTTAACCAAACACACCCTAACTTGGTACATGGGTCTAGACAGAGCCAGGATCAGGACGTGGAGAGACCTGTCCGACGCCTTCTTCAGACAATATAAATTCAACATGGTGGTGGCTCCCGACCGCGCCGACCTGCAAGATTTGGAAAAGAAAATCTGTGAGTCCGTGAAAACCTATGCTCAGAGATGGAGAGAGTTGGCTTCCAGAATCTCTCCTCCTTTGAGCGACAAGAAACTCTTGTCGATTTTCTTGCACACCTTCAAAGCTCCCTACTACACCTACCTGATCTCGAATCCTTCAAACAGCTTCTCCGACATAGTCCTAATCGCCGAAAGAGTCGAGCAAGGGATTAAGTCCGGACGAATCACAACTTCGGCACCAAAGTCTGCGCCGAAGAAAGCGTCCATCGTGAAAATAGATGTTGGATTGGTCGTTCCCTAAGCTAATCATGGGCAATCATTTCCACCACCTCCGCCTTATTTATTGCCACCGCCCTATCCTCTGCCATCACTATATCAACCCACCTTCTTTCCTTTTACCTCACCATCCGCTGCTAATATCGCGCCTCAAAATCCTACACATTTCCCACCACCTCTAGCACAAACATTACAACCCATGCAACCTAAGCCATATAACCCACCAAAGGACCCAAATAATCAAAACACGTCAAACAATCAGTGGAACTGAGAGCCATTGCTTCCTCTTCCTCTTCCCGCAGGAGAAATCTACAAACATCTCTTGGCAGCCGGACAGATCATACCAGTTCCAGCTCAGCCCCAATTACCTCCATACCCGAAATGGTATGATCTCAATGTAAGATACGAATACCACGCCGGAGCCCTGGGTCACACTCTGAAAAACTGCTTCGCCTTCAAGGCAAAAGTTTATCACTTGATCAAAAGCGAATGGGTATCTTTCGAAGGGTTAGCTAAAGGACCCAACACATCCACCAACCCTCTCCCTAATCATTCTCAAGGAAATAGAGGGGTGAACGCCATCTCAGTAGAAGAAATCAACGATCCTCTCCCTTCAGTGGAGGAAGCGCCAAACGAGGAACTTTTCTTTACATTGGTTAAAGGTGGACACCTGCCATACCCAGAGAATAACCAGTCCCTTTGTCTATTCTGCCAAGGGGAAAGCAAGCACGAAATCCAGGATTGTAGACTTTTTCGGCAGAAAGTCGAGCAACTTACAGCATTTGGGATCATTCAGACCAAAGGGAAAACCTGAGGAGCAATCAACGCCATTGGGGACGATTCTCCAGCACCCTATTCCTTCGAATATGTGGCCCAAACCAGGAATACAGTCACAACCCCACGAAAGTGGTGTTCACATTTGCTGTGAATACTCCCAGCCAAGACTTGCACGCGGTCCCATTTAACTACGGATACACGGTGGTCACCACCCCTCATACAGTCACACCAACAGGGCTCGCTATCGGTGAAACCTCTCATATCGGGGGTATGACCTACACCGGAAGATGCTACATATCGGAGGAAGTAGAGAAACAACGACAAGCCAAAGGAAAAAGAATCCATTGATCCACGAAGAAACGATAGAAGAGACGCAAGGATTGAACAAGCCTGTAACCGAGGACGAGACAACTGAGTTCCTTAAAATCATGAAACAGAGCGAGTTCAGCATTGTCGAACAGCTAAAGAAAACCCCGGCTCGCATTTCCATCATGAAGCTAATCCTTACTTCAGAGCCTCATCGCCAAGCTCTCTTAAAGGTCTTGAAACAAGCATTCGTAACTAAGGATATCACCACAAAAGAGGTGGAAAACCTCGTCGGAAGAATTCAAGCCTTAAGCAGCATTTCCTTCTCCGAAGGAGAAATCGACCCCGCAGGAAGAGATCACAACAAGGCCCTATACATCACCGTAGAATGCGAGGGACACGTCATAGCAAAGGCCTTAATCGACAACGGGTCCGCACTAAATCTCATGCCCAGGCATGTCCTCGAACAACTACCAGTTGATTTTTCTCACATGAAACCTAGCGGAATGATGGCTAGGGCTTTCGATGGCACCACTCGAGAGATCATCGGGAATTTTGAGTTGGATATGGTCATCAGGCCCCACACTTTCGCCTTGACATTTCAGATCATGGAAATCCAACCCGCCTACAACATGCTTCTAGGACGGCCATGGATCCATTCGGTAGGAGTCGTCCCCTCTTCCCTACATCAGTGCCTTAAGTACGTCAAAAAAAATGCCCTCGTCACGATAAAGGCAGAGGAAACATTAATCTTGGCCAAACATTCGTCTGTGCCTTTAATCGAAACTGCTGAAACCTTGGAGAGCTCTTTTCAAGCCTTCGAAATCGTCAACGCGGATTGGATCGAGGAAAGATCCCCCATTGTTGAGGCCTCGGACTCTGAAATGGCCGAAGCAACCACTAAGTTGATATCAGAGGGAAATTTCCAACTGGGAAAACGACTCGGGACCGAGTTACAAGGGTTAAAAGGTTCGGCATCTCCAAAGAGCTTCGAAGACCGCTTTGGCTTAGCGTACCAACCAAGCGAGACCGATTTTGCCAAGATTGCCCAAGAGAAGAAAGAAAGACAGCTAGCTAAGCTATTTGGACGTTCTGCGTCAGGTGATAAAATACAAATCCCCCATATCAGAACCACGTTCCCCTTTGCAGCTGAAACCATCAATGAAAGTCCAATCAGGGTATCGGGCCTCCGTATTTGCACTCTAGGAGAAGAAGAATCATCGCCTGGTTCAGTCATTTTCATAAAGAAGTCAGGGGAGTCTGTGTGCAATTGGACCATCACCATGCTTCCGGATGTCTCTCCGTAATTACTCCTTTTGAAAAAAAAATATATATATATATATATATATATGTTTGCACGTCTTCTTACGAAAACATTTTTGTAGGAACTCACGTTCCCCTTTGTTAAAAAATCAATATATATGCAATTTTCATTTAACGCATCTCTTCTTTTTCGCATTTTTTATTTTCAGGATGAATTTTAGTTCGGATTGTCTTGATAAAACCTATGTCTTTACTGGCGAAGAAATTGTCGTCACAACTGAAGACAAGGTCGAAATCCCCTGCGAATTGGCTTGTTTACTGGAAAGTTCGGAAAAGGAAATAACCCCTCATTGGGAGGAATTGGACGAAGTAAATTTGGGGGGCAAGCAATGAGAATCAGAAGTTGGTTAAGATCAGAACTACCCTGGATACGACTCAGAGAGAAAGGTTGATTTCTGATAAGATTCGAGTTTCTGCGGGGGCGGAGTGAGGATTATGGCTGTCCGAAATCACTGTGGCTGCAGTCCGTCGTACCTGCAAAGCGCCGAAGGGGGGCTCCGGCGTAGACACTCTGATGCTTAAGTTAGTATGGCTATGAAATTCTGCGGAGATTTTAGTAGAGAATTTGCTCTTACCTTAGATCTAGAATGAGGTGGTATTTATAGGCAGAAGAGAAGGCATTACCCTAGGGGTGGGCGTTATCGAAGGGAGATAACGCCTAGAATGACGTCACCATGCGTCAGAGGGACAAGATATTGCTGGCGAGGTGTCGCCCATAAGAGGCTGTCGGCCTTCCTGGGATAGGATGACGCCGTGTGGGTACCCCCCCGCTGATGTCGACTATCCCAGGGTCCAAGGCTCATCGCGGGCGGTAGCCAAGTGCCGGCGTAAGTCAATGTCTATAGGGACCTGTCCTGGATTTCAGGTGAGTTGATGAATGTACCCTTGGTATTTTATCGATTGTTATCATAAGCCCAACTGAAAACGAGCCCGAGTGTTTACCAAGGGCTTCCTTCCCTGCCTCTGGAGGAATGCTACCCTCTTTCATACTGTGGAGGATTCATAAGAATTTTTGGACTTTTTCTGACTCTTCTGATAGTACACGTGTACTGGATATCCGACAACGAGTCAGATAATGGGAACAAATTTCTTGCGGTAGCTATTGGTCATAGTGAGGGTGTTGACCGAGCTGTCGGCGAAGAGGGCGCCGTAGTTATGTCGATGAGGCACGGAAACTGTAACGCTAACATCCCCACAATACGCTTGACACGATCAATATTGGTGAAGCAGGGTACTATGACGTTATCCCTTCAGGACTCTGCATATCGTTCTGAAGGCGATACGTCCTTGTTTTTCCTCAATAGGCTTTCGCCTATGCATATTGCTTTTTTCTTCCAAGCGCGTAAGCCGTTTGTAAAACCGACATGGTTTCTCATCATAAACTTCCTACGATTTGTGTGGTTTTACGTCATTGCTACCTGTAATATCGACGCGGTTTTACCCTTCTCGGAGCTACCTGCGATATTGCGCGGTTTTTATGCTGTGGGCCGCCTACAAATCGCGTGGTATTATGTTGTTGTGGGCCTCAGTCCATGTTCCACTCGAGCATTTCGGGCGTCCTTTAGGAGCTCCGCGTCAGCCTTCCCTCTTATCGTCGTTGGGTTATCGGAACGGCCTGATTTTCGAGACACCTGTCCGGGTGAACAGTTATTGCTCTAGATCTATAAATGCGATCCTTTTTTCCAGTGCCAATTCTTCACATTCTCTCTGCTCCTCTTTTGTCATTTTCTCATGGAAGATCTCACTAGAAATTTTCTGACCTCTAAGGCTCTGACCCTCAAAAATCTTACTGAGGGTGACATCAGCTTCCTGGAGAACATGATGACGAAGTCCGACGAAGATATCCTGGAGCTTCGGGGAATGATGGCCCCCATTCAGGCCAAGATTGGGTCCGCTACAATGGAGGATTTCAATCCCATCGGGAATGTTTCCAAGCTGGCCATCGCCGCCTGCCGTATTGAAATAGCCATCGCCATGCTGCAGCAGAGGAAGGATCTGCTGAACTGCTGCTTGAAAAGCATGAGGAATACTGCTTCTGAGCTGACTTCGGTGGAGGAGGCCTTGAGGGATGTCCCTACCTTGTTGGTGGATGATGATGATGTCGGGTCCCGGGCCTAAAGGCTTGCCGTTGTGGCCACCTTTTTTATTTTTCTTTTGTTATGTATGCAGACGTATATCCAGGCCGCTAGGCCGTAATGAAACTTATTTCCGTTATTGAGCTTGCGATTTCTTTCTTTCTTTTTAGGGCGTAAGCCCTTACTTCAATTGAGAGTTATAATTAAGCCCAACTGAAAACGAGTCTGCCACTGATCAGAACTTTGCAGCATTTATTCTTCTTTTTCTGCCAGGTGGCGACGGTTGCTTTGGCGAACCGCTGAGCGCTAATCATGCGCCATCTTTTCAGCATTAACTAATTGGGCAGTTTTTCTGTGTTTCTTGATCGTGGAGAAATTCCCAACAGGCATGTTCGAAGGACCTGATTCTGCCATTATGATTGATCTGCTCGAGATGCATTAAATCATGTTCCTCTCACACGCGGAGTAAATCGAAGAGTCCTGCCACTCCGGCTATTTATGGGAAGTTCTCCTTCTTTTTTCTGTTCATCTTTTCCTTAGTATTTTTCTGCTGCTACTGATTTTCGTCCTTCATGGCTGATTCATATGATCAGGTTTCCGACGAGCGCGAGACTCGCCCAACCCCTCCAACCACGCCAGATTCGGATGATCCTCCTTCTCCATCGTGCCTCATAAGGCGATTGCGCCGCCGCGGTGGACGTAAAAGGTCGAAGAAGAGAGCGAAGATCAGTAGCACCGGCTGGTTTTCTTCATTTTTAGCCCCTCCAGTTTGTGAGGATGAAAAATCATTTCCTCCTACTGACTGGTTTGAAGAGGAGGTTCCTTCAAGCGATACCGTCATCAAGGCGGCCTCTTCTGCTATAAAAGAGGAATCTAAACCATTAACGCTGAGTGCAGAGCGAAAAGCTGACGAGTTCCCTCCTTTCGCTGATGAGGGGCTTCTTACTGGCCTGACGATGATTGATTCCACCCTTGGCACTCCCTTGTAGATGCCGTATGGCTTATTATTAAATTTCATAATGCTTTTCTTTTTTAGTCTTGCATGCTCAGACATTAGCCCCTCTATTGGTTGGCTATCGCTGAGAAACTAACCGTTGCTTAACTGTAACCGCTGGCAACTGTTTGTCAGCAACTACCCCTTCTAGAAGATATAAATGCGTGGACATAAATATCCTTCTGAGGCTTTCACACGTGTCACTTTTACTTTGGGACGTGCCCCATTTTCACAGGTTATTCAACTCTCAAACTCAGCCTTTAAAAGGGAGCAACTACTCTCTTTTAATACTCTTTGCTTTCGTTTTGAAATTTCTCCATTCTCTCTCTAGATTTTCGCTCCGAAGGAAGTTACGACCACCGTTCGCCGGTGCCGACGGTTTGGCCACCGCCTTCTGATTCAAGGTACTTCACCTCTTTCCCTTAGATTTTCTTCTTGCCAACTCATTATGAGCACATCTAGAATACCCAAAGATTCTCAGTGGCCTCTGGTCGCAAATAGGTCTTTGAGGAGTCTCCAGATTCTCCAGCAGCCCATAGATTTAGAAATTGAGAGAACTCCCAGTATTTTTGTTGATCAAGCGATATTAGAGGCAGAGTTGGAGGAAAACAGTATCTTTTTCCCCCCTAGTTATTCCGCTAGAATTCCTGATGCCGGTTACCGGCTTCATGACCCTCTATCGGGGGGAATATGATGGTATATTTTGACATGTTCCTTTATGGCTTTCACTTTCTCGTCCATGAAGCAGTGAAAAGATTATTAGTACGGTATGACATTAATCCGGCTCAGATTACGCCTCCTTCTTGGTGCGGGATTCATGCCTTCATTCGTATTTGCGAGTTACGGGGCATCCTTGTCCCGTCTGTCAATTTATTCCGCAAGTTTTTTAGTTTTAGGTGCTGCGACTGCGTGGTAGATATCGTCCCAAGATGGAGTGACGCACTGCTGCAGTCATTCTAGCAGAGATTCCGGGGTTTCGAAGGAACCGTGGCGGGTTGGAAAAGCGGTTTCTTTATTGTGAATTTGCCTTTCCGCCCCTGGCCTAGAGGTTTCAATCAGTGTCTCAATGACTCCATTTGGACAAACCCGTCAACCATATCCAAGGACGAGCTCCGACAGACGAACATGCTGCTGGGGCTGAAATCGTCCTTCCGTATTCGAGAGTTTGCCTTGCACAGGCTTATAGAGAAGTGTACTATAAGTAAGTTTCTTTTCTCTCGTTATCGCTTCAGCTAATTTACTGTTCTGATATATTTTATTGGTAGGCGCTGCTGAAAACCAATCATTGAACGATAAAGACGTTCCACTGAACGTAAGGCCGCTTCAATCATTGCCACCATCTCCCCCAACCGAGAGTTCCAGTCACGCTGCCGCTCCTCCAAAAAGAAAAAGGTTCAAGACTGCTGCTAAACGCGACACCTCCGATCGTGCCTCTCTCTTTATCGAGAACTGGCTACCCATTCGGTAAGGAGTGACTCTGAACCATCCTAAGACTGAAGTATCCGACAGCGACAGCGAGGACATGGACACTGATTCTGGGCTTTGTCATGCTTCTGCAGCTCAGCGGAAGAGGCTACGGATGGGAAATAGCAACCTAATCGCTGAAGCTACTTCGAACAAGGCTGATGAAATCCCTGCTACTGGGGCGGGTTCTTTTGGCGGTGCGAGTTCTTCCAAGGCGGCAGTAGCAGTTGAGGCGTCAACCGAGGTTCCTCCCCATATTTCCGAGGTTCCGCCGGAGGTCAACCTTCCTCCTCCAACCGCTACTCCTGATTCTCCTATTTCTTCTTTTATACCTAACGTTGCTGCGCCGAATCCTGAACCTTTCGCTACTCTTGATCCTCAGTCGAACGGCCTTCCATCGTTGTTCTGCAATTCTATTGTAGGAGTGGGCGGTTCCGCCGAGAAACGCTCTCCTCCTTTTATCGCCAATTTGTCCTCTCAAGGAGCCGCTTCCTATCGCTTGGATCTATCTACCTTTGGCACCAGCGGACTTCGCGCGCTAGGGATATCAGATCCGCTATCGCGAAATGAGCCGGTGGGTTCCACGGTAGGCGCGATATTTAGCTCTCCTAAAGATAGGGAGGAGATGTCAGAGCTTCCTCTGGAGGTTCATCGCGAACGCGCTCTGAATGATGTGCTGGCTAGCTTTCGCATGCTGAATTACTTCCTCGATATTCAGGGTAACAAGGCTCAGGGCTCCCCTTCTAAGGTGGCAGAGTTGACGCAACTCCACAGCGATACCCAAGCTGAGCTTAATGACTGTCGTGCTGAGTTGGCCAGAGAAAATTCTATAGGGAAAGCAAAGATAGAACTTTTGGAGGCAGAACTGATGACGGCTGACAGAAAGAACACTCTCCTCCGCGAAGAGATATCGGCCCGCGACGCAAGGTTGGCGAAGATATCCCGTGAGATGTCGCGATGGAAAGACAAAGCAATACAAGCCTTTGCCGCCGGATTCCCAGATTATTATTGTAGTGGGGCTTTCGATCCTGCCAAGATAGCTGACTATGCCTTTGAGAGGTTGAAAGATGTAGATGTCGGGGGCGACAAGGGAGTTCTTCTGCAATGAGCATAAGGCAGTACTTGAGAGTGTTTTATTTTATTTTTCTCTTCCGACATTGATTTTATCTGGCTTGTAATAATTCATAATGCTTGCACAATAATGTCTGTCGCTCCGTTCTGGATAACAGTTAATTTGCTTCATGGTGTTATCTCGTTGATTACGTCAGCATGCTTGACCTCTTTCTGATAAAGTAATTTTACTTTTTTGGAGCATTTAATACTCAGAATCCCCTCATTAATGCGATCGAAGGATCATGATGGTTCGAAGACACGTGTTTGTTCATCGGGACGCTAGGGCTAGCGTGATTTGATAGGATCAAAGCGTCTTCTCGTCTTTCTAGGGTTGTACTCATTGCTCACGGCTGTCACGCGCGTAGTGACTGTTCCAGCAATCATTTCTTTAGCCTCTTAGGGTTATAAAACCCAACACTCTATTTCTTTTTTCCACTTTCGATAATCTGTTTCTCTGCATCTTCTTGAATCGTTTTGCATTTCTAGCTTTCATCCCCTGGGTACTTTGGTTTCTTCCCCAAAAGGTACTTCTTCATTTCCCTTTACTATCTTCTTCATCTCTTTGTTTTCTTTTTCTACCATGACAAAAAGAAAAACTCGTGCTTCTGGGTCTAAATCGGTTGATGAAGAAAAAATAGAGACTATAGTCAGTACTATTACTTCATCTGTCATTCTTGATAAACATTTGTCCGATCATGGTGCCACCCTCCCTGAGGGTTTCAATGCTACTGTCGCCCCTGCATCTTTACGATTGAACATCGTTCTAACTGGTAATCGTAGAATCCTGTATGCCCAGATGTTCTGTTACGGTTTCCAGTTTTCGATCGACCCGTTTATCCAAGAGTTTTTTACCTCTCTGGATCTGAGCCCTGTTCAACTGGCTCCGAATGCCTACTGTGGCATTTATGCTTTTTTGGAACTCTGCAAGTACAAAGGAATTACATCTCCTTCCCTTGCATTACTCAAATCTCTATTTAAGATGTATAACCGTCGGGGTGTGATAGCGATATCACCCCGTTATGATGACAATTCGCTCAAAAACTTCACCTGGAAACTCCTTCATCTAGAGTCTTCCATTGATAAATGGAAACTACAATTTTTTGTGGTTGAGACCCCTGAACTTCCGGAGCCATGGTGGTGGTCTGGTTTCAACCAGAGCGTCAAGGATAGGGCTTGGCGTCGCATGGCTCTTGATGAGACGGAACATGGCTGGTTTGACAAGTTGCTCAGTCTGGACATCAGCGTTCACATCCGCCTTCTAGCTTGCGGGACCGATATCAAAGCCTGCATTAGACGTGAGTATCGCGTCAATCTTTGATTTCCAGTATTAGTACTAACGCTGACGCTGTCTTGTGCTTTTGCAGCAACTGATCCAGATTACGTTCCGAAGAGCGTTAGGAGGCGCCGAAAGAGACTTCGAGATAGAGAAGCGGCCGCGGCTGTCAATATCGCCACCACTTCAGCTACTCCTTCTGCCACCACTTCGGCTCCTCCCCAAACATCTTTTGTATCTGTTGACAAGGAAACCGATACCATTCCTGTTGGTGTTCCTGTCATATCAATCGCTGCTCTTCCACCTGGACCAATCGCTCGTAGAGCTTCCGCCAAAGGAAAAAGGAAAAAGAAGACCCGGAGCGTTGCCTCCCTCCGGTCACCGATTCTACCTTCTTCAGACACGCCCGGCTCTTCAGAAGCGCCTACCGCTGGGACGGTAACTGCAGCTTCTCCCGATATCTCTCGCATCATTTTTCAATGCTTGCTTGTATTTTTTCTTGTTTTTAATTGTTTTTCCTCATAGGATACTTCTGGTACCTCTACGCCTTTGTCATCGCGAGGCAACATGGACTTGAGGCGTATTCTGGGTCATCCGAGGAAGAAGCAAAAGTCCACGGGAGTAGGTGCAAATTTGTCCTCGAGTCAGGTTGATGTCGGGGAGAGACCCCAAGCTGTCCTTGACTCTTCCGCTCTTCCCTCGGGTCAGACCGGTAGCATTTTTTAGAACGTGGTCATGCCTGGCCCTTTTGAGACTTCTCCGCCCCTATTTGGTTCAGAGATGCCTCAATTTTCCTCCAACACAACGGTCTACAACGATGAGCTGTCGGGATTCTCTTCTTATCAGCCTCATGCAGCGTTCATGCCCCAGGGAGGTTCAGCTTCAAACCAGCCTTCTTCTCCTACCACCGTGGTTTTTGTTCCCTCCGCTGCTTCCGCACTTAAGCATTTCGGGGAGGGGATGATAGTGTCCAATCTTATGGCCGATGTGAGCTCACATAACGCCATTGGGCCTATCACTCATCAGGTGGACATGACTACGTTTCGTAGCTCAGGGATTGCGGTCGTGGGGGCGATAACTCGACCGTCACTGCATCGTTCTTGGCTGCACACATGCTAACTTCTCTTGAAGAACAAAACACCTTTGCTGCTATGGGGGATAAAGAGCAAACCGACTTGCTGGGCTCCACGGTTCCTCCAATCTCATCTCTATGCTGAGCGCGTGTCGCAAAAGGCTGCTGACCTTGTTGCTTCCGTAGCCAAGCTTTCTCAAGAGCAAGAGGAGAAACAGCGACTTTTGGAAGAGTGAGACAGATATATGAAGGCCCTGAAGGCAGCTAAAGAGGAGGTGAGGGAGGCAAAGGAACAATTGGCCACTGCGAAGGAACAATTGGCCGCTTCTAACGCTGCTCTGACGGCTGAACAATCAAAGTGTGCCACTCTCGAGGGAGAGAAAACGGCCTTGACGGGAGAGAGAGCAGCTTTGATAGAAGAGAAAACGGCGCTTCAGGCGAAATCAACTATCAAGATTCGCTGGTATATTGAGCAGAGTGCTTCTATCATGGCCGATTGCTTTGTGGAGATTCATGGGGAGGAACTTTACGATGGTGAGGCTGTTTCTAACGCCTTTTTTGAGAAATCTTCCGGTCTTAACGACGAGGGATTCCTCTTGGCTAGATCAAAGGGCTACCCGGAGCAAGAGATTTTAGACGACCAGCTGTAGACAAGGCCTTATCGCCCTTTCATTTTGTGAGGATAGAGCGTTGTCACTTTTTTGTTACTCTTTGTATATTTTTACGACCCTCCATGGGTTTTTGAACGATGATGCTCAATGATATTAGCTTCCATTACTGCTATTTTTCTTTATCCTCAAATTTCTCCCAGCGTGGCCGTTGTGCCCTTGTCATCGAGCTTTGTCAGGTTTAACCTAACCACTGCTTGACCGCGCCAAGGAAGTCATTTATTAAAGAAGCATTCTTCTTTCCTCGATCAAGAAAGATAACAAATAGGGTCTTTAGGCCCTATTCCTCCAATCATATCAAAATCATCGTGACTGACTTCACGCCTATCGAGTCGTGTAGTTCTTTTACCGCATCGGGTATCACGATCTCCGTCATTCAGAGATATCCTGCACACTCTCAGCTAATTTCTGTCAGTAAGAGGTAGGCGATAACAGACACGAGCTTCCCGTAGGAGCCTATCTGCCGTCATTCTAGGGCACAGGTGTCACTTGTTATCGCTTTCTCAACCAGCTCACTTCACCAGGGATTCCTCATCTGGTTACTCGCTGAGATTTCGCGATTCTTCGCATTTCCACGTTACCACGTTCAGCCAAAAAATGCCTCTTCCTAGTGAGCCGTCTGATCAGGACAGGCCATCACCAGGTTAGGATTTTTCACTTTTGGCGTTATCCTCGCATCTTGGAATTGTACCCTCTCTTAGCGAGCAGTCTATATTAGCCCTGTCGCCAAGGTAGGATTTTTACTTCCAAGACAGAGTTACTTTCCCTCTGAGGTATGCCTTTCCTTAACGAGCTGTCTCCGCGAGAACAGTTGGTGTAAGGGTCGACCTTTTACCTCGGGGGATACCGGGGCATGCCTCATCTTAGGGAGTCGTCTGATCAGGACCGACCCTCCCAAGGATAGGTCTTTTCACTCCCGGGGTTGTCGGGGCGTGCCTCATCTTATGGCCCACATGTGGCTACCACAAGGATAGGACTTTTCACTCCCAACGTCAAATATAATACATGCCAGGGCGTGCCCTCACTTAGTGAGCCGTCGGATCAGGACAGGCTATCACAAGGATAGGACTTTTCACTCCGGGCATCAAATATTAGGTGTGCTAGGGCATGCCCTCACTTAGTGAGCCATCGGATCAGGACAAGCCGTCACAAGGATAGGACTTTTCACCCCCAGCAACCTCTTTCTCCTTTTTCTTTCATCGTCTGCACACACACGTAGCCACAAAATACAAGAAAGCTCATTACTCGAGCGTTAGCACGGGTTAGGGCTATCGTTAGTAAAAGGTGCAGAGATAAATTAAAATCTAGCATGATATAATTTCAAACGAGCAATATTCCAAGAGTTAGGTAAAAGGGTACCGTCGAGTGTCTCCAGATGATACGCTCCCCTCCCAACAACACGGGTAACGCGGTATGGCCCTTCCCAGTTGGGACTAAGCTTTCCCCGGCGTTGACCAGTTGCTCGTTGATCCCTGAGTACCAGGTCACCTTCTTTCAAAAGCCATTCTCTGACGCGCCTATTATGATAACGCGTCATCTTTTGCTTATAGTGCGTCATTTTCAAAAGAGCTTCCTCTTGGAACTCGGGCAGCGCGTCAAGATTTGCGCGCAACCTTTCCTCATTCAGATCTTCTCTGAAGTAGGCCACCCGTAGGCTCATAGTACCAATTTCTACGGGCGTAACGGCCTCAGTACCAAAAGCCAGTGCGAATGGTGTCTCTCCTGTGCTAGTTTTCGTAGTCATGCGGTACGCCCACATCACATATGGCAGTTCATCTGCCCACTTCTTTTTGGATCCTTCTAGGTTCTTCTTAACGCCGTTAAGGATGGCTCGGTTCGTCACCTCAGCCTGACCATTGGTCTGCGGATGAGCCACGGAAGAGAATCTCTACTCGATTCCGAACTCCACACATTGGTCTCTAAAGAACTGGTTGGTGAACTGCGTTCCGTTATCGCTGACTAGTACGCGGGGAACTCCGAAGCACATGATAACTTGGTGCTTGAAGAAATGCCAGATTTTTTCTGTTGTGATGTTGGCAACTGCCTCGGCTTCTGCCCATTTGGTGAAGTAGTCTACTGCTATGACCACAAACTTTAATTGCGACCTTGCCTTTGGAAATGGTCCAAGGATGTCAATTCCCCATTTCGCGAAAGGACAAGGAGCGATAATATCATGGATTTGTGCAGCGGGTTGCCGGGGAATCTTGGAGAATTCCTAACACTTTTGGCAAGTTCGCACATAATCATAGCAGTCTTTCCGAATAGTAGGCCAGTAGAACCCTGATCGAAAGACCTGCGCAGCCATGGTTCCGCCGGATGCGTGCATGCCGCAAATTCCCTCGTGGATTTCGCGGAGGGTATGAAGACCCTCTTGTTCTGTTATGCATCTCGCAGCTGGATGAGAGAAACACCTCCGCAGCAGTTCCCCATTAAAGTATGTGCACCGTGCCGCTTGCTTTAACACTTTCTTCTTCTCAGCGTTATTCGCTGGAAGTTCATCATGTTTCAAGTATTTTATGACGGGAATTCTCCAGTCAATGTTACTTTCTTCCACGCAGAGCGTCGCTTGTTCTTCCATAAAGGAAGGTACGGGTATCTCTCGGTAGTACACCCCTTTTGGTATAGATGCTTCTAGATTTACCGTGAGTTTAGCGAGATTGTCAGCCTCAGCGTTATCCTCTCGAGGAATGTGCTCGAAGCTGACTTGTATGCCATTTTTGTTTATTTCTATCAACTCGCGCTTTACTTTAGCAAGGTATTGTACCATGATGGGTTCCCTGGCTTGAGAGTGCCCCAACACTTGGTCTATTATCAACTTGGAGTCCCCACAAACTTTAAGTCGCAAGTCTCCTAACCTCCCTGAGTCATATACTCCTTTCGTTGAGAAATTTTTCCCTATCTTGAACCCAGCCAACAGCGCTTCATATTCTGCGGCATGGTTAGATAGCGGCTGCAGGATTCGGATGACATATCGTACATGGATGCCGTGAGGGCCACTCATAAAAATTCTGACGCCGGCAAGCCCTTGATTTTTGGCCCCATCCACGTGAATCACCCAAAGGTTAGTATAGGTTTCAGAGAAGGGAAGATCTAGCTCCTCTTTCTCTTTCTCAGTCAACTCTGTCAGAGGATCCGGCGTGAAAGTGCACTCTGCGATAAAGTCTGCCAAGATTTGAGCCTTCACAGACGGTCGGGATCGATAGTGCAATCCATATTGTTCAAGTTCAAGGGCCCAAATCAGCATTCTCCCCGAGGATTCGAGTTTTCGAAAGATCCTTTTCAGAGGTTGGTCTGTCAGCACAACAACGGTATGAGCTTGAAAGTATCGGCTCATTTTCCGCGTGGCTTGTATCAACGCAAACGCTATTTTCTCAATACGGGCGTATCTGAGCTCGACATCTTTCAGAATGTGACTCACGAAGTATACAGGGCGGTGCGTGTGATTGTCTTCTCGCACAAGGACCCCGCTAACCACTTCGTCAGCAACCCCAAGGTATAAGTACAGGATATCGCCAGGCTCTGGTCTAGTCAACACCAAGTCAGAAGATAAATATTCTTTTAGTCCAGCGAACGCTCTTCACATTCCACCGTCCATCCGAAGATGGCTTTCTTTCGTATGACCTTGAAAAAGGGGAGGCACCTCTCGCCTTGTTTTGAGATAAATCATCCCAGAGCGATAACACGCCCAGTTAGCTTTTGTATCTCTTTTACAGTCTGAGGAGATATCATGTCTTGAATAATCTTGATCTTTGACGGGTTGGGTTGAATGCCCTTTTGACTGACCACGTAACCCAAAAATTTACCCGTTTGAAAGGCGAACATGCACTTTCGAGGGTTCAGCTTCATTTGATATCGCTTCATTACTTTGAAGACTTCAGCTAGATCAGATAAGTGGTCTTCGAAGCTTTGACTTTTGACCAGTATATAATCGACATACGCCTCTACATTTCGCCCGATCTGTTTTTCAAAGACTTGATTTGTCATTCGCTGGAAGGTGGCTCCAGCGTTTTTCAATCCAAAAGGCATCGTCGTATAGCAATAGGTGGCCTTCGGAGTGATGAAGGCAGTTTTCTCTTCATCCTCCTTGGCCATGGGGATTTGATGGTACCCCGAGTTGGCGTCCAACGAGCTTAAGTATGCATACCCGGCAGCCTGATCAACTAGCTGATCAATTCGAAGGAGTGGGTAACAGTCTTTGGGGCAAGCGTCATTCAAATCTGTGAAATCAATGCACATGCGTCACTCTCCGCTGGGTTTGGGGACCAGAACAGGGTTAGCCAACCAAGTGGGATATTGTACTTCTCGAATAAAGCCAGCATCAAGAAGTTTTACAATTTCCTTCTCGACAGCCGTTACTTTCTCGGCGGAGAAAGCCCGCCGTTTCTGTTTGACCGGTTTTGCATCAGGGTTGACATTGAGTCGATGTTCTGCCACCTCCCACGAGATACCGGGCATGCCAGATGGTTTCCATGCAAACTCTCCTTTGTATTTATTTAACAGTTGGGCCAACTGAAGATTTTCCTCTGTGTTGAGGTTATCGCTAACCAGAAATACGGCTCCGTCTACCCCGCTGACTGGGACGTGAATCATTTTTCTACAGGCTGAGTGCGTTTTTTATCATTTTGCTCATATGGATCCACCGTCACGCATACGTACCTATCGCAACTCTTCTGAGTCATAAGCAAATAGCATTTAGTCGCTAACTTCTAATTTCCTCAGATCGAGACCATACCATCCCAGGATGGGTACTTCAATTTTAGGTGCTTTGCGATATCACTGCTCCAAAGCGGTTGAGGAATGGCCACCCTAATATGGCGTTATAAGGCAGGTTTAGATCTACTACCAAGAAGAGAAGTTCCTCCGACCGCTTGGAGGTATCCTCCTTAAAATACACAGGCAATGTGGTTACTCCGGTCACTGGGATGGGGACTCCATCCACCCCAATAATGGGCTTCTTACAAGGTGTAAGCTCATCGTTCGGACGCTTCATGAGATTGTAAGCTTCCAACGAGAATAGGTTCACGGTACTTCCGTTGTCGACAAGAGTCCTTCTAACTCCATGACTAGCGATAATGGGTGTAACCACTAATGTATCATTGTGGGGATATACCACGCCCTTCTCGTCCTCTTCCGAAAAGGATAATATCATGCGATCCAAGACGCTTATCGCTTCACTTTTGATTGGCACGCCCATTCGTTTCCGCTTATCTCCTGCCGCGGGGGTCAGCTGCGCAGACTCATCAAGGTAAGGTGTGCCCCCAGCGATAATGTTAATGATGGGGATGTCTTCGTCCTCAACGTTAAGAGTTTCTCTATCTCTTCCTGCAAGACCAGCGTCGTTGCCTAGGATACGGGAAGGTGCTGGTCTATTGTCGGCCACCCTGTTCGAAGAGTTACCCTTAGCCTCCTCTCTCGTTTTAACGGCGAATTCTCCCAAATAACCTTCTTCAACTAGGCGCTCTATTGCTGCCTTGAGTTCTCTACATACCTCCGTAGAGTGTCCCTTGGCCTTGTGAAATTTGCAGTAAGCGTTTTCTCTTTTTCCCAAAGTTACCCCCGGCCTCACAGGAGCTGGATAACGGATAGGTAGATTCCGTTGTTCCACTATCGCTAGTATTTCGGCTCTGGGTGGAATGAAAGAAGGAAGGTCTGAGTCATACACCCGTCCTTTTGGGGGATCACCCTGCCGCTGGACTGAGGTGTCGCCAGATTTCCCCTTCAAGGAGTTGCCTCTTCTCTGATTAGAGGTCTTGTGAATGTGATCCTTTCGCTGGGCGTAATCATCGATGAATCGATCCTTAGTTGCGGTGGGAACGGGAGCGTTATGGACTGGAGGCATAGTTGGCGGCATGTTTCGAATCATATCCCTATTCTCTTCCTCTTCCATCCTTGCATAGTTGTGGGCTTTCAGCCTTAACGCATCTAAAGTTGCAGGAGGATCCACCATTAGAGCATCTCTAAGCTTCCCATAATATTAGTTTCGCTTTAAGGCTTCGATAGCAAAATCAATTGTTACTCCTAGCGTAAGCGACATCTCGGTGTCGAAATAATGGAGGAAGCTCCTTAAAGATTCCTGAGGTCTTCTATGTAGGTCGAACAAGGCAGCGACAGACTTCCTAATAGGGACTGCAGTACTGAATCGGCTTCTGAATTTGGATTCCAGCTGGGAAAAACTGTCAATAGACCCACCAGAGAGACCCTCAAACCACAGACGCGCAACCCCTGACAGGGTCATAACAAATATCTGACACAAAGCAGCGTCATTATGGGTCTGAAATTGCACAAAGTCCTTCACCTTGTTAAGGTGAGAGATACGATCCCTAGTGCCGTCATAGGATTCTGAGGGGAGCTTCACATGTCTGCTGACCCTGTGGCGTCTTATGCGCAGGCTAAAGGGGTGTCCAGAAGTATCATCGAGAATTTCACACGTATGCCGGGGTGGGGATACCTCCAAATGATGCCTATGATCTCTCGGATCTCTGATATGATGTCGCCTGGGAGTCGGACTGTGACTCCTTGGTTACCGAGTTCGATGTCTCCTACTGCTGGATCTTTCACTCCTTCCAGGAGACATGTCCCTATCATTTTCATTTCTCCTTCTATCCCAACGACCTCTATCCTCCTCATGCCATTGCCGCTCCTCTTGAGAAATAGGAAGTAAAGGCACTTGTGGTATGTACGGCTCCACTGTCCTATGAGCAATCTGTACAAGACTGACTGGCGCACTCAACGCGGGCAGCATCAATGAGATATTCGCATGCAGCGGGGACGATAGTGGTCTTTCTGTAATGATGGATGGAGTGAAAACTAATTGAGATGCCACGCCTGACCCAGAAGCAGCAGGTGTATATCTGCTAGCCAATTCTGTTAAGTGGTCCAGTTGAGCACGAAGGGCTAAAATCGAGCTCGTGAAAGGGTTATTTGCGCTATCCACCACGGATCCCCCTGACTGAGGAGGAAAATGACTGCGCCTCGCTATTTGGGACAATGGAGTATACGGTTGTAACACAAACGTTCCCGTTGTTTGTTCAAGAGAAAGATCTGACATTCCAGGAGGAATTTCTTGCACCGAGGTGGAAGCATCAGAAGTGGCGAAGGCGAAGAGTCGTCTGCGGGTATCAAATGGAAGACTAGAGGACTGAGTCAATGAAGGATCTGAATCAGAAGCCATAATCTTCAAATTTCCAGAAGAATAGAGCTTGGCTATTAAGGATGCTCACTTAATTAAAATCAAAACTCTCAATGAAAGCACCAATTTGATAAGATTCGAGTTTCTGTGGGGGCGGAGTGAGGATTATGGCTATCCAGAATCACTGTGGCTGCAGTCCGTCGTACCTGCAAAGCGCCGGAGGGGAGCTCCGGCGTAGACACTTCGGTGCTTAAGTTAGTATGGCTATGAAATTCTGCAGAGATTTTAGTAGAGAATTTGCTCTTACCTTAGATCTAGAATGAGGTGGTATTTATAGGCAGAAGAGAAGGCATTACACTAGGGGTGTGCGTTATCGAAGGGAGATAACGCCCAGAATGATGTCACCATGCGTCAGAGGGACAAGATATCGCTGGCGAGGTATCGCCCATAAGAGGTTGTCGGCCTTCCTGGGATAGGATGACGCCGTGTGGGTACCCCCCCCCCCCCCCCCCGCGCTGATGTCGACTATCTCAGGGTCCAAGGCTCATCGCAGGCGGTAGTCAAGTGCCGGCGTAAGTCAATGTCTATAGGGATCTGTCCTGGATTTCAGGTGAGTTGACGAATGTACCCTTGGTATTTCATCGATTGTTATCAATTTCCCTCCTCAAAAACCACTCGGACGTGTTTGCATGGTCATACGCCAATATGCTAGGTCTTGATCCCGGGATAGTTGAGCATCGCATCCCGTTGAAGCCTGAGTTTAAACCTGTCCAATAAAAAATTGAAGAAAATCATCCAAAAATGGTGGTCACTCACAGAGATTGGCATGACATGCTTCCTTTCGCACTGCATGCTTACCGGATAGCAACCCGTACGTCCACGGGGGCAACTCCCTACTCGTTAGTCTACGACATGGAAGCCATAATTCCTCTTGAGGTAGAAAGCTCTTCTCTCAGAATCCTAGCATAATCAGAAGTAGAAGAATCGAATTGGGCAAGAGTGAGGTACGAGAAGTTAAACCTTGGCCGCTATCTGTCATGCGCAATTGTATCAGCAAAGGATGGCCAATGCTTATAACAAGAAAGTGCGATCTCGCAAGTTCAAGACTGGGGATTTAGTGTTGAAGAAGATTCTCCCTCATCAGGAGGCTAGTCAAGGAAAGTGGGCCTCAAAGTATGAGGGCCCGTATTTAGTTAAAAGTGCATTCTCGGGGGGGTGGGGGGTGGTGTGCCCTAATGCTAACCAACATGGATGGAGATGGCCTACAAAGACCGGTAAATACTGATGTCGTCAAGATATACTTCGCCTAAAGTGTCGCGAACCGTGCATCTTGCCGAATCAAAGACATAGGGTTTTATCATGACAATACCGCTCAAATGTTTATCCTGAAATCAATAAAATGAGTTTTTTCAGGAGATGCTTGTTATTTTAAAACTTTTTTCTCCTTTTTCTTAAACTTGTGAGATGACAAAAGGAGGCATGGCATCGGTGGCTCCCAAGGAGTAATTCAAGACATAAGACACGACACTTAGACTAACGCCACTAATCAATCTTAAAGTTTTGCAGGAACATAATGTCTCACACCTCATCCCATCATCGCGATAGGGCCAGGGAATTCCCCCCTCATAGCAGCTCCTGAATTGCCGCAGCAGGCCGCCTTAAAGATCGAATTAGGAAAGTTTTTAAAAACCAGTCACCATCTAAATTAAAAAATTATTTTTCCTCACAGTACTACCAGCACATCTTGCAACCGAATGCATAAAGGGAGATCATCCCGCAAAGCTATCATCTGATCATCGAGAGGATTGTCTGAGCCTGTAACACTATTCAAGAATTTAAAGACTACCCACCGTCAGAATTCAGCAATACTATTATCCAATTTGAGCGAGGACTGAATGCTGGACCAAAGTCACAAAGCCCATCCTATGCCGGCCGAGCTGTCAGAATGCTAGTGGCATAGGTTCCCCTCCCCATTCGCCTATTTGGAGGAGTTCACCATCAAGACGTCACAGGTTGCCAAGCGCCCTTTGCATGCAGAACTCCTGGAGAAGAAGCACGACGAAAAGTTGTCCTCCCCGGACCACAATCAACATACTTAATGTTGTCTCGTTCAAGAAGTTTCTCAACGTCCGCACCATGATCAACACAATAAAGATCAATCCTTTAATTTGTGGGCCACTAACTGCTGACTGACGGTGATCGCATTCACTTGTTTTATCCACAATCCCTTGCTGCAAAAAGTATCAGAACTCCTCTTTGAAGAGGGACAACCGGACTGCAAGTATCACTTATGCCAAGACGGGAATTGCGGCAAAGCATCTAAAGCAAAGCCATCATCAACCAACGTCCGATGCAAGTCACAGCGCGGTGACCCGCGGATGGCCCGTCCAAAAGGGAGAGCTTAAAACTTATCAATCGCATTACTTTTTCAAAAAAAATAGTCTTTCATTTACTCCTCATTCTTCTCGCCTTATCTTTTTCAGAAACTGTGTCACCCCCATTGTTGCCTGCGTAAGACTGGTAAGCAGACGCCCTTGCAGCCCCGCTGCACACTTCGGGGACAGAAGATTTTCCCCTTATCCCCAAGCAATCACGAAGCAAATTAGCGAAGGTCCGGCAATGGCCAGTAAGCAAATAAAAAAAATGCGGATCTCATCCTCACCCCGACCTAGATCGGCGGTTCCCGCAAAGCATATGAAAAAGAAACCAATCAATCAGCATCTAAGCAAAGCATTCCTGAACTGGGACCACACCCTAGGCGCCCCCGAAAAGTCGGGCTAAGGAAAGGGAGAATCCCTAAACTTATGTCATTTTTGTTTTCAAATCGATTTTCCTTTTCTACTCCGTTGTCCCCTTTTCATTTCGTAGGGACTCGAAGCATCCCACTGTCATTCGCATAAAGCTTATGGAAGACGCCCTCGCAGCCCCGCTGCACATTTCAGGGGAGTCCATCTTTCTTCCCCCTTATTTAAATTTATTTTCGTTCCTACTCACTTTGTTAGCTTTAAATTGCGTACGGTCGTCTGGCCCACTGGGGGCAACCCTTTAGATTCTCGTCGGACTCTTGCAAATAAGTCGTCCCCCGCGTCCGAACTTTACACTATCAATCAATCAAAAAATCCTTTTTTAGCCCGGCTAGAACAAAAAATCCATACTACTCGCATAACATATTCATGCATTGCATAGGTCGGGGATGTTCAATCCCTCTGTTAAATAAGGCATCCATCAAAATTACATATCATACATGATCTTACTTGCTTGCTCTTATATCCATGATTTGCTCAGACGTAAGCAGTCACAGACAAATCCCGGTAAGCATTTTCGAGCCATCGCCCCTTATCCTTCATGAGTGTAAGGGCCTGACTAGGTACTAGTTGAATTCACATAATATCCAGGGTACATGTGTAATTAGATATGGGATAGCAATAAAATGACGTGGGACTTTTACGATCTTCTCCATTTTTTCGTTTCTTCCTCCTTTCCACCACATATGTCATCACTCCTAAAAAACCTTCACTATCACTCACACCCCGGGAGCCAAGGAGCAGTTTTCAGCTAAGATTGCTAGCCGGAAGTAAAAAGCACGCCAAGTTCAAGTTCACGATGAAGGAGACAGAAAAGGTCACCGAATGATCGCTAAGAACCATCACCGAAGAGAGACCAAAAACCCAAAGATAAAGGCCGAGGCCTTAAGCCAGAAGGGGAAGAGATCAAGACAAAGGTTGTGCTTGCTCTGCTTTGATGCATTTCAAATAAAAAAAAGGAAAAAAAAAGAGAAAAAAAGAGAAAACAAAAAGAAAAAAAGAAAAAAAAAGGAAAAGAAAAGAAAAAAAGAAAAAGAAAAGAGAGAAATGCTCAAAGACGTCTAAAAAAGGAAAAAAACACACACAACAATCAAAGCAAGCACAACCCAGGGACAACTAAGCTCAAGAAGTCTCGAGGAAAACATCCCTCTAGTGAAAACTCGAGAAGAAAAGGGCCCAAGGCCAACTCAAGTAGTAAATCTCGAAAAGAACAGCGACAACACTCCCTAGTGAAGACTCGAGAAGAAAAAGGGCCCAGAGCCAACTCAAAGAATCTCGAAGGAAACATTCCCCAGTAAAGACTCGAGGAAAAGGCCCCTGGCCAAACGAAAAAGCAACATTCCCAGCAAGGGTCCAACAACTCACGCACTCTGTCAAGAAAGCATCCCAGTAAAGAAACGAAAGAACTTGCGTGCCTCGCCCTCATCAGGGCCAATCGACAAAGCGTCACTCATCAAAAACCTTCAAACTCATCAGAAAAGCACATCTTTACTAAAACAAGCTTCTTTCCGGACATTTCATGTCCTTTCATTATTTTCTGTGAAACTCCCATCGATTGTTAGAATGCCCATGCATGTGCATCTTCATTTGAAGTCTATTCACTCGGATTGACATTGAGATTTGAAAATTATGTACCATGTTAGTTGCATCTTTATGAGCGTAAAACACTTAACGTTGTTTCAGAGGGTGAGTTCAAACACTAATATCAGGTGAGGATTGCTTACGGTTGCAAATTGTGGGAAAGTCTTGTCCTTGGGGTCGTTACCTCCTGAACAAGATGTAGATGCATTCTAGGTTCGTATCAAGGCCGCTGGTAACAAAAGCATTTCTCACCTCCCAGAGTGATCATTTGAATTTTTATCCTCTTAGAGTGACATCATACATTCCCTCCTCCTAGAGTGATAACATCTACGTTTCGTCCTCCTAAAGTGACGATTAGTTTATTTCTGCACCCCGCGTCTTCTCCTATGGGATTAACGTCATTTAAATATCCGCATTTTACATTTCCTCCTCCCAGAGTGACAACTTTATATTTCCTCCTCCTAGAGTGACATCATGCATTTTTCTCCTCCCAGAGTGACATCATGTGCATTTCCTCCTTCTAGAGTGACCGTAGTTTAATTTCCGCATTTCACATCCTCTCCTACGGGATTGACGTCGTTTACATTCCTGTACTGCATTTCCTCCTCCCAGAGTGACATCATGCATTTTTCTCCTCCTAGAGTGACATCATTTGTATTTTCCTCCTCCTAGAGTGACATCATTTGCATTTTCCTCCTCCGAGAGGGACGTCATTAGGACAAATCATTCATATTTCTGCGGATCGCGCATTATCCTCCCGAAGCAACGTCCGTTACATGTCAAACGCTTATCCCCCCAGTGGAGTCGTCATTTATATTTTCGTAAAATTACCTTCCATTCCTGTCAGAGTAGCTGTCATTTACATTTTCTGCAACTTATGTTTCTCTCAATGTCCGAGTAGATCTAAGTTTACATCTTTGCAGGACATCCGATCAAAACCTTTCTCCTCCCAGAGTAACAACAACGAATCTATCTCCTCCCAGAGTGACATCAACAGCTTACCTCCTCTTAGAGTGACAGCATCAAATTTCCTTATCACCGAATAACCCCATCAAAAGCATACCTCCTCCCAGAGTGACATCTATGACTTATCTCCTCCCAGAGTGACATCATCAAATTATACCTCCTCCTAGAGTGACATCAAATTATATCTCCTCCCAGAGTGACATCAACGAATCCTCCTCCTAGAGCGACATCAAATTATATCTCCTCCCAGAGTGACATCTATGACTTATCTCCTCCCAGAGTGACATCATCAAATTATACCTCCTCCTAGAGTGAAATCAACAATTATCTCCTCCCAGAGTGACCTCTACGACCTATCTCCTCCCAGAGTGACATCATCAAATTAGATCTCCTCCCCGAGTGACATCAAAAGCATACCTCCTCCTAGAGTGACATCAACAAACTTACCTCCTCCCAGAGTGACATCATCACGGTAATATTAAGGTAAGACCTGCTGTGTCGCCAAAATTCGGATATGTGGGAACAACCGTCTTTACTGCTTATCAATATTTCGATAAGACAGTAAAGAGGGGGCAACTGTTGATACCCGAATTTTGACGCCATTTTTAATTAAATTTAGCATTTCTGTTTTTTACTCAACTTACTATCATTTTTAATTAATTTACTGTTGTTAGTATTTTTAAGTTCTCATCGCATTTTTATCATCGTCAGCGTTCGAAATCGCATTTTTATTTTTTCGTCACGTATTTTCATTATTATTGTTATTATTATTTTTAGCCTTAAAAATCACATTTTTAATTATCCGCTAGTCATTTTCTAGTTATTTCTTCATTTTAGGTCATCGCATGAAATTTAGGATTTTTAGTATTTTATCACATTTTTTAGCATTTTATTTTTTTATTATTATTTTTGTTCGAGCTTTTATTGGACCCGAGAAAGTTCGCTCGGACAATAGCTCAAACGCGTAATGTTTTCCATCAACTAGTACCTGCTCTTTTTTCATTCACGCTAACCAACAGCGTTTCGCGTAATTTTCGTCATAACGTCATTTATTTTTCGTCCGAACATTTCATGTTTTCGAATGAGAAAATAAACACGTTAAAAGAAAAATTCTCGTCATTCGCTGTAGACGGTTAAACTCGTCTTATTTTTCCCTACGCGCTGGCACTTTCGGCTAGAAAATTTGGAATGTTTGTTCGCAAAAATGGCTCGAGGCCATTTAAATAAACTTAAAGGGACTTTTGATCATCACCGTTGATCTGGTTGACAAAGGAAAGTCAACTAGATCAACGGGATGGGATTTAAGGTGCATGGTGCACATTCACCGTAGGAGCGACGGGGCAGCGGAGTAAGCCACCGAGCTGCTTGCTCCCGTCGCTTCCTGTCCCTTCAAGCCATCACCTCCACGCCTAGCCTCGCCACCTCACGACCCCTAGCTCCGCCACCTCAACGTCCGGCCACCACGTGCAGCCCTCGCGTCCCGCCATCCACGCGACTTCGGCCTATAAAAAGGCCACTGCCCTCAACGTTTTTCAACACGAATTCACACTCAAGCATCTGGCTTCTTCTCCCTCTTGACCGATAGCTCATGTAGAGCATCAGTCGCCTTTAGTTCAAGCATTCCAGTAAGCATTTCTTTCAAGCTTTTTTTCCTTTGTTTTGCTGCCTTTTCTTTCTTTAATTGTTTGATTGCGTTTTTGATCAAATAAATTTCTTATTTTTATGTCAATAATTCATATGCATGTTGTAAATTAAATACATGCTTTTTAATTTGTTAAATCGTTAGATAAATCTTGCGAATTAATTAGTTTTTGGTAATTATCATTTTTGTCATTTTTTCGAAATTAAACTCGGTACGGTTTAAACCGAGATTCAAGGTTCGTACGGTCGGGAAGCCGTCGAGGAGACGAGCATATTAGTACGAATGTTTTTCATTTCGGCCACTGGTGGACGGAGCTTGGCCGCCGGCAATGGCGCCGGCGACCAAGGCTTAGAGATGATGAATAGTGCAATAATGGGCTTGGCCCACGCGGAAGAAGGAAGAAAGGTGATGGGCTTGGCCCATCACCATTCTTTTTATTTCCATGGGCCAGGAACAATTCCTGGTCCATTTCTTTTGTTTTTTTCAAATTGGGCCCAACCCGTTTTCATTTTTTCCGGGATCTCGGATCGCGTTTTCGTAAAAATATTCGTATGTTTCGTATGACTATTTTTCGTACTCTCACTTTAAAATTTTGTACCTATCAACTGTTTAATTTCTTTGCACTTTAATTTTCCGCAATTTAAATTCAGTCATTTAATTTACCGCCTATATGGTCGGTCGTATTTTAATTCTCGCAAATATCAACTACTTTAATTTTTTGCAATATCACTTGTTTAATTTTCTGCAATATCAACTATTTAATTTCCTGCAAATCAACATTTTATTTTCTGCAAATCAACAACTATTTATTTTCTGCAAATCATCAATCATTTTATTTTCTACAAATCATCAACTGCTTAATTTTCTGCAAATATCAAATCTTTGATTTTTCGTCAAATCATCATTTAATTTCTCGCACTTATCAATTCTCATCATTTAATTTTTCGCACTTATCAAATCATCATTCAATTTCTCGCACTTATCAACTGTCATCATTAAATTTCTCGCACTTATCAAATCATCATTTAATTTCTCGCATACATCAAATCATCATTTAAATTTTCACACGCATCAAATTATCATTTAAATTTCTCGCACTTATCAACTGTCATCATATAAATTTCTCGCATGCAAAACATCATTTAAATTTTCCTGTACTCATCAAATCATCATTTAAATTTTCGTACTTATCAAATCATCATTTAATTTCTCGCATGCATCAAATCATCATTTAAATTTTCGTATGCATCAACTGTTATTTAAATTCTCGCATTCATAAATTGCTTATTTATTTTTCGAGCTATCATTATCACTCTCACTTTTTAGGTTTAAAATTCAAGCTTCGCTCGAAAGTACGCCTTTCGTTCCCTTTTATTTATTCAATACTTTCCGTAAATATTAATCGTACGCATGATATATAGAATTGCTAGAATTTAAAATCAACCCGCATGAACAACTTGTTTAAAGACTCGCTTAAAATTCCATGTTCATTTGATTTTTAATTTCCGCTTATATTGACTGCATATATTTAGTGGCTTCGATCCCACATCAGTTTATCATTTCAAAACCTCTCATTTAATCTGTACTCTGTTAAGCTATCCATGATAGAATCACGTAGTAATTAATGTAATCATGCATAGTCCGATGATTAAATAGAGGGCGCTCATTCGGTCTTACGGAAAATTCAGTCCCATCACGCTACGGTCAGGTATAATCGATCGGTCTTGAAAATGGTAACCCTGTCCGAAAAGAATTTTAAAACAGTAACCACGTCCAACGATTAATTATTCCTGAACGGTCCCGATCATGAAAAAGACCAAAGTGACGATTCCTCTGAGGACCCCCTTTCAAAACGCATTTTTATCAAAGCACTTTTAAACACCTCTCTTATCAACCGGTAACCATTTTTGGATGTGACTCGTGTGCCTAACACCTTCCCAAGTCCATAATACGACCCCGAACCTTTGTCTTGGGTTTAGACCCCTTTTTTGAGCCTTTAGTTTTTTATTTATTTTATTTTTTATGCCATGATGATTAGGTTCCCTAAGCCTAGAGACAAAATTAGGGTGGCGACTTCATTGCATGTTGCGAGGCGTCCTACGCCGAGCATCGTAAGGTCTCAGATTCGTTGTATACTCGCGAATATTTTTTATTTTCGAGGCGCGACAATAATTATCAATTAAAGAAAGAATGCGTTCGATCCATGGTCCGAGGAAATTTATTTAGGACCGATAGAAGTTCGAACAAAAAGACAGTAAAAACACGAAAAAACTAAAATGACACGAAATGGTACAAAATATTAAAATAAATAGCCAAAGATCGAAAATCGATAGAATTTCGATTTAAACGGGCTAATAATGTGATGAACGATAAAAGTGCAAAAAATGCGTCAAAAATCGAGTAGCAACAGGGTTGATTGCTTAAATTAATTATTTGGGTTGATTGCTTGAATTAATTATTTGGGTTCATTGGTTAAATTAGTTGTTTGAACAATTAATTTTTTTTCCTAAGGAAATTTCCGTATAAATTGTTTTTTTTAGTTGAATGTTTTAGTTATTTGGGTTGATTGCTTGATTAATCTAGGCGAACAATTAAATCTATTTTTTCTTACGGAAATTTCTGTAAGAATGGTTTTTTTAGTTGTTTGGGTTGATTGGTTAAATTAGTTGTTTGAATAATTAATTTCTTTTTTTCCTACGAAAATTTCCGTCGGAAAGGTTTTCAAATAAAAATTATATGTAATCAATTCAAAATTGTGAATAGATGAGTGATCGAGATCGATTTGATAGATCACATGGTAATGACCATACTTCTACTAGAGGTCATGCTAGAGGTAGTAGAGCGCATGGTAGTGATAGTATAGGCGCCGATAGAGATAGTGGGGGTGGTAGAGATTTCCGAGGTAGTACAGAGGACACGGATTCTAGAGGGGTATCTCACCGTCTCGCTGAACTATTCGCGGGTTGCTGTCCACATCGGGGTTCAGATGTACAGTCTCCATTGCCATGAGCCCATTCTGGATCTTCCCACGACTCGGGAGAGGGTATCGATTCATCATTGTCGCAGTCACATCAGTAGCGGTATCATCAGACACAGGGTCTTGATGATATGATGGACTAGGATCCCATTCAGCCCCCTCCACATCACTGCCCTCAATAAGCCCCACACAGTGATCAGTCGGCTGGGCCCTCAAATACAGAGCTTGATCATGATCTTGACTATGTCCCCATGGACGAGGATGTTATTCCTACTGAGCCTATAGGTCTCCCGATCATTAGGGTGAGAGATGATAGGTAAATAAAAAATGGCACTAGTCAATATACTATATCTTTTATTATAAAATGTTGATATTAAAAGTTAATTTATTTCTGTTGTGATTGTTCTATATGCAACCTCATCTACGACGCCAGCTTGCAGGAGATCACTCTTGCGTTGAAAAGGTGGTTCACTACTGCAGTCCATTCTTGGAATGAGTTTGGATCGAACACTGTCGACCAGTTGTGGAATGAGTTCAGTGTACAGTCATCTTTTTTAACTTCTAAATTATTTTCCCTTAATATTTTTTATTTACATGCATATTATAATTACTTAGTGTTAATTGTCACTAATAATTTTCCTTTATTGCAGACAAAGTTGCAGTGGGTCACGTCTATTACAGATAAGGTCAGACACTTATGGAAGAAGGTTTCCGCAAGCCGGTTTAAGGACACGATGTACGGATGACGGGAGGAAGTATGGGACCTTCCTAGAGGCGAAGCAACACAAATATCCAGAGGGTGTGACACGAGAAGTATGGGGACACTTGTGCGACTATTGGTCAACCCCGAAGTTCCAAGCGATATCTCAAAGGAATAGAAGGAACCAGTGGAGTGTTGCAGAGGGGCAAGAAAAAGCCTTTGGCACTCACACGGCAGGCAATAGAGGCTTCAGAAAGACTGTTGAGATTCTAGTAATATGTTGTAACTCTTTCTTCTTTTCAATTTTCATTCCTGTGATGAATTTAGTAGTGTACTTAATTTAATTATTTTTTGTCAAATTAAGGTTTTATTTGGAATGTTGTAGGAGAAGAATATGGACGAGTCTCAGGGTGGTCCAATTCTTTGTTACACTGTTTATGACCACACCCATATCCTGAAGAAACATCCTGAGAAGAAATATGTCAACCCTAGGGGTGAAGCTTGCATTGTAAGTAATACTATAATTTTATTATTTGTACTTATTAAATTGCAAGTGATGTTTATATCTTAATTTTATTATTTGAATATTTTTTACTAATTTTTTCATATAATTCTTAACTAATTATGTAAATTTCAGAAAAAGTATAAGGAGGGTTATTCAACTTAGTATTCTGATGCAGCTGAGAAGCCTGTTGCGGACCTGAAATTGCATCAAGAAGCATTTGGTCAACCTAGAAGAAATCGCATGGTCATTTGCCAACTTCATGATTTTATGACACTAGTCAAACCACATATCCATCTGGTGTGTTTTAATACCATCGCTTACTTTACACTATTGTTTTATGAATTTTTGATGTAATGTATACATTATTCTTTGAAACAATAGAACCTGGCTCGTCTTCTTCTTGGATACCTACTCAGGACGAAGTGAACCGCTGTGTTAAAGAACAAATTGAGTAGGGGATTCAGGAAGCAAAGAGTTAGTATGAGGGAAAAATTACTAAGATGCAGGAGACCATGACTAAGCGGCAAGTTCAGATGCAAGCCATGATGAGGATGTTGACGGAAGAATAGGAGAGGCAAATGGCGCAACAGACTCTTGAATTTTAGGCGATGATGCAGGCCAAATTTAATAGGCAAAGGGCGATCCAACAACTACCTCTTGAGCCTGAATCTGATGATCATGAAGGCTAGAGTGAATAACATTTCAAGTGATAATTTTTGTAAGACTTTTTTAGTATATTTACTTAATTAAGTTTCAGTTTTCTAGCATATAATTATGAACTTTAAATTTATGTGTAACTAAAAGATTTTCATTTATACGATTTAATTAGTATTATTAGTGTTAGTATTATTTATTACTAATATTATTATTAATAATTATTTTAATATATAGTATTAATGCTAAATTATTCATATTATAAAAATCTGAAGAAAAAAAACAAATATTTCGTCGTTTTCGACAAACAAAGTCGTCGTAAACTTTCAAGCTGTTTCGGCCGCTTTGTCTGTCAAAAGCGTCAAAGGTCAAACACTTTCGAGGGAATAACGGTCGAAATAAACTAAATACTTTCGACGACCTTCTCTTCAAAACGCTATGGAGATAAAATGTTTCGACGGAAAAGGCGGTCGAAAATAAGCTAATGCGACGAGCATGTTTCGATGCACTTTCCCCAGTAACCTATGGAGACGAAATTATCGACAGAGGCCTTGGTCGATAAAGGCTTCTCCTTTGTTTAATGGATGGCCGTCAAAAGTGGTTTTGCGATAGATAACGAGGTCGAAATTGAATCACAATTTGGACCGAGTTGGCCATCGAAAACTAGTGCCAACTCGATCCCCAACTTTTGATGGACGTTTCTTTTGACCACTATCTCTATCGCAATTCCCTCGTATAGTATTTTCGTCAATTATTTCCGTCGAAAAGTAGGGTGTTCAACGAACCATTCAACGACAACAGGTAGTCGTCGAAATGAGTGATTTTCGATGAGATTTCATTGGTTTTTGATGGCTTAGTGCCGTCGGAATCAGACAATTTTTTTTGTAGTGTCCTTTCCTTTGAGATTGTATATGTGCTTCTGGAAGTCGTCAACCTTTTCACTTCAGCTCCCAGGTGTGTTGCCTAATACAATTGGGTTGCGTCATTCTCCGTTTGCAACTATGATGGTTGAGATGGAGATAGATCAAGATTTTGAGACTTACTGCTCCGCTACATTTGGGCGACATTTTCTTCCTTCCTTGAGTCCCAATTTACGTCAAACAGTCAAAAATATTATAGAAACGCAAAATGTAATTTCTTCGTATAATACTCCAAGTTCAAGTGCTTAAGTGAAATAGTAAGGTTCTGTAATATAACCGTAAATGTTTGCAATTTAATTTGTTAAGCATCGTAAGAGTAATAATTAGTTAGAGAAATATAACGAAAGTTATACTAATAAAATGACTCAAACCTATACTAGTAGAAGATGAGTCACATTAGCTCTAGCCAAATAAAATAAACTAAAAGGGATAAGTCTAAAATTGGCACCTGCACTTGTATTGATTGAGACATTTGGCACCTCTATTTGTAAAACGGTTTAAAAGGCACCTGCACTTGAAACATATAACACATTTGGCACTCCTCACGCACACCGTTGGCCGTCCACCGTTATATGCTGATGTGGCATGCAACATGGCTTGACACATCATCAACATGATGACATGGCATGCAACATCAGCATATGTTAATTAAATTTTCTTTTTCTTTTTCTTTTCTTTCTTTTTCTTTCTCTTCTTCTTCCTCCCTTCTTCTTCCACGACACCAAAGATTCCACCACTCCTTACTGCTGGTTCTGTTTTGCCGCCGATGCTGGAGGAAGAAGATGGTTTGATTGCTGGGTGTAATTTAATCGTTGGTTGGGTTTAATTTAATTGTTGGTTGGTTTAATCTTTGGTTTGAGTTTAATGTTAGTAGTTTGAGTTTAATGTTAGTATGGATTAATTTGATGCTGGATTGAATTGCTGCTGGGTTTAATTTCCATTTGGTTGAATTGTTGGCTTGGATCGAATTGTTGCTGGTTCGTTAGTGGCACCGGTGATCGAAGGAAAGAAACAGAGTCAGGTTTGGTGATGAATGGATTTGGGTCGTGATGAACGAATCCGGGTTGCTGATGGAGGGGATGTGTTCTTGAGCTTACCGGCGCAGCTAGGAAGAGGTGGGGTGTTGGGAGTAACCAATGTGCATTTGACAGATGAGGAGGTGCAGCGGCTAAGGGACTCGGCTAAAACAATTCTGGAGGTGCAGAGTCAGTTGGGGCTTTGAAGGATTTAATGGATTATGGAAATGTCAATTTATGAGCTTGCAGTTTGTAGAATTTCCACTCTCTATCCTTATCCTAGTTAGTTAGTTAGTTTTCCTTTGGATTCAGTCTGAATAAATCCCTTTACTTTCAATGTTGCAATCCGGATTGGTCCATTTTTGAGCAATTGATCAATGAATCAAATGGTGGTTGTTGATTAATTGATTTTAATTGATTGGGAGGAGGATAGGAGTAGGGTTGGTGGCTGGTTGCCGTGGAAGAAGAAGAGAGAGAAAAGAAGGAAAGAAAAAGAAAAAGAAAGTTTAATTAACATATGCTGATGTGGCATACCATGTCATCATGTTGATGATGTGTCACGCTACGTGACATGCCACATCAACAGATAACGGTGGACGGCCAATGGTGTGAGTGAGAAGTGCCAAATGTGTCATATGTTTCAAGTGCAGGTGTCTTTTAAATCGTTTTACAAATAGAGTTGCCAAATGTTTCAATCAATACAAGTGCAGGTGTCAATTTTAAACTTATCCCAAACCAAAACATGGTAAGTGGCAAGGAAAGAAAGACGAGAAATACAAGTGGTTCGAATCTACCTAATTTTATTTTTAATTGTTCAATTTTTTTGTACCCATTTCTTGTTTTGTATTTTATTTTTAATTTTTTTTTCCAAATTGAATTAGGAAAGATGTTTAAATAATGATTGATGGTGAAATTGATGTTAGAATTTCAATTAATTGCGACTAGATTGATTAATTTTCAAAACAAAAAAATGATGATGCATGTAACTTATGGATAGGGGCGGAATTAGAGGGTGGTTAGGGTGGACCCTCGCCCCCTAAATTTTTTAAAAGTTTCAATTAGGTTTTTTTATAAAATACTCCTATTTTATTTGTCAAAAAATCTATATCCCCTCCTTTAAATTTTATAAAGTTTCTAATATAGTCCTTAACTTCTTATATTTTCTAATTCTTATTCAAAAGTTCTATACTTAACTCTTAAAATCTAATTGGACTTTAGGAAAAAATTAAAATTTAATTTTACTTTCTAATATTAATGATAAATAAATCAAAACTTCTTTGATATATTTTATTAATTTATAATTTTTTAAGATGGTTTCTAAATATTCTATATATGTCATTTTTTATATTATAGAATAAATAAATAAATAAATATATAATTTTTCTACCAATATTGGTTGTGGTCAAGTGGTTGACTTGTCCACCCTTAACCAAGGTTTCGAGTTTGATTCTTATGAATGAAAAAAATCATAATGGAAGAGTCGCCCCTTTTTGGAGGCTCGACACTTCTCGAACGGGTTTATACCCAAGAAAATAAATACAATTTTTCTATGTTGTACTATGTGGTCCCTGAAAAAGATTAGCATAGTTCCGTCTTAATTTCGGCCCTCCCTAACTATTTTTCCAAGCTCCGCCCCTACACATGCATGCCTTAAAATGGTAAATTGAGACTTTGAATTTGTTGATTGATTCCCGGCTAAAGGTAGAATTTTGGGAGAAAATGGTAAAAGATGAATTGATGATGATTGGAGTAGAAAGATGAGTTGTTTGGGTGTTTGTAGAGCAATTGTTGTGTTGTCTTATTTTTGCGTTTTTTCGAATTGGAGAAGAAAAGAAAGCTTGAGGTTATTTTTGTCAGATTTTCGTGGCTGGTTCATGGTTTATTGAAACTAATCCATCAGGCACCCATGAACCCTTCGTTTTTGGGTGATTTGATAATATTGCTGATTTTCGTGGTTGAGTTCATAGCTATTGTGGTAAACCATGAAACTGCCCGTGAGAGTTTTACTTGAATGTTTAGCGAAGAAAATGATTGAATTTGTATTTGTGAATTAATTACTATAAGTGTGATATGATTCATGGTTATACGTGATGTTTTAATGCAATGGTTTGCAATCCCTTACATGTGTTCTTGGATTAAGTGATATTGATTTTGTGTGTATGGTTGACTAGGATCCTGTGATGGTCGTACGAGTCCTAGACATTATTTAGCGGGTTTTAGCGTGTTGCTATCTAGGTGAGTAGATTATTTATATTGCGTATTATCTATTGTACACCGTTCCCTTGAATATTCCGTGGGGTGTATAATGGTGTCATTTGATGGTTACTAGGTGGAATGAGAAGCACTACGGTGCGGTGAAATGAGATGATAATTTCCTTGTTATATATATTATTTGATTATGTTGGTTATTGCGGGTGTGAATGACCGAATTTTTTCATGGTTGCGATTGATTCGCGACTGTTAGTACGTGTGGATTTGTTCTCTTTTTCAGGTATTACAATACATGGTTGCGAGGTCTCTTCCCCTCATAACTATGCCATATGATGTCATGTGAGTCGGGTGTTATGTCACCGGTCAACGATGTGCTTGTTATCACCATCTTTCTAGGTTGTACCGGTGTCATGTCACAGGTGTACTTATGACATGTCTTTATTGTAACATTGTGATATAACTTTGTTGTTGGAACAAGTTATTGTATATGATGTTGAACATGTATGTGTTGGCTAGCTGGGTATGCTAGGGTACTTAATGTGATTGGTGTTGGAAGGTTACACCGGTAATGGTATATGATGTTAGTATCGTTCGTGTGAAATCGGGTCATGTTGAACTTGTGATGTTTATTCATTTGTATAAGCTCTCCAAGTGGAACCTGTGTACTGTATAATGTATAGCGTTTTGTCACTTGTTTTGAGGAGAAGCCTTATTCATGTTAGTTGAGCAGTGATGGTGTTTGTTGGTTCCGTTGTAGGCGATATTAGTTGAATAATTAACTACTAATGGACAATTTATATTATGGGATGGTCTTCTTGAGATGCACTACACCCAATTCTTAGGGCCTAATAATAAAGTTGGACCTCATTTATATTATGGGATTGAGAGCTTGGGCTTTGGCACATTTTGACTGAATCAATTACCAAAACTTAACATTAATAAAAGTTGGAGTAATTGTTCCAACATTATTACGTTTTGTATTCATGTTAATTGAAGCTAGGCGTAAAGAAGACCGCAATTGTCCAGATTCAATGATAAATTTATAATTATTGTGAAGATAATGCATACATGATTTGTATCCTACACACAACACAGAGCTTAGGCACTTGGCAAGAAAGTTTTCGTATTACACACTACGCATACATACCGACTCGTACCTAACTTCATCTACAAGTGGGGACAGTGGTTGACGATTCACAAAAACAAAACCCATCAATTTCTTCTTTTCGATCGTGTGGCATTCTCTCATCATTGCACTGTAGCCGTCCATCCCATTCCCAACCCAACACCGCCCTGTTTTTTTTCTTCTAGGCATTTTCTAGGCAAACACAGGCTGACTAAAATCTCCGTCTTCTGCCTAATAATCTTTTTCCTGTCCCCGAAAAGAAAGAAAATCATTTTTTTTCATTCCCCTTTTGACTGCTAAGACTCGTGTAAGGACACTCTAACGCAAGTTAAATATTTGATAAAATTATATATATAAAAAACAACTTTAAATGCGAATTTTTTTTTAAACAAAATATAAAAAAATAAACTTTAAATGTGAAATATAAATTTTAAAAACGAGAAAAGATAGGAAAAATATAGAATGTTAAAAAACGATGCAAAAAAAGGAAAAATATCAACTTTAAAAATTTTGATTCATTTTTTATATTTTCTTTAAAATCTATTCACATTTAGTTTTTTTCCTAACATTATTCTATTTTTTGATTGGAAATCGGGTATTGGACACAATAAAAATGAAGCACGTTATAAGAAAATATATCAGAAGTTATAAGAAATAGTATTTATTACAAAAAACGAGAGAATTTTTTTTATTTTTATTAAGAGTGGTTAAACAACTTGAGTGTCTGATTTTATCTATTTTTCATAATTTTTTTTCCTATTTTTATCTTTTCTAAATTTTATTTGTTATAATTACAATTTTTTTTTGTATTTTTTAAAATCACATTACATTTTTTATATTTTTTGATTTTCTTTTTATTGTTTTCGGGATTTACGGTGAGGTATAGTTTGTCTGTTACCCGTTTGCCAATTCATTTTTATTTGTAATTTTATTTCCATATCATCACGAGTTAAGACTTGAGTCCAACAACTTTTTAGTCCCTTTTATTAAATGGATGAGATAATCTGGACCACTTAAAAATGTGTAGGAATTGAGTAGACGCATAGACTACTTGATTTGATCCATGCACTTTCGGTAATTTTATTTATTAAATAAGATAACACATATTTGATCCAATTTTAATCGAAACGAAGTGAATCTCGATAAAACTAGATATGCAATCCTATTATGCTTCCACTAAATTTGAGTATAATTAGTTTTTATTTTTGGTAAAAATGGAAAAAAGTTTCCAGCCATATGATAATCTTTTATTAAAATTACTTTATTGTATTTTTAAATCTCAGTGATCTATTGTGAGAACTAGTTTCTATTTTAACAATACTGAAAAACATTTTAGGATCTCCAAACATTTAGTGATTTATTTATAAACTAAAATGATATGTGTAAAAATTCTTTTAATTTTTAAATATTCCCACATCACCTTTTAATATTTTTTAAAAAAAAAATACTATTTTATCCATAAAATAAATGTGACAAATTTATTAAGAGTACCGAACTTTGTAAATTTTAGGAAAAACAAATCATTGACCATCATCGCTGTTGCCGTTGTCTGAAACAAGTAAGAACACCAAAATGTAACTACTCCTCAAAAAGAAAATCCTCGATTTCCTCTCACACTCCCTACATTCCTGCCTCCCTTCTGCTCTCTACTTCTGAACACCCAAGAAATGGAAGAGCCACTAATTGATCTAAACGACGGCGTTCCCTCCTCCTACGCTTCTCCCGCCCAAGGCAATGCTTCTCCTTCTCCTTCTCCTTCTCCTTCTCCCCCCTCCTCCCCCGTCTCTGCACCCAGGATTTTCGACCGTTACTTCGCTTCCTCATCCTCGCCGTCCTCCTCTTCCGACGATGAATCTCAGCCCTCCAATTCCTCCATGGAAGCCACCACCAGACGTCTTGATTACATGATCCAGTTCCTCGACCGCAAGCTCTCCACCTCACAATCGTCCCCCGCCCAGACATCCTCCCTTCTTCAGAACCTCAACGCCACTCTCAGCAGATCCTCCGCCTCCTCAGCTTTGCCGGAGTTCGTCGGCAGAGGAGGCGGAACCGGAATCTTCAAACTTCCAGTCCGAAACGCCGTCCACCCTAACCGCCCGCCCAGTCTAGAAGTGCGGCCCCACCCGCTTAGGGAATCCCAATTGGGCTGTTTCTTGAGGACTATTACAGCTACCGAGACTCAATTATGGGGCGGCACAGAAAATGGTGCCGTACAGGTGTGGGAGTTCAAGGAAATGTACGGAGGAAGGGAGGAGACGGCGCCTTTTGTGGAGTCAGTGGCAGTGGGGTCAGCAGTAATGAGTATAGTTGGGGATGAAGGGAGTAAAGTGGTGTGGAGTGGGCATAGAGATGGGAAGATCCGTTGCTGGAAGATGGGTTCGGTTTCAGAGCGGTTCAAGGAAGTCTTATCGTGGGTTGCCCATAGGGGACCTGTTCTTTCCATGGCTATTTCTTGTTATGGTGCGCTGAAGTAGTTTTTTACTATTTTTTTTTCAAAACCGGTTGTTTTTTTTCTTTTTTTCCTCAAGTTTTTGATTTTTCAGGGGATTTGTGGTCGGGATCAGAAGGAGGTGCCATCAAGGTTTGGCCATGGGAAGCTGTGGAGGAGTCCTTTACTTTTACCATGGAAGAAAGGCACAAGTCTGCATTGTTGGTGGAGAGGTCGTACATTGACCTTAAGACCCAAGCCACCTTGAATGGCTATGGCAATGCGTTGAGTTTTGATGTTAGATACTTGCTCCCTGATAACTCGAGAGCCAAAGTGTGGAGTGCTGGTTTCCTGTCTTTTGCCCATTGGTATGTTACTCATCTGCTTTCACTCTGATACCTGTGTTTGAAAGTTTCATATTATTGCATTGCGTATTAGGAGAGTAAATACCTAACAACATGCCTTTACAATTTAAAAATGTTTCCGGCCATGTTCCGCTATTAAGATAGACATGTTCTGTTAGTTGATCATAAGTGAAAGTTCAGCACAAACCTGTATATATATCTAGAGAGAGAGAAAGAGAATCACTTTATTACAAATCGGATCTAGCAGCTAAGCACTGTGCATGGATTAGGTACGTCCAGATGCAGCTCGATTGTTGAATTGTAGAATGAAAGGAAAAATATCAGGTTTTGTTAAGTTAATGGTTGGTGAGAGGTGAAAATTTTTGGTGAGGCAAATGAGGAAATTGGTGTTCTTAACTCTGAATAACAATTAAGGTTTTTGGAAGAATATTGAAGGTGATGAATAAAGTTGAACAGCTAGCATGTGACTTCTAATTATATTAGTCAGCGAGGATTTTCAATAATTTTTATTATCCTGTGAGCGATTAAGATTAACAATCTAAACAAGCATAAATCTGGTGTTTCTTTTTTTCCGTTGAACATTAGTTAGTTTCAACTTGGCATGAATTTTAGAGTTTTTTATAATCCCTAAATCCTTACTATTAGTTAGTTTCAACTTGGCGACTCTCCTGGACTAGGCTAGCTTAAGAGATTTAGTTTTGTTTAGGCTGATTTTTGGGTTAGATTTTGATATGGATGGGATTCTGGGGATTATTGTAAGGGTTTGAAAGTTGGGAATGATAATTGGGTTATTCTAAGGGTCTTAAGAGTAACAGCTAGAGGATATGATTGCATAACACAGCCAAAGCATAATAGGCAGTTTCTAAAAAGTCTGAGGTGATTCTTACTCATTGCTAGTCACATACTTATATATAGGCTTCTGGAAAATCCTAGAAAATATGAAGCTAGCACTAAAGCATAACGATTGCTATTTACGTTAACCCTGACAGAACTAACCATATAAATATTACTTGGCAAGAAATATAAAGTGAAGACTGTGCCTAAGATTTTTCCAGTAGATCTGAAAATTACAAAAAATCTTCAGTTCTAAATGAGATTTAATGAAAGTAACTTCAACTCCTACTTTAAAAAGAGCTTATATTTGTATCCAAGAAATCGGGTTTTCATATACTAATAAGACAATTGTAACTGAAACTAATTACTTGATACTAACCCAGACAATAAAATGTAAAATATAAACCTAGAACAAGGAATTCTCAGAGAAATTGGAAATCTTTGAAATATCCGTGAGTTTTAAAAGTAAAGCACATTAATTATCCTGCTGTTACTACTTCATGTTAGGTTCAGCTTTCTCAGCCACAGATACAGTTCGAAGTGTGGCAGATTAACCTCAAAGCATATGCTTTGCCTGCTTCGATATTGACATTGGGATGCTGTGGAGGAATGTCCCAGTCCTAACACACCTATAGTCTGATCATTGGTTAAGCCACCATGCCACACACTCTCAGTGATCTTCAATGAATCCTTCATACCCTGGCCTTCTATGATTGTTGTTATTGCTTTTCATCATTCTGATGTATATTCCTAGTCTTTGAAATGCTTAGCCAATAATTTTGAAGGTTATTTCATGACGGTGAAGGTAATCTTCAATTCCTTGCATGTTTTTGTGAACATAAGGATAAGGATACAAATTTAGATTTCCCTCTTTCAGTGATTTGTGGTGAAATCCCTGGAGAATTAAATTGATAGTTTCGCTCATCTTTTACTTGTTTTTATATATCTGTGGTATTATTGTTTTTTTAGAATCATCTTAGTGGCTTTTTGTCTTTTGGTTAAGGCTTTTGCATTTCATCAATTCAGTTTTAATTTTTACGAGATTTGTATTTTAAAGGGATGCTCGTACAAGGGAGCTGCTAAAGGTTTTCAACATAGACGGCCAGGTTGAAAGGATGGACCTGTCATTAGGACAGGACTTGACATTTGAAGATGAGATCAGGATGAAAATTGTGGCAGGTTCAAAGAAAGAGAAGATGCAAACTTCAGTTGGCTTTTTTCAACGTTCACGAAATGCTATCATAGGAGCTGCTGATGCTGTTCGTCGTGCTACTGCAAAAGGTGGCTTTGGAGATGATAATCGGAGAACAGAGGCACTAATGATAACAACAAATGGAATTATTTGGACTGGGTGTGCAAACGGCATGCTTGTGCAGTGGGATGGAAATTGCAATCGTCTGCAAGATTTCCATTACCATTCTTTTTCTGTTCAATGCTTTTCTACATTTGGGTCACGAATATGGGTAGGTTATGCAAGTGGTACTGTCCAGGTCTTGGATATTGAGGGTAATCTACTTGGAGAGTGGATAGCTCACAGTAGTCCTGTATTGGAAATGGCTGTTGGGGCTGGTTATGTTTTCACCATGGCTAATCATGGTGGCATACGTGGATGGAATACCATGTCTCCTGGGCCTCTCGACAACTTATTGCGTTCAGAATTGGCTGGAAAAGATTTTTTGTATACAAGGATAGAAAATTTGAAAGTACTGACTGGTACATGGAATGTAGCAGAAGGAAGAGCATCCCATGATTCACTCATATCCTGGCTAAGTTCTGCTGCTGGGGAAGTTGGCATTGTTGTTGTTGGGTTGCAAGAGGTTGAAATGGGAGCTGGTGTCCTTGCAATGTCTGCGGCAAAAGAAACGGTAAGCATTATTCAACTTTGTTTTAGACTGCTCCATTTCGTAAAGTTAATTAGGTTTTGGGACTGACTTTGAAGCATGCTATAGAAGATTGGGGACTGAATCTCATAAAATAATGTTGTGCTTTTTGATAAAAGTATCATCCACGAGGAAATAAGTTGAATGAAACGAGAACTATGAGCTGAGTGCATTAATTTGTCAGAATAAAAGTTCTCCAGTAATCTAACTGACTTATTTTATTTTATATTGTGATGTCTTGTTGAAACCATCTAACTGGCTTTAATGTAACGACGGCATTTCTGTTAGACAATTCACTATTTGAGTCGAGTGTTAGTGACAAGCTTGTGCGACAAGATTTATGGCAGTCATGTCATGACAGCATCATATTTAAGTAACTTGAACTTTTTACGAGAAAACAGCCTCACAGTTTAAACAAGAACAAGGAAAAAGGGTTCATTTCATTTTGTGCGCATCTTTTGTGTCCTCAAGAGTATTAATTCCTTATATGTGAAGGGGCAATGCATTCATATTGTACTTGGATATATGACACTGGCATCTATATATCTAGAAGTTTATCCAAGAATAGTCCTGTCAGGGTAAAGGGAGACAAAGTAATGCTGGTTCATGAATGAGGTTCTTGACTTAGACTTGGCAATTTGATGTTCTTTGAAAAGTGCACATGTTCAGCTGAAGTAGTAAATCTAGGACCTGTAGAGAAATTAATGTGATTTTTAACTTTTTTCTTTTGCTGGTTGGGGCAAAGTAAAATGGATGAACATAACTTTTGTTGTAAACCTCGTACTAAGATGGGGTAAGGCTTGGGTTAGAATCAATAGTGATATATTTTTGGTATGCCATTACTAATTCTTTAATACAGATGCAAGTGTAGGGGCTGGCTTTCTCGGATATCTTCTGCCTTTGACTTGGCCTACCATTTATGTATTACACTCTTTTTTTATCGTTAATTACCCATTCATCTTCCTCACTGCTTTCGATTGCTTTAGGTTTTCATATGCCTCTGTAAGAACGTTCCATGAAGATTATGTTTTGTCAGTGTTTGCTGTCTTTGCTTTCTCTTCACCATCTTTGTTGCTTTCTTTTGTTTTCGATTATAGGTAGGACTTGAGGGTAGCTCTGTTGGGCAGTGGTGGCTGGAGATGATAGGCAAGACACTGGATGAAGGGTCTACTTTTGAACGCGTTGGTTCTAGGCAATTAGCAGGCTTGCTCATTGCCATTTGGTTAGTATCTACGGTGGAATTTGGAACTTTTCTTGTTTGTTATCAATTAGATTTCTCTTGTTGTAAGTCAATTTTGTACAAATTGAGTGTGTTATTTATTAGATAGGACTATATATGCTTGCTAGATTGTTTTCCATTTAGGAGTACTGCCATTAGATGCGAGCAAGCATCCAGGGGTTCCCTGAGGTTTGTTAAAAATGAAGAAGTCAGTCCGTTGCCTAATTTTGGGTTTTATTTAGAGTCTAAAGTGCACTAAGGTGGTGCAACATCATCCTTTCCATTCTAAAAAAGAACCGCTCAGAATCTCAGCTAGTTTTATTTTTATTTTAAAGTTCTTTCTCTGTGATACACTTGATAATTAGCTGTGCCGTATCACTAATCCAACTCAGAATAGTCAATATCTAGCACCACAAAACTCAAGAGGTTCTATAATATTCTGCTGTTTCACTGCTGTTAGTTGTATTGATACATGGCATTCCAGAGTTATCAAATTGGATAACACAAACACTTAGTTAAAACAAAAATTAAAACTGAGATATTTACCAATGCTGCTTTTTTGTAAGGACAAGGACAGTGTTGCATCATCTTAGTAAATGCTACGCTCTAAACTTACTCCAAGTGGGTCTGTAATGAGTGTTTTCTGCAGGCTGTGAAGTGATTTTTATCAGCTGGAATGATGATATGGCATCATCCATTCATCAATGAGGCCCCAAAGAAACCAAGAAAAGAACTAAAAGAATAAAACCCAAAATCATTGTGAACCTTTTTCTTCTTCTTCAGAAGGCTGGTTTGCACAATTTTAGTGAATGTTAGACACTAAAAGTTGATGATATGGGTCTGACATGTCAAATTTGATGAAAATCTAGCACTTGGATGCTTTAATCCTCAAGAAAGACAATATGCATTTCCTATTTAACTTTTATTTGTTTCTTTAGTCAGATATGTCCCATTCAGTGAGCCTCTTTAATTAGTCCTTATTGAAAATGTCAGTAGACTGATTAAATTTGAATTGATTTCTACTCTCCTTTGGTTATTTGTGGTTCCATTCCATTATCTATTTTAGCTTAGGCATGGTACATCTTCAGGGTTTCATTGGTCTTGATACTTGTGTATCTTGTTTCCGATGGTCAAAATAATTTTTCTTTCAGGGTCAGGAAAACTCTTAAAACACATTTAGGTGATGTCGATGCTGCTGCAGTTCCATGTGGCTTTGGTCGTGCAATTGGTAATAAGGTATGCCTGACTTTTGTATAACCACATTCATTTTCATTGTACGATTTTTTTGAATTTTGGACAGGTGCATGCTAATTGTCATAGTTCTGTATTCCAGTTTAACTAATCTACCAACCTCTTCTTAGCTTTAGACAGATGTTTGGTGTACTTCTCCGCTTGCTCATAGTATTGGCGTGGGCTAATGTTGTCTTTTCAGGGAGCTGTTGGTTTGAGGCTTAGAGTATATGGTCGGATAATGTGCTTTATCAATTGCCACTTTGCGGCCCACTTAGAAGCAGTTAATAGACGTAATGCTGATTTTGACCATGTATATCGAACAATGACGTTTGGAAGACCATCTATTGCTGCTGGTATGGTACCATACCTGTTTTTGTGTTGCTGGCTTGTGTGCTTGATATATTTATTTTGGCTTGTTGATAGATCTGGCCTGCCATTGCTCCTTTCTGTTGCAGCTGGTACTTCATCTGTGGCCCAAATGTTCCGTGCTGCAAATGTACGTCTCTACTCTCAGTATATTGCATATTTCCAATGATGTCTATGTAATTATTTGACATAACTTACTGTGATAAGCTTGTGGACATGCACAGATTATGGGTGGTAATACTGCCGAAGGAATGCCTGAGTTATCTGAAGCAGATATGGTCATATTCTTTGGAGATTTTAATTATCGGCTTGATGGTATATCTTACGATGAAGCCAGGGATTTTGTTTCACAAAGATGCTTTGATTGGCTTAGAGAAAGGGATCAGCTTAGAGCAGAGATGGAAGCGGGAAATGTCTTCCAAGGAATGAGGGAGGCAGTTATTAGATTTCCTCCGACATATAAGTTTGAAAAACACCAGCCTGGTTTAGCAGGTACCTTTACTTAATTGTGCAAACCTGTGAGTGAACTAAGCTTAGTAGACAGGATTTTTCGCAAACGGACCTGTTTATGGAGCTTTGATCAGTCATTTTGTGCATATTAGTTTTAGAACTTCAACCAGGGTAAACCTTTTCACTTTTCTGTAGGTTATGACTCCGGAGAAAAGAAGCGCATTCCTGCCTGGTGTGATAGAATACTGTACCGTGATAGTCGGTTAGCTCAGGTGTCCGAATGTTGTTTAGATTGTCCTGTTGTTGCTTCAATATCACAGTAAGTTTTTTAACTAGTGGTGTTTTTTAGTCAGATGTAGTGTAGGAACCAAACGACACCTGAGGATCAAAACTGTGTAAATTACCTTTTGCTTCCTTTTTGTGGGACATGCTGACATTGTTTGCATGCATCTGATATGCCGGTACTTTCACTTTGAGGATTAAAACTGTGTTAATTGACTTTTGCTTCATTTTTATGGACATGCTGACATTGTTTGCATGCATCTGATATGCCGGTACTTTCACTTTGAGATTAAAACTGTGTTAATTGACTTTTGCTTCATTTTTTTGGGACATGCTGACATTGTTTGCGTGCACCTGATATGCCAGTACTATCACATTGGAATTATATAAATGCCTAAGAAAACTGTTATTTGATTGCAAACATTTATGCGTATGTGCATGTGATTCCACAAATTTTAACATACCTTCGGTTGCACAGGTATGATGCGTGCATGGATGTTACTGACAGTGACCACAAGCCTGTTCGTAGCATATTTAATGTTGACATTGCTCGGGTTGATGAGTCCGTGAGGAGACAAGAATTTGGAGACATAATTAAATCAAATGATGAAATTAAATTCATACTTGAAGAACTGGGCAACATTCCGGAAACTGTCGTCAGCACTAACAACATAATCCTTCAAAACCAGGACACCACTATTTTACGGATCACAAATAAATGTGGAAAAAATGATGCATACTTTGAAATTATTTGTCAAGGTCTGTCAACAATTAATGAGAATGGGCAAGCATCAGATCACCATCCGAGAGGCTCCTTTGGCTTTCCGCTATGGCTTCAGGTAACTTCTATTTCATGGGAATTTGGCTATAATACAATTGTCTTTACAGTTAAACATGTAGGGTAAGTTGAATAAAGTACGGTAAATCTTGACATGGTTAATCCTAAAACAATCTGATCTTACCTGCAAAATTGGTGCCCTGAGTTGATGTCCTCAAAATGAAACCCAAAAATTCATCCCAACCCAAAATAGCCCTGAAGTGAAGGATACACTGTGGTTAACCCTATGCTTTGAACTGAAAAATGTATTGGTAGCATACGCATTGCAAAATGATTTTAAGTAATGGCAGTATCTTAAAAAAATATTGGTAAAGAAAATTTCTTTGTTCTCCTCACCAAAACATGTAGGGTGAATTCGTCAACTTAATCTTGAGATCACCCCACTTTAATCTGCGAACTGGATATGATTGCCAGCTGTAGCTAAATCCTCATAATTCCTGATGTTCTTTTGGTAAATGTCTTGAGAGATGCGTGGTAGAAAGAAAAATGGCCAGGGTAGAATGCTTTTCTTACATGTAAATTGCTGTGCTTGGTTATCAATAGCTGAGAAGAATGCTTTTCTTACATCTTCGTGGCTTCGTGGTAGCTTAAATTACTGGCAATATGTGAAAATTTGTACTACTTGTACCAGGTCACTCCGGCAGCCGGCATTATTAAACCAGATCAGATTGCGGAGGTGTCAATTCATCTTGAGGCTTTCCCCACTCTGGAAGTGTTTGTTGATGGTGTTCCTCAAAATTCCTGGTGTGAAGATACCAGAGACAAGGAAGCTATATTGGTTGTTAAAGTGCGAGGTAGTTACAACACAAGCGAGACAAGAAATCATCGCATCCGAGTGCGCCATTGCCGTTCTACACAGATTGAACCTAAATCCAAAGGTTCTGGGCCAATCCATGGAAATATTCTCCACCGATCTGATTTCCCACGACTCAGCAGCTCATTTGATGTGGTTAACCACCTTCGTAATTTGCATAGTCCTTAACATCAGTTCAACAATCATGGCGGTTGAATGGCGAAGAGGCTGATATAAAATACCTACTCAGCTATTAATGGTTCTTGATATTTGGATAAGCTCCATTTCTACAAGCACCGCTTTGTGAATACTGAGTCACAGTCACAGTTACAGTCACAGCAGTGAGCAGACCTGTTGATTGGTTTGTTCTATGAGTTCCGCATCCGTACATAGCTTTTTTGGTAAGTTTATCTGCTGCGGTTAGTTTGGAAATTGACAAGTTTGTGAAGTGGGTTTGAGGGGAACTTAGTAAATTTTATGGCGATGATTGGTCATAATTGTACATAAAGATGCAAATATATCACGACATATTTTTCTTTACAGTTACTGCTGTTACCCTCTCTTTGAGTGATTTTTTTTTGGCTCACACTTGTTGTTTGAAGAAATTAAATATTATAAAACTATAACTCTTTCGATAGTACAATTGTTTTTCTCCAAAAGCTTGTTTTATAAATGACATTGTTCTACTGTTTTGGTGCTAAACATACAGTTTTGAAGTCCATGCCTGGCTTAACTCTCATCTATCTACTGGCCAGTCAATTCAGAAGAATTCGTTTTGATTATATACCTAGAGATGAGAATCGATTTGCAGACGCTTTACCTTGGCCTCGATTGTCCAAATCCCTACGGTCTCATAAAACCCTTCACAATTGTACAACAAAAATTACCACAAGGATAACAAAACTTTGAGAAAGTTAGCAATTGGATTTTATTTATACCAAGGCCGACTCTACAAAAGACATTATGATTATGAGCTTTGTATATGGTGGAATCGAAGGTCCTCATATGAATGGTATATGCTGACTGATAATCTGGTATACGGGGTGGGGGTTCTTCTGTAATTGCGTTGGGTAGGGTGGATCTGCTTGCGGTGAGGTACCTGAAAAAACACCGGAGGAGGCCTCCGGTGTAGAGGTTCCGACGGTCAAGTTAGCACGGAGGTAGTGCGAGTAATGAAGGATTTTAGTGAGTAGTGCAGTGTTTTTGCTTACCTCCCGTGAGTGGGGGGGGGGGGGGGGGGGGGGGGGGGGGTATTTATAGGCCTTTCTCTCTTAAGTCGGTGGGGCACGTGTCGCCTAGGAGCCGAGTCCGATAACAGGACACGTGTCGTGCCCAGATGCATCGGGTGTCCGTTAGACCATAAGCTAGTCGTTGGCCCTGAGAAACGTACTGGCCCGGCTTGGATGGGGAGAAAAGTCTATAGTGCCCTCGAAGTCTGATTATGTATTATCATGCATGAACGACGACGAGCCCGAGTGTTTACCAAGGGCTTAGTCCGATATCTGCCCGTTGGTTCCTTAGGCGCGTTTGCTTGTTGTATCAGCTATCGTGACCCATGGGGGGTGAGAGGGCCGTTAGGGCTGTCGGCCGTCAGGGGCGGTTGGAGTATTACGTTATGTTGGGGGGCTATCTCCCGATTGTGAGTGGGGCCGATGGGCTTCTCGACCGTTCGTCCTTAAGGAAAGTGGGTTGTGAAGTTTTTGGACCGTTGGCTCTTTCGGGCCGACTGTTGGTAACGTCGTGTCTCATAAATGCGGGGCAGGGGTAATGATGGCTGGATGCTCGTGCGTGCTTGCGTGGTGTCCGATCATTTCTTCGCGGTCAGGTCAAGTTTGAAATTTGAGGAGGGACGTTCGGGCTGGTCGAGGCGGCCTGTCCTTTCGTGGGAAAAAGTGTTTCCGAGGGTTTCCTCTTCCACGTGTCACCTTTTTGTCATTTGCGCGGTGCCCTATACAGTGCGCCACTCTCCTCTCTTTCCAGGGAATTATGAAGCCTGCAAATTTCAAAGAGAAGAAAAGAAAACAGAGGCTCTCTTCTTCCTTGCTTGTTCTTAATTTCTCTTCCCCTTCTTTCTCATTTTTGTTTCATGGCGGCGCCCGTTGCTTCTTCTGCCGACGTGGACAGACCTATGTCCGTTGTTGAGGCCAAGATTGCCGTTACCGAATCGGTGATAACTGATCGGGTCGAGTTAGATGCTGAGTTGATAAAATGTGATGGGATTATGGGGGATAAGTACACGACCAGGGTTCCCGGGCCGGAGGTTAGGTTGAACACCAATTTTGTTGGGAACGATCGGGTGCTCTATACAAAGATTTTCAAGTATGGGTTCCGTCTTCCTGTTCATTCGCTGGTTCGCGAAATGTTGACTGAGTTTGATTTGAATCCGGCGCAGATCCCTCCGAACTCTTGGGCCGGTATCTATGCATTTATCCGAGTGTGTGTCACCAACGGTATCTCGCAGCTGACGCTTGGGCTTTTGAGGCATTTCTTTCAATTGGGCATCCGAAAGGGTTGGGTTTCTATTTTCCCTCGGAAGTCCGATCCTTCGGTTAAATCTCTTACGATGCATTTCCAGAAGTTCGACTCCTCGATCAAGAACTGGGCGAATTGCTTCTTTGTTCTTGAGATGCCTGACTATGCTTGGAGGTCTGGTTTCAATCGGCACCTTACTGATGCCCGATGGGTTAAGCCTCAGCCGGGTGAGCTAACGCTTGAAGAGGTGGCCGCTGTTGAGAAGCTTTTAGGCGCTGTGAAGCAGCCGTTCAATACGCGGCTATATGCCATTTGGAGGACGATAGAGCTGTGTGGTATTGGTAAGTTTCACCCTTGTGATTTTCTTATCTCGTTTATCTGATGGTGTCATTTATTGTGGTGGGATGGCCGTGATTATTTTTGCAGAGACGAAGGGCGATGAGGAGGACGATAGGGAGTCCTCGGCACCTAACAGCAAAAAGGGGCCTTCAGCGTCGGCGGAGCGGGAGGAGGGCCCTGAGGTTTCTCTTCGGAGGCGGAAGAGGGCTACCGGGGAGGCCTCTTCGCATCAAACGGGGGAGCCCCTTGCTAATAAGAGGCCTAGGTCTGCTCGAAAAGGGGTAGTTGCTGTCGTTCCTCCGCTTTCGGTCACTCCTCCTTCGCGGAGTTTGGCCGAGGTCGTTAGTCACGGCGCTTTTGACCAGTCGGAGGGGTTTACCGGCGAGAGGGTGCCGGTGGTGGAGGATGTTGGGCCATCGCTGATATGATCCGGCCTAGTGTAAGTAAGCCGAATGATATATGGAGCTTGAGGAGGATCTAGCCAAAAGGAGTTAACAACAAGACTTGAAGGAAAGACAAGGAAATTGCAAACAAGACTCGGATTTTGGCAGCGGACAAGGACTAGAAAGGGAAGAAACAATGTTACCCGGAATGATGATTATTGCTAGATGGAGGGATAGGAATTAATGAACAAATGCACCACTTGTAGAAGCTCAAACCATGATCAGCAAGCAACGCAAACATATATTCAAGTCACCCAAAATGTTGTCGAATTGATTACAAAGATTTCCCGGAGGAAGATCGGGAGGAGTGTTCTCTACTCAAGCGATCTTTCTCCAAGAAGGATTGAAGAGTTAGGGACCTAGGTGATAGATTAAGGAGTGTTCTCAACTTACAAAATATCACACAAAGTCTAACTGCCAGAAAAATGAAAGGAAATAGCTATTTATACAAAAATTCACTGTAGCTACAGTAACATACTGTAGCTAGCGGCATGCCGCTACAGGAGGCTTGGCCCTGGCGGCATGCCGCTTGCTTCACTTGGAGCAAACCAAAAATAATTCATTTAATTCATTTCTCGCGTCCACACTGCGCGCCAAAATGTAGACGCCCATAACTTCCGATCCAACCGTCCGATTGGGCTGAAACTTGTCCCAAACGAAAGCTAAGATCTTGAAGTTTCCATCAAGCATCTGTTAGCCTAAATCGGACTCCATTTGCTTGCCCATATCCCTGTTTCGAATACGCGCTGCAATTCTGACTTGTATGGGTCTGATGAAGGGTCACGTGCACAGCCTTTTCCCGGACTTTGATACATTCTTTCTCCCTCATTTTGCCTTCAAACCACAGGGACAAACCTCTTGCTTTGCTCCGTGTGATCGCGCCTTGAGGTAACATGCCTTGAATGTCAAGTTTGGTCTTGGAGGGGTCCGTGATCATATCAATCGCTGTCGGATTTTACCGTGATTTCTGCTACTCCCCTTAGATTCTGCCCTTCGCAGCCATCGGTTACTCCTTTGCCTTCGAAGACTCCTAAGCCTCCTCTGTTGTGGCCGACAGGGTCGCCCGTTTGCTTGAGAAGAAACAGAAGAAGAAGGAGGAGAGTCTTTCGCCTGCAATGGTGGGGGTTTTGGGGGTGTCTGCCGAAGGGGGAGGGCGACTTAATCCTATTGTCGTTGGTGTGGACGATGTCCAAGTCTCGGACATTCTTGCGAATACGATAGTGGGGCCGGATCTGCGGGGCAATCCTTTCGATGTTTCGTCTCCCGATCATTTCACTGGCAGTGGGTCTGGTGCTTGTTGGCCTTCTCCGAACGCTCCTTTAACGGGCGGTGATGACGGTACTTGTTCTCTTGGTGCCTCTGCTTCGGCGCCCCTGCGCCTTCATTTCACCCCTGCGCCACCTCTTGCCGAGATCGCCCTATCGGACGGGTATTTGCAAGGCGCGCGGTCGTTGAACACTGAGGTTCATCTCTCCACTATGGGGCCCGGCGGGCCTGTCACTCATACTTTGGATGTGAGGGGTATGGCGCAGCAAGGCCTTCCAGCGTTGGGAGTGGCTGATCCTTGCGCTAGGGATCTTCCTCTATCGATCTTTTTCGGGGAGATGGTCGGTCTGGAGTACGAGAGGGGTCAGTTCGGCCAAATGACCCTAGGGCGTCAGCACGCCGAAGCGCAGGCCAGTTTATTCTCTGCTTTCTGTCAGCTCCGCTATCTGCAGGAGAATACGTCCGATAGGATTCGGTCCTTGATGGACGACCTTGAGAAAGAGAGGCAGGATCATGCGAATTCTCGGGCTACCAGTGATCGAATTGAAGCGGACCTTGGGATTCTTCGTGCGGAGGTGGATGGTGCCAAGGCGAAAGCTGCCGAGCTTTCGGGTGTCTATGAGGAGTTGGTCGGTGTGAAGAGGGAGAGAGATGCCGAAAGGGGGCACTGTGAGGACCTTGTCCGAGAGAATGAGGGGCTTCAACGGGAGTTGGCTTCGGAAAGAGAGCGGGCTGGGAGGCTTCAGTCGGAGCTGGATGTAGTTCCTCTGAGGATGGTTGCTCTCCGAGATGAGGTCGTCGATGCCATGCTGACGGCCTTCTCCGAATGTTATGATGGTCCTGATTTTGAGCTGACCAAGGTGTCTGATCGCGCTGATATTCTTATCGCTACCATAGACGTAGGGCAGTCCGGTGTCGGTGGTGGGTCTGATCAGCCTCCCTTGCCCGATGGTGGGCCGCCCGTTCAGCCTCCTCCGCCTGCCGGCTCTTAGTTTTCTCTTATGGCCTTTGTATTTTCCCGTTTTGTCTAGGCCTCCTTTGAATTTTCATCGGTTGTAATAATGACTCTGTCTTTCTTTTACTCGCTTTCCTGCTTTGATGTGAAATATTGTGGAATTTTTGCCAAGTTGTGATGACTGTTCCGTTGGTCTGAGCCTTTCGTGCTTAGGCCTGCTGTGCCCGAACGCTTAGCGAGTGTCGGGAGCCGTTTGTCGGCACCTTCCGATGTTTGATCCGTTGGCCGTTACGGATATTACCGTTGGGTCCACTTATCGAGGTGGTGCTTGTGTGTTTATAAATGGGTTCTGTCCTCCCTTCTCTCTTAGTTGCCTCCCTTTTTGCTCCTTGTTACTTTACTTTATTTTTCCTTCTTTTCTCCGGTGATCATGGATGACTTGACTAGGAATTATCTGTCCGCGAAAGTCTGCCGTGTGAAGGGTCGCGTTGTGGGGGACATCTCTGTTGTGAGACGTATGTTGGTACGGATCTCCGAGGATATTGATGAGCTGGATAGGGCGCTTCGTCCCTTGGTGGGTCTCCGGGATACTATGTCGGAAGCAGACTTTGATGCCCTCACGGTGGTTTCGGGGGCGGCGGTGTCAGCGTCTCATATTCAAGTCACCATGGCCGCTCTAAAAAGTCAGAAGGCTCTGTTGCAGTGTTGTTTAGAGGGGATGAGAGGGGCCGCTTCCGACTTGACCTTAGCTGATGCTACCATCGGGGGGATTCCTTCTTCGCCTCCTCATGATGATGAGGATGAAGCTGGTTTCTCTAATTAGATGCCTTTGCTTTCCTGTTTGTAGATGCCATGTGGCTTTGTAATAAAGATGGGTGTTTGTGTTATTTTCGTTTGGACTTTCCATCGGTTTGAAACCCGTTTATGCTTGTGTTATTTCTTTCCTTGTCTTTTATCCCCTCCGTTGTTCTGATGGCTTTCGTCGTCCGATAGCGAGTTCTGCCGATGGTGAATAGTTCTCCCCTAGTGTTTTTGCTTTAGCCTGTGGCGGTTTCTGAATTTTGCAGCCTTTCAATAAATGTTGGTTACTTTCCAAGCTGGTTGCGTTTTTCCCAGGGAGTGTCGCGTGTTCCCTTGGCGTCTTTATTGATGGTCGCGTCTTTTCAGGTGCCTTTGTAACCGTGTCATTGATTGTCAGGCCTTCTATAAATAGGTTGTGCCTTGTTTGGTTAGACTAAACCTCTGTTCTCCTTTCCTTCCTAGTCTTTTCTTGTTTCTTGCCGTTATGGACGAACAAACCCTAGGGCAGTTTTTGTTTTTTCTTTCCAAGGTGAAGAAGAATTCCCTTCGGGATTCTCTTGCCGTTCATGAGATGATCCAAGCCACTTAGGAGGAGATCCGTGGTTTAGAAGGGATTGCGGATCCCTTGGTTGCAAAGAAGGGGCTGGCCATGACGGAGGATTTCAAGGTGGTGGACACTGTAGGCAGCGCCCTTCTCCATGTAGAGGTCTCCCTTAGCATGCTTCAGAGCAAGAAGATTTTCCTCGAGAGCTTTTTGCGCGTTCTGTCGCCCATTCCTGGTGAGATTGGGGATGTTTCTCGCACTCTGCTGGATATTCCCCTTCTCCCTGGTGATGACGAATAGATTGTAGATGCCCTATGGTCCTTTTTTTCTGAATAAAATTGCTTTCTGTTTTGGATTTCTGCATTTTTTGTGTTGATGAATGTTGTTCGGTTGTCGTAGACCTTTGGTGCGTTGTCGGTTGATGGGGCAGCTCTCTTCGTCCGCCTGTTTGTGAAAACGTTTATGTACAGGTCTGTGTTAACGCGTATCGTGGTCGACGGACCATCTAGATACGGTCAGCTGACAACGCAAGCTCTCTCCATTCGTCAGTTTACCTTAAAACGGAGATGGGATGCCAAGTCACCCGTTTGAGCAAACGGTGAAGGCTTATTTGGAATCTTAACACGTATCGTGGTCGACGGACCATCTAGATATGGTCAGCTGACAACGCGAGCTCTCTCCATTCGCCCGTTTACCTTAAAACGGAGATGGGATGCTAAGTCGCCCGTTTGAGCAAACGGTAAAGGCTATTTGGAATCTTAACACGTATCGTGGTCGACGGACCATCTAGATACGGTCAGCTGACAACGCAAGCTCTCTCCATTCGTCCGTTTACCATAAAACGGAGATGGGATGCCAAATCGCCCGTTTGAGCAAACGGTGAAGGCTTATTTGGAATCTTAACACGTATCGTGGTCGACGGACCATCTAGATACGGTCAGCTGACAACGCAAGCTCTCTCCATTCGCCCGTTTACCTTAAAACGGAGATGGGATGCCATCGGTTACCCCTTTCATAATGTGTGATTGACGCTTGTATTTTTTAACGTGGTTCGGCATTTGAAAGCCTACGTCCACGGTGCCGTTTATTTATGCAGAGTTGATAAGCAATGCATCCGCTCTTGGGTGATATAGTTTTAAGTGGGCTATATTCCAAGAGTTAGGTAGAGGCGCACCGTTAAGCTCTTCTAGCTGGTAGGCACCTTTGCCGATTACTCGGACGACCCGGAATGGCCCATCCCAGTTGGGGCAAAGCTTTTTTATTATTGGGCCGGTGGCTTCCTTGCTGCGCAGCACTAAGTCGTTTGCTTTTAGTAGTCGTTCCTTAACCCGCCGATTATGATATTTGGCCATTTTCCTCTTGTAGAGTAGTGTTTTTAGCAAGGTTTGCTCTTGCAGCTCCGGCAGTAGGTCGAGCCGTTCCCTTAGCCTGTCTTCATTCTGCTCCATATTGAAGTAGTCAATACGAAGGCTGAGGGCCTCGATTTCTACCGGAGTTACGACTTCCGTACCGTAAGTTAGGGCGAAAGGGGTTTCTCCCGTGCTGGCCTTGATTGTCATTCGATAGGCCCACATGACATATGGTAGCTCATCTGCCCATTTTGTGCGTGCTCCTTCCAAGTTTCTTTTTATCCCGCCCAAAATAGTTCTATTGGTGACTTCTATTTGACCGTTGGTCTGGGGGTGAGCTACGGAGGAGAACCTTTGTTCGATCCCGAATTCCTCGCAACGGTTTTTGAAGTAACCGCTAGTGAACTGCGTGCCGTTATCACTAATTAGGACTCTCGGGATCCCGAAACGTAGGATTACTTGATTTTTAAAGAATTCCCACGTTTTTTCTGCTGTGATTTTTGGGATGGCCTCCGCTTCTGACCACTTGGTGAAGTAGTCCACCGCTAGGATGACGAATTTTAACAGTGGGTGGGCCTCTGGGAATGGTCCCATGATATCGATTCCCCACTGAGCAAATGGGCAGGGGCTGACTATTGCTGATATCTCCGTTGCCGGTTGCCTTGGGATTCTTCCGAATTCTTGGCACTTCTGGCAGGTTCTTACGAAGAGGTCGCAGTCCCTTCGGATTGTTGGCCAATAGAATCCATTGCGGAGGACTTGTGCTGCCATAGTCCCTCCGTAGGCATGCATGCCGCAGATGCCCTCATGGATTTCCCGTAGGGTGTAGTGCCCTTCTTTTTCCGATAGGCATTTGGCTGCTGGATATGAGAAACATCGACGGATGAGGTCTCCGTCGAACATAGAGCATCTCGCCGCTCGCTTGAGAATTTTCATTTTTGCCGCGGGGTCAATCGGCAAGGTGCTGTGTTTGAGATATTTGATGACGGGCGTGCGCCAGTCGTTTTCATCCTCCTCTATGTACAAGGTGAGTTGTTCCTCCATGAACGAGGGAATTAATATCTCCTCAACCATAACGTCCTTTGGGATGGCGGCGTTAGGGTCTGCGGCCAGTTTTGCGATCTCATCGGCTTTGACGTTTTCCTCCCTTGGGTCGTGTTTTATGTTTACCCGAATGCCCTGTTCCCCGATAGATGTTAGTTCCTTCCTGGCTTTCGCGAGGTATCGGATCATTGTGGGGTCCCTTGCTTGGGTCTGGCTGTTGACCTGATCAACTATCAGTTTTGAGTCGCCGTATAACTCTAGATGTGGCTCTTCGGTTTTGTTTCGCTCATGCGTAGCCGCTAGGTCTTTCCTGATACGTAGGCCAGCTAGAAGCGCCTCGTACTCTGCCGCGTTATTTGACAACGGCTTTGATATCCTCAAGGCATAGCGCAGTTTGAACCCTTCTGGTCCGGAAGCAATGATGCCTGCCCTGGGGGAGTTAAGGTTTTTGGCCCCGTCGACGAAGATGGCCCACTTGTCTCCCTCCTCGGAGTAAGGTGGGTCCGTGTCTTCGGAGTCAGTCGTTTTCGGTTCAAGGGACGGCTCTCCTGAGAATGTGCATTCGGCGATGAAATCGGCCAATGGTTGTGCCTTGATCGATGGCCTCGATTGGTATTGGAGGTCGTGCTGCTCTAGCTCGACACCCCTGATGACCATTCGGCCTGAAGTTTCCAGCTTCTTAAAGATTTTTCGCAGCGGTTGGTCTGTTGGGACAGTGACCGAATGCGCCTGGAAGTAGCGCGTCATCTTTCGGGTCGCTTGTATTAGGGCGAGGGCTATCTTCTCCACTCGGTTGTACCGCAGCTCAGCGTCTTTTAGAATTTTACTGATGAAGTATATAGGCTTGTGGATGCCTGCTTCATCCCGTACCAGAACGGCGCTGATTGCCTCGTCGGCTGCTCCGAGGTATAAGAAAAGGACGTCCCCCTGCTCTGGCCGTTTGAGCAGCAGGTCAGATGTGAGGTATTCCTTCAGATCTGAGAAGGCGTGTTCGCAGTCCTCCGTCCACCCGAACAGAGCTTTCTTTCGAATGAGTTTGAAGAAAGGAAGGCATCGCTCGCCTTACTTGGCGATAAAGCGACTTAAGGCTATCGCTCTACCCGTGAGTCGCTGGACCTCGTTGATATTCCGAGGGGATATCATGTCGTGGATGGCCTTTAGCTTAGCGGGGTTGGGTAGGATTCCCTCTCGGCTAACGACGTATCCTAGGAATTTTCCCGTCTGGAAAGCGAACATGCATTTGTTCGTGTTAAGCTTCATGCCGAATGTGCGCATGGTTTGGAAGGTTTCCGCTAGGTCGATCAGGTGGCTCTTGAAGCTCTTGCTTTTTACAGCATGTCGTCGACATATACTTCGAGGTTCCGACCCAGTTGGTCCTTGAAGATTTTGTTGGCCATCCGCTGGAAGGTTGCCCCTGCGTTTTTCAAACCGAAGGGCATGGCGCGATAGCAATATGTTTCGGCTGGTGTTACGAAAGCCGTTTTCTCCTTATCTTCTACCGCCATCGGTATTTGGTGGTACCCTGAATTTGCGTCCAGGGAGCTCAGGAATTCGTAACCGGCCGTTCGGTCTACCAACTGCTCGATTTGGGGTAGAGGGAAGCAGTCTTTCGGGCAAGCCTCATTTAGGGAGGTGAAGTCGATGGACATTCTCCACTCTCCGTTTGCTTTGGGGACTACCACAGGGTTGGCCAGCCATGGCGGGTACTGGACTTCTCTGATAAAGTTTTCCCGTAGGAGCCGGGCTACTTCCTTCTCTATGGCGTCAGCCTTTTCTCGGGAGAAGGCTCTGCGCTTTTGTTGCACCAGTTTGGTCTCCGGGTTCACATTTAACTGATGCTCGGCCACTTCCCTGGATATTCCGGGCATGATTGTGGATGTCCACGCGGACTCCCCTTTGCATTTGTTCAACAATTGGGCCAACAGTTGTTGTTCCGCTGGATTTAGCCTTTCGCTGATAAAGAAGTGCTCGTCGGGCATCCCTTCAACTGGTGCCGATATCATGTTCTCCAGTGGTTGGGTTCTTCTCTCGTCATCGGGGTCTTCCAGGGGGTCGTTGGCTATGCAAACGTACTCATCGCATGCCCCACCTATCATGGTGAGGTAGCACTCAGCGGCTATTTTCTGGTCGCCTCCGATGGTAACAACGTTGTCCCACGAGGGGAACTTCATCTTTAGGTGCCATTGGGAGATAACGGCCCCGAAAGTGTTCAGGAAGGGGCGCCCAAGGATGGCGTTGTAGGGCAGGTTGAGGTCGATTATCATGAACAGTTGCCGTTCTGACCTTCTTGAGGTATCTTCCCGGAAGCGTACCGATAGGGAGGTGATCCCTACTATCGGAATAGTGATCCCGTCTATCCCGATGATGGGTTTCTGGCAGGGTGTTAGTTCTGTTTCTGGTCTCTTCATGACCTCGTATGCCCCCAGCGAAAGCAGGTTAACCGCGCTTCCGTTATCCACAAGGGTTCTTCTTACCCCGAAATCTTCAACGAACATTGTGACCACGAGACCGTCATTCTGCGGGTATCTTACTCCCCGGCAGTCTTCCTCGGAGAAAGATAGCGTCATTCGGTCCAGGAAGTCGAAACCGCCATCGTCGACCTGTGGTAGCTCGCGTTTTCGCTTATCGCCCACGGGGGTCTCGGGAGGGTTCGCGGCCCCTCCTGCAATGAAGTTAATCATGTTGTCCCCGTTCTCGGACGTTAGCAGTACCTCTCTCCCTTTTGCACGGGGTATCGAGATGGCGTTCGGGCCAGTGGCGATTTGCCTTTCGTTGTACCCTGGCCCCGGGGTGGGCGTGTCGTTGGCTGGCTGTGGGCGTGGGTCGTACTCTGGTAAGTGGCCCCCTTCTATCAGCCGTTCGATGGCCGATTTCAAGGATCGACATCCTTCGGTATCGTGGTCGATGGCTTTATGAAAGCGGCAATAGAGGCCTCGGTTGCCTCCGACGACGTCGTCGGGCCGGGTGTAAGGGTATCGGATGGGTAGGCCCTTGCTCTCGATAACGGCTAGGATTTCCGCGCTTCGTCCTAATGAGAGGCTGGTGTGGTGCGACGTATACGTCTGTCTACTGGGTTGGAGGTTTCTCTCCCTCCCCGTGTGTCTCCTCTGTCCGGGCTCGGCTCTTAGGGCCTTATATCCCGTGGCTGGGTATTCCCTCGTATTCCCGGCTGGGGTGGCTGCTTCTTGTGCCGTTGGTGGAGGGGAGAGTTCTCTGCCTTGTCCTCTCAAAAAATCTTCCTCCTCCATCTTGATGTATTTGTTTGCCTTGGCTCTCAAAAGGTCTAGGGTTAGTGGGGGGTCGGTGGTGAGTATTTCTCCCAGTTTGTTATACCCGCAGTTCCTTCTCAATGCCTCTGTCGCAAAGTCGACGGTGGTGTCGGCTGTTTGACCAAGTTCCACGTTGAATCGCTCTAAGTATGCCTTAAGGGATTCGTCCTGTCCCCGGATAACATCAAAGAGTACCGCGGAGGTTTTCTTTAGAGGAATTGTCGTGCTGAATCGGCTCAGGAATTTTCTCTAATTTTGCGAAGCTGTCGATCGAGCTTGGTGGTAACGCCTCATACCACGTGCTGGCTAACCCGGCCAGGGAGAGTACAAAGATTTGGCATAACGCCTCGTCTCTTGAGGTTTGGAAGGCAACTTGGTTCTTTACCAGCGTTAGATGGATAACGGGGTTAGTGAGGCCAGCGTAGACGTCCGCTGGTATCTTAGTCCGTCGGTCGACCTTATGCTTATGGACCCGGTGGGTCAAAGGGCTTTTCGGGTTTCCGTCCCGTTCCTTCCGGCCGCAGGATGACACGGATCGGGGACGTTCTTCCTTCCTGTCAGCAAGGTATCGTTCCTGGTGGTTCTGATGGTGCTTCCGATCGGGCTGTCGTCGGGCTGGGGACCGCTCCCAGCTCCTTCGCCCTTCGCTTCCTCCTAGGTTAGACTCTCAAGAGGGCTGATAGGTCGCGTGTCGTTGGTTGTGCGGGTCATATTCGTCGAAGAGGCTATCAGGATAGCATCTTGGCACAAACGGAGGAACAGTTGGTGGCACGTATTCTTCCGTCAGCCCGGGAGGGTGGGGCATAGGAGTCGTCACCTGATGGCCAGCAAAGGTATGTGGGCCTGCGGGGAAAGGCTGCGAAAAAGGGGGAATATGGGGTCCTGGGGGGGGATTCGCCTGTTGGGGAATCCCTGCGGCCAGTATGGCTAGGATCTGGTCTATCCGATGATGTAGAAGGGCTGTCTCGGAGCGGGGGAGGATGGTGTTAAAAGCGCTAACTCTGGGTAACTACGCGAAGGGTGCACTGGTCCCCGCGCCGGTAAAGGGGTTATTCCATTGATAAGCTGTTGGTGGGGGCGAGTTGTTGGCCTCGACCCTATTGGCCATCGTTGTTGGCTGACCGGCTCCTTGAACGGCAGAAAAATCCAGTCGGCGGCCTAAAGGCGCCGTTGGGGCCCTAGGAGGTGCCCGGTGGACTTCCGACCGTGGTACACCGGGTGGATTCGTGTAAAAGTCATGGAGGGGCGTCCCCGTTTCCTCGAAGGGCGCAAAGGGTTGGGGGTTCCGGGGGGGTGTCATTTGGTAGAGCGTGTTGTTTGGCGTTGGGGTAAGTGAGGCTGGATCTCAAGGTAGACTCACTTAACGATCTCAGCCCTCTCAACGAGAGCACCAATATGATAATCTGGTATACGGGGTGGGGGTTCTTCTGTAATTGTGTTGGGTAGGGTGGATCTGCTTGCGACTAGGTACCTGAAAAAGCACCAGAGGGGGCCTCCAATGTAGAGGCTCCGACGGTCAAGTTAGCACGGAGGTAGTGCGAGTAATGAAGGATTTTAGTGAGTAGTGCAGTGTTTTTGCTTACCTCCCGTGAGTGGGGGATGGGGGGTATTTATAGGCCTTTCTCTCTTAAGTCGGTGGGGCACGTGTCGCGCCCAGACGCATCGGGTGTCCGTTAGACCATAAGCTGGTCGTTGGCCCTGAGAAACGTACTGGCCCGGCTTGGATGGGGAGAAAAGTCTATAGTGCCCTCGAAGTCTGATTATGTATTATCACTGATTAAGAAAATAAAAAAAAGCAAGATTACTATTGGTCCACGATGGAAGCTTATTGCGCCTCACATGTTAAGAAATGTTGCAAATATCACATATATGCTAAATTGCCTCATGCACCACCTATGAAACTATGAAACTAGATCCAATGGCATCTCTTGACCTTTCGTAGTCTGGGTAATAACTTGCTTACCCAAGAGATAGCTCACGAGTGGAGAACATATGATAGGTCTTCACGCTAATGTACCTATAAAGCGCTGGCGGTTATTCCGACGTAGAAACTCAGAATATTTGTGTATAGGGTGATTAGGTTTTTTGTGTGCATGCGTACCTTAGGTGTATATGTGTTGTATTTATAATGGAAGTCAGATCTTTTATTTAAGGAAAAATATCCTTTCCATTAATGAGAGAATCGTGTGTAAATAGGAGAATAATTACTTCATTAATTGTTCCTTTTATTTTCGGACCGTCTAAGAAATTTCCTCAATAAAGAATCAGACCGTTCAATAGAGTAGTAGAGATTCCAACTTATTTGACAACATACTTTGCAAAATATGTTCCACTCATAGTCGTTCTTTTTATTAGAATCTTAGCTTGACGAGATTGTGCACTATAAGAGTGGAACTGTCGTTTGTAAATGAATAGGATGTTCTATAGAAGGTTATCATGATGTCCAACCCGAAAAGAAGTCTGAGAACTGTCTGTTTGAACACTAAGACCCATTCTAAACAGGGGTTGTAGCATTCCTTCACAACCTCACGTGTTTCAAAGTGTGATGATTTATGTCAGAGAGCACGCTTTATGCAGGCGCCCAAGTTGTTAAGCATGTGACACGTGACCCTACTTTCCTGGTTTCTTAATCACACTCGAATGCCAAACGCTTGCAATGCCTTTGCTATAATATTCACTTTGCAATCTTTCCCCTTCTCACTTCATTTTTATTTCAGCAGAGAACAAAAGAAAAAACTTCTCTCTCAAAAAACTTATTCCTATTCTCATCGAGTTCTGCAAAATACCTCTTGTCATGTACACCCTTCCCAGAGTTTGTAAGGTCGTAAGGATTACATATAATTTTCGGAGGATAGCCGAGTCGCATTTGATTAGGCGAGTTTTATATCTCTTTCTATATAAGTTTTTATTTCTTTCTGTTAAAGGGATGATGTGTTCATGACCACGCCTAACCTAGAAGCCGAAGACATCATGCCCCAAGGGTCAATCACGCGTAGCATGGCTAAGAAACTGACATTTTGGATTGAAGCTACTACGACCCAAGAAGCCCTTCAAGCCAAAAATAGGACCTTGACACTTGCCACACACCATACCGGGATCGACAAGGATACTTACCGGTATCGACACATTATCGGGAATGCACACTCTTTTGGGAGTAGACATCTATCGGTAACGACCCAAGAAGCCCTTTAAGCCAAGAACCGGACCTTGACACTTATCGCACACAATATCGGGAGCAAGTGCATTACCGAGAGAGGATACTTACCAGAAGCTCCCGAAGAACTAGGCGACAACGGGCCAACATGCACCTAACGAGATCCCGATAACCACCACACTCGGAAGCCACTGGATCCCGATAACAACCTGCACCTTGACGGTTTTACGCACACGACATTTTGAAAGCTCGAGCTAACGGCCTACTAATAAGTACCCTAACAGTGATACGATCCTAGTTGCGTAGGATGCGTAACACGTAATTCCCGATCTAGTTCAAGCCTGGATTTTGCAAAGATGCGGAATGATAACTCTCTTGAGCGTTTGACCCTGCTAATAACCTATACTAGCCAACCCAAATCAAGCAAGAAAGGATCTTGATTCGAAACCCTAACCCTATATTTAACCTGTGAATACCAACCTAGGCGAAGCGACTCAATAAAGTGGACTTTCGGTTTTACTTGCAGATCTATTCGAGAGTCCGGTCTCAATTAGGAACAAGGTTCAAGCTGAACAATTGAGAGAAAAATCTCTGTAATTTAATTATCAAAATTCGTCCTCCTACAAAGAATAAGGAGGCTCCCTTATATAGGAAAACCTAATCCTTACAAAGAAATCCTTTCTCTAATTAAACTCCTAATTAATTAATTAAATAAATTCAATCTAATCTAACTAATTAATAAGGAAACTAATTATAATAAATCCATAATTAATAAAAGTGTCAAACTTCAGCCAAAAAGAAGGAAAATCCATTAAATTCCTTTTTGGCGCAAACTTGAACTTTCCAGGACGTGATTACGTTGGAGGGCGACGTAATCACGCTGCAAATGAAGCGGAGGAGACTTTGAGCTTCTTTTCTTGACGTACTCACATCGATACATGACATAATTACTTCGAAGGTTGGGATCAGCTACTGTTTCTGGCGTGATCACCCCGGGATATGGCGTAATCACGTCCATTATCCGCAAGGAAATCTCTACGGTCGTAACTTTTGATCCACCCGTCCGATTGGGCTTAAACTTATCCCAAACGAAAGCTAACATCTTGAAGTTTCTATCAAGCCTCTGTTCTCTCAAATCGGACTCCATTTTCTTGTTCATCTACTTGTTACGAACATACGATGTGTCATGCATGATACATCCTGGGATCGTATCAAACGGTACCGTTAACCTCCTCAATTTCTGTATTTTATTTTGTAAGGCCAACCATGTATAAATATACCACCCCTCTCATTTTATAGTCATTTTAGTTTTATGAGTGAATTGTAGAGTGAGAATACTCCTCCCCTTCACCTATAAACTCACCCCTTCCTTACGTGAGAGAGGTATCTTGAGTTGAAAATACTCTTCCCTATCTCTCTTTGGGAAATCAAACCTTGTAAACATTGATTGCTCTTTTGTGTAAGAAATATATGTGTGCATCACCTATCGTTTCCCAACATTGTGTTCTTCAATTTTCATGTATGATCTATACTATTCGTCGTGCTCAACTTCGTCCATTCCGCTCGCCTTTACTCTAAGGGTAACCTCCATCTATCCTTTGTATCTTATCTTCCTCCTGTTCGCTGCGTTTCCAAGTCCTCCTTTTTGTGTCCTTGTGTTTATTTTATGTCAATATTTGTGTGATCTCTCGGGTTAGATCCTAACCAAGAGTCTCCATGCACTATGGTTCATTTCACATGAGCTGGAGCGCATCATGTGGTAGCGGAGCTTTTGGCGCCTTAGAGTTCACATTCTTGTGTCTTAACCTTCCCACTAAAAAACTTCCATTCTCTGTGTCAAATCCTTCCATAAAGTGTCTTAAACTTAGGGTTCTCATTGCATTTTTGAAATTTTTATGCTTTTAGGCCAACTTTACCGAGAGGTGTAAAAGTTTCCATCTTTGAGTGTTCATCTTGTGAACAGTTGATCGTCAGTCAAATAGAGATTTATAGTGCCTGAAAACGTGTGTGCACAAGAGATAAAGTGTACAGTGGTAGTCAGGGTCGAACACAGGGATTGTGAGAGACTGGTCTAAGGTCTTGAATGTATTCGGGGGAGAGGAGCACAGAAAGTAACAATCAGGGGGGTTTTACTTGGCCAAACGAGTTGGCCAAGGCAGATTTTGGGAGCTAACAATTGTTACCTAGGTCTAGGAAAGCAGTATTCAGGACCTCGAGGTGTCAATTCGGGGGTCCCGAATGATAAAATAAAGCAAGCAAGTGAATAAATCCAGAAATAAAATAGGAATAAAACGAGCACAAACAATCAGATAAAGAAGGATTCTCAGCAAAGGTATTCTTGGGTTGCATTCGGGACCAGATTGTCATCAGCTCAAGGGTATTCTATTCAAGACATCATAGAAATGACATGGGGACCAGATTCCTCGGATATCCCCTACTTTTCTCTTAAGAGGAACTACCCCCCGTTTCCACATATGAGGTAGTCTTGACAGTTTGCCATCCCTCCAGGCACGAATGCGGGAGGGTCATACTCAAACTGCCCATGAAGATAAGAAAAGACAGATCTAGAGCTAAAAGTCCCTCAGTTTGTCAGGCTCGTGACCTCGCTCTAATCAATTACACACCCTATCTATTTGAGACCACTTTGACACAGTCAAGACTAAACAGACGCCTACTTGTTTCATGCAATTTTCCTTCTGTATTCATTACACAAATGGCAGCATTCGCATGAGATAATTATCAGTTGATCAAGCCTCAAATTAAATCATGCAAAGATGTAATTAAAACGGTAAGCAATTGAATATGGTATCAAGAAGATATTAAGCACATGAAGGCCTCGAATCTGCCCTTGCAACCCTTGAATAACCCTTGCTAAGAACTAGAGATTTAGCTACTCATACTTGAAGATGAACAAATAATAATTGAAGAAAGCATAACAAGTAAGTAAATAGATTAAGGGAAGAAGACTTTGTTACTAAAAATCCGTATGAAGCCCGGTGGCAAGGTTGGAGATGCTAACAAAAACTAGAGAGAGAAACTAGAGGGAAGTCTAAACTATTTTCTAAATTATGCTAGGTGATCCTAAGATTAGGAAGTGGTTCCTAAACTATTCTTGGATGCTCTTTATATAGTAGAGCTCCAAGCACAAAATATCTACTGCCAAAAACTAGGGACAAAATGCATTAATTGAAAGCCTAAAAAAATGGATCCATGCTCCTTAAAGCACAAAGCTGAAAAACCATAAAACTGTCTGATTTTTCCAGCTTTGGGCAGGTCTGGATTGGGCTCAAGGGCTGACTTGGTCAGGGCGGTAGGTATTTGGTGGTCAGTGCAGACTGCAAGAACAGTGTCAGAGGAGGCACATGGAAGCTCTGGCGAGATGACACGTGGAAATGTCATTCTTCGCCCTTCGAGGTCCCGAATGGAGAATCCGATTCGGGACCTTGAACGCTGCTTTGGACTCGGGACCTCAACTCTGGGTCTTGAAGCTCAAAACTGCACAAAATGCCCCAAAAATGCATCTTTTCGCATAAACTCCCATTTTAGGCCTAAATCTGCAAAAGTAATGAAAACAAGGGTAATTTAGCAGAATCATGCCTTAAATGGGTGAGAAAATGGGGAGAAAATCGTGTATAAAAACATGCTATCAAATAATCCCCACACTGCCCAATGCTCGCCCTCGAGCATTCACAAAATTTTAAAACAGTCCCAAAACAGAACAGACACACCAGACCATAGCACAGAGAATAAGCATGCTTGTCAGGATTCGGGACCCCGAATGAAAACAGACTTCGCCTAGATACACCTGCATCAAATCAGAAGGATAACGACCCTTGAGAAGAGACTTTTCCACATCAGTCTATTCACCAGCAGTCCTCACATGGATCAGTGTTTGTACTCACTCTCGTGAACATGGTTAGGTGTTTAAACACTCAAGTATGCAAAAAAAACGTAGCACAAAACCAAGTTTGCAAGTCAATCCGAGTATATTAGACACATGCATAGGCAATCTAGCAATCAAAAGACTTCGCATCGGGGGCAAGAAGGGGAAGCAAAGAAAATAAATGACAAGAGGAAATGGAAGAAGCATAATGAGAAGAAAAAGTGGAGAAGAGGGATAGTAAGGAAGTGAAATGAGAAGGTGGTGAAACCAACTCAAACCTGGAACGCTCCCTTGGCAGAAAGGAATCAAAACGGTGAGGCAATGTTGCTGAGGGTGAAAGCTAGACTAGGTTTTTCTTCTTCGAGGGGGATCCTTGCTTTCTCCACTCGGGACCTTGGCTCGGGACCTTGAATAAACGCTGGTTGTTGATTTCCCTCTTCTTCATGAAATTTGGTCTCTTCTCTCTCTCTTTTATTTATATTTCTGTTTTTCTTTTCTTTTCTTTTCATTTCTTTTTTTTTGAGAGAGAGAGAAAGAGAGATCTGAATTGAGAATCGAGACCTTGTTCTTCGGGGGCTGGATATTTTGATTTCACTTCCCCATACTTGTGTTTTGCTGTGGGTGGGAAGTGATTTTTCGTTCTGGTCTGCCCTTGAATTCAGCTTTGGGGTCTCGAATTTGCGCCAGCATTCAGGGTCTTGAATTTTTGCGGGATCCCCACACTTTGCCTTTGTTGCTTCATTTGTCTAGTCTAGCCCTCGATGGTGCTCCCAACAACATTGCTTCACCTGCCAAGAGAAAGATCAAGGAAAATTCAAATGGTTAGAATTGGAGAGGTCAAGAAGGGATTCGGGGTCAAGATGAAAGAAATATAACAAAAGAAAAAGAGAGAGAACAATTCGATGCGAGGACATAATCTTTTTGCTGCTTTCCTATGTCTAAATGTGTCTATACCCATGGATATCATGCAAACCCAGTCAGTACCTTAGTCATGCATTTCACTCAAGCAATAAATATAGGCATGAAGGCTCAAATGCTCACAAGGTGTTAATTCGAGACTACTGGTGTCTAGGTCTTGAAGCAGATATAAGGCATAACAGGCAAAGAATGAATCATTCGGGACCTTGACTAAGACAACATTTTCATTCTATGCGCAAGTCAGGTGTGTGTCCATCATTGGTGTTTTCAAAACTAGGCAGTAAGCTAAAATCCGGAAAAAAAGAGAGAGTAAAAACTAGAAATTAATTCATGCATAAGCTTAGGAAAAATAAACTAGAACATAATTATAGCTTAGGAAAAATAAACTAGAATATAATTATAACATGCATAATAAATACTAGCAGTTAAAACTCCTCCCCACACTTAGGCGACGCATTGTCCTCAATACAGGAAGGAGACAAAAGAGATAGCAGTTCAAAAGGAAAGCATAAATGTAAATTGTTCAACACAGAGAATCAGCCCACGCAGGGGCAAAGGGTTTGAAAATGTTCGGGATCAGGGGTGAGGTGGATTTTTTTAGGTTTAGGCTTGTGCGTCCCATGAGGAAGAAGAGAGGATTTTGTTTTTGGAAAGAAGAGAAAAAGATGTCATGTTTTGATTTGATTGGGAGAGATAAGGGGGTTTTGGTTGGGTAACGGGTAGGATCTGACGGTTAGGTGGCGTGGGTGAGTGGGTTGGAAGACGTGGAAAGGTGGGGAGAGAGATGGGAGCTGATCTCCTCGGGCTTCGTCCGCCACGTGTCGCACCGGGAGAGGACGTGCAGTGCCAAGGGCAGCGTGCGCCTGCACCTGCACGGGAAATGGAAAAAGTAAATCAGCTTTTAGGATTTTGAAAATAGGAGAGAGGGGAATAAAATAAAAAGAATTAAATAGGGGCTAATAAAGTAGGGGACAAGATATTTAATTGGAGAGAGACAAAGGGATTAAATGAAAGGGAAAGAAGACAAGGAAAATTTAAATTTCACCTAGGTAACATAAAAAGTGTGCATAAAAAATTTGAAAAACTAGAGTTGACTCTAATAAAAATAAAACCAAGGGACAAAGGGGAATAAGAATAAACAAAATTAATTAAGACTACCCTAAGAAATGTGTGTTGGGAAGAGAGAAAAGAGGATGTCGGACTCAGAAGTTAGAGACAAGAAAATTAAAGAGAGAGGGTTAGAAATTCGGGGGTTGTCCCCACACTTGGCCTTGATTATCGTCTAGGCCTAGACGTTGTTTCCTCATTCGGGGGCGTTGATTGCTGGGTCCTCGACCCTTGCTTCTTCGGCAGTCGAGGGCTTGAATCCTTCATAGAAGGGTTTCAGCCGATGACCGTTCACCTTGAATGGCTCCCCATTGTTCAGATTCTGGATTTCAACAGCCCCATGATCAAACACTGCTGTGATTTGATATGGTCCCGTCCATTTGGACTTGAGCTTTCCCGAGAAAATCCGTAGTCTTGAGTTGTATAGTAAAACTTTCTGCCCAACAGTGAAGTTTTTGACTACGAGATGTTTGTCATGCTGGGCCTTGGTCTTGCCCTTGTAGATCATTGAATTTTCATAGGCATCCCCCCGAAGTTCTTCAAGCTCTTGGATTTGCAAACATCGGTCTATCCCTGCCAAGTTTAAGTCCATGTTGACCTTCTTGATTGCCCAAAAGGCCTTGTGTTCTATCTCGACTGGAAGATGACACGGCTTGCCGTAGACCAACCGATATGGCGTCATGCCGATCGGGGTCTTGAATGCAGTACGATAGGCCCATAGCGCGTCTCCCAGTTTGAGACTCCAGTCTTTTCTTGACTGATTCACGGTCTTCTCGAGAATAGCCTTGATCTCCCGATTCGAGACCTCAGCTTGCCTATTGGTTTAGGGGTGGTAAGCTGTGGATACTCGGTGAGTCACTCCATACTTATTAAGTAATGAAGCGACTGTCCGATTGCAAAAATGAGTCCCCCGATCACTGATGAGAGCTCGAGGGGTCCCGAATCGGTTAAAGATGTGGGTCCGGAGAAAATCAGCAACCACCCGTGAATCGTCTGTTTTGGTGGCCTTGGCTTCAATCCATTTGGAGACATAGTCCACTGCGAGCAGGATGTATGTATGCCCGAATGAATTCGGGAATGGTCCCATGAAGTCAATGCCCCAGATATCGAATATTTCGCACGCAAGGATGCTGGTCAAGGGCATTTGGTTTCTAGCTCCGATGTTTCCCATGGCTTGGCATTGAGGGCAGGTTGCGCAGAATAACTACTGTCCTTGAAGATTGAGGGCCAATAAAGACCGGCTTCCAGGACCTTGAGTGCGGTTTTCTTTGCAGCAAAATGTCCCCCTTCCGTTGTCGAATGGCAGAACTTGAGGATTGATGGGACCTCATCCATGGTGACACAGCGCCTAACAATCTGGTCTGAACAGTGCTTCCATAAGTAAGGGTTGTCCCAAACATAGAACTTGGCTTGCTTGCGGATCCGGTTGTGTTCCGCACTCGAGGCCTTGACTGGAAGCGCACCAGTGGCACAAAAATTTGCTATGTCTGTGAACCAAGGGAACTTTGCGGTGTCAACTAAGCACAAATGCTCATCTGGGAAAGTCTCCTGAATGGCTACTTGGGAGTCGTCTTCTTGGTTCGGGAGCCTACTGAGGTGGTCTGCTACGCAATTCTCGGTCCCCTTTTTGTCCTTCATAGCAAGGTTGAACTCTTGAAGTAGGAGGATCCAGCGGATAAGCCTAGGCTTCGCATCGGTTTTCTTGAGCAGGCATCGAAGGGTGGAATGATCAGAGTACACAATCACTTCGGTACCCAAGAGGTACTGCCGAAATTTGTCAAGGGCATAGACAATTGCCAAAAGCTCTTTCTCTGTCGTCGTATAGTTTTGTTGGGCTGGATCCAACAACTTGGAGGCATAGTAGATGACGTACGTCTCCTTGTCTTTCTTCTGACCCAGAACAGCTCCCAAAGCCTGGTTGCTTGCATCGCACATGATCTCAAAGGGGAGAGTCCAGTCGGGGGCCCGAATGATAGGAGCAGAAATGAGCTTGGCTTTCAAGGTCTCGAAAGTCGTCTTGCATTTTTCATCAAATATGAAGTCCACATCCTTGTGTAACAGCTGGCACATTGGCTGGGCTATCTTGGAGAAGTCCTTGATGAACCTCCTGTAAAATCCTGCATGACCAAGAAAAGAACGCACATCTCGAATATTCGAGGGGTAAAGCAAGGTCTCGATAGCTTGGATTTTAGCCTTGTCCACTTCAATACCCTTTCAGGACACAATGTGGCCCAAGATAAGCCCTTGGTCAACCATGAAATGACATTTTTCAAAATTAAGCACAAGGTTAGTTTCAACACATCTTTGCAGAATTTTCTTTAAGTTCGAGAGGCATTCGGAAAAGGAATTACCATAAACCGTGAAGTCGTCCATGAATACCTCGATGAAATCTTCCACAAATTCCGAAAAGATACTGACCATGCACCTCTGGAATGTAGCCGGGGCATTGCATAACCCAAAGGGCATGCGTCTGTAAGCAAAAGTCCCGAATGGGCATGTGAAAGTGGTCTTCTCCTGGTCTTCAAGGGCTACTGGAATCTGGTGGAATCCCGAATACCCATCCAGGCAGCAATAATGCGTCTTGCCCGCAAGGCGCTCTAGCATCTGATCTATGAAGGGCAGTGGGAAGTGATCTTTTCGGGTGGCTTCGTTCAAGCGTCGATAGTCAATGCATACACGCCAGCCATTCTGGATTCGGGAGGGAATTGGCAGACCCTCGGGACCCGGAATGATGGTGATACCGGTTTTCTTCGGGACCACCTGGACGGGGCTGACCCACGGGGAATCAGAAATGGGATAAATTACCCCGGCATCGAGCAGCTTCAGGACCTCCTTCTTAACTACCTCCATCATGGGGGGGTTCAAACGCCTTTGAGGTTGTCTGATTGTCTTGGAGTCCTCTTCGAGATGTATGCGGTGAGTGCACAAGGACGGTGACAGGCCCTTGATGTCGGCAATCGTCCAACCGATGGCCTTCTTAAAGCTCTTGAGGAGGTTCACTAGCTCAGTCTCTTGATCCTCTTCTAGTTTGTTGGAAATTATGACTGGGAGCGATTCTTTCTCCCCGAGGTATACATACTTCAAGTGTGAGGGCAGTGCCTTAAGTTCAAGGTTTGAGGCTTGTTCCAGAGAGGAGGGTAGTCGTTCATGATCTGCACATTCGGGGGACACGCTCGGGGGTTCGAATAATAAGACAGCGTTTTCTTCGAGAGTTGCTGCTACCATGCTCAGTTCAGTGGGAACTATAATGGACGCTGTCATTTCTTGCAAAGATTCGGGAGTGAGGCTCCGGTCAAGAATCAGTTTCAAGGGCTCAATAGAATTCAGCTCAGCAACATTCTCCACTAGGGGGTCTATTACGTCAATAAAATTGACACTCGAAAATTCGGGGGGGTACTTTATGGAATCTAGCATGTTGAAACGGATGATTTCCCCGTCGAATTCGAGGGAGATAGAGGCCTCATAGCAGTCAATCTTTGCGCGGGCAGTGGCCAAGAAAGGGCGTCCCAAGAGTAGATCTGAAGCCTTGGTGTTAGTGGGATTTTCCATGGAGAGAACATAGAAGTCCGCTGGAAATAGGAATTCACCCACTTGAACAAGAACATCTGTGATTATGCCTTTGGGGTATACCACCGAGCGGTTTGCAAGTTGGATGACAAGCGTGGTTTCTTTCAAGGATCCGAGTCCGAGACTGTTGTAAATGGTCAAGGGCATAATATTAATTCCAGCTCCCAAATCGCACATTGCCTTCCCAATATCGATGGTCCCGATCCTGCACGGGACCGTGAACATGCCCTGGTCCTTGCACTTGGGTGGAATTTTGCGCTGGATATGGGCGGACAAGTTAGCTCCCACACTAATTCGATTCACCTCGGTGAACTTGTTCTTGTTGGTGCAAAGCTGTTTCAAGAACTTGGCGTCGAGGCATGTTTTTAATGGCCTTGAGGAGCGGAATATTGATGACGACCTTGCTAAACGTCTCAAAGATGTCCCGATCTTCCTCTTCTTTCTTCTTTTTGATCAGTCGCTGGGGGAACGGGGGTTCGAAGACTTTGTTTATGAATTCCTGGGAGAATTCTTCCTCCTCAACGGGCTGTTTCTTTTTACATCGTGACTTCTTGCTGGAGAAGAAGTGGTCTAGAGTTGCGTCGCCAAATCAAGATTTCTTGTGCTGTTCGATAGGCGGTTCACATTCGGGGGCTGGAACGGCAGTCTCAGCCTCGGGGGCTGGGATGTCTTTTGTAGGCTCGGGGTCTGGATGGACACGAGAAGGGATTTCGAGACCACTGCGGAGGTTCATGACACACGCCTCATGCTTCGGGTTAGGTTCCGTCTGCCTTGGAAATCTCCCTCCATTCTTCACTTCCTTCATTTCGGCCATAAGGGTCCGAATATGTTTTTCCAGCTCCGTGATTTTCTTCTTATCGGGGAAGGATTCCTCATTCGGGGGCGCTTGCATGGTGAAGTTCTGGTCCGGAGGAGATTGCCTCTGATATTGATAATTCTGAAAATTGGGTCTGGGCTTGAAAGTTTGCATGTTGAAAGGAGGGGGGTGATTTCCGTGTGGATTCTGCCCATATTGATGGCTGGGTCCGGCTTGCTGGTTATTGTTCCACCCATAGTTAGGTTGCTTCCAGCCTTGATTGTGGTGTTGGCCATACGGGGCATTGAATCCTCCTGCTGCATTGACCGGCATTTCTTCGGGGATAAAGGGGAAAGCTGACAGATTTGGCAGGCCTTGAGCTGGACTGGATGTCCTGAAGCCATGTTCTGCAACATGCCTGTGATGGCTGCCAATTGATTCTCCATAGCAGCCGAACGGGCGTCTTGAATGTTAGTAGAATTATTGAGTTGGAGGTTGTTCTTGGCCATGAGCTCAATAGTGTCCTTGGCAACAACCGGAGTAAGTCTAGTAATGGATCCATTAGCAGCAGCGTTCAACAAGGCCTTGTCCCGACCATTGAGTCCTTCACAAAAGTATTGCATGAGGGCGTGTTCGGACAGATTATGCGAGGGGCATAGAGCTTGCATCTTTTTAAACCGCTCATAGTATTGCTCAAGATCTTCCGAGTCTTTTTGGATGATGGACACGAGCTGCTTTCGGGTTACCATTGCTATAGACATGGGATAGTATTTGTCCGTGAAAGCCTTGGACATCTCGGTCCATGAATTGATGGATTGCGGCTGCAAGTCATAGAACCAGTCAAGAGCGTCGTCCTTGAGGGACCACATAAAGGCACGGAGCTTGGCATGCTCGACAGTAACGTTGTGGGGCTTCATGGCGTCGCAAATGGAGTGTAGCTGCTGGAGGTGGCGATGGGGATTCTCCTTGGCCAATCCTCGGAAGAGGGGCAGATGATGCATGGTTGCAGACTTGAGTTCCCAGTCGTTCGGGACCACTGGCCAAACAATGCAACTAGTCGGGGCCTCGGGGGCAACATTGAACTCATCGATGCTCTGGATCGGTGGGGGGAGTGGTGGAACATTATTCCCTTCGGGGTCGTGATTATCCATGTCAGGTCCTTCTGGATGGACCGGGGGCAAGTTCTCGGGGTCTGGATAGTCTTCTAGGTCAAAAAGACATTCGAGGTCCCGAACACAAGGATTGGAATTTCCTCGTGCCAGTCGTCGAAGTCCTCGTTCAGTTCTTCCTAGCTCGTGATCAAGGGGCAGTAATTCGGGTGCAGATCTCCTGGTCATACAAACAAGAAAATTAAATCAGTCTTGAAACAATCCCAGGCAACGGAGCCAATTTGATCGTCAGTCAAATAGAGATTTATAGTGCCTGAAAACGTGTGTGCACAAGAGATAAAGTGTACAGTGGTAGTCAGGGTCGAACACAGGGATTGTGAGAGACTGGTCTAAGGTCTTGAATGTATTCGGGGGAGAGGAGCACAGAAAGTAACAATCAGGGGGGTTTTACTTGGCCAAACGAGTTGGCCAAGGCAGATTTTGGGAGCTAACAATTGTTACCTAGGTCTAGGAAAGCAGTATTCAGGACCTCGAGGTGTCAATTCAGGGTCCCGAATGATAAAATAAAGCAAGCAAGTGAATAAATCCAGAAATAAAACAGGAATGAAACGAGCACAAACAATCAGATAAAGAAGGATTCTCAGCAAAGGTATTCTTGGGTTGCATTCGGGACCAGATTGTTATCGGCTCAAGGGTATTCTATTCAAGACATCATAGAAATGACATGGGGACCAGATTCCTCGGATATCCCCTACTTTTCTCTTAAGAGGAACTACCCCCCGTTTCCACATATGTGGTAGTCTTGACAGTTTGCCATCCCTCCAGGCACGAATGCGGGAGGGCCATACTCAAACTGCCCATGAAGATAAGAAAAGACAGATCTAGAGCTAAAACTCCCTCAGTTTGTCAGGCTCGTGACCTCGCTCTAATCAATTACACACCCTATCTATTCGAGACCACTTTGACATAGTCAAGACTAAACAGACGCCTACTTGTTTCATGCAATTTTCCTTCCGTATTCATTACACAAATGGCAGCATTCGCATGAGATAATTATCAGTTGATCAAGCCTCAAATTAAATCATGCAAAGATGTAATTAAAACGGTAAGCAATTGAATATGGTATCAAGAAGATATTAAGCACATGAAGGCCTCGAATCTGCCCTTGCAACCCTTGAATAACCCTTGCTAAGAACTAGAGATTTAGCTACTCATACTTGAAGATGAACAAATAATAATTGAAGAAAGCATAACAAGTAAGTAAATAGATTAAGGGAAGAAGACTTTGTTACTAAAAATCCGTTTGAAGCCCGGCAGCAAGGTTGGAGATGCTAACAAGAACTAGAGAGAGAAACTAGAGATAAGTCTAAACTATTTTCTAAATTATGCTAGGTGATCCTAAGATTAGGAAGTGGTTCCTAAACTATTCTTGGATGCCCTTTATATAGTAGAGCTCCAAGCACAAAATATCTACTGCCAAAAACTAGGGACAAAATGCATTAATTGAAAGCCTAAAAAAATGGATCCATGCTCCTTAAAGCACAAAGCTGAAAAAGCATAAAGCTGTCTGATTTTTCCAGCTTTGGGCAGGTCTGGATTGGGCTCAAGGGCTGACTTGGTCAGGGCGGTAGGTATTTGGTGGTCAGTGCAGACTGCAGGAACAGTGTCAGAGGAGGCACATGGAAGCTCTGGCGAGATGACACGTGGAAATGTCATTCTTCGCCCTTCGGGGTCCCGAATGGAGAATCCGATTCGGGACCTTGAACGCTGCTTTAGACTCGAGACCTCAACTCTGGGTCTTGAAGCTCAAAACTGCACAAAATGCCCCAAAAATGCATCTTTTCGCATAAACTCCCATTTTAGGCCTAAATCTGCAAAAGTAATGAAAACAAGGGTAATTTAGCAGTATCATGCCTTAAATGGGTGAGAAAATGGGGAGAAAATCGTGCATAAAAACATGCTATCAACAGTGTCCTTCAAGTCTTTCCTCCACCATTTCCAGTGTTCCTTGTGTCTAAAGTGTTCCCCTTTAACCCTAGTTTCATTTGAGATAAGTTGGTGATTTTTACCTATACATTTTCTACTCCAAAAGTTCAAAACAGAAAAGTGTTGTTCTTGGTGTTCATCCGAAGCTTCAACCATTGAGTGAGAGTGAGGGAGTTTGATCCAAAATATTTAAAATTTCTTGAAAGCTTTTATTTCCCATTAAACAATCCTTTCCCTTCCATCGCCGACCATCACACATCCATCTCTTGCATTGAATGCAAGACAGTGGGGGCCCTCCCTCTCACCTCACTTTTTTCGGATTTTCCTCAACCAACACCTAGTATATTCCTCTCTTCACCTAGCTAGAAACCGTTTAGTGTAGCAAGGTACCAAGTACATCTAGAATCTATCCTTTCAATCCTTCTCTTCTGTCCAACTAACACCTGAAGAGATTCTACAAAAAAAAAAACCCCAAATGTACCCTACCCTAACTTGGCTAGCTAGAAAGTGACGAGAGTGAGTGACCAAATTGTTCCATTCCATCACCACCTGACTAAAACCTTTCAAATTCATCTCTTACCTTACTTCTTACAAGTTTTCAGAAGATTTGCTTCAGCCAAAAAGACTTTTTGCTCAAGTCCTAAACTCAAGTCTCCAACCGAGTCCTATTGAGTCTTATGTATCTTTCGCGTCTTACTCCAAAAGTCTTCTGAGTCTTCTTGAGTATTTTACTTCTAAGAGTCTTCTTTTCTTTTGTTTAAAAATCTTGATCATTAGTGAAGACAGTTGTAAGAAATGCTTGACTTGAACCACAAGGTTGATTGCGGTAAGGATTGCACGATTTGCAAGCAATTTGTGTAAGGTTTTCTTGAGTGATTTGTGAGGCTATCTTTTACGAGTGTTAAAACACGTGAGGGAGTGATTATCTACTAACGTTTAAGTGAGTGTACAGGTACCAAACAATCCATGTCCGACGTAAGTGTAGTTAGCAACAATAATGCCAAGTCCGACAAATCCATTTGTCCGGCGCTAGCCAAAATGGATTCCCGAATGGAGTCCATGGAGCGCAATCAAGTTGCGATGGAACGTAGACATGAGGAGATGTTGAGTATGTTGTGAATCTATGTCTTGAATCAATACGCCCCCACCGGGGCCTCCACAAGCCCTACCCTTCTAAGCACTATGGCTCCCAAGACCCCCACTGAGCCGAATAAGGATCATGTTACTTGTGAATCCATAGAGGAAGGTCAGGACAATGATGTTGACCTTAAAAAACAAGATAGGATGGCCGGCCGAGGCTTCCCAAACGTCCTCACCACGGGGCTTGAAAGCATGCCCCTCCTCCTAACCTTGCTGTATCCGAGAACCAAATTCAGGTCATCCAGAACAAGTACGCCATAGGCAACCGAGGGTAGGACCCGCACGAAAGTCGTGCCACCAAGCCGCCACAAGCCATGGGCCGTGCCAGAATGAAGACCCCATAACTAGCGGTATGTCGTTAGTTACCAACGGTGTGCAGTTGGCCATGGGTAGTGACATGCGACGCAACCAAGAGGACCTTCCCACGTCTAACAGCCAACCCATAATTCCTCACTACCATGCAAGCAACACACCCTATCAATCGGATGAGTTCTAAAAGGATTTCTATGAGGCAGCTAATGATGACTTTGATGAACTTGCGAGATAAAATAAGGAAAGACGGCAACGAGGCCAAGCGCCACGGTTTGGCGAGCAATTTGAGATGCCGCAAGAGCCTAGGATTGATGACAACTTAAGTAGTATAAAGGTCCAAATTCCTACCTTTGAGGGTACCATCGACCCTTCGGAGTACCTTAAATAAGAAGAAATAATTCAACGCATCTTCAATTTTCATCAATATTCTAAGGGGAAGAAGATCAAGCTAGCGACCACGGATTTTGATGGCTATGTCGTTAGTTGGTGGGAGAAAGTGTATAAGGAAAAAGAAGCGGTACACGTCATTCATACTTGGGAAGAAATGAAGCGGGTTATGAGAGCAAGGTTTGTGCCCGTGCACTACAAACGGGACTTGCAAAACAAGTTGCAAGGCCTCAAGCAAAGCACCAAGTTTGTGGGTCAGTACTTCAATGACCTAAAGGAACTTCTTACTAAGACTGAGACCGATGAGGGCGAAGAGGTCACAGTGGCACGGTTCCTCAATGGTGTCAATGAAAAGATTAGGTACAAGATTGAGCTAAAGGAATTTGATTATTTACAACCTATGCTTCACTATGCCCTAAAGGTGGAAGCGCATGAGGCCATGAAGAAGAAGACCTATCCAAGTCAAAATGCATCACAGCCCTATTCTTCATCCACTAAGACACCATAGAAGCCTTACTCAAACGACCAACCTTCCTTAAGGGATCCTAAATACTTTCCACCCTCCAAAACCGTGACATCCAACCTAAAGCCACACATACCTTACACTAAGAGCAACCCCTTTAACCCTCCACCAAAACAAACCCATAACCCTACTACCAACTCGAGCTAAACAAGGAGATTCTCATATAATATTGAGTATTTTAAGTGCCACGGAAGAGGCCACATCTCTTCCGAATGTCCCAACCAACGAGTAATTGTCATCTGGGAGGGCAACTATGAAACCGGAAGTGAAGATGAGATGAATGGTGATGAGGATATAGAGGAGGAGGAAGGAGGCGAGAGTAGTGAGGAAGAAGTAGTTTCAGCCGCGGGCATGACACTAGTTGTGAGGCAGAGTGATAATGTGTATTTTATACATATTTTTCTCCCTTTTCTTAGTCCACTTTTGATCTTGATACTACTGATTTGCCTCAGTTTCTCTCCTTTTTGCAGATCTGGACTTAGGAAGGGAAATTCGCAGAAACACAAACTTTCAGCCGGGTTCTGACGAATGTTGAGCGTCGAGGCTTTGCAGTTGTTTGTTCGCAAAAGCTAAGAAGTCCGACGCAGAAAAGGAAACTCTTAAAAGAAGAAATCTTACAGATTCGATCATTTATTCCCGTGATATCCCAGCTCAGCAGAAGTGATATTTTAGGAAACCTACTTCTATTAGACTTAGGATTCTATTTCTATTTACTATAAAGACTTTAGTGAATTAGGGTTTGGGGGACTTCTTCCCTCTCGGATTTCGTCATTCCATACTTTTGCCTCTGATGCCTTTCCTGCTTTGTAATAATCCCAGAGCTTTAGCTCAGGCCGGTATTAAGTTGCAATTTACAGCGTTTTCCTGCTTTCTCCTTTATGCAATTTTTTTATTTTATTTTGTTTATTTAATTTCGAGTATGAGTGGCTAAATTCTCTTTTCTTAGTAAAGGTCATCGAAGGTTGCTCAGGTTAGTTGGGAGGTCGAATTGAGTCTAATAAATTCTTGTGTTTGTATTTGCTTGTTTATCAATTGCTTGTCAATTTACCTAGGAACGATTAGAGGTCCGACCAACTAATAATTGAACCTAGGTAATTACCGCCATCTCTGTAGTAATAACTAACGTGTGGCTATGTAGTAGAGTAGGCAACTAGATCAGAGTCATCAGGTCGCTAGTCCAATCTGACTAGGGTAAATAACCAATTAGGGTAGTGTCTCGAACGTACTGAGTGTCTCGCCCTAGGTGTATCTTTCCTCTTCTTCATGGGCATCTTAGTATTGTCTCTATAAACGTACATTGAAGGACGGCGGATTGTCAAAGTTATTCCATAAACGTACCTTGGATTAGCTTTTCTTACCAAGGAAAGTAGAGGACTTAAATGTACCTAGACCCCGTAGCATACCTATAAACTGGGAATAGAATACCCTTGCACCAATGACCGACTAACCGCAACGCAACCGGAGATAGATCTTTACTAGAAATCTTTCCCTCATTGCTTTTATACTTTTATTTACTCTATTTTATTCTGTTTATTTAGTAGTTAATCAAACACTCTCTCAAACCCTCCCCCCCTTGGTTACTTGCTCGGTTTTATATTCCCTGTCATACACTGAAGTAAGTGTCTTGTCGTAGTCTCTGAGTTCGACCTTGTTACCACTATACGCAATTTATATTGTGCATTAGGCGATATGTTTTATTATTATTATTGACGGTTTTGACAACCGATAAAATTTTGGCTTCGTTGCCTGGGACTATCGGTACTTATTTCTTTCTTTTGTTTGTATGACCAGGACGTCTACACCAGATCCTATACCACTCGACCTTGAGATCATCAGGACATAAATCAGACTTAGAAGACATGCCAAGAAATCATCCACCAACACCGGAGAAGTTCCAACACCGGAGAAGTTCCTACCCTAATCCTCGAAAGAACCCTCTCTGACTTAGACAATCTCGGCTTCCTCTTCCGTCAAGACCTAGATGCCGAAGACTTCACTGTCCTCGAATTCCCCACGATGACCGAAGCAGCAGATGACCAGAATAATTAGATAATTGAAGATCTTAATGTTGCTCCCGAGCTGACCAGCAGCTGTATCGCTTGGCCCACCGTCTAACGCGATTGGGTAATTAAGTCCACCATACTACACCATCTTCCTACATTCCATGGAGTCCCTAAGGAAAACCCACACCGGCACCTCTAGCGTCTACACTTCATCTGTTAGGCTATGAAACCAGCCAATGTTGAGATCAACTATGCCAAATTGCTAGCCTTTCTCTAGTCCCTCGCGAGTGAAGCTAAGAACTGGTTCTATGACCTTCCCCCTAGATCCATTACCTCATGGGAAGAAAATGTCAAAGGCTTTCATTGATAAGTATTACTCGGTCTCTATGGCTAGTGTCACTCGCAAGCAGTTGGTCTCCATCATCTAGAAAGATGAAGAGAACCTCCCTCAGTACTATGAACATTTTAAGAAGATGCAGACCTTATGCCCTTCACATAATCTCGCTGATCACGCCTTGATTCAATACTTTTACGAAGGATTGAAACCAACCGACAAGGCCCTACTAGATGCTGCTAGCCGAGGTTCCCTTTGTGCTCTTACACCGGCTACCGCCAAAGCTACCATTGAACTTATGGTGAAAAATATCACACCTTCTGAAAGAGCCACTACCACCCAAGATGTGCGTGTTGCCGCTATAGAAAATCAGCTCACCACCATCACCGATATGCTCCAAAACATAGCAGCAGGACAGATCCACATCAAGGCCTGCGGATTTTGCAATTTTGTTGATCACCCCACAGATGCTTACCTCCACATTCCTGATGAGGTCCAAGTTAACGCCGCTGGTAACTACAATGGAGCTCCTCGAAAGTTTGAACCTTACACTCAGAACTACAATCAAGGTTGCCAACATCCTAATCTCAGCTGGTCAAATAATCTGCAACAGCCAGGACCTAGTCAGCCACCACAACCGAACCATTTTGCCAACCAGACGCAACCACCATTCAACTTGCAGAATTTTAAGCCACGACCGAACTATCCCAACAACCAGCAGTATCAATACCAAGCCCCCAGGGCCAGGGCCCTCCAGCTCCGCAAGATGACGAGGTAAGTAGGCTTAGTAGTGTTATTTTGGATCTGTAAAAATAGATGAGCCTTATGAATGCAGAAATGAAGGAGTTGAAGAATCGAGGATGATTGTCACCTCAACCAGAACCTAATCTGAAGCATGATGCCTGTGCTATGTCACTCTGCAGTAGCACTCAACTGCCCTCGTGTGTCAATCCACACTAAAGTCCTGACGCTGAACTAACTGAACCTGAACCGACCCAGCAAGATCTCAACGCTGAAGTTGATGAGGATGGAGACGCCAGCAATAAGTTAAAGACAAATTTTAGGTAGAAAATAGACCTAACCCTACAGGAGTACACGTATAAACATAATATATAGATAAAAATTCAAATTCGAGATCTAATTCCTTCTTAACATTATAAGAAATATCATTATATATTTAATTTCCATTACTTGACATAGACTCCCACTCTTTTTGCTCAATTAAATATGATGTTGAAGAAGTCGTACTAAACTATAATATATAGATAAAAGTAACAAAAAAGGAAGCGTCTTACACTACACGAAGAAAATTAAGTTGATAACCAAAGTCTCCCACGTACATGAATTAAAATAAAAACTACTCACCCCGTAAGTTTGTAGGTCAATTAATAAGAAGTTATTCTAGTTTAACGAAAAATTTCAAGTTCGAGCTTTGTGTATGCAATTGTGTTAAAACTTATGAGAAATAGCTTCATTGCCCTTCGGGGTCCCGATTCGAATTGGAGTAGTAGGTCGTTAATGTGGTGACCGGATTATGAGATGGTCTCGACTAAAATAAATAAATAAAAACTACAAATTTAGAATTTTTTTACAATGATGTGCTTATAATGCCGTTATTTGAATTGTAATGTTGTATAATCATAAAATATTAACATGTGTGAATCTTACGCTTATAAAATTTATACTATTAAATAGATTTAGTGAATAATTAATAATCAGCATTTGATTTAAAGGGCGAAAAAGCACCCCAAAATTTAATAGCCTAGAATTATGCTAATTAATCCAAATAATTTGAAGCAAGCACGCTGCTATGCATTATTAACGTGAGATCTCATGCACCTATTTGCATTGCATGCCAAGAATATATAATAGAGAATAAAGAATAAAGCTGCTGGCCTTCCCTTTAATTGGTTGAGTAGTATTAATTGCAGCGTACGTTTTGGTATTGGATTGCAAAGACATTAAGCCGCAGCGCTGCTTTCTTGCATCTGCATCTCCGTCAGCTCACTCCCTTAGGACCTACACTACTCATAATATTATATATGTTAACAACACTAATTATAAATATGCAAATGTACGTATGCGCGTAAGATTTAATCCGACCTGTACGTTTATCCATTTATTCCCACCTAGTAATCTTGCATAAATACCCATAAACATCAACTAATTAACCAATCAATTACTCGAATCGATCGAATTACATCATTGCATTCCATACTAAATTATAACTACACACGCTAATTAAGAAAAAACATATACATGGAGATGTCTAATCACTTATTGTTGGTCTTCATGCTTGTATTGCTCTTTACATGTGCAACATCTACAAGTTTTAATGTGTTGAGATATGGAGGGAACCCAACTGGGAGAACAGACAGCAGTGGGGCTTTGGTCAAGGCATGGGCCGCGGCATGTGCCACTACAGGGCCAAGCTTGATATACATCCCTAAAGGAAGATACTTGGTTGAATCTCCTGTGATCTTTACAGGAGATGACTGCAAAAGTCCTAACATTACCATACGGATCGATGGGACCCTCGTGGGTCCCGCAGATTACCGGATACTCGGCCAAGCTCAAGATTGGCTTAGCTTCCAAGATGTCAATGGTGTTTCCATTGTTGGAGGTGCACTTGATGCAAAAGGATCATCCTTATGGGCTTGCAAAGAATTGTTAGGCGATAATTGTCCCATTGTTAATGGAGCTACAGTAAGTAGTGTGTACATATTTTCATGCTAATCGATTCGGGTTTTAAGATATAAATTTACAAAATTCTCATGCTAACAAAATTTTATGATGATCGGTTGAATGATTTGCAGACACTGAGGTTTACGAACTCCACAAATATAAGGTTGAATGGGATCATGTCCTTAAATAGCCAGATGTTCCACATAGCGATCAATCGGTGCGAGAATGTGCGTGTTGAAAAGGTGAAAATAATAGCAGCTGGTGAGAGCCCAAACACAGATGGTATCCATGTTCAGTTATCAACTAATGTTGTCATAATCAATTCCACTATCAAGACTGGAGATGATTGCATCTCAATTGGGCCTGGAACTAGTAACTTGTGGATCCAAGGGGTCAGATGTGGTCTTGGTCATGGCATCAGGTATTGGAATGTGATGTTTTCTATATTGACATACAACACTTTAAATTGAATATCACATTATTAATTAACTATTAGATCTATTCAACTATAAATTTTATAATTATAATTAAAATCATTAATTATAGCCATTAAATTTATTTAACGACATTATAAGCATATCACTATAGAATTTATCATGAAATATATAAGTGTCATTCTACATTTTTTCAGATAAGAGATTAATCTCGTTCGAGTATCGTTAGGAACTGAATGTTAGGGCTCTCTCGTTTTTTCTATTCTCCAAACGTGAATCTAAAATATAAATTAAAAATAAATATTTTTTTATCGCTCCACTGTAATCAATTTTGTATATAGTTAGAATATAATAAAACAATTTGATTTTTGCAGCATAGGAAGCTTAGGCAACGAGTTGGAAGAGAAGGGGGTCTATAATGTTACGGTTAAAAGCAGTATTTTTAGTGATACCACAAATGGATTCAGAATAAAATCATGGGCCAAACCCAGCAACGGATTTGTCCAAGGTGTCCGATTCATAGGAGCCATCATGGAAAATGTTCAAAACCCAATCATCATTGACCAACACTACTGTCCTGGCAGCTCATGTTGCACTCATCAGGTAAACTCTCCGTGATTAAATGTACACGTAGTTCATTAGTTGTGTTGTTGGTGGTAAATATATCAATAATATTTTACCGTTATAGTGGATCAGTACGAGTAAGATTAATCCTAAAATATATTTTCTACACTATAGTTTTAAAAAATATTAATCTTTTAATTTCTTGATAAGAAATAAACATGCTATTGTAATTGTCTTGGACTGTATACATATATATCAAATGGTAATCATAATTTTATTTTTGGTGGTAAAATAGGTTTCTGGAGTGAAAATTAAGGATGTATTGTACGAAGGGATTAGAGGATCATCGGCCACACAAATTGCTATAAAGATGGATTGCAGCTCCAAGTACCCATGCAGAGGAATAAAGTTAATAAATATAAATTTGAGTTACTTCAATGAAACAGCTGAATCATCATGTGTCAATGCTCTTGGAACATCAATTCAACCAGTTGAACCAGGCAATTGCTTTTGATTACAACGATTATTTTAACTTTCAGTTTCCATCCTGTAATATGCATACTCTTAAACCCAATCTTTTTTTCTTTTATATATATATTGATCATGTATGATAAACTTTACGAAGATGATTTATTATGAACAAACGATGCGTAGTTCAATTTTTTTTATAAGCTTCGTAGTTCAATTTACTCTTATCTATTTCATAAAAAGTGAGGCCTTCCATAGTGGACAAGGGTTTATGAAAATTAATTAATATTGATACCTGAGTATATTATTTTATTTAATATTGATGGAATTTTATAATATAATTAACATTTTAAGAAATTAAAATATATTATTAGTAGAATATAGTAAAAGAATTTAATTTATTAAAATTCAATACAATGTTAAACCTTTTTAATATATCTATGTAGTATACACTAAAAAAACAGGTGATTCCCGACGTCGCAAATCTGAGACTTTTCCGACGATTTTTTTGTCGAAAAACCAAACAATGAAAAAAAATTGCTGAGGAAAAAAAATATTCCTACGGAAAATATTGGCGCGAGTCTCAAAAAGTGTCTTTTTCCGCACGTATTGTTTGCGATGAAAAATTCGGTCCCAAATGATTTCGATGGAAAATCCTTAGAATTTTTTTTTATTTTTATGGGACGTACATGTTGTCGAAAAAAGTTTCAACTAAATTTCTGTCAAAATATCTCAGCTTTGCAACAGATTTTCTGTCGCAAACATTTTCGATAGAATTTTCTGTCAAAAATATTTAAAATTTGCTACAACATTTTCATCACGACCGTTTGCTTAAATAGAAAGAAGAGCAAATAAAGTGATGGTGTTAATGTGTAAAAGAAAAAAATAAATAATTTTTTTTTTTTTGCATGTTGGAAAATAAAAAGGCCAAGTAGGAGAAAAAAATACTGAAATTATTTAATTTTGAAAAAATATAAGATATGGTACAAATTGAGATACAATTGATAATATAGGGTGTAATTTGAGGTATTGATAACGTAAAGTGCTATTTGAGACATTTTGATAAATAGATGAGCCAAAAAGTACTTTAAGCTTATAACGTAACAAATCCAATCAAATAATTCATTCATACATCTTAGTGCAAAAGTCAATTTTGCACTTAACAAGTAATAACCATTTGGCTCCTAACTTTCACCTAATTACAACAACAAAAAACCAATTAATAATCCGTTTGCCACCGTTTTCCCCCAACTTTTTACTGTTGGCTCGTTTTGCCGTTGTGCCCCCAACTTCTGCACTAACCGAGACAAATGCCGTCTGTTTTCATTTTTTGTGCAGGATTCAAGTAGGTAGAACGGTGACGTTTTGTAACGGGCGAGAAAAATGGTACAAGAAAAATCAAAAGAAAAAAAGGGAAATTAAAATTGAAAAAAATCTCCACCAGCAGGTCCAGCACCGTCAGTCTCCACCATCAATCATTTTTTTTGCTAAAAGAGAAAATTAGAAAGTAAAAAAAAAAAAATTGCTAAACAGGTTGAAGAGATGGGTTAAACGAGTGGGTTGAATGATGTGAAAATAATAATAAAAAAAGCCTGCACACATCTCTTCCTTTCCTCCTCAGAATCACGTCATTCGTTCCATTTCTCAGCAAAGACGACGTCGTTTCGTCCTCCACATTTCAACCCAAATTTCTTTCTTTCTTTCCCTCTTCGACGCAGACGCATTCTTCCTCTCCCTCTTTCACTTTCACTTTCAACCTAAATAACCAAACCTAACCTAACATTTTGTTGGCTCCAAACCCGATCTGTCCATAACCTGGCAACCTTGCGACAGCACCAAAATCCGCGATTCCACTATGCTTCAATCCTTCCTCCAAAATTGAAATCAAAAACCCTAGATTCAAGCCCTCGCCACCATGACCGCCGCCCGCCCTCGTCGTCCACTCTCTTGATGTCACCACCATCGTCGTTCACTACCCTAGACCAGTTCAAGCTCGCCGCCGTCATCATCGTTCCTCACTCTCCCGCCGCTTGAAGCTGCTGCCACAACCAGCGTCGCTCCGGTCTCTTTCTCTGGGACGTAAGTGACCCTCGTTCTCTTGTCGTTGATTAATTAAGGGGTAATAGTTATTAGCCTCCCTGTACTAACGTTTTAAACAGAAACCTCCCCCCAACTAAAAAAATTCAAATCGGGGTGCCTGTACTATTGGTCAATGACGTCCACCTCCCTTGCCCTTAGTCAACCTAACATTCTGTTACTTTCCACTTGTAATTACCGGTTGCTGCAACTGGCAACCACTGAAATTATTTTATTTTAAAATACGTAATAAAATTTTGCTATAAAAGACATAATGCATTTAATTCATTTTAAAGAAATTTAGATCGTTAACTTTTTCCTTTGCATTTGGGTTATTTCGCACAAACCCTAAAACTTTGGCAAGAACCCAAAAATTTCAAAAGAACCCTAAAAATTTCTTCCTCCATCTCCATGTCTTCTTCTAACAACCTGTCATACTCGTCGTCCAGCACTTGCGCATCAGCGAAAGTCGCAGCATCGAAGCTACAATACAAGAACAGAATGTGCAAGTGTGGAGTAAGAGTTGTGATTAAGATTTCAGAATCGACGCCTAACCTAGGTAGGTTGTATTATAAGTGTGGGTATGGTGAGTATGGGTTCTAGGCTTGGTGCAATCCGCAATATGGATCTGTGTCGCGTGAAGAAGTTAACGATTGGGGTCAGATTAAGGAAGACATTATCGATGCTGTGAGGGATGAAAGCGATGTTATGCTCAGGGAATTGAAGGATGTTGTTGCTGACACATCTCGAAAAATAGTAGCACCGCCGAAGGGATATCATTGTTCGTTTAATGTCATATGTGTCGGCCTTCTTCTCCAAATTTTTATGTTTGTTATTGTAATTTCTAGGATTTGAATCCGGTTTCCAAATTCTAGGGTTTGGAAATTTGTAGGGTTTAAATCTGTTTGTAATATCTAGGGTTTAAATTAGTATTTGTAATTTAGGGTTTGATGTTTGGTTGTATTTTGGATGGTTGGGATATGGCTTTAATTAACATGCTTTTTATTGTTTATGACGATTGTTTGGCTTTTATTGTTTGGCTTTTACGGTTTTATTTGTGTAGCAGTTATCATTACCTGGAATAGACGCATCGATAGTAGCAGTGTTGGAAAACCAAACGGCGGCAAAGCTATCGGTGGGAAACAAGTCTTCTGCAATTCCCTAGGCGTCTGTTGATTGCCAAAGGACACCAGTCCATGTTATAAAAGGTTTGTATTACTCCTCGTCCTACATCACTTGCATTTCTTTCTTTTTGCAACTCTAGTTTTCTTTAAAATGATTAACATGGGGTTGAAGGAACAATTTGTTGAGGAGTCTCTTACTGCCATCAACAACTCCGGTGAGGCAGGGACAATGGCTCAGTTCAAGAAACGTCACGTTGAAGCAGACCTGAAGAGGTTGCGGAACCATCACCTCTTTTTCTTGCAGGAGCAGGCACGGATGCAAAATTGGTTCTCCACGAAGGTTGTGAAGGAGTATCTGGAGCATATTGGTAAGGTATTGGGGAGCATCAAGGTTGCCATTACGCTTTTGGAACAATGGCAGAGCATAGCAGAAATGGAGATATCGGTGGCGCAGAAGGCTCTCGATGCTTGTGATACCTACCATGGGAATATGAAGGATATGCCTGAGAGGAAGAGGAAGAGGAAGAAGTCTCATGATGATGAAGAGGGCCAGGTCTCTGCCAAGTTTGATTAAGATTTATGTTTCTGTTTGTTTTGTGTTGCCCAGGATGGGCTGGAATGTTGTAACTGCCTTGAACAATGGCTTTTTTATGTTTGTGTTTATTTTGTTTGTGCTTTTTTATGTTTGTGTTTATTATGTTTGTGGTTAAACAATGGTTGTTTGTTATCATTTTAATGAAGTTTAGTTTGCTACTGCCAATTTGTTGTTTGTCATTTCTTCTCTTCTTACTGTAATTCTTGTTGCTTTAATGAACTTCACTATTGGAACAATGGCAGAGCATAGCACAATTGTAATGCATCTTGGTTGTTTCAACAGATGCAGTTTGGTAATGCAATGCGATTTGGTTAGGGAATGCAATGCACTTTGGTTTGGTTGTTTTTTGTTTAGAAGTATAATGCAGTTTGGTTGTTTCAGAAGATGAAGTTTGGTAATGAAATGCAGTCTAATTCTTGAGGTGCAGTTTGGTAATGAAATGCAGTTTCAACAGATACAATTTCCTTTGAAGCAAATCCAACTTCAAAACCATTGGCATTAATATTACACATTACTTCAACAAATATGCATAATGATTAACATTAATAATACACATTACTTCAACAAATATGCATAATGATTAACATTAATATTACTTATGGTTCCAAATATTACATCCATAAGTGCATAATGCCTTCAACTATGCATTAATAAAATTTCCAATAGTTCAAGCACGCTAGCATTAATATTACACACTACTTCCAAATATGCATAATGTACATTCCAACTATGCATAATGCTTAACCATAGTACGAAAGTTAGTATCATTAGCGTTACACAAAAGTTCAAAATATTGATCAAGGAATCCACTTCCTAGTAGGGATGTGATTTTGTGATAAATTCTTTGATTTTGTGAAATGCTGAGGTGGTTCTGGTGCACTTGATCTAGTAGTTGGCCGTGAAGGGTGGAAATTGCCAAAAACTCCTACTGCTTCTGGTGCACTTGCTCCATTTGCTGGCCTTGGAGGGTTGAAATTGCCAGAAAGTCATACTGGTCTCCAAATCTTCTTTTTAGTAGTCTTCTTAGTTGTCTGACCAGCATTGCTACCTGCATGGACTGGGGCCGGGATGAGCATTGGAGTCCTTGTCGTGGTTAGTGGAATTGTAGGGGAAGGCACACTTGCATTTGAACTAGCAGTAGTAGTAGCAGTAGCAGTAGTAGTAGCACTAGCAGTAGCACTATCACTAGCACTAGCACTAGCTCTAGCAGTTGCTCTTGCCCCTGTATTCATCGGAGTTGTACTTGCACTAGCACTTGCAGATCCATGAGCAATAGCCCCTGTAGATCCAGTTGCAGCTACATTTGCAGGTCCACTAGCAGCTACATTTGCAGATCCACTAGCAGTTACATTTGCCGATCCACTTGCACATGCAGTTGTAGATCCACTTGCATTTCCGCTTCCATTTGCCCTTGCCCTTGACCTAGTAAGCATTGGAGTTACATTGACATTTGCATACCCTTCACCTTCCTACCACCGGATAAATTTAAATTATTACTATGATAAGTTCAAAATATTGAAACAAAGATATAACACTTTACCTCTTGTACAGGTACAGTTTCATTGGGAGTTGGTAAAGGTGTACTGTCACCATCACATGGGTCTGCAGCTGGAGCTTGTTTTCTTCTCCTCTTCCTTAATGGTGGTAGGTCAGCCCTCATTGGTAGTGGACAAGTCCTAGTATTATGACCTCTCCCTTTGCAATTTATGCATGTCATAATCACACCATGTCTTCCCAATCTGTTTGGATTTGGTGGTCCAGCTTCTCCTGCTTCTCTCCTCCTCTTATGCCTTGGTCTGCCAGTTTGTGCCATACGTTGAGGAGGCTGAATTTCATAATGGCCTTCTACTACTGGCCATTCATTTTTGTCAGGGAGAGGTTGGATGCCATCTATGTAAGCCTCCAAGAATACAGTCTTCTGATAGGCAACAGGTACAAAGGCATGGGTATTTTTTGCCAAGAACAAGTATGTTGCAGCTGCATGCCTACAAGGCATTCCTATTAAGTCCTACCTTCTGCATAAGCATGTCTTCAGTTGCAGGTCACACGATCCTCTTTCACCACTGACATGCTCAACCTCAAACTTCTGCCCTTGAGAGTTGGGATATACTATGTAAGACTGACATTCCTGAATACACTTTTCAAGCCTGTTGAACCATTTAGGACACACAATTCCCTGGTATAATTGCATCCCCTATACTTAATATAGAATCTCTTCATGAGTAGCCTTCGAATAATCTCCAAACAAGTTAGAATTTGTTTTTTCCTTGCATCTCTGACACAAAATAATACAAATTGTAATTTTATTCTAAAATAAAACCATAGGAATTTGAATGTATTGTATTACCTTATGTAAGAATTGAAACTTTCAGATAGGTTATTCAGTAGAAGATCACACATGACCCATGTCTTGAACGCATGTCGTGACCACTTCTGTGGGGGTATTCTCTTCAGCTAAGCATAGGCAGCTGGCTTCTCAGCCTTTATCATCTCAATGTGTATGTTAAACTTGGTCTCTGTGTATGATCTTGCAGCATCTCATATATGGTCCTTGAAGTACTGACCCCCACCAAACTCAATTTTGAAATTGTTCCAAATGTGCCTCACACAATATTTATGGTCAACTTCCTTCAAAACAGTATCAAATAGATTCTGCAACCCCTGTACAATATTAAGCAAATGAAAGTTACTCACACTTGAAAGTTACTCAATGTTGTACAACAAATGGATAATAAGCATGACCGAACTAGTGTTAAGTTACCTTCTGCCTGTCTGACATGAAACAAAATTCTTCTAAGGGCCCAATGTCCTCTTGTAATCTTTGCAAAAACCACCACCAGTTGTCCTTGTTCTCAGAGTCCACAACTGCCCAAGCAATAGGAAATATGTTACCATTTGCATCCTTTCCTATTGCTGACAGTAGGTGGCCCTTGTACCTTCCCTTTAAATGACACCCATCAATACCAATAAATGGCCTACAACCTTTCAAGAATCCCCGCTTGCAGGCCTGAAGACAAATATACAACCTTTGAAAAATTCCATCTGGAGCACTTATTTTCACTGAGCTACCAGGATTTGAAATCCTGATGGCCTCAGCATATCTCCACAGCAGCTTGTACTGCTCACCATGTTCTCCTTCAATAATGGACTATGCTATTTTCTTTGCCATCACCAACTTGAAATATGAAACTGAAACGAACTTCTCCCTTCTGATTCGATTGCCGAGGCAATGCAAATCTGTGTCCAGATTATCCCTAAAATCTGCCAAATATGTTAGAGCAACCCATCTAGCAGTTTCTCTTCTATGCTCTACATCCTTGCCACAGTAATGAACCATCTTGAAAGTTTTAATTTGGAAAGAAGTCCTATCAGCTGATGGTGAAGCATGTATTCTCCATCCACAATTTTTTTTGCAGTGGGCAGTGATCCTACTCTTTTCATTTTTTTCAAATATGTAGTCATGTCCAATTTGTATAAAGTAGGCCATCAAAGCCTTCCTGAAAACAGCTGCACTTGCAAATCTCATCCCAACTTCCAACTTAATCTTCCCATTCATATATGTACTCTCATTGAATTCTCTCAACCTATACGTATGCCTAGCACGTTCTTCTTCACTATCTGAACAAGAGGGGCTTTCTAACACATCACTGTCCTCATAGTCAGTTTCTATATCAGGCGCATTGGGACCATAATTTCTACCTGGTGGCCAAATGACCCTGTCACTTCTTTCATGTTCACCTCCTAAATTTACATCACCAAAATCTACACCAATTTCCTCATTCCCATCACCAAAAAGTTCCTCTTCACCCTCATCTTTACTGTCATGAAAGTCACTAAGTTGCTCATCACCACTACTGCTCTCACCATCGACTTCAAAACTGTATGTTCTATCAGCATGGCTGTCATAACCACCTTCATCATCTGCATCAGATTCATCATAAGTTTCCCCATTTGCTTCAAACCTCTCACCACTCCCAACGCTCTCACCATAAGTTTCACCATTAGCTTCTACCTAATCACCACTATCAGCTGGATCATTTCCAACTCCCTCACCATAAGAATCAGCATTGCCTTCCCCCATAACACCACAATCAGCTGGATCATTTCCATGACCCTCACCACAAGAATCATCATTGCCTTCCACCCCATCACCACTATCAGTGGTATTTGCACCAACTCTCACACAACTCTCCACATTTGCCTCCACCCTATTACCACTCTCATCTGTATTTGGTTCAACCTTCACAACACTCTCATCTGTAGGATGACTGTCATCTACATCATCAAAGGTAAGCATTAAGGGACAACACCTGACTTCTGTGCTATGACAATCTGAAACATATTCTATCTCTTCATCACTACTAGTATCAACATTGTGAACAAATATGGGGGTGTGGACTCCATGTTCCATATACACTTCCACCGTGTCCTCACCATCCAGTAACATCCTATTTATAATTCTCTTCATGTGCTTTTCCTTCCTCAATGGTCTAATACCTTCCTCCATTTCTTCCCGTGGATATTTAACATCATAATGCACAACATTATGAAGAAAACCTTTACTTTCGACTCTTTTATGAATGTCCTCAATTGAAAGCTTATTATGCTGAACTTTAAAACAAACTTCCATTGCATCCTCGTATTTCAGCTTTGGAGCAAAGACCCAAATTCCCCCCATGAATATTTTGACATTCAACAGCATCCTGACATGGATTAACACAAAATTAATATTAAAAGCCCAATAAATATACTGTATCTATCTTCTTTCAAAACCCTAATCGCATTACCAGATTTGTTTATTCAAACCCTAAACGCACCTCAACAACTTGCATATTTGTTTATTCAAACCCATAATGGAAAATAATATAATAAATATATTACAGATTTTCATTTCGTTGAGGCGCGAAAATGACAGAGACAAGTCACTAACCTGGTTTATGAGAGCGACAACACGATTCTTCAACCAGGTGGTCCTATCTTCCTTCGTCGCGCCAATTTGTACACTTTACTCTTTCAAACCCAGAACCCTACCACGCTCCTTCAACCAAACCTCTTCATAAACAATACTCAACCTCAAACCGAACCCTATCGCGCTGCAAATGCCAACAATCTAACACAATCTTCGTCAACCTTCCTGACGCGGTGTTGATTTTCAAGCTTGGGAGAGTGTTTTCAGTTCCAATTGTTTACTTTAATGTGTTTAACCATTTATATTTTGGTGAATATTATTATTCAAATAATATATCTAATAACCAAAAGGTGACTGGCTTTCAAGAAAAGGGAAACAGGTAGCAGCAAGTCAAAACAGACAGAATGTTAGGTTGACTAACGGCAAGGGAGGTGGACGTCGTTGACCAATAGTACAGGTACCCCGATTTGAATTTTTTTAATTGGGGGGAGGTTTCTGTTTAAAACGTTAGTACATGGGGCCTAATAATTATTACCCCATTAATTAATGTTGCTCTTCTTTTTCATTAATTAATTAGGTGGTAATTTGCTTCTGATTTAGATGGTAAAATGCTGCTGATTTTGGGTTGAATTAGATGGTAGAATACTGATTTAGATGCTGATTTTGGGTTGAATTAGATGGTAAAATGCTGCTGATTTTGGGTTGAACTTAGGCTCAATTTATCAGTCGAAATGATGTTTTTTTCGTGTCGAATTCATGCTCGTTTGCTGTCGAAATGCTGTTGATTTTGGGTTGAATTAGATGGTCAAATGCTGCTGATTTTGCGTTGAATTTAGGCTCAATTTATATGCCAAAATGTTGTTTTTTCGGTTGAATTTAGGCTCAATTTATATGCCAAAATGCTGCTGATTTTGGGTTGAATTAGATGGTAAAATGCTGCTGATTTTGGGTTGAATTTAGGCTCCATTTATATGCCAAATGATGTTGGTTTTTGGTTGAATTTAGGCTCCATTTATATGCCAAAATGCTATTTTTTGTGTCGAATTCATGCTCGTTTTGAAGTCAAAATTTTGCTGATTTTGGGTTGAATTAGATGGTAAAATGCTGTTGATTTTGGGTTGAATTTAGGCTCCATTTATATGCCAAAATGCTGCTGATTTTGGGTTGAATTTAGGCTCCATTTATATGCCAAAATGTTATTTTTTTCGTGTCGAATTCATGCTCGTTTTGCTGTCAAAATTTTGCTGATTTTGGGTTGAATTAGATGGTAAAATGCTGCTGATTTTGGGTTGAATTTAGGCTCCATTTATATGCCAAAATATCTCTATTTCTGTTTCATATCTCTTTTGGATTTCAGGAGGATGTCAATAAACTCTTCATCCTCGATCTCTAGTAGGCAACGCCATGAATGCAGACGCGGTAGAGTGTTGACGTCACTTGGGAAGCAAAAAGCAATCTTGGATTACGAGCCGCCAATCTTCTGCAAGTGTGGGTTGAAGGCACCAAGATGGATATCCTGGACTGACAAACACCCAGGTCAGCGTTTCTATAAGTGTGCTGGACTAGATGAATATGGTGGTTGTGGCTTCTTCCATTGGGGTGATAAACCAGTAACAGGTTGGGTTCGTGAAGTGATAATGGAGTTGAGGGATCGTGAGAAAGAGTTGGCCGAAAGAAATACAGATTTAGAAGCTAAAATTGCAAGGATAGCACTTGAGAACGAAGGAATGAGGGGTGATATAAGCATTGGTAGTGAAACAAGTATGTTAGATGAGCTTAAGTGTGTGAAAGAGGTAGTCAATCAAGTATATAAGGTAGTAAAAATGATATGTATATGTCTAGTTTGTATTATTTTCTGGTTTATTATTTGTCGCCAGATTTGAGTCGTTAATTACAATGTAGAAGAGATGCTTTAAATTTATTATATGATCCATTTATGTAAAGAAAGTCTTGGTTGAATGTGTTAAAATTGTGCCAAAGATCATGGAAACAATTGGTGCATCACAGACATGAGTAATTCATGGATGACAAAATAGAGGTGAACTCTACAAAATCCTATAGAACATATCAGATAAGAACATATGTAGCAAAAGTGTGTACAAATTATAATTACGAATATAAGAGAAATTATAGTCATATAAGCATAAGTCATAGCCATGGATGAATGGCATAACAGTTGTAAGTGAACTACAAAATATGACAAAATATTGCGTCCTTTTAAGTTCCAATAAACCAAGACAATTCCAAAAATCGTCCTTTAAGCTACAAGATTATCATCCACAGTTAGCTAAAAATAAGACCGTGCTCTATTGTTGCTGCAAGTGGAGAATTTGTACCATTTCATATGCTCTGCTCTAGCTGGAGTGATATTCACACACTTCCCATGGAACCACTTCTCGCATATGTCACAGCCGATCCAGAATTTGTCAGATGTATAAACATCCCCACAAACACCACATAACGTCTTTCCTTGCTCTTCCCTATATTCTTCTTCCAAGCCCCCCTCATCAACATTATCACCCTTCAGCTGCCATATCAAACAAACAGAAATTTACTTGCCATTCTACAATATATAGAACACAAAATCCACAACAACAAAAAAACAAAACAAACATTCATACCAGACTCTCTTGAGTTCCAAATTGAGTTACATTTGATGGTTCAGCTAGTCCAAATTGACTCTCTTGAGTCCCAAATTGATTTTGTAATGCATGGTCTTTCTTGCTTTTGCTTGATTGAGCATTCTATTATAAAAAAAACATTATTAATAAGTCAAACATCATATACAAATATCACAATCAATAGAGGAAAAATAATTAAAAAAATCTTTAGATACTTTTTGTGTGTTCATTTTTTGTTCTAATGTTGACATTTTCCTTTTGGATGGAGGACGCCCTTTTGTTCGCACCTTCAAAGGACTCCAGAACTCTTGACAGTCTTCTGCCATGATCGATGAAGAGGCATCTACGGACTGCTTCTTCCACTTAATTGAATCACTGAGTGAGAGTTTTTCAGTTGCCTCCTCTAAGCTTCTGATTAGAAAGTTATGATTCTCTACAGAGTCAGCTCCAGTCTCTATAACCTTCGACCATTGTGAATTCAAACTATTGTATCTCACTCTCCATTCATCATCCATGTCGTCATCATAATAATTCTTGACATATGAATGTTTGTGTTTGATATCCTTCCTTCAGCGATCCAAGATATATTGACAGGGAACATGAAATATCCTTTCGACAATAAACACCTTCACAATATGTCTGCAAATAATTCCTTTAAACTCAAACAGACGACATGAACACTTACAATCAAGATTTCTCTCATCATAACAAACAACATAAGCAACTTTTCCTCTTATTGCACCCTCTTTATTAGTCAATAGGTCAGTTATTTGAAATATCAAAATTGGTTCGGACCTATCAATTTATGATTTACAACATAGAAACAAAATTGGAGTTAATACGGGATCATAATTTAAAATCAATACAAACGAAATTTATTCGTACCTGTCAAGCAAGGTAAGATTGCAGTACACCAAACCCCGCAACTCATCTTGAAATAACTAAAACAGTGGATTTGTGTAGGCATCTTGAAGGTCTTTCTCAAAGCCAAAACCAGTTATCATAGGAATAGTAGAATTGAACGAAACAAAAGCTGCTTTGTTTTCTTTCTCGATCTTACTCTTCAATGCATTATCATACTTCTCTACAAACTGCTTTAAAGACGTCTTGGGACCAACATACCCATCAAAGAATGCATTTATACTTTCACTTCTTTGGGTTATAGACATTCCAGCCCAAAAAGTTCCTTTTACAAACACTGGAATCCAACGATGGCGATCTTCATACAAACCACTTAACCATGGATTTTGTATGAGATCAAACTCATTAATCATGTTACCCCAAATCTCTTCAAATTCTTGAACCTCAATGGACTCATAAACAGCCTTTTTCATAACCTTTTTAATTTACTTGTAATTAAGTCGTGATCCAAGCTTCTCAGGCAACTTCTTCATAATATGTCACAGGCAAAGACGATGGTGAGAATTAGGAAAAATAGATTTGACAGCTTTCTGAATGGACCTACATTGGTCAGTAATTATTGCATTCGGAGCATTTGACATGCACATCAACCAAGCCTTAAACAACCAAATATATGTATCTGTTTCTTCATTTAAAAGTAAACCACATCCAAATAGTATAATCTGCCCATGATGATTGATAAGATTCGAAGTTCTTGGGGGGGGGGGGGGGTAGATGAGGAAAATGGCAGCTCAAAATCGTTGTTCTTGCCATCCGATGCACCTGCAAAGCGCCGGAGGGGGTCTCCGGCGTAGACACTCTGATGCTTATGTCAGTATGGCTATTCAAGATGGCATACCCGCACGTAACCATACCCATTTTATCGGGTAATACCCGCTTTGACTGGGTATGGTTCGGGTACGAATAATACCCGAATTGATAAATTCGGGTATGGCGGGGTATGATACCCGGCTTATACCCGTTCGGGTATAACATGATTTTTACCCTCGCCATCTCGTTCCTCTATCTTCCCCTCTCTCTCTCTCCCCCTCGCCCCAATCATCTCTACATTTTTACCCATTGCCAACGCTATCTCGTTCCTCCACTCTCACTTGGCTGACGCAGTTTCAGATCCTCCGTCGTCGTCCCTTGCCTCTAGTAAGATTCTGATCTGACCGTTTTTTCCCTTTTTTTTTAATATATGGCTAATCTCTTAAGGGAAATAGTATTTTGAATCAGTTCCGCGTCAAACTTGATGGTAACTTTTGATTACCTAGACATAGGAAATAGAGGTGAGTTCCGTTAGCCAATCGTTTATTTAATTTTGATTATTATTCTGTTTTCAACCATAAATTTTGTATTGCATAGCCTCATCTAGGAGCTACCCAAACCGAGTTGGGTTTTGGGTTTTTTAATGATTTCCTGGTGATAAGCACACAATTTTAACATTTAAGTTCATTTTGTTTGACTGATATCTGGAGGAATATCATTTTGTTATGTTGTAATCAGATCTTACTGCTTGACCTGACATCTGTTGCATATGAGGATATTGTGTATGTTTACTAGATAAATGAAATATCTTGTTATGATTTTGTTATAAATGCAGTACTAAAGTTTATCTTGTTGTAGTTATGATTTATCTGTTACCAAAGAGAGATAGCCATGGTCTCCTATGTTTATTACTACTTCGAATTTATAGGATCCTGGTCCCAACCTCTAAATTGTAATTGTTGCATGATGACAAAATGGTGAGGATTTGTCTCACTCCTTACATGCTAGAGTGGGAAATTCAGGTTAGATTAGATTACTTCATAATTGGACTCCTAAAATTTTCTTCTGCCAGATTTCTGCTTGACCTGACATCTGTTGCATATGAGCATATTGTGGATATTCCTTGTTCTAGAGGAAAACATGTCTTCCTGGTTTTCATCCTTATTCTGTGCCGGAATGATTCAGAAGTTCAAGACAGGAAGACTGCATTATTTAGCTTCTGTACAAAAAAGATCCTTTCTTGCTTAGACCGAAGAAAATGAGTTTTTCCAGTCTTATTTTGTGAAGGTTAGTTTCTTCGCAGATATTTTATTTTTTTCGCAACTACAGTCTATAATGCTTTATTTTGTATAGATTCCTCCTAAATTCCTTGGGAAATAGATTCTGTTGTTCGTTGTTCACGAGAGTCTTCAGTTTTTTCTATTGTTGGTCTCAATCAATTAAATAGGTTTGCACATTCGGCAAGGACCTGCTAGGTTCCATCTGTCTTCCCTCAAATTAGATCTCTAACCCACATGATGGGTTATTTTCTATTACTCATTCATATTTGTATCTTTTAAATAGCAATGGTAGTTGATTGTTAGAAAAAAAGAAAGAAAATCGCTTCATGTCATTTAAACCTTTTGCTTAGTTGCATCTTCTGTTGCATCGTAGAAGTAAGCCCCCTGTAAGATATAGATATGCAGAATGCGTGCTGCTTTGTTTTTCTTCTTTTGTTCCGCAGACTGAACTAAATTATTCTAACTTCAAATGTTGGCGAAGCCGAAAATATCAAGCATCAACATGTAAATGCTCAAGAGGTGTTGAACTGTTTCATTTATGGTGAGGAAACTCGAATCTTTTTAGGGAATTTTTGTGCAGTATCAATAGACAGGTTGCACTAGAGATGTTTCACTTATGTGTGATTAGAATGGTTCATCTCTTTCAGGCTACCTATTTAACCCACTTCCTTTTTTATCTAAATCTATTCATTTTTGTTTGAAAGATTTACAAGGGTTGTAAAAAAACAGAGAAATGAAAGGAAATGCGTGTGTGCATGTGTAAAGAAGATGAGGAGTGATGGATGAGGATGACTTTTTGATTCATGTGCACGTGTGTGAAAAGTGAAGGCAAAATGGAGATCGTAATGAAGTAAAGATGTACTAAACTTTTTTATTTTTGTTTCTAATTTTTTTAACACATTTATTCAATTTTTTGGAAGATTTATGGAAATATTTTTGGAAAAAATATGAGAAAATGAAGAGAAATGAAAAATACAGGAAATAAATTACTTGAATGAGCTAAAACGGTAAAAAATGAAGTTAAACGAGCTAAAACAGCAAAAAAAATGAGTCAAAATGGTAAAAATGAGCCAAAACAGTAAAAAAACAAGTCAAGATGGTAAAAAATAAATTAAATTTGGAAAAAGCGAGCCAAAATGAGCTTAAACGAGCAAAAATGGTAAAAAACGAGCAAAAATGGTGAAAAACGAGCCAAAATGGTGAAAAACGAGCCAAAAAGGTAAAAATGAGTAAAAATGAGAAAAAATTGTGAAAAATGAGTAAAAATGTAAAAAACGAGATAAAATAGTAAAAACGAGCCTAATTGGTGAAAACAAATCTAAGTAGTATTTTTTTACTTAATTATAAAAAAATAAAATTATTTGGTGAAATAATTTTATTAAATGAAATAATAAATAAATAAGTGTAATTGGATATTCATTACATACCCAATTGGGTATTGGGCATATTGGGTATGAGTAATAATGGATATTTAATTACGGGTATGAGTTTGATATTTACCCATACCCGCCCATACCCGCTTTAACATACTCATACTCACCCATACCCGCCCAATTGTCATCTCTAAGTACAATAGCTTATCTATGGAACTAACATAGTGCCAAGGCCCATACGAACTATTGGGCTACCTATTACTTAGGCCTTCTTATCCTACTATTTATTCAAGAATTAAGCTTGTTGCAGAAAGGAGCTGCAACAAAAGGTAAGGGGTAGGTATACAGTGAGATTTTCAAGCTCGGCAACAACTAGCAGCTTGGGAGCATTGTTGTATGGATTTTGTGTGGGTACTGGGATTAGATTTTGAAAATTGAGGTTGTGAATTTAGAAATAGGATATTGAATTTGGGGTTAGAGATTGGAAATTATATTTTGAGATTATGCAATTTTGTGTGGGTTTGATTTTCTATACGGTGTCGTTTGGTTAGTAAAACAAGAAATAAACTCCATCTGTTTTTGTTAGAGCAAAATTGGGGCGCGGGGGCTAAATGGGCTAACCGCGAAAAGATGAGGAATAAGACTCTAACAGAGGTTTTTTTGGGTGTTTTTTTTATAATTAAGTAAAAATTGGGGGCAAATTTATCATTATCTATAAAAGTTGGATACCAAATTAATTTTTAAAAGAAAATAAAAGTTATATTTATACCATTATCAAGACACCAACACCGTCACCATTATTATAATCCCATGAAATCAAACCCATCTCTTCCGTCATACAAATCCTTAGAGAAAAAAACAAATGAAAAAATGTATGTAAAAGCTATTTTTTTACCAATACCAAGTCAGCCTCGTATCCATCACTCGCTACAACCACCAGTCCAGCCTCCTTCAACCTCTACCACCATCACCTACCATCTTGGGTGATGCCTACTTTTGTGTACTATTCGGTCACAAATCAGCAGATCTGGTAATAGTAATAAGTTATAACACCAAATCTCGTACTATTGGATCACAACTTATTGAATTTTCTATTCAAAAGTAGCAAATTTCAGTGATTTATTTTAATTTTTAATTTTCTTGAATTGATGACAGTAAAAATTGACGTGGAGTGTCGAACAAATAATTATGCACAAAATTATATGAATGAGCCGAATTAATATACCGCCGGTAAAGGAAAAAAAAATCTTACCTGTTGAACTCTTGCGGTTTATGCTTTGTAGTGCACGAAAGAAAAGAGAAAAAATTTAACTAAGGAAAGAAAATGAAGGAATTTTTTAGAGAAATAAGAAAAAGAAAGAAAATTTAATTATTTTTACCATTTTACTCTTATAATAAATTACCCTCCTCTCTTTTCTTTCCCTTTCTAACAAAATGATTTTCGTTGTGATTTTTATTAGTTATATAATTATTTCTATTAAAATTGTTGACTGTTTTTTTCCTTTCTCAAATACCTGCCATCACTAATTAAGAACAATACTCATGTAACATATTGATAAATTATGTACCTTTTCTCCACAAGTAATACAGACAAGGAAGTGAATAGGGAGGCAGAGAGAGAGAAGGAAGTGAATTACCAAGCTATTGCAGTTGATGCAGCGACTTGATTAATTTGGGGCTTTTCAAAACGGAAACTGCAAACTTAAAATCTCATGCTGTTATTGGAGCTAAGGAATCGGAGAGAGAGAGGGGAGCGAGATGAAATTCAAGTACGGTTGCTTGGGTCTTTTGAAATTTCTATTAATTTTTCGAAATCAAAGAGGATATTGAATGAAAAAGAAATAGAATATTTAAGGGAATAATATATCCTTTCTCTAATTTTTTTTCTTTTTGAAATTTTTGGTGGACTCCAAATAAAATTTTTACAATTTATTTCCCCTGTATTTTTTTGTTTTCTTTTTAATTCCTTTATACTTTTTTTTCCATGGGAAATTTTAAAAATTTCACACTCACAAAAATCAAATAACTTGCAGGAGATTTTCCCATACCATGCTCCATGGGTGGATGGATAGCCCATACAATTGCCGTCCTAGCTGTGCTTATAGTCGTTAGGTAGGGAGGTACTAAATGCAGAATTGGAAGTATGTAGCCGACAACCAACGAGCTATATTTAGGCTCTGTTTGGCGTTCCGGTTCTGGTCCGAAAAGTGCTGTGAGTAAAAGTGCTGTGGGAAAATCACTTTTGCGCAAAGCAGTGTGTTGTTTGGTAAACATTTTTTAAAAGTGTTGTGGGAAACGAGAAGTTGTTTTTGGTGTTTGGTAAAACTATAAAAATGAAAGAGTTGGAGTATAAAACCCATTTTAAAAAAATTAATAAAAATAGGAAAAGTGGGTCTAGAATTACTTATCTCGAGATGGAGATTTTATTGTGATAGTTTTTAATTTATTTTGTGCATTATATAAAGTAAAAAAATGAATTTAAAAAAAAAAAAAAAAGGAGGAGGAGAGAGAGGGTGCAAACGCACCCTCCTTATCCCACTGCACCAAAATGGTGCAGTGGCTTTAAGAGGCATTTTTGTGAAGGGAAAGGAAAGTGCTTTTGGGAAGCACTTTTGGAAAGGTGTTTACCAAACACCTTTCCTAGCTTTTGGGTTGGGAAAATCACTTTTCCCAACCCAAACCACAACCCCAAAGGGCGTTCCGGTTGTGGTGGGAAAAGTGCTGTGGCAAAAGTGTTGTGGTAAAAGTACTTCTGGAAAAGTTAGTATGTTGTTTGGTAAACATTTCTTAAAAGTGCTGTGGGAAACGAGAAATTATTTTTAGTGTTTGGTAAAACTATAAAAATGAAATAGTTGGAGTATAAAACCCATTTTTAAAAAATTAATAAAAATAGGAAAAATGGATCTAGAATTACTTATCTTGAGATGTAGATTTTATTGTGCTAGTTTTTAATTTATTTTGTTGGTTATATAAAGTAAAAAAATTAAAATGAAATGAAAAAAAAAGAAAAAAGGGAGAGAGAGGGTGCAAACGCAGTGGCTGCGTTTGCCACTGCAGGAAATTTGGGCAGTGAGGAAAGCTGGCTGCCAAGGCATAAAACCCAACACACTTTCCAAAAAGCTGGGTTGAAAGTGTGTAACCAAACGATCAAAGTTGGAAAGCTCTGTGGCAAAAGTTGGTTTGCAACCCAACTTGCAACCCCAAACGGCAGCTTAAAACCTTTGCGTGCCCAGGCTGCAGTAGAGAAGTGAACCCATATCTCACCCCACAACCAACCAACCAACCAACTCTTGTACTGCAGAATGGATCAGGAAGGAGAGGTAGCAGCAGAGAACAAGCAGGTGATATTCAAAGGGTTCATCGACAGAGCGCCAAGGGAGACGGACATGGAAATTAGGGTTGGGAAGTTGGAGTTGAAAGCACCAAAGGGGTCCGGAGCATTCTTGGTCAAGAATCTCTACCTTTCCTGCGATCCCTACATGAGAGGCCGTATGCGCGAGTACTACGATTCTTACATTCCCCCCTTTATCCCTCAACAGGTTTTTTCAATTGTCTTCCCATTACACATTTTACTTGGGTCTTGGGTCTGTAGTTATGAAAAGTTTATTCCTTTGGTATGGTAGGATGTGACTTTATCTGTGTTTTGATGAAGGCGTTGCAAGGATTTGGCGTGTCGAAAGTTGTGGATTCTGATGATCCAGACTTCAAGCCTGGTGATTTAGTTTCGGGATTGACTGGTTGGGAAGAATACAGCTTGATTAGGAAACCTGAGCAATTGAGAAGAATTCAGGACAATGGTGACATTCCCCTCTCTTATCATGTGGGTCTTCTTGGTATGTTCTTCTTTTAGTTCTAACACAATTTTCATTTCAATTACGCTTTACTAGGAAGTCTAGAGACTTAATTGTTAAATTCAGTGGTTGTTGTTTTGTCGGAGTTGTTGCATAGCATAGTCTTGTCTAAGGAGTCTACTTCATGAACAAAATGTAAGGCCTTTAAAATGCGAGGGCAACATCTATCCTATAGCAACTATTAAATGACATAACTACGTAAACCAGTAATGCTACATGTCTTGATATTAATTTCTGAGCTGCTGATTCTGATTTAGATTAGTAGTAATGGCTTGGAAATCAGAATTAAGATCTCTCATTCACCAGTTGTCTCTTTCTCTTAACTCTGCTGGCAGCCATTACTATTATTTTTTTGCTAGATTGATTTTGAAACCTTCATTGGTCAACCTAAACCTATGAGTTGTTCAGATTGCTACTGCGCCAATTCTATGATCGCTAGGTTAATTTGTGAAACTCTTTCTTCCGTAAAGGAAACAAAGTAGTGTATCTTTTATTTCTGTTAGTGGATGTTTGTATTGTTGGATACGATTATAAGTGTGTTCAAATCAGCTTTCTGGGTTGCTTTGGAGAAAACACTAACAAAGTTCATTTAAGGCCGGCAGCTGTTCAGTAAGAAAGAAGTATGAGTGCTCTGCAATGACAGACACTAATAATGACATAAGTTTTTTCCTATGAAAATGATTGTTGGTTTAGTTTATCATATGCTTTTGTATCTTCATTAACTGAAAAGCTTTGTTCAGCAGCATGGTTTTTTGGTTATTTTCTCATAAATGTTTAATTGATCTAGTCCATTGGCTAATTAATGAGAATTTTTTCTTGCAGGTATGCCAGGATTTACTGCTTATGCAGGATTTTATGAAGTCTGCTCTCCAAAGAAAGAGGAGTATGTTTTCGTCTCTGCAGCTTCAGGAGCAGTTGGTCAGCTGGTTGGACAACTTGCCAAGTTACATGGATGCTATGTGGTTGGAAGTGCTGGCACTAGCCAAAAGGTCAGACTCTTTTTGTTCCGCATACAGATCATCTCATTATTCATAGATCATATATAGCACAAAAAAATGTCACAAGCTGAGAACTGATAAAAGAAGCAAAAAATTGTTTAATGGGAATGATAGGTTGATATCCTAAAGAATAAGCTTGGATTCGATGAAGCTTTCAACTACAAGGAGGAGCGTGATCTAGATGCAGCTTTGAAAAGGTCAGTGTTAGTGTAAGCATGATATAAAATATAATCTGCTAGCTGTGACATATCTTTGAAAGCTACTTCTGATATGGCCATAGTGTTGTTCAATGCCAATGAATCGTTAATTTAAATTGTCTTATTGATAAAAAAGATTTTAATCAATTTTACACGTGAAAATTGTCATTTATAACTTACATTTCAAAAACTAGCTAGCTGGTTTCCCCATATTATTGTTTTCTAAATGGTCCATGCAAAGTAAGTATAGAGGAGTAGCTCACCTAACAGTCATGCCCATGGTTGAAACAACTAAGACCATCGTTATCAAACTCGTATTCTGGTGAGCACAAATTCATTTTTTGAATTACTGATTTGGCCGGGTAAACTGGAAGAAAATTAAGTGCATACGAACTCCTATCTGTGTTTATAGAGGATCATATATTAACTTTTGGGTTGTCAAATTTGCCATCTACTAATCATGAGGTTGTCCCTCTCTTAAAACAGGTACTTCCCGGAAGGCATCGACATCTACTTCGATAACGTGGGAGGGAACATGCTTGATGCAGCTTTGCTCAACATGAGGATACATGGTCGAATTGCAGTTTGTGGGATGGTGTCTGTGCAGAGCCTATCTAATCCAGAAGGGATTCACAACATTTACAACCTCGTAATTAAACGGATCAGGATGCAGGGATTCCTGCAAAGCGATTACTTGCATTTGTACCCGCAGTTCCTGGAGCATATTATCAGTAACTACAAGCAAGGTAAGATTGTATACATTGAAGACATGAAAGAGGGATTGGAAAGTGCTCCTGCTGCTCTTGCTGGCCTATTCTCCGGCAAAAATGTTGGTAAACAAGTCATTTGTGTAGCCCCATGACAGATTCTTGCTTCTAATAAGACGCTACTAATTCTGTTATTAGTTCCCTAAAACTGAAAGTAGAGACTATTTTAATCCTAGTAGTAATTCATATCAAGTGTAGTTAATAATTTGTACCGGATCATGCTTCTTTTTACCAAGCTGTATTAAATGTTAATGTATTGTTTGTTTTATCGTGGAACGCTCTTACTTATCTATCAATACTCTTCTTATTTTACGTACCAACAAAAATAGCTTTTTTAAGGTGAGTCTTATTTTTTATTTAAAATACAAAGAACATGGAAGGAAAGTTTAAGGCAAATTTTGAAAATCATTTTAAAAACAGTATTTTTTATTTATAATATATTTAAAAAATTGTTCATAAAGAATATCCAGGTCACAACTCCTGTAATTTTTGTAGGGCATGATTCCATTGCTTTACTGTTTCCGACATCGACGATGATAACTTACAAAAACTGTTATTAGTAATTTTGATATCTATATCTATAATCTATGCAGCTGCTAAGTTTAAAAAATGAATAATTACTCAATCACTACACCATCACATTTTTATACTACTTAAGGAATATGTTAATATATCGATCGGTTCGCATCTATGGTCAATCAATAGGTCCGTGGAGATCTCGAAATGATCTTCCAGTTCTGGGGAGAATTCGCAAAACTCCGTTTCCATCGAGAATTGAATGGAGTTTTCTCGTATTTCGACCGAGCGGGAATCTTGATCTCTTAATCGACCGTGAGCACAAGCAGGAAACCACAACTCCATATGACGGCGTTGATCCATCTCTTGAAATCAAGGTTGTAAAACCCGGCCCGGGACATTGACCCGGGCAGGTCAGAGGGCGAGAGGGTCAAAGGTTCAACCGGGTTCAACCGGTAGTATCGACCCGGTCTATTTAATAATATTATTTATATATTTTTATAAATATAAAATTTAATTAATTACCTTATAAACTAAAAACACAAACAAAAAAATGAATTAATGAAATGGGATTAAAGGAAAGGAGTGGCCAACCCGGTTTGACCCGGCACCGGGTCACCAGGTCTCCGGTTGAACCACCGGGTCACCCGGGTTTTTGCCGGGTCAGCAAGAGTCCGGTTTTAGGGGGTTAACCGGACCGGTCAGGCCACCGGTCCCCGGTCGGACCGGTCGAACCGGCCGGGCCGGTCCGGTTTTTACAACAATGCTTGAAATAGGATGCATCCGATCTCAGTTCGTCATTGAAAGGAGAGGGAATTAATAAAACCACAAATGTAGAGGGAGATGCAAAGTAGAAAGCTGTGTCAACCTTGTCAACTGATAATGAGAAAACAAAATCCGGATAAATATCAATACTTATTACAAGCAGAAGGATAGGATGAATTGAGACGGTATTTTGTAAATACGTAATTGTGTTGAATATATTAATTATTTCTTTATTTTCCGATCGCCTGGAAGGGACAAAAGAAACATCTTGTTCTTTCTTCAACAATTTCTGATCTCTAGTGGACCTAAGAATTTGTTTTTTTACACTTTTTACTATTAGATAGTGTCCATAAATCTCATGATAGGTACCAAAAGGTTCATAGTGACCTTCCACAAAAGCTTCTCTTGAAACAACTCGGAAACTCTTAGCACTGAGAAGCTTTCTTGGCGGTCGCTTCGTTCATTTCTCGCTGTCAGGGAGCTCATAAATTTAAATTTTAAAATGTTAAATTAAAAATTTAATGCAGTGAAATCTTTTAATTTTTAATTTTTTTAGTCTTTTAGGTCATTGCATTAGATTAATGATTTAGTTAGCATAATGACTTTTTTACCCTTAATTTTATCTTTTTGTGATGTTTCTTTTCCTCAAATGAAGTATGAGAATGACATAGTCCATAAATTGTTTAATAATAAAGTATGATCTTTATTCTGATATTATATTTGATTGTCATTAAATTTTAAATTTATATAATGGTCTTTGATTTTTTTAGATAAATTACATAAAAGCTTTATAATTTTCAAAATATCAAATAATATTATATTAACTATTTGAAATTAATTTTTATTTTATAATTAACTTTTTAAGTAATTAAATTTGTCAATGCTTATAGTTCATTGGTCGTCAGCTGGTGACAAATTATTAATAAGATCTCGAGTTTAAGTCGATCTTTTTGAATAATAGTCCTTTCATATTCGTTGGCAATAGTTAATATTGTGTTACTCGCGGCTGGTGTGACGAAGCCTTTGTTGCTTATGGATTTTGAAACCACCATTTGCGCAGGTGTTTATTCATCCGAGGAGTCCTGGCTGGCCTTGTGGTCATCTTCATAGATTAAGGTTTTTCTTGTTTGGTTGCTCATTTTTTTTCTTCTTGTTTTTGTTTGGTTGGTACTTTTATTGGATTTTTGGTGGTCTTTGTGGTGTATTTTCTGAATGTGTTGGTTGTTTTGGCTAGGTTTCTCAAATAGGTATTATTTATGTATTGATCTTAATAGATAACACCAATTAATAATGTATAAAATCGAGCATGTACTTTTTATATCGAAGATAAAGGATGATAAATAATCATTAGGAATCTGTAAAATTTCAAGGTAATCTGAAAGAATTTCTTATGTTAAAGTTAGTAAGAACTTAAGGAATAAAAAATATAATAAATGAATACTTTAGTGAGTTGAATATACTAATTAGATGTTACTACCTATTTATACTACCTAGGATTTAAGATGGTGCGACTATAGAGGAATATTCCTCTTGTTGCCTTGATATGCCTAGGATGCGTGTTTACTTCTTATTGATGGATCATCACGTGACGTTTGGTGGACATATGTCACCATGTGGTGACCTGTGCGGGAACCATGTGAACTTGGGCTTTCACTTCCTTCTTGGCCCGCGGACACTTCCCATGGTTGAGTTTCCTTTGATTAGGCTTTTATGCACTCTTTTCCGTTGTGATGGTGTATAGAGGGGTGTAGAATCTAGTGGTGTTATCACTTGGTGTTAAAGAACAAGAGATGAACATAATCATAGATCTAAACTTTTCAGATCTTTTCATTTTGTAAATTTTCTTCAGATCTGATTTGTGGAGATCATTCAATGGACAAAAACGAGAAATTATGATTTGTTTCCTCTATTATTAATTATCATAAAGTACTAAATATTAAACCTATACATACGTTATAAAAACAGCATGCATTAACCAGTTAAATTAAAAAGACACATTTATTACCAAAAAAATAGAACTCTTGACTTTTTATTTGACGTTAATTTTCATCATCTTTTTACCACCTTTGTTTAGTTATAATCGTTTGTTTTATCTGGTAATGTCATTGCATATCATAGATGACCTATTAGCTGCAATACAGAGGTGTAAGTGCCAAGTATAAGTACTGCAACACCCAACACTAGAACACTCCCTATCATCAACATTTCAAATCCAAACCTCTTATAGATTCCAGTGATCTTCATGTAACACGAACAGGGAAGTATAATCGAAGCTGTGATGCTTAAGAATGCTCCAACCAGTGACATGAGTTCCCCAAAGAAGGGCAAAGTGAGGGCTATAATGACTGTGCTGACCACCAAACTTGTACCGATGAAAAAGCTTGAAACTCTTTTGTTATGGTTGTATAGAAACCATGTTTTAGTAGCATTCACTATTGGAGTAACCATGAGAGCGAATTTGGAGATGGGGTTCACTAGAATAGCATAGATAGCCAGTCTTGAGCTAAACTTTGTTGTTGGCAGGTTTAAGGTGATCTGTGATTGAACATTCGACCCGAACATTAAATACCCTAAAACTGCCATGGATGCATAGCTGATGGTGCAAAAGGTAAAGCAAATAACCAATACCTGCAATGAAATTTCAACATGTAAGGATGGATTGAATTAGAATTGTTTTAAGGGAGTACAAGAATGGGCTGAAACCTTGCATTAGAGAATTGACACTTGTGTTTCATGGAAGTGTAGAGGGTGGGGAAGACTGGATGAGCACAGTAGCAAAAAGCATACAAGCTAATAGCGGCGGGAATTCCATGCCAATTTATGAGTTCTGTTCCTTGTTCGTGGAATCCGATCCCATCAAATGCACCAGCCCAAAAGATTGAACCAAGGAGAAAAAAAGAAGCTAAAACCCCAGTTGCAGAGACGTAAGAGAGAAGGCTGAGATCATCCAACCAAGTAGTAGGCATGATTATAATAAGCCCCAGGATGATAACAAAGCATTGCCTTCCACCAATGCGCAACCCTTCCACTTCAACTCCCACGTTTGGAAACAAATGTTGCAAGTTATCTCCTTCTAGAATCAAGAATCCGATGGCAACCAAGTAAAGCTCTGCGTGCATGAACATTGAAATCAAAATCCTTCCATTGCTACCGAAAGCTAGGTCGCCTATGTCAGGGTAAGTTCTGATGTTAGAATCCACATCCATACACCTCTGAATCAACAAGCCGGAGTAGAAAGCAGCAATGCATATAACAAGGAGAAGAGCCAAGCTCAACCATCCTCCAGATACCAGTGCATATGGGATTGAAAGAATTCCAACTCCTGAAATTAAGAAACAAATCAAGCTAAAAAAGAGGAAAATGTAATTCATTAGTTTTCGAATTTCGGGGTCGGTTCGTTGAATTGTCACCAATCCAAATTCCTTTAGATTCTCTTACCGAGATAAATATATTTATTTTCAACAAAAAACGGTTCTTAGTCACATTCGTATCTGCATACCCAAAAGGGAATTCATTTTCTTTTTTTCTTGCTCTCCCTTAGCATGGGACAAATGTGAATGATTAATGAAAAATGTTATAGGGGTAAAAAGGAAAGTGACCTGATAAAGCATTGAGTCCATGCAAAATGCTTTTGTAGGTAGAAGTGGTGCCTGAGTTTGAATCCTACTACACTGTTCTGCTCATGATCAACGATAAGAGGAGCAGCTAATGATGATGCTTCCATTGGAGGGTTCTCTCTCTTTACATAGCTAAACATTGAGGACTATAAATATTAGTCTTAGGGTACCCCAAATAAATATGTACTTAATTTGTTGTCTCTTTTACATAGCTAAACATCCGCAACTAGATGGTTTACAAATTTGCATATCTTGCCCTCATCAACAACTTATTGTTATATACTTCAATTGTTACTTTAATTTATTTTATTGACTATTATTATTAAGAGTTATATGAGATTTAAAATTGTGTGGAAGTGCAATTTTATAAATAAATAAAAAGTAATATACCGGGCACGACTATTTTATGTTAATGATAAAACTAGTTGGATAAGAAGAAGAAAAATGACCTTGAGGCGCTAAACTAGACATGCTCAAAGCAAAGGTATGCATTTCATTAGGATTTATTGGATAGTAGGACTAAATAAATTTGCATCATCCACGAGAAGAAGCTACACTCCTCTGCTACATAACTAGCTCAATGAAATCTTGGAACTTCCGTGCCTCTCTAACTAACACAAATGGAAGACTAGAATACAACTGGGGAAGAACATTTGATCAAGAACACCTACTAATCTAACAGATTACAGTGCAAAAGGAAGAGCATATCCGCGAAGGTATGTGGAATCCACGCCCGACTCCCGCACCAACGCCACTCTCCCAGTCCGCGCAACCTTCAAGACCCCAAGAAAAGAATGATAAAAAACGAAAAAGATGGATCATCAACATATAAACAGCTCTTTGACCAATCTTTACTCACTGCATTTCTGACTAATAAATACATATTCCTCATAAGAGAGGGAATCTCATTAATGAAGATGATAAGAATCAGATCCTCACAAGTTTCAAACCGAAACCAACATGGGAAATAAGAGCAAACAGTCATAAAGACATCCGAAAGCAAAATTCCTCACTGTTTTAGCTGGTATCAAACACTTCCCCGTGTCAAAAATACCAAATTAACATGACAACCAGTACAAGGAAAGTCGGGCATACAATAAAAACCGATGCTCATGATATAACTTCAAACACAATTCAGATTATACTGTATTATGCTCAATTACTGGAAAAACTAGAGTCAACAGCCAAAGCTCAAAAACTTCAAACAAATTTGGAGGAAGCAAGGATAGAATTCAATCTTCGCAAATTGGATCATAGAAGTCAAGAAATACAGGGAGAAAATGTCAAATTCATAGAGCAAAAAAGTTGGAAAATCAAATGACAAACCTCACAAATCCCATACGGCTCCAATAATGTTTGTAGGGCCACCATCTTGCTTAAATCACCAGTAAGCTGGAACACATATAGCTGTATGAGTAAAACTTTAAGATAATGTGGAAGAAAAGTCATTATAACAATAAAAGTTGATCAAGCAGCTGTCACTCAGTAACAAATGTGGATATCCTTTCATTGCAGGGCAGGCAATACCAGCCATCCATCTTCAAACAGAATATAGTAAATGTCACCGCTTTAAACACTGCCCTCTGGTTCTAGCTTGTTAAAATAAATCAGTTTTTGGTTATACGACCAATGCTTGGACAATGAGGTGCATGTGATGAGAGTAATTATTCATGTGAGAGGCTAATTAATTAGATGCTCACAATATGAAGTCATGCTGATGTCCTTCCTGTTATCCTAATATTCCTGCATACCGTAAGAACATCCACACAGTAGGTAGCCAATTTAATTTAAGATCATATCGATACAGGATGCTAATGTCATGCATGCAGAAAACAGAAGAAAGATGATTTTTGCATCTATTTAACTTCCCAATATAAAAAAATCAACATAAAACCTCTGTTTTGCAGATTATTCCTACAGAGAACTGTCCTGTTTCAGATATTTGCTAAACCTAATTACATGTTTAGTATAAAATCTTATAGAGGAAGGTACTTGGGAATTGAAATTACGAGTCACCAAGGGTTAGACTATTTGATACTATTGCTATTCATTACTTATTTTGAGCAATTCTTATTGAAGTTAAGCTTGCAATTTGTATATATGGAAACCAGAAAACAATAATTTCTCTAAAAGGAAGGTGATATAATAAGGTCTCTCAAAAGGAGCAAAGATGTTAGGGAAATTTTACAATGCCCAAAATCAACAATTCGTACAAGTGGCAATAACTAAATAAAGTTAATAGTAAATATCAATTAGAGATGATCAATATCAGTAATAGGAATAAATAAAAATTAAAAGATATATTGATTTTCCCTGTAGAAACTTAGATATAGCCAGATCTTAGTCAGATGGGAAATTTTACCTGAAGGGTAATTGTGTGATCAGAGACATCAACAGCCTTGGCCCGAAATATGCTAGCAATATCAAGGACATCTCTCCTAGCAGTAGCATTCACAGCTATCTTTATCAGCATCAGTTCTCGTTCTGCAAATGGTAATTTGGTAATATCCTGAACCTGAATCAACCACCATATCAACTTTGTCGTGTCAAAGACCACACTAAAAACCAAAGTCTAATGACAACAATGACATCTGCAAAGATTTAACACAAAATTTTGCAGCGTATACTAATTGGATCCTAAATGCGTCTGGTTCTAATGCTCATACTGTTTAAGTGAAACCAATATTCCTCCAAAGGGAAATACCATTTAATAACTCAGAATTCAAACACATTCAATATGTGCAACCCATAATGATAATTTTTATTTTTTTTGGAACTATTGCCATAACATCTAACATGGCTTTTTGTGTTCCACTCAATATGTTTATTTAGTGAGACAAATTTACCAACTTTCAACTCAATTAAGGATATTTACAATTTTCCTAAAAATCATGTATTTAACCGCAAGTTCCTTCTGTAAAAAGGTGCTGCAATTGATGACCAAACAAAATGAAGAAGTTTGGTGTCAAAGAGAAGACTTTGGTTTATAACTTGATCATTTTTCAACTATGTATCTCATCGGCTAACCACTTTAATCTCCTGGTGGATTTCCACTGAAAAATGACATTTTTTTCCTTTTTTTACTACCACTTCTCTATCAATGATGCGTACTCCTTTCCTCATTCAAATTCAGACGACAAGTATTCCAAACTTTTCGAAAGGTAAAAGGAATTAGCATTCAACTTGTAAAGTACTAAATAGATGCAGAAGCAGATGGTATAAAGGCAATGGATTTTATTCCAAGAAACTAGACAGTCAAAGAAAAGTATACCGAGAGCCTATTCATCCTAAGATACATTTAGCTGGTAAATTTATCTCCCAGGTTTTCCTACATTGAGTGCTAGATTAGAACGCATTTCCTGATCTCTGTCAGTGAAGGTGAACTGCATTCCAGGAATGTAACTTCAAACCCATTAGATCTTTGTTTCTATTTCGCAAATACCAAAATACTTACTTGAAACTAAATGCTATAAGTTCCAAGGAATTCAACAACAACATGTATCCACTAGTCTTACCTCGTGAAGATCTATTAACTTGTGAAGTTGCTGAACCAACTTGCCAATTGACCCGTCAGATCCAGGAATGACAGTTATAATGCGAGAAAGTCCCTCCTTTTCAGCAGGTCCTACAGCAAGACTCTGGGAGATTGACAAGAATGAGAGAGAGAGAGAGAGAGAGAGAAGAAGAAGAATAAGAAGGAAAGATTAGGAACAGTAATAATCAGGTCACTAGGACTAGGAAAAAAAGAACAAAACAAAACTACTCTGACCTGAATGTTATAACCTCTTCGTGATATAACCCCCGTGACAATATTGAGAACTCCAGGAATGTTATTCACTAGCATAGATAATGTGTGTGACTGAAACCCACCTGACTATAAAATTGAATCACGCAAAAGAAAATGATGAGCATAACACAATGAAAGGTAGGCCATGTTATGTGAGGCAGCCATATATAGCGATAAATCCTGCCTCCAGCAATTAACATGGACCACCACAGAGTAAATGAAGCCTGTGACTTCCAAAGAAAGTTACAGGTCATAAACGTCGCCAAGTTTCTCAACATAACTATCAGATAAGTTTAATCTTTTGTTTAACTAACCTCACATATCCTGTGATACATGATACAATAGCATGAATTGGAAGACTAAAAAAACAAACAGAACAACAAAAATAACTTTCTACATTACTTTTATCTGCACAATGTAAGATTCCAACTAAATAGTGAGGCAACCACAAAAATCAAAATATCACGCAAGAGTGAAGTAATTGAATGAAGAAGCCCCACCCATCTAAGCATGCATCGTTTAAGCTGAATGTCATCTACCATTATTAGCATCTGCAGTTATTTGTATGCCTCATATACCTCATGCATGCAACTGTATACTCTTATAAAAGAAATTATCGATTTGCGAAGTACATCCTATAAAACAGAACTTGAAATGCAAAGGATACACTTACCTCTTCTTCAGAGAGAATACCCCAATGAGCATCAAGAACATTATTTATTGAGAAGTCATCGTAAGGCTCCACAGGATATACATCACCCTAAATTTATAAAAAGTAAGTTTTTAACAAATGTTGACTCCTCTACATGAATTATACAACTCAAAGATAGCAAAACCAAAAATGAAATATTTAAATAATAGGTTTGTGTACAAAAATAAAATGCATGATGTAAATGAAAAATGCAAGTTGAGTTCCATTCAAATCTATAAAGTAAATGATGTCTACAGATTAACACAACGTGATAGAAATTCAACATCCAAAAAGTAGCATGATCTAACATGGCATTTCATTTGACAAGAAATTTAAAGAATGATAGCATACAAGTATCATCCTTAAGATATAGCAGTACAGTTAATTGCTAAGTGTTAGCAGATTCTGTCCACACTGAAGATGCTTAGATGATATTTATGAGCACAAAAATCACAATCCAAATTTTACGTCAATAACCAGATTGAAAGGCTTGTACCATCGAGGATGAAGCACTATTTCCATTAAGTGATTGATCTGCCTTCCTTGAAAGAATGCTACGTGGATTCCTGACAAGACCATCACCGGCTGGTCTCCTTTCAAGATCAGGATAAGAGGCTGCAGAAAATCTCCAAAATGGAGCTGTCTCACCCATCTTTTCTCGTCTCAAGGCGATCTATAAATAGAATAAAGTTCAAATCTCTGTGAACAACTGTATGATATCTTAGTAGAGCAGAAGAAATACACATCCTGATCTATAGAACTCAAGCTGAATGCTATTAACAGTCCAAATGGAACACAACTGGCACATACATTGGCACACACATGCAGAAATAGAGAGAAATGATCCATTAAAATGGATTTCCACATATCAAGAGTTTGAAGGAAATATAATTTGAGATCAGTCTGGTTGTAATCAGTGTTGTCACACAGGCTGTTTGGGCACTCAACTAAGCACTCAAGGTCAGGCCAGGCAAAGAGAGGCCGCAGAGCCCATAAGATATGGCTGGTCTTGTTTTCCCAGGGCATTGGTTATTGAAGATTGTGCCTTCTGATTTTCTTTTTCCATTCTTGAGACTTGTGTTTACAAAATCAGGTAATAGAGATGTACTGCTGGATGTTTTAAAACTTAGATTTTAATAGTACAATAATTTATTTAATTTTGTCTGATATCTGACTTGTGTAAAGCTTTTAACTGTAGATCGGTGTCTCACCTCATTGGAGTGAGTGTCTAGGCAAGCATTTAGTATCTTCAGGAAAATACAGGCCTCATCACCAAAGAGTTCCTAAGGCCTTTAACAACAATGGTTATTGTTAAGAATTTAAATGGAACCCCTTAAACAATCACTGGGTACAATGATCCAATCATTGAATTGGATTCATGACCCTTAATGTTCTAGTGGCAGCTCAGGTATACATTCCCAAAGGTCACTTTGGTTCCTCTTCACTATTCTTTAATTCCAGAACAAAACATATTTATAGTCTTTATGATTCATGTGATAAACAGCACCATGTAGATTACTTCCATGACAAAAGGGTGGTGCTGGATGATACTTCCCAATAATGTTTTAATCATGAATAGCTGGGGTGGTAATAGTTAGGAATACAGAGATCATATATATTTTAGAAGTTTCTTTTGTGTAGCATTGTGACTGTTGCAAAAGCAGATATGGAAATTGTAGCTATAAGAGCTTTCATCATTCGAATCCAGAATTCGTAGATGTGTCATAAGGAAATTGTAGCTATAAGTGCTTTCACCATTTAGAAAGCACAACTACATGCAATTGCTTCTGCGCATATTTAATTCTTCATGGTAAGAGCTTGGTGGTTCAGGATTGCACGTTTCTGCATTATTTTTCATTTTCTGCAACTCAGAAAAGTGAGTGCAGTGCACACTACTCATGCAACAAATACCAAATAAACAGATCTAAAATCACTCTTTGCATAGCTAGTCCTCTTCCAACAATCCAAGCTAATACTAAAGAAAAATAATGAGGCGGACTAAAGGAAGCTATTCTAGATGAACATCTTACCTTTCCAGTTCTAGCAACTTCTTTGATTCCAAATTTGCTCAAGTTCCTAAGAAAAGCAATCGTCTTACCAGGGTCTCCAGTAACCTACAACATCCACGTTAATAATATTGAAAACAGAAACCATATAGAATCCACTTCCATGTCTAAAAGAGAAAACTGCATCACAAGAAATGATCCACAATAAGAAACAATGACAAAGCAATAAAAAGCAAGCAAGTAGAAAAGAACCTTGATTGACAATAGCCAATCAACTAATCAATTCAAAGCATGCATAGGGCTTAATGATTTCATAATACATTTAAGAGAATAGAGGATAGACAGGATATGAAGGCATTTCATCTGTCTAATAAGTAGTCTTGGTGACCTTTCCTTTATTTTTCTGGAATTCTATATGATCATCCTAAAACTTACAATGAAGAAATTCCAATTAAAAATCTTATAATTCGGTCACATCAATTTTCCTGATTGGACCTGAATCTAAGAGCAGCAAAGCAAACCCTGAACACTGACGTGAATCCAAAATCAATTTTATAATAAACAAGACCTTAAATATCATCCATTCAGCTTGGTTATGGACGAAATTTTCTGAGAGTTGTAGTATTTCTAGGTTCTTACTACTTCCATCCACAAAACCAAAGGTCGACCCCAAGAGCACGAACCACAGTGAAACTGACATCCCAATTCTAATAGTTATCCCCAGCTAAGGGAGATCAACATAAACATCAAGAGCAACAAAACCTTAATCCAAACTAATTGAGGTCATATGCATGAATGATGAATCTATCTCGTCCATTCAGCTTTTGTAGGAAATGAACTGTTCAAGAGTCGTTGAACATCCTTATTAGTTCCACCAAACGTCCAGGTCAATAATTACCTCTTTTCAGCTAGAACTTTGATTCGGTCAGTTCTATTAACTGGCACTCCCGCAGGTTGTTGTTAGATATAGCCAAAGCACCTTCAGCAATTTCAACTAATCCACAACTGTTGCAACACTAATGATCTTATTAGTAATTATTTGTAGACTTATTTGTCCTTTCTCATCTCACAGCAACCCCATCTAAGCATTCTCATCCCTTGTACACTCATCTTATGCAAGTGTTGCTTTTGCAGTGACCAACACTTGGTTTCTTAAAGGTGTGTCTAACACAAATCAAACTGAGAGTATCTAGAGATCATATAATCACCAATGATATGATCAAATTCTAAAATATAGTTACAGCTTTAAATAATATGCAATAGTCTGTCTTCTTAGGAACTTATAACTAGATTCCTCCATGTTTCCTTCCATTCTCATATCATGAATTTAGGCAGGACCATATTGAGTCTAATACATGGTTAATCATTCAAGAATACAAGATCTTCATTCAACCTTAAAAATGTCTCTTAGGAATCAGAGAAACTGGAAAATTAAAATTTTATTGAAACAAGCAGTGAGAGTTAGAAGCGAGCCTTAGTGATTAGACGCTTGAATAAAGAGAGGTGAGGAGCTCCAAGAAGTGAAATACATAACAAACAATTGAATGAGTGCATAGAAATTTCATGGCCCTCAAGGAAACCACAAAATAATTGCTCTTTGACATGCCAATTCCACTTCTTTTATAGTCATAAAGCATCAATTTCACGGTTCCAGCAGGAGGTTTCAAGCATACAAGATTAACACCACTGAGAGGAATCATCCAAAAGTAGGAAACCAAATATTGGATAAAGTCGAAGAAAACGTCCTCAACCAAGTCAGGTACAATGGTTAAAACTAACCAATGAACTTGAATGTTCGGGCTCGCAAACATTAGTGCAAGCGTGGAGCAGCATACAAACTCATTAACAATGACGCAATGATGTTTTTCCAAATAGTGGTTTTCTTTTAGAATAAGGCACTGGCATGATTTTGTCAATCCTATTCATAGAGCATCCATCATACAACTTTCAAAAAGTATGTTACTGATCAGTTCATTTACATTGCCCAAAATTTCCTAGAAGATGTGCTTTCAGATATTTCAAATCTGTTGTATACCAAAGTTTCTGGTGTTCCAGTTTACCTATATATTTGCCTATACAATAATGCAAATAGGGCCAATGATATTATTCATCAGCTATACCTTCTCATGACAAGTTTAAAGTCAAATATAAACTAAGAGTCAGTGCCATGAGAGATGAAATTGGAAAAATGAAGAACAACGGTGAAAAGAATAGTTCATTCATAAATAAATAATTAATAAGAACTCAATCGATTTTTTCATCACCTCAACAGTTAATGAATGCTCGGAAATATCAACAATTTTTCCTCTGAAGATGTCCACCAACCACAAGATCTGAGATTTAAATAAAATATAAAAGAGATCAGGAAGTTGAAGGACGAAACATCAAGGAAAATAAAATACGTAGTCCATGATGATTTCACTTGACACAACAAAAAATAACTTCATCTTCTCTTAAGCTGATTCAGCAAAATCTCTTACAGCAGGTGCAGATCACTAACAAAAACAGGGCTCTCCTTATGACACCAAATGATATTTATAACAATAGGAGCCTAGAGACACCACATATATAACAAAACAAATCAAACTATTCCATCATTGTTTGAACAGAATGATGCTTTTGAAACTATTGATAACAACCACATACATTTCCGCGATGCAGATTATGGAAGCAAGATCAAAATTATAAAGAATGACTGAAGTTGAAAGAAATCTGCACAAGGATGAATCGAAAAGAAGACTATGCACAAACAAAATATATGCATTCATTAAATGTTACAGATGAAGAGATACAAACATCATATAGAAAACTGATTATCTTTGTAGATGTTATGATGGGACATTAAAAAAGTAATGCAACATCTGCTGCAGAAACTTTGTGGTTTTCTATTCCTGCGGAAAAAAAACCAGAGTTCTTTTGCCATTACCTCCTGACGACTACTTGGATCAGCATTAAGTTTTACAAGCATCAGTTCGCGTTCTACTTGTGGCTCCCTTGAAATATCTTCTACCTGATGAACCACGACAAAAATAAATAATTAAACAAATTTAGGTAACGTGAACAACTAGGAAGGACAAAACCAATAGATAAATTATCATAAGAACTTAATTCTCATATACTCACTATTATTGATTCATCACCCTACTTAATTCCATTCATTTATGGAAGTGCAGCTTGTACTAGGAATGAAATTGATGAAAAACCAGACTCCCTAACCAAAAATTTTTAAAAGACCTATCCAAACCGCATTCACTAAATTCGTCAAAATTTGGAGGATAAATAGATTCTATGTAGGAATGTGGTAATCACACACAAACTCATAAATGAGCCCAAATTATCTAGCAACCAAACATGCATGTAAAGTGAACTAGCTAGCTCCACTGAGTTAAACTCCTTCTTTTGACATGCAAGTGGCTCAATCTCAGCTTGAAACCCTTTTCCCAATCAATACCACATATCGTAATTTTTATGAATTGCATCTCATGACCATGTAATCCCATCAAACTCAAATTCAACACAAGCAAATGGGATTTTGACCCATTATCTCTTAGCAGAAACGAAATATTAAGTTGTGTGATTGAAATTAAATTTCGTCTCATGGAAACTGAAACTGAACAACTATAAATTTGTAGGACATGGGTGAGTCTAACTTTTACAACATTCACAAGTTTGTTAAGCTGCTCAACAACTTGCTGAAGAACTTTCTCAGTTCCAGAGACAACTATGGTAAAGAGAGCTTTGTCCTTATTCAAACCAACAGCAAGGGACTCAATGTTGTAACCCCTTCTGGCAAAGACTCCTGCAATCCGGTTTATTATCCCACTTTCATCCCCAACAAATACTGAAATCGTGTGTCGTTGCACTCTGAAATCAAAAGAATGAGGTCAGTTTTCTGGAATTTTCCCTTAATATTCCATGTTCTGTTCATATTCTACTCTGCCGATTCCAAAGCATAAAGCTTATTGGGAGAAAAGTAAAAGAATGGAAAGTTTTACAGTAAATAAAGTATGCAAATCAGATCACTTCAATTGAAAAGACTAAAATAGCAATCAAACAGTGAGCAAAGTATCAGAAAAAAATAGTTTAATATTATTAAAGAAATGCAATTAATTGAAATTCGATTCTTAACCACACTCAGCCAAAACTAAGCCCACTGCAGACTAAAAGTTAAGAGACAGAGTCCTTTTAAGCGAACAACATAAAAACCTAAAACTCCATTAACATCCGCCACATTTAAGCAGCAGCACCGTTTACTAGCAATGGCAAACAAATTCCGGAGAAAAAGCAAATAAATAAACGAAGGTGAAAGTAGATATGGAGTAGAAGACAAACATGGAGCGAGTCACAGAAGCGGGAGGGTCAGTATGCGCCACTGCATTTACAGTGTCTTTGCTAATGCTGCCAGAGACCTTAACAGCAGCTGTGTTGTTGGTGCTGCTCCTCAAGAAATGCACAAAGCCAGAGTTTCTCCTCCAAACTCCATTTCCAAAATCATGTTTAGGAGGCGGTTTTTGAGCAACAATGCGTGTTCGGTAGGGAGGTACAGCAGCCGCCATCGGTACGAGTATGACTGTGGACAGTGGACAGTGGACGGAAGGAGAAGCAGAGGAGCTACGCGATACCGAAGAACCGAAGGAGGTAAGACTAAGACGCACACTTGTGTTAAAATTCGTCAGTACACTGATTACATTTTTCTACCGTGGTCCAGGCTAATTTATGGATATCAGTGCCCAAAGCAATAACAGTTAAAAAGTAAAAACAAAGCTTCTAAAAACAGAACCGGGAAATTGAACCGGACGATTAAAATGTTTAAAGTTTAAAACTGGGTTGATTTAAGAAAATACATTCAAGAAAAGAGATTCATATCATTCAGGCCAATAAAACTTTAACCATTATACCAAAGCCATAAAGTTAGAACATAAAAAATAAATATAAAATAAAGATTTCATTTATTTTTAAAATTTCTTACCCTTTATACAAATATTAAATTTTATTTATTAATTTATTAAAATAACAGATCAATCTGGTTCGATCCCGGATAAACTTCTGACCCTTAATCATTTCCCCTGATCGGGTTTATAACCGATCCGAATTTTACAACCTTACTAATTAATAATATTAAATATTTTTATATGTATTTAACTTCATAATTTGTTATTCAAGAAATGTAATTTTTTATTTAATTTATTAAGAAATTATTAATTTCAAAGTTGATTACAAAAACCTAAACCTCAATTTAAATATATTGACACAATGTATAACATCAAAAACAAGTATAGGACTATAAATAAATAATTTTAATTCGAAATAAATAAAAAGGTTTAAAAAAGAATAAAAAATTAGACTCAAATTTAATGTCATTTAGAGACAATTTTGACTGATCAAAACGGCGTCGTTTTTTTTTTATCAAACGCTGTCTTAGAAATGACTATATACATATATATAATAATAATAATTTAAATTATCAAATAATTATAAAACTTATGATTTTACGTTTTCGATTTCACCTCTTCATTTGGAGTTTACTTAAACTCTCCATTTTAACAACAATATTATAAACAAAGGGGAAATCCAAAATTTTGCATTAAAATCACCAGAAGCTTTTTCTTATTTTGACATTGGTCTTGCAGTTTAAGATCACATAGCAAAGCAATAAAAGGACATTCATGCAATGTAATCAAACCATATACATAATTTATATATTCATGAATTTGTTATAATAAAAAAAGCTGAACATACACAGCCAACTAAAAGTATGCGAAGCCTCTTTTTCAAAAATAAATAAATAAGAACACTCATTAATTTAGACCGTAGAAGATCAAAGCAGGAAAATGATAAATTTACACTCTCTTCCTTACTAATAAAATAATTCTTTAATAAAAATTATAAAAATTAGAAAAATGATTAATTATTATTTTTTTAAAGTATTTTAATAATTAATTATATTTTAATTTTATCAATTCTCCACAATAAATTAATATACACTAATCATGGATTTAAAAAAATTGTTAATTGATTTTTTAAATTGAAAATGTAACAAATTATTTTATTTTCATCAAAAGCATATAAAAAACCAAAAGCTCTACAACAATTTTCTATATATGTGTAATAGGCTCATAGCCCAGCTACATAAGAACTCTACTGCAATTTTCCTTAATTTTCCTTAAATATAACAACTCGAGATGTTAATGATAAGCTAAGAATAGCTAATTGATCAACTAACTTTTCTTTCGTGTGTTTGTAAACATGATTCCAATTCCACCAAAAAGCACATACACTTCATTTTTAAATCGTGTGTTTGTGTCGGATTTGTTTCTGATTCCGATACTCGACGGACACTCACATGCGTCCGATTCACCATCTCTTATATTTTACTTTTTTTGACATAATGCTAAGTAATTATTAGTGTCAAAGAGATAATTTAGCGTAAATTATCGTTGATAAAAGAATTTATAAGACTAACTTAATTTGAAATTGATGTTTCAATTGAATTATATTTAAAGATATTAATAAAACTCACTTTTCTTTTATAGTTGCAAATGGAATTTTTATTTTGTGTCGATATTTTATAATTTATAATTTTTTTCGTATCGCAATATCAGTGTTTATGTCATGCCGATATCCGTGCTTAATACATAGCATGGTTTTTTTTTTACTCTTATCAATTAAAGAGAGTGTTGCTTCTACTTTGCTCTCTGCAACCCATTCTACAATAACAGATGCTTATGAATGTTCTAGATACTCCTGCAAAGTCTGCTAAAATGTAGGTTTCTTAACATGTCATAAAACGCTTGAGGTCTTGCCGAAGAGCTTGGCCAATAATGTGGTGTGAATACCCACAACTTTAGTTATATGAGGAACAACAACTGTTTGGAAAGAAGAAGAAGAAAAACATTAAAAAGGCCACGGTGCACCGCCTTCCACGATAGCTTAACGGGTCTTGGGCACTTAGGCAAGGGATTTGGGCACCCTAGCACGAACCTGGGCTCGGACCATGGGCATACCAGTGTCTCGTCCCGCGCAAGCGAGGTCCGCTAGTGTGCTGATGGTGCACGCGGCTCAGTGAAATGGGCCAAGGGACTCATGGAAGGCACGTGGCGTAAAACGCGGACGCCGAAAGAAGTTTATCAAGCAGGTTTGAAAGGGCTTGAAGGATCCGAAAGCTTCCAGAAGAGCCTAGTGATACGATCCTAGCTCCATGGCTAGCCCCATCGCACGCACAACGCGCACACGCCTTGCGGCCAAGGACAATCAAACGAATACGTCGAGTCAAGGATGTTACAGAGCCTCAAGGGAGGTTAATACAACCTCTACACATGGAGATAGGTCAAGAGAAGCTGCTGGATAGAGCCATTAGGCGAAGGATGACTTAGAAGGTGGCTTGGAGGCACTTAGCACAAGGCTTCACATCCGACCAAGCCAACACATGGAAGCAAGGCTTCAATCGGGAAACCAAAGTAAATACAAGACCGATTTATGTCTTAGCAAGATCGTGGCCAAGTTTGAGCCAATTTGGACGAGTAGATTGCAAGATGGTTCATGGTGACATTCTCGCACGCAAGGGTTCTAGGCGCAGAAGGAACAGGCGACTTTGTCCGAACCCAATCGGAGCTACAGAAATCAGAATTGTGTGATCGAGCATGTTTCTGCAACCTCAAGATGTTTTCTCCATTGTGACAAAGTTTAAGCTCAAACGCACGAGCCGTTTGGATGTTATGGCTAGAGACATTTTCACTAACAGCAATCCTACGCGGATAAGGATTTCAAAACGCGTCAGTTGACGCCGTTCGGTTTATTTCGGACCTGTTCGGCCTGGACCAGGGAGAGAGGACTCTATCCACTATTTTCAGATGTTAGATTTCGAATGGAATAGGTTTCAGCTTAATCGGACGAGCGGGTCAAAAGTTAGCATGGGTATGAGCGCAAGGCAGCCCACAACTTGAGGATTGCGGACCAACTTGAAGCCCAGCAGTGCGAATCTATTAAGGAGCTTCTAGAATTTTTTAGATAATGGATTCCAGCATTTTATCATCTTTCATAGTTATTACTTCCTCCGTCCCCAAAAGGATGTCTTCCTCGCATCCCAATATTCAGTAAGGAACGCATATCGAGAAGGCCGGATGAGGCACTATTTGACCCCCAAAAATTTCGTACTTTTTTTCGAACGTACGTTAATCCTTAACGTACTTCTGAGAAAAAATTCGGGGCAAAATTGTCTCAAATAGTGACTGTTCCGACCGTCTTAAGATATGTTCCGAAATAGTAAAAATAAATGCTAAAACGACATCCTTTTGGGACGGAGGGAGTAGCATTTATACGACTGAAAAATAGTTGAAGGTAAAAACATAAAGAAAAAACTGTAATGTAGTAACATTATGATTGAAATACGATTAAAAAAATACTACAAATATAATTTTTTTTAAATATTAATTTTATGAATAATATGTATTGGCTATATGGTCCAATTATGATTGTGCATTCATTATACTCCGTTTCAAATTAAATGACTTTTTTAACTTATTTTCATATAAAAATGAAATCATTTTTCACACTTTTTAAGTTTACATATACTTTCTTGTATTATTCCAATTTACCGTTACTTTATTACTCTTACTAATCATCTTTCCTCAATAATTATGAGCAAGTTAGTAAAATTAAACAAAAATTCAAATAAAAAGTAGAAAAATGTTATTTAATTTAAGACGGGTAAAAATTTAAAAACGTCATTTAATTTGAGATAAGTAAAATTTTTAAAATGTCGTTTAATTTGAGACAAATGGAATAGTATTTTTGAACCGTCGAAAAGAATAGATTATTAATAATTTGATTACAAGTAAGAATCAAACGTGTAAAAGAAAAAAGGATTATAGATTACTTAATTAGTGTTACATATGAATGAATCGTCTGGATTGGACCAAACACTAAGTGATTTGCAGGCTAAAGTTTGACTCATCATACTGTAAGAAGATTTAAGTTCTGTTTAAACTTGTGACGAGTCTAAACAATAAAGTTTAAATTTGATTCATTTATTTTTTCTTTAAATTTAGGCTTAGATCAAATTTAATTTGTTTATTTACTATACGAGTCTAAACAAATTTTGATTCATTAAATTTAATTAATTTAGATATAATTACGCATGTTAAACCTTGTTCAAAACTAGTGTAATATAATAAAAATTAAATAGGCGTAGAACCTGCTTTTTATTTCTTATGCAATCAAAATAAAATAAAATAAAAAATTTAACATCAGAGCTAGGTTATAGTTCAAGCAATGCATTTTTATGATGTAAATTATAATTTCGTGCGATAACAATTTAATATCAAGTCATGCTGTCAATTTGTCAATTTGTATGGAAAAATCTATGCAGGTTATTAATATAATTATCATTCAGAAAACAAGGACAGTAGTAGTAAATTCCAGTATTTTTTTTTTAAAAAATAGTGTCCTTTCTTTCACCGCCTTGTCTCTAACCACATCAATACCTGAAATGAAGGGGTCCGAGTTATTAGTATTAAGCACGTGCATAAAAAGTAGTAGTGCGTAGATATTTTCTTATAATTTTTTTTTGAGAAAACGCAAAATAAGGTACCTGTACATTGGGTTTGTATTTTATTTGACACCTTTACATTTTTTCGTCTTTAAATGGTACTCGTACTGAAGTATTTGATCACATTTGATACTTGCGGCCGTTTCCGTCGCCACTTTACCGTTATGTAGCCTACGTGACATGACACGTCATCAATATGATGACATGACATGCCACGCCAGCATTATTTTAATATTTCTTCTTTTTTTTCTTTCCTTTTTTTTCTTTTTTTCTTTTTCTTTTCTTTCTTTTTCTTTCTTTCTTTTTTCTTTCTCTTCTTCTTCCTCTCTTCTTCCACGACAACAAACAACAAAATCAAATCTCTTTTTTTTCCTATTTTTCCTATTCTCCTTTTTTTCTATTTCTCTCTTTTTTCCTTTCTTTCCTATTCTCTTTCTTTTCTATTTCTTTTCTCTTTTCTTTGGCTGCTGCAGTGGTGGCGGTGATGGGTTGTAGCGTAGCTGGCGGTTTTGGGTGGTTTGATTTAGGTGATTTGGTGTTTGAGGATGGGATTTTGGACTGGGATTTGTGATTCTTGGTTGTGTGGCTGGATTTGTTTCGGGTTTGGTTGAGGATTGTAGCTGCGGATTCGGGTTTGGTTAAGGAGAGTGGATGCGGACTCGGGTTTGGTGATGGTGCTTGACGGAGGCGGTTTGAGTGGATGCGGGGTTGTTGATTAATTGAGAGGGTGTTAATTAATTGGGCAGAGGATTTGAATTTGGATTTGGTTAATTGGGATGATTTAATTGGTTTGTGACGGATTTGGATTTGGCATTTGGTGGCTGCTGTTTTGGTTTTAATTTGGCGAGTTGATTTTTGATTGAGTTATGGAGGTTGAGGGTTTCGACTGGCTTTGGGTGTGATGCAGAGTGAGGCCAAGGTTGAAGAAGATGACTAGGTGAAGGAGAGTAGTGGTTGCCGTGGAAGAAGAAGAAAGAAAGAAGAAAAGAAAAAGGAAGAAAAAGAGAAAAGAAAAGAAAAGAAAAGAAAAGGAAAGAAAATTAAAAAAAGAAAGAAAGAAAGAAATATTAAAATAATGCTGACGTGGCATGTAATGTCATCATATTGATGACGTGTCATGCCACGTAGGCTACATAACGGTAAAATGGCGACGGAAACGGCCGTAGGTACCAAATGTGATCAAACACTTCAGTACGAGTACCATTTAAAGACAAAAAAAGTAGAGGTGTCAAATAAAATGCAAACCCAACGTACAGGTACCTTATTTTGCGATTAGTTCCCATTGTAATCATGATCTAATTGAACACTAAGCATATCAAGGTCACGAGTTAATGACTCAGAATCAGATTCTAGTATTGTGTCCATTTTTAGATGGACTAAAAATATCCTCTACTTTAATGAGAATTAAATATAGTATAAAGATTATAAATGTAATAGACTACTAACCTAATAAAAAATTAATTTCTCTCCTTTTATAATTAATAAACCTTTTTCTCTCTCTCCTCTCTCTAGCTTTTCTATGTTTTACCTGCGTCAATTTCTCATCTCCCTCTCTTTATTTATTTTTTCTCCAATGTTATAAATAATGTTCATGAGGTAAGGGAATGTTCATGACAGTTTTAATGAGGTAGAGTAGGGAATGAAGGAATGGTTCCATAAGAAAATTACCACGGTATCTCTTTATTATAATTTTTTTTCCACAATAAAAAGTACTCTTACTATTTGCAATTTAATTATGCCGGTGAGGACGACGATTCCTTTTTCTGTGGTGGTGGGTTCGTGAGACTAGACATGTATGATTTTTTTTGCCTTTTGAGGATCTCACATTCTAGCGACGAAGATGATGATGTATAGAGTTGGTGGCTGGGAGTTAAATTAATTGTGGTTTTAGATTATCGTTTAGTAGGTGTAGCAGAGGTAATTGTGTACAGAGAAGAGGAGATATCCTTTGAGCACAGTGGCACTATGCACAAGATGTGTTTGTGAAAATGCCCAAACCAACAATCACAACATTTTTATTAAATGATTTGGTGAGAACAACCAAAGTATTTGGATTTTAATAATCGTAAATTAGAGCCGGAGACGAAAGGACTCTGTTAGTGCACAACAACAAGCAAAAAGGTAGGTCTTAAATTTTAGAAAAATTGACAGCAGGAAAAAAAAGATAAAAGAGAGGGAGATGAGAAATTGACACAGGAAAAAAAGAGAAAAGCTAGAGAGAAGAGAGAGAAAAAAAGGTTTATTAATTATAAAGGGAGAGAAATTAATTTTTTATTAGGTTAGTAGTCTATTACATTTATAACCTTTATACCGTATTTAATTCTCATTAAAGTAGAGGGTATTTTGAGTCCATCTAAAAATGGACACAATGCTAACCTGCCCATATATATATGTATGGGCATTGCTAACCTGCCCATATAGCATTGTGTTCATTTTTATTATATATAAATTATCCTTACTTTACATTAACTTTATTAAAACACACAAGGGATAAATATGATAGTTCAAATTATTTATCTATCCTTCTAATTACCACCACATTAATTAATTAATTTTATTTTTACTTCCTCTCTCATCCCGATCTCCTCACTTTCTTCTTCTTCTTCTTCTTCTTTTTTCATTTTTCAGCTCACCCAATTTCGTTACTACTTTTACTTTCATTTTGCTAGATTCCGATTTCAATGCAAAGATTGGAGATTTCAGACTTGCGAGGTTGAAGACTGAGGAGAATGGCAGTATTGGTAATTATGGTGGGGAGAAAAAAGGAGGCGGAGGATAATGGATCGATCTTGGAGGAAGCAGAGAGTGTGATGACTGCCGGTGGTTGTGTTGTGGCGGAGCAGTCACCGGAGAATTTAGTGGTTAGGGTTGCGGATTCCGATGGAGATTTGTCACGGGCAGTTTCGCCAGAGGTGGGTTGTGGATAAGGGGAGTGTGGTGTCAAAGGGAGGTGAGTTTGGATAGCGAGAAAGATTTGGGGAAAAGAGGCGATGGGTCGAGAAGAGATTGGTGGTGGAAGCAGGATGTTAATTGTCACAGCCACAAGTAGAAGACCAGCTGTCACAGCCACACGTGGCTGAAATCCAAATTGAAGAAGAAGTTGCAACCAAGGAAGAAGCGTGGGAAAAGAAGAAGAGGAGTAACCAACCTGTATAGCTGTCTTGCTTAGTTGGCAAGTTGGTTACAACAAGTAGACTAGTGGATCAGATGGCCAATGGAGAATCAGAGACAGCTAGCAACAACTTTGAAGTTAGCTAGCTATTAGCAGTTGTTTAGTTAACAGTTAGGAAGTTAGTTACTGTTAGCTTGGTAGTTGAAGTTAGTAGTTGGTTAATAAAATCAAGTAGTATAAAAGGAGCATGATAGTTAGAATAAACGACTTTTGTATTTGTAATAAACTCAATTGTACTTGCTTTATTCAATGAATAGCAATACAAGTATAGATTCAATGAATCTGGATTACAAGTTTAGCTATATTCCATTTACATTTTCCTAACTAACTCACATTCCTTCCGCTGCAATCTTCTCTTTATCTTGTTCAATTCCTCCATTGCAACCAGTAGAACTCTTTGCTATACCTTCCCTTGATCTGTCTCTTATCTTCTTCTTGTTTATTGAGTGCCAAGGCTTGGAATCCACTCCAGGCCTGTGACAATTGGTAGCGGAGCATCGATCTTGCCACCTGAAGTTTAAGATGGTGAGAAATCATCATCCAGTTGATTACAGTACCATCACCAATACTGGTGATGGAGTGTTAGGAGATGGAAGCAATGTGCCTCCAGTTGAAACTAGATTGGGAGAGCTTGAGAAATCCATGGAGGAGATGCGAAGATCAATCCAGATTCTGATAGATGCACAACAACTCAATCGTGACCTCCCTCCACAAGGTCATGGTAATGAGAATCCTATTAGAGAACCTGCATTTCATGCCAATCCCAAGCCCACTGTTCTTGAATTTCCTTGGTTCCATGGAGCTGAGGTGAATGACTGGGTGTTTCAAGCCAACAATTATTTCCAGAGCATGAGAACTCCAAATCATCACAAGGTGGAAGTTGCTTCACACCATCTGTTTGGAGATGCCTTGAAATGGTACAAGGTGAAGCTGAAGAATAGAGAGGATGACATCTGGACCTAGACTGACTTTGTGAGGTGTGTGATCACCAGATTTTCACCCAAGAAAATAGACGATCCGATGGCTGATCTGTCCAACTTGAAACAAGTATCTGATGTTGAAAGCTATGTTAATCAATTCAATGTCATATATGATAGAGTTGATGTGTGTGATTTGTATGGTAGAAGTTTGTTTTTGGCTGGGTTGAAGCCAGAGTTGGCTCATTTGGTGAGAATGTTTAAGCCTCAAACCTTTGAAGATGCTGTAGAGTTAGCCTTATCTATTGAAGTTGCTCTTCCAACCCTTAGAGCCATAACCACACCAGAAAATCCACCAAACACCTACACCAGTAACAGATTCTCTTTTCCCAACACTAGAACAGCCAATCCAGCTTATTCAAGACCACCTCAGACCAATCCTAGCCAATTCAAGCCACTCCACAACTAAACAACTCCAAACCTACCCGTCTAGAATGCAAATTACACACCCTAAACACCTTCACCAAGCCAGACACTAACTAAGAAAACAAACACCAGACCAGCAAACTTACCCTTCTAAATTTTGGATGAGAAAATCATGAGAGAAAGGATAGCTGCAGGGTTGTGTAAATACTATGGTGATAAATTCTTTAGAGGTCACAAGTGTCAATCTAGGCAATTCTTCTTGGTAATTGTTGGAGATGAGGAGCAAGACCCTACAGAATATGGTTGTGATGAATAGGAGCAGGTGAAAGCTGAGATGGTTGAAGAATCTACAGCCACAGCTTCTCCGTGTGCAATTCATGACATTAAGAAGGGAAGTGCAAAGGCTATGAAGGTGGTATTGCAGATGCAAAGGAATTCAGTACATGCCCTTATTGACACAGGTAGCACACACAACCTGATCTCTAGAAACATTGCAGTAGCTCTAGGATTCCCAATTTCAAGCATATCACCTGTCAAGATCACTGTGGCCAATGGTGAACACTTGACTACCACTGAAGCTTGTCTTAATATCAAATGGTATATCCAAGGTGAATGGTTTGAGATCTCTGTACTCATATTGCCACTTATCCACTACAACATCATCTTGGGAATGGACTGACTTGAGACATTATGCCCAGTCCTATGGGATTTCAAGAGAATGATGATGAGTTTTTACAAAAATGATAGGGAGATTATTCTGAAAGGAGGAACCAAGTTGTCTGTCAAGTGGATCAATGAAGGAACCATGTGTAAATTATTATCAGATCCTAAGAAGATAGTTTTCACCCTCTCTTGTCAAGGCCTTGAGGTAGATCAATCAGCAATTTTTATGGAGATAGTTGCAGCTTCCAACACCCTACCAGCAGGTTTTGATCAGCTGTTGCATCTTTTCAAGGATTTGTTTGAGGAGCCTACAAAGCTACCTCCATCCAGACCCTATGATCACAATATTCCCTTGCAACCTGGAGCTCAACCAATTAATCTCAGGCCTTATAAGCATTCCAAGCTGCAGAAGGATGAGGTTGAAAAATAAATAGTTGATTTGTTGAGGACTGGTTTCATCGAAGAGAGCCAGAGCCCATATGTTGCCCCTATATTGTTGGTGAAAAAGAAAGACGGGGGCTGGAGAATGTGTGTAGACTTTAAAGCACTGAACCAGCAAACTCTCAAAAACAAGTTCCTAATTCCAGTTATTGAGGAGCTGCTGGATGAGTTAGGTGGATTTATTATCTTCTCCAAGCTAGACTTGAGGGCTGGTTATCACCAAGTGTTGCTCAATCCTGCAGATGCATACAAGACAACCTTCAAAACTCACCAAGGTCACTACTAGTACAAGGTAATGCCCTTTGGTTTATGCAATGCTCCTTCCACATTTCAAGCCTTGATGAATCATGTGTTTCATGACTGTTTGAGAAAATATATTTTGGTCTTCTTTGATGATATATTGATATATAACAAGACAGTAGAGGATCATATGACACACCTCAAGCATACATTTGATTTACTTAAAACTCACAATCTATTTTTGAAGAAGTCCAAGTGCTCTTTTGCTACTGATAGCATTGCCTACTTGGGGCACATCATTTCTGGGGATGGAGTGAGGACTGACCCTGAGAAAATTAAGGTAGTCCAAGAGTGGCTTGACCTGAAGACAATCAAGCAAGTCAGAGGATTCCTTAGCCTTACTGGCTACTACAGGAGGTTCATTAAAGGTTATGCTTCCTTAGCTAAACCTTTAACTGAACTCTTGAAGAAGGACAACTTTGTTTGGGGAGATCTAGCTGAGGTTGCATTCCACAAACTCAAGCAAGCCTTGACCACCTCTCCTGTGCTGGCACTGCCAGATTTTTCCAAGACATTCATCATTGAAACCGATGCTTCAGGGTAAGGAATTGGAGTTGTTCTCTTGCAGGACAAGCATCCTATTGCTTACATAAGCAAGGCTTTAGCTCCAAGACACCAGGTGAAATCAGTCTATGAGAGAGAGTTATTTGTAGTGCTTTTTGTTGTCAAGCATTGGCACTATTACTTGGGAGATAGGCAATTCATCATACAGACAGATCACCACAGTCTGAAGTATCTACTCAACCAAAAACTTTGAAAAGAAGCACAATTTTCCTGGTTGGTGAAGCTTCAACAATATGACTATGAAGTCTAATACAGTCCCTCATGCACAGCTAAATGCACTTCTCTACTCCTCCATTGACTCTACTCTATTGACTGAAATTTAGGCTTCTTGGAATGGTGATGCACACAGTCAAAGGTTGATTTCTGAATTAACAATCAATCCAGCTTCCCATACTCACTACACATTCCAAGGAAATCTCTTGAGGAGGAAAGGTAAGTTGGTGGTTGGTCATGATCCTGCACTTCAGAGGAGAATTATTAATTTATTTCATGACACCTTTGGGGGGACACTCAAGGATGCAAGCCATAACTCAAAGAATCTCTTCTCTATTTTTTTGGCATGGATTGAAGAGGATGGTCAGGAATTATATTAGGGAATGTGAAGTTTGTCGGAAGAACAAACCTGAACACATACACAGCCCAGGTCCGTTGCAACCTCTGCCCCTACCTAATGGCATCTTTACTGACCTCACCATGGATTTCATTGAAGGACTGCCTAAATCCAATGGTTACTCTGTGATCCTTATGGTAGTGGACAGATTGACCAAATTCAGTCACTTCCTAAGCCTCAAACATCCTTACTTTGCATCTTCAGTGGCTAAACTTTTCATAGATAGAGTAATGAGTATTCATGAAACTCCAAACTCCTTGGTCACTGATAGAGACCCCATATTTTTTAGCAAATTCTAGCTAGACTTGTTTAAATTACAAGGGATTGAGCTTAAGCATAGCAGCTCTTATCATCCTCAGTCCGATGGCCAAACTGAGAGAGTGAATCAATGCTTGGAGCAATACTTGAGGTGTTTCTGCTCTTCTCAACCTCATAGGTGGCAAGAATTTCTTTCCTTGGCTCAACTATGGTATAACACTACTTATCATGAGACTTTGCATGCTAGTCCCTTCAAGGCTTTGTTTGGAATTGATCCACCCTGGAGCATTCCATACATACCACATGATACAAATGATCATGATGTGAATAAACTAATGATGGATAAAGAGCAAGCTCTACAGCAGCTCAAGGCACACCTGCAAGCTGCTAGGGTCATAATGAAGCATTTTGCGGATAAGAAGAGGTCTGACAGGTGTTTTGCCATAGGTGACATGGTTCTCTTGAAGTTACAACCTTACAGGCAACCTTTTGTAGCTCAAAGGTCAAACCATAAGCTCTCTCCCAGATTTTTTGGTCCCTTCAAGTAGGGTTGTACAAAAAACCGACCCAACCCGCCTGACCCGTATAACCGACCTGACCCAACCCGTCAAAAGAACATAACCGCCATAACCGCGGGTAATGGTTATATAACCGACCCGTTATAGTGGGTTAGGTTGGATAGCGGGTCAAGTTTTTAAAACCCGCTTATAACCGACCCAACCCACCTATTAACCCTAACTACATAAGCATAAGTTTATAAGTTTATAACCCTAAGCCGCCGACAACAAACACCCTCTCCCTCTCCCTCTCGGCTCCCTCTCAACCCAACCAGCAACCACCGAAGCCGCCCATCTTTCCCTCACATCCTGCCGACTCATGACCTGTCGTCGCCTCCCATGGCTGCACCGCAATATTTTGTGCATGGTAGCAACTTGAATTCTCAAGATGCGATTGAAATTTGCCCTTTACTGTTTGTATCTCTGATGGAAATTGTGAGCGAAATTTATCAGGTTTGTCTATGTGCATCAGTTTTTGAATTTGTCATTTCTAAGGGATTTTGGATTTCAAAAGTAGAAATTCTTTAAAGACTTTACCAGCTTTCTGGACTTGAGTTATTTTATTTTATTTTTCTAGGTAAATTTGTAAGGTAGTTAGGTTTTATGTTTAAATTTATGATTTGAAGTTGTAATGATTTGGAAGTCATAAACTGAATTAGAAGATGATTCTTGTTCAACCTCTCTTACTCTCTCTTAATGCCATGGTATTTATGTTGTTTCAGAAGGAACCAGAGTTTATGTCTGGCAATGATGTTTTGTGGACATTCGTGAATTTTGCTGGAGAGGATCATACTAATTTTCAGACCATTGTAGCTTTCTTGAAGATGTTGAGCACTTTGGTATGTGAATTGATTGTATCATGCTCTATCATGTTTATGTCATCCTATACATTGTTGTTCTGATATATTGCAATTTTTGGGGACTAGACACGGCTATGAGTGGAATACCATTAGGAAGGACAGAATAGGATTGAAGATGCAAAGTCAAGCTGATGGTTTTGATTTATCTGCATTAATAGTTTATGATTTAGTTTTGCACTTGAGAGCAGTACTGTCAACTTTCTTTTCCTGTATTCTGTTCAATATGTATGGATTTTGGATTCTTTGGTATGCTATGTTTGGATTTTGGATTCTTTGGTATGCCATGGGCCATGATTTGGTATGCCATGGGCGCTGTGCAATTTGGTGCACGACCCAAACTAAGTAATTGTATTTGAAAATTTCCCCATTCCTATAACCGCCAACCCGCAGTTAACCGCCTATAACCGCCAGTTGACGGGTTGAGCGGTTATAGGTGGATAACCGACCCAACCTGGCCCGCTAAATATTTGGCGGGTTGGTGCTGGTTATGAGCCATAACCGGCCCAACCCGGCCCAACCCGACCCATGTACAACCCTACCTTCAAGGTCATTGACAAAATTGGACTAGTGGCTTACAAACTAGAATCTCCTCATTCCAGCCTCATCTACAATGCCATCCATGTCAGTCAGCTCAAACCCTTTCACTCCTCTTCCTTGACTGAGAGCTTTCTTGTTGTCATTGCACTAGTGGCCATTCTAGGATCTCGTATCTAGAAGAGACAAGGGGTTGCTGCCACTCAACTCAAAGTGGCCTGGACACCCACACCCAATTTGGCCCCTTCTTGGGAATGGCTTGATCATCTTCAGACAACTTATCCTCTTTCAGGTTCCTTGTGGGCAAGGAATCTCAACGAGAGGGTATTGTCATAGCCACAGGTAGAAGACCAACTGTCACAGCCACATGTGGCTGAAATCCAAATTGAAGAAGAAGTTGCAACTAAGGAAGAAGCGCGGGAAAAGAAGAAGATGAGTAACCAACCTGCATAGCTGTCTTGCTTAGTTGGCAAGTTGGTTACAACAATAAGTGGACTAGTGGATCAGATGGCCAATGGAGAATCAGAGATAGTTGGCAACAACTCTGAAGTTAGCTAGCTGTTAACAGTTGTTTAGTTAGCAGTTAGGAAGTTAGTTACAGTTAGCTTGGTAGTTGAAGTTAGTTGTTGGTTAATTAAATCAAGTAGTATAAAAGGAGCAGGATAGCTAGAATAAACTACTTCTGTATTTGTAATCAACTCAATTGTACTTGCTTTATTCAATGAATAGCAATACAAGTATAGATTCAATGAATCTGGAATACAAGTTTAGCTACATTCCATTTACATTTTCCTAACTAACTCAAACTCAATTGTACTTGCTTTATTCAATGAATAGCAATACAAGTATAGATTCAATGAATCTGGAATACAAGTTTAGCTACATTCCATTTACATTTTCCTAACTAACTCATATTCCTTCCGCTGTAATCTTCTCCTTCTCTTGTTCAATTCCTCCATTGCAACCAGTAGAACTCTCTGTTGGACCTTCCCTTGATCTATCTCTTCTTTTCTTGTTGTTTCTTGAGTGTCAAGGCTTGGAATCCACTTCAGGCCTGTGACATTAATGCGGTGGGATCGGAGTCTGGTAGAGTGAAAGATTATGTGATGGAGTGGATTGGGAGTGAGATTAACAAAGAGAGACCCAAGAATGAGTGGATTGCATTCCTAAGTTTTGTTGCTGTAGATAGTAATAATGGTAGTAATATTAAAATAAATATTTGCTACTTTTTGGTTAGAAATCATCAAATATGGTAATGGAAGTGGTGTGGGGAACGAACAATATTTGTTTTGTGTTCAAACTCTGATTATTAAAAAAAATGAAAAAAAAGAAGAAAAAAGAAGAAAGTGAGGAGATCGGGATGAGAGAGGATGTAAAAATAAAATCAATTAATTAATGTGGTGGTCATTACAAGGATAAAGAAATAATTTGAACTACCATATTTATCCCTTATGTGTTTTAATAAAGTTAATATAAAGTAAGGATAATTTATGTTTACTTTATAATAAAAGTATAATTTAATCAGTTCGATTAGTATTTTCAGGTTGATCGGTTTTCTCCGTTTGAATGCACAACCACTCTTAAAAGTTGCACCGAACCGGCCGGTTTGGTATCTGATCTATCTGTTAGCAGTTAATTTTTGGTTCAAGTCTGGTTTTCATATCAATAGTTAAAAACCACTTTGAGCTAATTGCTTTCTGCGTGTTAAAAAAGTTAAGTAAAGTGTTACTCCTTAGACGGGAGCAAACCATGGATTTTTTGGGACTTTCTTGTGCAGCAGGGGAGCAAATAAGGACCAAATGCTGACGAAGATAATCTCGGTACCAAAATTTGGTACTGGACTAAACTGACAGTGGGACCCCCACTGTCAGTTTTTTTTTTTATAAAAAAAATTAACTGCCCGGACCAATGGCAGCGCGCGCGCTGCCATTGGTCCGGGCTGTTATTTATTTTTCTCCCCCTCATTTTTTAAATGGATTTTTTTATAATAAATACTGAAAATAATTTTATAAAAAATATACCAATATTTTTAATTTTTTGAGATCTATAAATTGAGACTTGGTTTGTATTATTTGGACACTAAAAAAAATCAGAGTTTTTTACACTTTTTTTTTCATTTTCTTCTTTTTTAAATACTTTTTTTCATAATAATTACTCAAAATAATTTAAAAAATATATACCATTATTTTTATTTTTTGAGATCTATAAATAGAACTTGTGTTTGTGTCATTTGAACACCAAAAAAAATCTGAGTCTTTTATATTCTTCAAGCTCTTTCATGGATCTTTCAAAATAATAAATCATATATTCATACTAGAGCCGAGCTACGTGATAGAGCACAATATATTCAGTTGAAAAAGGATCTCGTCGAGCACATCTGGAATAAATTTGGAACAACCCTCGATTAGATTTAAAAAAATTATTTCTCACGTTTACCAGTTTATTTTGTGTGTTTCTCAAGTTTACGAGTTTATTTTGTGTGTATTTTCTTGTTCGTTTGCAATAATCTATATATGTTTGATTTACTGAGTGATAAATAATATCGTGTGTTACTCTTAAAAAATATTATATTATTTATTGTATTAAAAAAGTATAGATTTTTTGAAATCTGAAAAGAAATTATGAAATTTAATTAATTTATATTAAAAAAATATTATTTATTATTTATTATATTATAAAAAGTAATTATTATAGTAATTATAAATTTAATAAGAAAAAAAAATGAAAAATATGGTGGGGTATATGATTAAATGATGTGGAAGGGAGAGAAAGTGAATAACACCCTAATGTGAGAAGTGGGTGTTAAAAACTTTTTTGTTGAGTGTTAAGCTGATGTGGCAGTGAGAGAAAGTGAATAACACCCTAAATTTAACACCCGCTGCTGTGGATGGTGTTATGAACAAATGAAAGTGGAGAGGACACTAGACACTAGACTAGACGTTTTCAGGAATTAAGGCCCCGTTCACTTCGCAGAGTTCTCCCGAAAATTCTCCATTTTTCTGAAAACTGATGTTCAAATTGGAAATCGTGTTCACTTGGTCGTTTTTTCAGTTTGAAAACGAAAACGAAAATACTCTGTTTGAAAAATGATAGAATAAATTTTGAAAACTCTAAAAAGATGTTTTCTATTTTTTGGATTTTTTTTGCCTTGGATTACTCAGATTGAAAACACGCGGTTTTCAATCTGAGTGATTAATGAATCTTTTTAAAAACCCAATTTTGCCCTCATCTCCTCACGCTGCGTTCCTTCTTCTTCTCCATCGCGACACGGTCTCACTAGCACTAGCAGTTGCCACCTCTGCCCTCCACCCTCCACCCAGTCCTCCGCCCTTCGCGTCCCTCTCTCCGCCTAATCCCGCCTCCCCCTCTGCCGCAACTCTGAGCTCCGACCACGTGGCGAAATCGCTTGTAGGCACCGCTGTTTACACAGTCAGCAACTCTAACAACGAGTTCGTCCTCATCTCCGACCTTGATGGAACCAAGTCCATTGCAAGAAGAACAAAATCAGACAGAGGAGCTTCTGCAACCAAAAGTCGAACAAGTCGAACAAGTTGAACAAGAGGAGGAGGAGGAGGAGGAGGAGGAGGAGGAGGAGGAGGACGAAGAAGAAGAAGAAGAAGAGGAAGAAGATGAACGGAGGCATGGAGGAAGAAGGTGAACAGTAACTTGTACCAAATTAATTATAATGGCACAATGGTAAATTTAGAACAAATAATTTTTTATGTCCATTTTCTACTTAATTCAATTGCTTTCATTTTAGAACAAATTGATGATCAATCTGTTGTGAAATATTTAGTCTTTAATCTCTAGATTAATTACATGCTTTCAATTTCGTAAATTGATTAATGGTTTGCTCCAATTTCATGTTTTGAATTAATTTGTCAAATTACTGTATTTTTGAAATTAAATCTTTTGTGTTGAGTAATCAGATTTTTGGTTCGAACGGGTGGATCGACATTAATTTTACGAATATTTTGGTCGTCTCGGAATTTTGATAGACCGAAGTTGACCGGATCTTGGTCGCCGGTCGGTGGCTCCGGCGACCCAAGGTCAGGGAAAATTTGCAGCCAAATTGCTGCTCTATTTGCTGCCAAATTGCTGTCGAATTGATATTCATTTTGCTGCCAAATTGTTGCTTGAAATGCTGCTCTATTTGCTGTCGAATTGATGCTTGAAATGCTGTCAAATTATTGCTTGAAATGCTGCCGTATGAGATTTTATGGAAGAGAGGGTAATTTTGGAAAAGAACTATTGCCACGTAAGTCCCTCTCTCATTTCAGTTTTCAGATCAGGAAATAGTGACGAAGTAAACAGGTTTTCCAGTTTTTCAAATCAGGAAATAGTGACGAAGTAAACGCGATTTCCAGTTTGAAACACTTTTCTATTTGAAATGAAAAACAGCAAATTTTAGAAAAACAGCAAATTTTTAAACTGAAAGTTCTCCGAAGTGAACGAGGCCTAAACTTTTCAAACACCAACTATTTATCCCTAAAAATAAACAATTATTTTTTTCTCTGAAAATTATACGATAACGTAATTATAATGTCGTTATTTGAATGATAGTGTTGTATAATTATAGAATATTGACATGTATAAATCTTATTATTATAAAATTTATATGATTAAATGATGTGGTTAATTAATGATCAATATTTATTTTAAAGTATCATTACGTTATCATAGAAAGTATCTTTAAACAATGCTTTAGCAATGAGATGTGTGTATCTATTATGGACCTTTATCCTATATATAGAGGCCAGACCATTAATCAACACATCCCATAAAAATAACACAAAGTGGTGGTAGTTAAAATATGCAGAAACCTAGTTGTTTTGGTAGGACTTCTGTAAAAATCCTTAAATCCTGTCACAGGTTTTTTTTCAGTACCTTGTTGCGCCATGTCAATCCATTCTGGATTCAACTTGGTTATTTCATAACTCTTTCTTCACTTGGGTACTTGGCCTTAAAGGCCACAGCAACAACAACAACTTCTGCTGTTAATGCTCTTGACATGTTCTTCACCTCTGTTTCCTCTGCCACAGTTTCAAGCATGTCAGCTGTTGAGATGGAATCCTTCTCCAACACCCAGCTCATCATCATCACCATCCTGATGCTCGCCGGCGGTGAGGTCTTCACTTCCTTCCTGGATCTCCAATTCAAACCACCTAAACCCTCCCCTGCTGCACATCAGAAACAGGATGTCGAATCAATTGAACCGGGTGGTGGTCAAGACCATGAGCATGAGCATGAGCATGGATTATTAGAACAAAATTCCATGAAATTTCTTGGCTTTGTTGTTCTGTTGTACCTAATTGTTGTTCATACAGTTGGTTCTTGTCTGATTTCATTGTATGTGAGCCTGATTCCTACTGCCAAAGAGGTTCTTGAAACAAAAGATATTCAGCTACACACATTCTCTGTTTTCACCACAGTTTCCATTTTCTCAAACTGTGGATTCTTGCCAACGAATGAGAACATGATTGTTTTCATCAAGAATTCAGGCCTTCAACTCATCCTAATCCCACAAGTACTTCTTGGCAACACATTATATCCACCCGCTCTTCGATTTCTGATATGGGTTCTTGAAAAATTCACCAAGAAAGCAGAGTTCAGATACATTCTCAAGAATTCCAAAGATTTGGGATATGATCATTTGCTGCCTACTGCTCTCCACTCACTTCTTCTAGTTGCTACTGTCTTCGGGTTTATACTGCTACAATTTGTCATGTTTTGCTCTCTGGAGTGGAACTCAGAAGCCATGGATGGTCTCAGCTCCTATCAGAAGATGGTGAGTGCACTCTTTCAAGTTGCAAATTCAAGGCACAGTGGTGAATCTGTCTTTGATCTTTCTGTCATTTCACCACCAATCTTGGTGCTCTTCATCGTCATGATGTAAGTCCCTCTCGCCCTGCCCCACTTATTGGCTTTACAGTTACAGGTATTATATTCTCCCTTCGTTTTCAAATATCTGTCGTGTTTAACGTAGGTAATACCGTCGTGGGAGCAATGTAGATGAAATGTTCAGAGAACATTTTGCACCAAAGAAAAGTTAGAGGGTTTTTTCTGCTTAACGGAAAGTTCAAGGATCAAATACCTATTTTATTAAACACGCTACTTACTCATTCTCACCCATCAAAATAAATGTCAATCTCAATTGGAAAATAAAATAAAGATAATTTTACAAATAATTAAAAAGTGACTCTTTTTGATACTTTACAATAGACAATAACTTGAAAGTCAAACTAAGTAAAAAAGAATCATTTTTTTCTTGTGGTAATAATATTGAATCTCCATCTTCATTTCTAGTTGATTCAGCTAGCAGATGTTACACTATGAGATTACATTTTTCACCAATTTGAACAAAAATAAAAATAAAAGGTTAAACTTTAATACAAAACAATCATAAATGTTAACCACAAGAATAATTTATTAAAATCAAAGTAATTAAAATAGATGGATGGGTTGACTACAATATTTCCTAACACCCAATATAGCTGAAATTTCTTATTTTCCCAATAAAGGTGGAAATTATTATATTTTAGTATGCAAATAAAAATTACGGAATAATTTGAAGTGAGAATTCAAATTCAAGTCTTATCGATAGATTTTGAGCAAGATAATAATACAAATTAACTAAATTCAAACTAAAGATTAGCATACTAGTTGTTGATAGTATTTATGTCTTCATTTATAGACTCTAGAAAAGTAAAAAAATATTCTTTTATGAAATGGCAATGTAATAAAAAACTTTTCACACACCACTTTTATATAACTTTAAACGAAAATTAAGTTAAATTAGGTTTGAGATTCAAATTTAAGTCTCCTAGTAAAATTCTAGTACATATTTACCAAACTCAAACTAAAAACCAACGATTAACACGTTGATAATATGTTAGTATATGAGTAAAACTTGAGTACATATGATGTACCCACTACTCAGTACATCATGATCTAAGATGATGACACCTACTCTAAATAGTGTCCAAAAGTGTTAAGAATAGTGATATTTTAGCACTATTTGGGGTAGGTATCACCATCTTAGATCATGATGTACTGAGTAGTGGGTATATGTTAATTGTACGATTATAGAGTCGAGAAAAGGGAAAAGATATTCTCTACGTTAATTATGGTTTTGTCGGAATGGCATCAGCCAAGTGTGTGTGGGTATATATACTATGAGAACGGCGATATTCCATTTTAATTTGTGTGGGATGCGTGGCCTGGCCACTCAACAAGAATGATTGTCGGGACGAGAGCTACTTCCTTATGTATAACTCTAGTTCATTGTGCACCACTTTCTAATCAGGATAATTATAATTAATTAAAAGTTAGACATAAATATATTCGAGCATGCATAATCTACAACGTACAAGTTCAACGAAAATGACAACTCCTTTTTTTATGGTCTTCTTCAGCGCCACCTGCCCATCAACATTTAGACTCCACTCAGTTGATTAATTGTAGTATATATGCCAATCTTCTGAAAAAATAAATAGTACTAAGTCTCCACTTTCCCAAAATCCACTTAAACATCTTTTCCTTCCTCTCCATGTATTTAAGTTTTATCGAGCGCTTAAATGGTGGTGACTCTCTCACTATAATTTTCTTCATTCCCAAACTTTAGTAAAGGATGGATAAATTTTTTACCACTTATCCACAACTAATGTTAATTTAAAAAAAATAAATTCTTAACTTGCATTCCTATCTATGTTATTTTTCTTAGAAAATTTACATAAAATCATTTTTAGTGGTGAAAATAAACTTTAAAATAGGAAAAATTTTAGGAAGAAATAAATAGTTGAGCGTTTCAACATTTTCATATCTGCTTGATTATTGTATAATTTAAGACTTAATCATGATAATTATTTCTTATAGTGTTATATAAATTGTTAGTTTACAAATAATGATGAAAAATATCACTATAAATTACATGATTTGCATTATAAAAGAATAAATTATAAAGAGTTTAGGTGAATAATAAGCATGGTCCTGAGGAAATATAATACAAAAATAAAAATTCGAAAATTCTATTCGATGCAGTTTGAAAGTCTCTCTTTGAAGAAACCTTTTGAGAACATCTTTGAGTTTAAAATTCGATCGCATTCCGGTGAAAGAACATGTGTTGATCTTACTTAATTCCTTTTGATGATTGCACATAAGAACAATATATATAATACCTTATCATGATTTGTTCGCATTTTTTCTCATCAATCACTTCAACCCTTTCAGCTAGAATACTCTGCCTAATTAACAAGTGCCTTTATTCTAGCTAGAAATTAGCTTGTAACTTCTTAGGAATTGTCTTCTAAGATCATTCTTAGTTTTGGTTAAGTGTTGCAATGCACTTCTTGTGTAATTATCGGGGGAAAATAATAATTGTGTTTAATTATTTTATACCATATGATACTACATTACACGTATGATATCTTACCACCATATATATATGTGTTGTGGTTTTGAATTGATAACAGGTATCTGCCACCATATACCTCATTTTTGCCAATTAAGAAATGTAAAAAAGTTTCACAAGAGAAGCAACTAGAAAAGGAGGAGGAAGGAGGAAGGAAGCCTTTGATGCAATGGCGGCTACAACTATTTTCACCATTGTCATATTTGGTTATGTTTATAATCCTGATATGCATTATAGAGAGGGAACAGATGATGACCGACCCACTCAACTTTAATGTCCTAAACATCTCCTTAGAAGTAGTGAGGTAAGATAGATTTATTTAGGGTGGTTTCTGATTTTCTGTTTTATTTTTTTTATTTTTGAAATTATATTTCTGTTTTAAAAAATTGTTCATAAAAATAAAAAATAATTTTATCAAACACGTTTTCTTTTTCTTTTTTGAGAATAAATAGAAAATAAAAAACAGAAACAATACCAAATTCATTTCTTTGATTCCACCACAAAATCTAATCTTTGATGAATTTCACCAGTGCATATGGGAACGTGGGGTTCTCTACTGGGTACAGCTGCAAGCGACAACTGAAAGCAGGAGGAATGAATTGCAGTGATGCTTGGTATGGATTTGTTGGAAGATGGAGTACCAAAGCCAAACTCATCCTTGTCATAGTCATGTTCTTTGGAAGGCTCAAGAAGTTCTTCATCGGAGGTGGCAAACCCTGGAAACTATCCTAGTAGTAGTAGTTAAACCTGTTCTTGATTAGTACCATATCGTATCTTGTATATGGTCTATGTTCCAAACTAGCATTAACGTGATATATATCTAAGTTATATTATAAAAATACCGATGAGTTTATAATTCAGCAGTGTACCTCCTTGCAAATCACGGAAGGCTAAGATTTTTTTTTACATAGATAAAAATCGCAAGTTAGGAAACTCGAACTCAAAAGGTCAAAACCTAACCTCTTCAAATTTTACAAAAAGTATTATTGAATTACTAGCTCATTGGTATGGAGGGGTAGATTTTAAGTTTCAGTCACCAATTTTGCATTCCTAGAAAAAGAAAGTTTACAAAGCGTAATACATAAGTTCTTTATTATTCCTCCAAAAATCATTTATTCCTTCCAACAATAAAAAATATGGAAGAACATAGATTGGAGTTTCTGTAAAAGCATTTTATTTCTTGAAGTATAGACGGTTTTACACAACAGCAACAAAAATAGGACAAAAACTGAAAAGCTTTAATCGTAGGAACCTATCATCACCCTCCATCATTTTCCTTCCTTATCCGCCGAATCATCTTCCATTTGGTTGCCTAACTTCACAATGTCTTCCACCAGTATTTTTCCTTCTGTTGCAAAAAAAAATTAAAACAAAAAACAAAAAAATTGAGTAAATGCCTTGGAGAAGAGAAAACAGTGCTGAGATGCATCATGATAAGCAGAAACAAGCACTACTATAAATACAATCATTTTTCAATTTCTTAATATTAATATTAAATCATCGGACTCTTTTCGTTAAAGGATAATGCTAGAGATACTAACTTTTTGATACTAACATTTTACTAACCGATGTGGCAAGAAATGCTTTTGTGGTGTTATTAAGGGATTTATCTATGAAATATATATTTTCATTTATTTTGCCCACTAAACTTGCGTTGATAGTTGAGGAATGACTCCAGAAGTATTTGAATCAGTTACCATATTTTCCTACAGATTATGGTGCAGTCATACTGAGTCTAAAAACCTTTTTTTTTCAACAGGTGAAAATAATGACCAAGAGATCTGCATGATACCAAAATATTGCTACTAACCTTTGTCTTTGGAAAGGCTGCTTATAAGTTCTTGAATACCCTCCTTGTCCAGGTGGTCCTTTAGGTACATGGCAGCTGATGCAACCTCCTCAGAAGTCACTTTCCCGTCGTAATCCCTGGTATCAACATGAGATGTAACTGAGAAAATTGGCTTCGACTCTCTAAGAAAAACTTTAAGCAATATATACATATGTACATATATATATACGATATCAGGTTATGACAACATCCAAATCACCCCAACCAAAAATCTTAAGCAGAATTAGGAAGGAGATGTTAAATAGAAGTTTTGACAGATATAAACATTGCTGGACAGGCAGTCAGTATGCATCACTAGCCTAATGACTGGAGAATTTTCAATTAAAAATATTCACCGAAAGTCATACCCAGAGGACATTTTTTACAGTCAGAAAGGAAACACACAATGAACTTCAGTTTGATGTCTAAAATCCCAACCAAAAATCTTCAAACAGAAATTCTGAGAGAAGTTATCCAATTGAAGTTTTAACAGATTTAAACATTGCTGGACAGACATTCAATATGCATCACAAGCCTAGTGGTTATGGAGATTTCAGTTAAAACATCACTTAAAGTTATGGTCAGGAAAACAGTACAAGAAAATCTTCCATAATTTTAAGCCTGAAAGGAAACATCCAACATCTAAATTCTGGTAAAAGGGAGTTTCAATCTAACTATCAGTAAAAGTTCCATGAGAGGAGACATCAAAAGTAACTTTGACGCAATAGCATTAGGAAATGTGCAATGAACTTTTATATTGAATTATAGCATCTTATGGACAGCACAGATGCATACACAAAACACTAGCTTTCTGTTTTAGGGCAATAGCACTGACATCAGTATTCATGTTATTCCATAAACAAACTTCATTATGGCCCAGTCTAAGACACCTCTTTGTGTTCACATCACAAATGTGGAAGTAGGATACCGAGATTTTCTTTTTTCTTTTAATAGACTAGCAAAACATTGCATCTTGGTGGTTACCAAACTCAAACATAGGACCAAACTATCAGCAGTTCCAAATATTGCTAATGTACTACACAGCAATAGGTAGTTCTGGGGTAAGTTCGACATAAAATAACACACGGCCCATACAGCTTCCAACAAGTAATGTGTAACAAACCTATCAAGCAAGCGCCATCGATCTCCAATTGTTGCATCAACATCATCAATTTCTTTTTCTAGTTTATGGAGCATGTCATCTACCTGGAATGCATAGAAATATAAAAGAATCCTTAGTCAGCTTAAAGTTTTTAGTTGCATATTTGAGAATTTAATATTGCAAATAAAAAGAGACTAGGACCAACATCAGATAACACATCATAGCAAATAGAAATACAAGATTCTCCAAATGTACTTACTCTCTCTATAAGGGCTGAAGAAACCTTGTCAGCAACAGCCGTTTCAGCAGCCTGGTCACTCTCCTCTCTAGCAGCTTTGTATGCTGCCTTAGCTCCTTCCTCACTTGCTGTGCCTTCTTTGTCCACCATACTGTTATACAGATCTATCTGGGAGTATAGAAGGTATATGAACAAACAAACAAACAAAGAGAGAAGATGTGGAAATGAGATTTGATAAAATTTTAATATTAGAGCACACAATTCTTCCATAATTTACCAGCAAGGCAATTAAAAATGCCAGAGACATATAGTCAGTAGAAGCTAGTACACAAGAGAAACTCAAAATTTAAACGGATAACATAGTTTGTTTATAAAATGAAAAGTGGAAAGCGGAGATCATGCCATCTTGGAAAATGTGAAGGGATAAGGCAAGTAAAGGATTTGCATGAAAAAAATATGCAGCCAAACAGGAAAGGAAAGCCACACCACAAAAAGTGGTCTATCTTTCTAATGAGAAGTGCATACACAACATGTCAAGAAATACAGTGGCATTTTCATTTTTTGCAATTCAGAAGACTGAAACAGTGCAAAAAGACCACCAAAAAAACAAGATAACAAGAGAGATTCAGTCATTTCTTAGAATATCATGTAACTACAGGCCTAATTGAAAAAACAAAGCGAATATTAGGAAAGTGTAAATGCCACACTTTCTAGCAATTCAAAGAATTAAATTGGTCTAAACATGACATACCTCCTTTTTAACAAGTCGCAGGAACTCTTCACGCTCCCAGCTCACAGACTCGAATAAGTACCCAAATAGAAAGCAATCTGATTAGATGCCAAGATGCTAAAGAGACTTATAAGTTATAACTAAAATGTAATTGAGCATAAGCCGGAGACATTGTTTCATTGCTTTAGATCCTTGATTATTAGCAACACACAAATTAAGATGGGTAGTTGTGTCCTTGGATACTTGATGAAAATTTCACATGCAAGTCCCTTTTTGTTAATCTTACTTGCCTCAACTGTCCCCAATTTGAAAGCAAACAATATCTTAGTGTTGAAAGTTTTTGGTTTGAACAGGAGCCCTTGGCAATATAAAACATAACAGTATACTACCCGTTAAGAGGCCAAGGAAGTGTCAAGTCTCTATATATTTTTTCCACACATTAACTGGGGCAACAGTGGCAAGTCAATACATAAATGCTTTTGAAACTGTTCAGCTTCTTCAAAGATATGGCAGGGCTTGTCAAAAGTCAGGAATGTTTGTTGTGTGTTTCAGGAGTAAAAGAATGACAACATAAAGTATCAGCATTTATTTGCTGCATTAGGATGGACCAAAATTACAGCTGCTCCAAGAGGCATCATTTATACATTGAGTTATGTTATAGGATAGGGAAGGGCTTATGGCTTATTTATGATGATGTACTTCAGAGGTTTTCAGGAGTCACTTTAGTTGATTTTGGAGACAATGGAGAGATCCTTTACATTACTGCCATCTGTGTCTTGGCAATTTCTTGAATGTCTTATGTCTACCAGTATTTGTGGTTCTCTGTGTGTGTGTGTAGTTTGGTGGAAAGGTGTGTGTTTGCAGACAAGTGCGCATGTGCTGTACAAATATAACAAAGAACAAATGATTATGTTCCTTACAGATGCAGAAGCTAACACAGCCAGTGCACGACTGAGCTCACAAAGCTGCTCATGTTCCTCTAATGTTTTCGATTTGGCCTTTTCTTGTTTTTCTCTAGCCATTGGATCTGTCATCTCTTCCAAAGCCACATCTTTTCGGCTGTTAATAGATTCCTTCATCTTGGCCTGCTCCTCCTCCTCTTCCTCTTCCTCCTCCTATATTTTTAATTTACTTAGAACCACTAACAAAACAACAAAAAACATCCACATAACAAGAAATAAAGAGATGGCACCATATTATAGAAATTTCATAGTCCGTATAGATTGGTCAATCAAGCCAGACCAATGTACCAAAACAAGTATAATAACGAAATAACAGTTAAGTCGCACAATAAGAAAAGTTTTGGACATTTTAAGAATCACCATTTTATGCAAATTATTAAAGGGTAGCAGTCTCACTAGATTTGTGATCCTACTCCAACAAAACCATGGTTCAGTAATTAGTTTTCCCAATTTGTCAAAATGTTTGATGGAAGTAAACATGACATCTTACCTTGATTAATTCCTCCTGCATTTCTAGGAACTCCAACTTTCTTCTCCTTTCTGAAACTGAATCTTCAGATGACAAGGCTGTGACTCCAACGGTATCCACAACTTCATCAGGAAGAGACGAGAGAGTAGCCTGAACAGCTTCCTCTGGCCTAACTTTGCCAGAAACAGAGAAAGCTCTGCCCAAGGGAAATACAGACACAAGAGTTTTATGAGCCACTACTGCCTTTAGAACAAAAATAGAGCAGAGAATAATTTAGTTACCTAGATAGAATCAACAGAGAAGATGGAACTGAATGATTGAGAGACAAATCTAACCAATCACGCAACTGCAAAAAAATAAATAGAAAATTACATGGGATGAAGACATGATGCTTTTCTTTCACCAAATATAACAAACAAAACGTGGTATACCATAAAAATGGAATTAACTTTCATCTCATGGATATGTTATGAAATGCACTACAGCTAGTGTGGTGTGAGAGGAAGAAGTTATTTTGGCTGCTTCAAGAAAGCTTGGCTTGTTTAAAAAGTAGTAGTGAACCTGTATTCTACCAAAGCTGGAAGTTGGTGCTCCCACCCTACCTCGAAGGGCCCGATAAGAATTATTGCCAAGATGTGAGGGATCAGTTTACTTCCAGAAGAAACCTTGTGACGGTTATTCGTTGTTGGATCATATATGTAAAAAGAGAGAACTCTGAAGCACTTTAGTGTACAGCATGGAGCAAGTGTATTTAGAGGAAAGATAAGCTCTAAGGAATGGGTTCTCAATCATCTATACTTGGAACTTGATGTGAGATCAATGAACATAATCATATTATAGTGCTCACGGGAGATATCATCAAATTCTTACAAATTGCTACAAAACGAAACTCAACTTGTTAATCGCTAGCGAAGTATTCAATGGCACAATATAGGCATGCAGCATGCAGGGCTGCAAATGAGCGAGCCGTTCATGAGCTGCTCGACGCTTGGCTCGGGAAAAGCTCGCTCAATGCAAGCTCGATTGGTTTAATAAGCCAAGTGTGTGCTTAGCTAAGCTTGACTTGTTAACTCATGAGCTATTTCTTCAAACTCGTGAGCCAGTTAGCACTCAATTTCTACATTCCTTCATTACAAAAAGAATCCTTCAACAGATACTAACTTAATTGTTTGAAAAGATATAAAAAATCATGAATAAGTTTGTACAATGAAATTTAGTAATCTTATATGTTTGCATTTAATAAAAAGTCAATTTCAAGCATACTAAACGAACTAATTTTGATTTGGCTCATTTAGTAGCTCTAACTAGTCTCGAGCCGAGCTTGAGCAGCACCAAAATTCAGCTTGCCTAAAATTAGACGAGCCAAGCTTGAGCACATCAAAGCTCAGCTCGACTAGCTCATTTGCATCCCTAGAGCTGTCCTCACAAACATGGGAAATTAACATGACAAATGAATTAAATATAACCACTGAGGTAATGCTATTATCACAAATTTTCTTCTTTACTTTAATCAAATGAAAGCAGAACAGCACAAGTTGTTCTGTCAAATAAGTGAAAAAATTGAAATACAGCATTTTGGTGTCACCTGTTGCCTCATTTCCTCCACAGAAAGCAATCCAAGCAGACCCCGGTCTCTACAAGCTTGACGAAGTTCAGCTTCTGAAAGAGACTCCACACCCTCAGCTTGGATCATCTTATCATCATTCTTGATCCTAGCAGATTCATAAAATAAAATAAATATAGAAGTTCTATATCATATCATATCATATAAATGCTTCAATAATTCAGATATCATGGAAGTTTCTTGCCCTCTTATCTGGAACCTCGTGACTCACAAACAATGAACACTTCACTACAGTAAATTTAAACTACTAATGTACAGCATCATTTAAAGTTAAGCAAATTGTATGCAAATTGCAATACACAGGAAAAAGAAAACAAAATCCTCCAAAAAGAGCTGTTTGATGCTCCATGCACCGGGGGGATCAATCTCCCGTAATTCTTACTCAAAGGGGTCTCCCTTTCCATACAGCACTATCCTCAAAAAACTGTAGATACTTCTAGGAGTTACAAGAGAGTACCGGAAAAGTAAATAACTCCATAGATGACAGATAAATAAACCAGATCTATCATCTCAGAACTCTCTTAAAACATAATACACAACCAATGCAAAGACCATAGTTCCAAGCCAATAGTCCAAGGCCATAACCAGACACAGAATTTCTGACCATAAATTATAACCCATACATTGAAAGCCAGTGTCTGAAATGTAGCAAGCTAAAAGAGGAATCGGTGAAAGATACCATACTCTTGCAATCTTCGCCGAAGCATAAAACGTAGATACGCATCTGTTCCATATGGGCTGATACCCATGTATTTACACATATTTACTAATCGGGGCCTGCATTTAACAAACAAAGCAACAAATGTATTAATTACACATTAAGGTACACAAGGAAGCAAGAGCATCCTAGAGAAAAGCGCAAAGATATATCCAGAACCACTGAAAAAGAAATGGAAACCTGCTAATGTTATCCAAGGTAAGCTCATCATTGAACAACTTGGCAAACCCTAAAATTTCTTCATTTGAGACACTAGTACCAGTTCTAACCTGTTTAAATTGAAGAATAAAATGTCACATCAAAAAAACCATTTGGAGAATAAAAAGGCATCAATTATGTATTTTACCAGTATGGGGTAGGACAACAACAAAAAGAAAATTACCTTGCTCATGAATTCATCAAGATCTTCTGCGGTCTTTTTAATGTCTCCACTTCGTGTGCTCTGGACTTCCTTTGCCATCTCTTTTACTGTGTCTTGAAGAAACTTGGCATATTCAATTCTTGCATTGAGCTTTCTCTTCAATGCCTCCTACAAGTTAAGCATTTTGGCAGACATCAATATTTTCCTAGTAAACAAACTCTCCTCAAACCCATCGCCTGCCTACTATAAAAGGTGAGTCCATACAGATGCATGCATGTGTTGATTTGTATTAAAATATGCTCAAAATACAATCACTTATAGCACGTTGAATGTTTATGAATACGAAACATTTAAGCACTAGACTCGCGATGATAATGGTGATTCAGCTTTCTTTAACTACTTCCCAAAGTCAAAACACGAGAAATTTCAGATATAAGTTCATGTGTGTGTTAAATTAAATATTGAACAATGTTAAAACATATTGCTCATCCCTTGTGTCTAAATTTCTTACTAGGACTAAAGAGAGAATTATCTCCCCAAAGAGAGAGCCTCAACAGAACTTCTACAAGAAATAGAAATATCATGAGTACATGGTATTTTATACAATTTTAGTCTCTCCTTTTTAGCAAATGTTAATAGATAATAAAAGTAGGACCCTCAGTACCCAATCCACACTGTTTTATAATAATCTGAACAGAAGTTCAGGACCAATATTAGTGCTAAGTAGGGAGCAATATGAGGCCACATAGGTGCAGCACCACAAACACTAGAAACCAAACATCATAATTTCAAAAGGGAAAGATAACCAGCTAAACAACAATGCAGATTAACAGAAGACGTGGACCATAAACACTGGTGGAAAGCTTTGGACATAGTCAATGGAACAAGAAAGCTAAACTTGTCATCTTTACCTGCTTTTTCATCTTGTCCTGGAATGTTGAAGGCAACATGTTTGGAAATACGGCCAGGAAAACTGGCAGCAAGAACTCCATAAATGGAACTATAATAAAAACTGCAACAGGAACTAGCCTAAATATATCAGCTGTGGTCCGCGTTAGTTGTTGCCTTTCCCTTCTAGAAAGACCTTTCCCTTTGGCAAGTTTCACTAGTAATCTCAAGCTGATCCTAACATCAGCCCAAAGTAGTTTTGTACCCAACCAATAGTTCTGCAATGTGGACTTAAATTCATCTTTCCAATGGATAAGCTTCTTAGTCCAATCTTCCCTAGAGAAAGCATAGTATTTCCAAGTAAGCAAATGATGATCAAGGTAAAGGCAAAAGCATAAGGAGTGAAAGTTGCCAACCTGCTCATCGATGCAACAGCTCTCAGAGCAGGACCAATACCCAGAAGTATAGCCCGTATTCTCTGCACAATTGGTTTATCACTCTTCAAGGATTCTTGCACTTTCTTAGCTTTTGCTTTGGCTTTGACCTCAGACAGGTCTTCAACAGCTTCATCGCACTCCTCTGGAGAAGCTTCCTTCAGCTGTTTGGCAGCCTTTTGTTCATTCCCAAATTGTGGTTGACCAGCTGTGGCAGGAGACGAGAAGTGAGCAGCCTGTAAGAACCACCTAGCTCCAAGAGATGATGAAACAAGGTGTGGCTTCGCAATTCCACGACTCAGATCTAGAGAGTTATGCCTAGACAACCCAGCTGCCAAAAGTTTGGAGTATCCATCCCTGGAGACCGATGTTAGACCCCCATCATTTACATGACCAGGGACGGCATATGGATGTCTGGACACCCCAATGGATCCTCCTGTAAGGTCATTTGATTCAGGATGTTGCCCTTGATCAACACATGTAAAGCTCCGAATCAAGTAGGTGGGTTGAGGGAGGGAATTGAAGAGGGACCTCTTCCTGCGCAAGATTGCTCTTGAAGCCATTGGTGCAAATAGTAGTCTCTAAGCAGAAATGAACGTAGACATATCTGAAGCAACCTCCAGACTTAGCCAGCCTGCACAAACTAAAGGTTGGGCATTACACATACATGTACAGTCTCATCGAAATGAACCAACGAAATGAACCAACCTTCTTTATCTGATTTACATGATCATGATTCATTAGACAATGATACAACGGATTTGCATATTTTCATTCATGGAATTCAAGAAAAACAAGAGATTCGTTCTATGGAATGAAATGGAAGAAAAGGAAAAGGAAAGTCTTACCCTACGAAGCTGCAAAGAAAACCACCGGAAAACAAGTTTTGGTGTAGCGAAGCGAATGAGTGTGCGAGGTAGAACAGAGAGAGGAGGGCGGGGGCGTTTGGGCAACTGGAAATGGAATCAAAGCTATTCGAATTGGTATATCTGATTTGAAATTTATGATATTCAATTGCCTGAGAGTGAGAGTGGGACGACCGACGTAATGCTTATTTTGCTGTGTATTTTTTCATCCCTTTGAATTTTTATGGTAAATTAGAAAAAATAGAACTGTGCTCCATTTAAATGGCTGACAATTTTTTTTTTTTAAATGGTACATATACTAAAAAAAATATTATATTTGGTACCTGCTCTCACACCGTTAGTCTGTCACCATTATCTGTCTTACGTAGCGCGCCACGTCATAGGTTGCTGACGTGGCAAACCCGACCTGGATTTTTTTTTTGAAAATGGGTTTTTATCAAACAACGCGTCGTTTGATAAAAAGTGACGTGTCGTCCACTTCTGTTCAAAGGAATGAATGACGCGTCGTTCACTCCTTTGTTAATTACTGATTTGGCGCACCAATTCCTCGTCTCTTCCCTTTTCTCTTTTTTTTTTCTTTTTTTTTTCTTTTCTTTTCTTTTCGTACTCCTTTCTATCTTGCTCTTTCATTATTTTCCGCTTTCCCTTTTCTTCTTTCTTACCCAAATTCTATCATCTTCTTCTTCCTCTGCATTCAAACCAAATCAAAACAAAAAATAAATCTACCAAATCTCCTCATGGATTTTTGAGAAATTACTCTGACGATAAAGGTGCAAGAGATGAGAAACTACTTTTTCTTTTTCTTTTTTTGTGCTTGTGTGGCTGTGGCGATCTGAGTTTAATTTGATGGTTGATTTCGGGATTGGTTGGTCTTGGTGTTGACGGTGGTGGAGATGGGTTAATTGATGGTGAGGAGATCGGTGATGCTTGTGTGGTGTGGCTGGGTCGAATTTGTGGTGGCAGAGGAGGAGGAGATCGGGTTTTGTGGAGATATTTGGTGAGGCTGTTTGGTTGGATTGATTCGGGCCGATTTGATGGTTGATGACTGGTTTGGTTGTGGCGGTCGATTGGAGATGGGTTTGGGTGGTTGGCCGGAGGAGGTTGGGGACGGGTTGGTGTTTGGCGGAGGGGAGGAAGGTTGATTGGAATTGATTTAATTTGCAGGGGATTGGTTGTAGCGGTCGGGTGGAGATGGGTTTGGGTGGTTGGCCGAAGGAGGTTGGGAACAAGTTGGTTTTTGGAATTAATTTGCAAAGAGGATGGGAATTAATTTGGTGCAAGGATTAGTCTAATTATTTTGGTAGAAATGGATTGAATTAAATTTGGGATCGAATTTGGGATTAAATTTGGCTAAGAGGATTTTTTTAATTTGATTTTGGCTGAGATGGATTTGAAAATGAAAAGAAAAAAAAAGAAAAAAAAGAAAGAGAGTCGCATCGTTCACTCTAATGAAGTGAAGGGAATGACGCGTCATTTGATAAGACCAATTTTAAAAAAAAAATCTAGGTCGGGTTGGCTGACGTGGCATCACACGTCAACAACCTATGACGTGGCGTCCGGCGTGTCATGCCACGTAGGACGGATAACGGTCACGGACTAACGGTGTTAGGGGGAGGTACCAAATGTGACATTTCATTTGAGTGCAGGTGCCATTTAATAGCAAAAAAAATGAGAGGTGCCAAATTAGTCATTTAAATGGAGTGCAGGTGCCAAAAATTCTAATTTCCCAATTTTTATCACCAACTCTTGCAATCCTCTTTCTTTTTCTTTCTTTTTCTTTCTTTTTTTCTCCTTTTTTTCCTTTTCTTTTTCATCGAGCCCTAGTCTAGTACTCCCTCCGAGGCAAAATAAATGACATTCTGGGATAGTAAAAATTTATAGAACAATGATCTTTGATCTTATTTTATTCCACATTGTTTCATTTTTACTTTTAATTTCCACTCAAATTACCACACCATCATCAAATTGGGTTGATGCATAAAAATAAATTGTCATTTGCACAAAATATATGATTCGGAAAAGATAAAATGACAAGTATGATAAACAGTAAGAATCCGTAGAAAAAAATCATTTATTGTGCACCAGAAGGAGTAATAGTTAAACAAGTTCTCAATAATTTCATTTAATAAACAAGAATTAGCCTTAGTTTCAATTTGCTTACTGTATTTCAATTGAATTATACAACTCTTCTTTTTCCTAATTTGATAAGTGATATTCCAGTTTAAATCCCTATTAACATTTGTCATTACCAGATAACCAATAAGTTATATACTCCCTCTGTCCATAAATAATGGACGTTTTAGCCCAAAAACCGTGTCCTTTTTTAATTGACGCCATTGACATTTGTGTCCACTTTGTTTGGGTTTTGTCAAAACTACCCTCAAACGACCAGTCATTTTCTGGTCGAACAACGCGTCACACATGGGCAAAATGGACGAAAGTAGAAATTGCTGGACATTTTTGAAATTGGTTAGAGACATGAATCAAAACGATTCAGTCGTCTCTGACACGCTCTTCTTCATCCTCTCTTTCTCTCTTCAAACGCTCTCATCCTCTTTTCTTAAAAATTCAAAAAAAAATCCCCAAGGTTTAAACATAATGGAATCGATTCGGTTGGGCAAACGGGAAGTGTCGTTTCTGGGCTTATCCTTGTTCATGAGAAGCTACCGTCGAAAGTTAGGGTTTTGGGTATCGGAAAGGACCTTACAACCATGGATGTGCCCCGCAATGTCTTTCCTATTTTGAAAAGAGTGAAAGGCTTCGGCATGAGGTTGTATTGTCTTTTTCTAATGGGATCCGGGGATTTTTTAAAAAAAAATTTACTTCGTTTCTCGGTTTGAATCTGGATTTATGTTGCTAGAAGGTTTGATGAAAATGATGTAAGTTTCTCGGTTTGAATCTGAATTTTTGTTTTTTTAATTTCTTCATCTGTTCTGTTTCAATTTCTCTGCGTATATGGGTTTAAAAAATTTCAAATTGTTAAAGATTTAGCATTTTGGAATAAAAACGAAAGCATAACATTGTTGAAATAAATTTGATAGCATAACATAATTTGAAGGAATACATAACTACCCTCAATTGTTTTTTGGGACTGTAGGTATTTTGTTGCCAAATTTGTTCATGGACCGATGTGTTGCATTGTAGTTGCTGATGCAGAGGTTGAGACACTCGATCTTGGTCTCCAGCCTGGCGTTTACTTTGCCCAATGACATAAGGGCCTCGCTGGTGGTCAGGATGACTTCTTTAGGGTCGGAGCTGTCATCTTCATAACCTGCAGCAACCCTGATCTCCTTGAGCCTGCGATAGAGAGCCTTCATGCGTTGGATGTCCTGCTTTGTCTGAAGGAGTTTGGTGTGGAAATCATTGAAGTCTTCATAGAGATGAGCGCTTACACCTCCTACAATGTTCAGAATGTGTGTGGCTTCGTTAGGGTTCATTGTTGGTGGAATTAGGGTACAGACTAAGGATTAGGCCTTCTAAATCTTTGGTTTATGTATGTCAATGGCCCTTCATATATAAGGAGTGTGGAAGATAGGAAGTTGTGCTGTTACAGATCTTGAATAGGCGCATTGATGGGATAATTCAAGTCTGCATCGGTCCACGGTTATTCAACAAAGTAGGATAAGCATTACCCTATGAAGAGTCGCCTAGATCAGATTGAAAGAAAGAGCAGTTGTGCCATGACACGCTACGTGAAGAGGTGAAGGTTGCAACTGATTTGAGAATATGTTTAGAAAAGTCCTCATTCCTTCTTTGACTCCTTTGTTTTTTTTTCTTAGACTATTTATTTTGAAGTTATTGTTTGGGAGCAACTGTGCTCTGTTTTGCTTGAAACGTTAGGACCTGTGAAATTAGGCTTAGCACTCTATATAATGATGGGAGCTTTGTGCTCTGTTTTTGGTGACATTGTATGAACTGCAGACAAAGGTATAACAATCTATGTAATGTTGGGAGCTTTGTGCTCTGTTTTGGTTGAATAAACATCCATTTTAGTTATTTGAGCCATCAATTTTTTACAATTGTATGTTTTGAGAGTGGATTTGTGTCACTTTGTGGTTGAATCAACATAACTGGCGGGAGTTCAAATATAATGCACAGTTGGCCTGAAAATGCACAATTGGCCGGAATTCCCAAATGTAATGCACAATTGGCCGGAAAATCATTACATATAATGCACAATTTGCCTGAAATGGAACAACAACTGGCCTGAATTGCCTAAATAAAATCAGAAACAAATAACCAAATCATATACTAATGCACAACTGGCTTGAATTGACGAAATAAAATCAGAAGCAAGGAAACAATTGCCAAAATATGTCCAACAACTACTAATTTCATTTCTGAATTTTCAAAATATTTCCTGATCATTATAGAGGTTCTTTATATCATCCAATCCACACATTGACAAGATTAAACAAACAACTACCCTTCACAAAAAAACATCCAATCCTCTGAAATGTGCACAACAGAGGATTGGTTGTTTTTACTACTGCAGCCCTATTTATATTTACATTACAAAAAGTAAGTTGTGTCCCTACATTCTTCAAATCCACACATGATCAATCCTTGTTAAGCCATTCCTGCAAAACAAGCAAGTCAAGCATTAAAAATGAAGTAGTGATCAAACTGGACAGCAATTGAAAGAAAGTCACCTGAGACTTTAAGTAGATAGTTAAGCAACTGCATTGGCCACAATTTCTGGGGAACAACTTAATGAAATTGGTACAGCCTTTTGTCTCTCCATTCGATTCTTATTCATGTGTTGAATCTTGTAATTATTGGATCCATCACATTTGAGAATCTCAATCATACATGACTGCAATGTTATCCACACATGGTTGCACTTTTTTTCTGAAAATTCTTCAAATGCCTGCTCAACAACCCCAATCAATTGCACAATAGATTTTGCGCATTCCTTGCTTTGCAGTGACTATATTGCTCTAAAGAAGCCAAAATCTAAGACGTTTAGATCAGGAGAATTAGGTGGTTGACAAACAAGTGAAACAATCAATCCACTTCCCTACACTGCATTTAAAAATTCAACATCGTCAGTGTGAATATGACTCTTGGCATTGTCCTGTTGAATATAAATGACATTGTTAACACTTTCCCTTGGCCACTTGGATGCTATTGCAGGCAATACTTTAGAAATCATAAATTCTCTAACTACATCCCTTGTTATATTAGCAATAGGTTTGATCTCAATTGTACCGCGAGGCCTGTTCTGACTCGATCTCAAAGTTGCAACTGATTGAACTAAGGGGAAACCCCAATCTTTCTATCAAACGTGCATAATCCATCTAAGTCAAACCTTGGCCTCGCTACAGCAACTAAAAATATAACCTTAGGTATAAAATGAGAGGATTTAATAGTTCTTACAGGATCAGGTTCGTCGTGTAACAAGTAATATGTCTGAGACTTCTTCGTTAAGTAGAACCACTTCTCATCAATGTGCACTGTATTCTCCATCCGCTTGAATGTTGGTTCACGATGTAACGATGATGGATCCAAACTGTGAAGGCAGTGGTTCATTCTTGCAACGTGATTGTCTGTAGTCAACGTGGGTTTGATGGCATTCGTGTGGCGCCTGATGACCTTTCCCTTCAACTCCATATGCAGAAATGATTTCGAAACACCAAGGTGGAAAGCAAGTGACCTTAGTAATGTTGGTTTACGATGTAACGATGATGGATCCAAACTGTGAAGGCAGTGGTTCATTCTTGCAACGTGATTGTCTGCAGTCAACGTGGGTTTGATGGCATTCGTGTGGTGCCTGATGACCTTTTCCTTCAACTTCATATGCAAAAATGATTTCGAAACACCAAGGTGGAAAGCAAGTGACCTTAGTGTTGTCCTCTGCCTCAAAGGAAGACTTCGTATACATTCCAAATCAAATTCAACTCGTTTCCTTCCACAATTTTTCACTCTGAATTTATCATGACAGTTATTTCTAGAATCCCTTGCACGCTTCTAGATCCTCTGAATTGTTCGAATGCCAACTCCAAACTAGACAACAACATCCTCTGTTGCTCCTCTCTTCAACACCCCATCCTTTTTGCCAACAACAGTTGTAATGCATCCAGGCATTCTGCTGTAGTCAATTCTTTCCCCTTCTCTGACCATACAAATGAAAATTCAATGTCATTGAACAGGCTTCACTACCATATGGGAATTAGACCGAAATTGAAAATTTTAATTTACCTTATCGAGGCCTCTGGTTTAAGTCTGGGACATGTTCCTAAACTTCTTCGTGGTTGGTAATTTCTTGATTTTGGGGTGCAAAAAACCCTGTCTCTACCTCTGATATCTCTAGGGCTGCCCAAATTTCCCATTTCCCGACTTTTTGAAATTTTTGACCCGAAATTTTGCAAATTCGGTTCTGTAAATTCGGGTACGGTAAATTCAGATTTCGAGTATCAATACCCAAAATAAAGTTCGGGTCGGGAACGGGAAGGGACCTTGTAAGTTCGGGTACCCGACATCCCGAACTTACAAGGGTAGCTAAGTAAATGGCCAACCAATCCTAGGGCTAGATCCCTCGTTCCTCTCTCGATCTCTATCTCTCATTCATTCATTCCCCAACCAGACCAGAGACCACCACAGTCCACACCGTCAAACACCACCACCCACCGCGGCATCACCAACCACCACGACATCGCCACCGCGACTTAGGGTTATTTCGCTTTCTCTCCTCTCTCAACTCAACAATCATCTTCTGCCTCACACGACCTCCAATCCATAGATCCAACGACCGAACCCTAAAAGCCATCGTCTTCCTCACCTCCATCGATGTCTTCCCCACAAAAAGGGAAATAGAGGGAAATCCTACCACGGTTTGGCTACCCAGAAGTCACCATCGTCCTACTGACTTACTGTAAGTAGCTAGTCTCTCTCTTTCTCGCGCTGAATTTGTTTTAATACTTAAACCTGAAATTTATTTATTTCTTTTCAGTATCTACCTCTGTGCATGATTGTAAATTTGTAATGACTTGCCATATTTATCAAGAATCCATTTTTGTTGTGCTTAGATGTTGTGCAGTTTGGGGTTGATTTTGTCGTTTGTGCTCTACATGCTACTTGATCAATTTGGTACATGTTGTTTCACTTTTCTGTTTAGTTGAAATGGTTCTTGTGGATTTGAAATGCTTACTGTGAACTGGGTTGTTGTATTTGTTGGGTTTTTTCTGGATTTGAAATACTTACTGGTCTGGGTATTGGCTAGTGGTAAGCTGCGTGAGTTAGTGTGTGGTTGTGTAATGCTCTATTATTTAACCATTTTGGCTTAAAAACTTAAAATATTTGTGGGTGTATTGGACTTGCAATTTGAAATCTTGTACCCTGTTGGATTTTACAATGAAGCAAATTGTACTAACCTTTTTTGAAGTTACAAGTGGCATGAATGATTGTAATTCTCCAGTCAGGTTCTTTATATGTGATCCAGATTTATTATTCTAACTTGATTTTCTGTTTTATTAATTAGGAAGAAGATGTCTCATAACATAGGAGACGTTGATGTGGTAATGCAAGACAAACAACAAGCAGAAGTTGCGGCAAATACACAAACGGAACCCGTGGCGCTAGCTACTGCTACAGTAAAGCAAGAGAAGAAGAAAAGGAAGCAGATTTTTGAAAGATCAGTGGTGTGGAAGCAGTTTGATAAGCACAAAGATGAGGATGGAGAATGGAAAGGTACATGTAAATACTGTCAAACTGTTATTGCAGCTGATTCTAAGGTAGATGGTACAACTGGTATGAAAAATCACATGAAAAGGTGTAAGGAGGTACCCCAATCTAATCAAACTGAATTGACAACTTATGTGAATGCTAATGGTAGTAAGTCTTTAGTGCCTTGGAAGTTTGATCAAGAAGCTAGTAAGAGGGCTTTAGCACTAATGATAATTGAGGATGAACTTCCTTTTAGGCTTGTAGAGGGTGCGAGGTTTAAGAAGTTCATGGAAACTGTGCAAAATAGGTTTGTAGTGCCTTCTAGGAACACAATTAGTAGGTTGTGTTATAAGTTGTATGTTGATGAGAAGCTGAAATTGAAAAGATTTCTGATGACTAATTGTGAAAGGCTTTCTATTACCACTGACACCTGGACATCCATTCAAAGGATTAATTACATGGTTGTAACTGCTCATTTTATTGATAATGATTGGAATTTACATAAAAAAGTGTTAAATTTTTGTCCAATCACTAGTCATAAAGGCGATGCTATAGGAAAGGCTATTGAGAAATGTTTGATTAATTGGGGAATTACTAAGGTGTTTACAATCACAGTAGATAATGCAAGCCCAAATGACTTAGTTGTTGCACACATTAGGAAGAAAACGAATCAGTGGGGTACAAGTATTTGTGAGGGGGAGTATCTTCATGTAAGGTGCATTGCACACATAGTGAATTTGATGGTATTGCATGGGCTGACCACTGTGGGAACCTCAATCATTAGGATCAGAGAGGCAGTAAGGTACATTAGACAATCTCCATCTAGATTGTCTAAGTTTAAGGAGTGTGCGGAAAGAGAGCATGTTGATTCTAAATCATTGTTGTGCTTAGATGTATGCACTAGGTGGAACTCAACCTATTTGATGTTAGATTCTGCGCTGAAGTTTGAGAAAGCCTTTGAGGCATATGAGGATGTGGATCCCTTCTACAAGATTGAGCTTGTGATGAGGGATGAAAAATGAAAGAACAAAGGAAAGAACAAATTTTCAGATGTGGATTTGGCAGATATTCTCTCGTTTGATGATGAGGAATATCCAGATTATGATGGTGTTGAATATATGAATGCAAAAACTGATGGTGGTGGATGTGGTGTACCAAAAGAAGGTGATTGGGTGAATGCGGGAAGATTGTATGGTACCTTGAGGTATTTCTATGATTTAACTTACTTTGTGTCAGGCTCTAAGTATGTTACTGCAAATGCTTATTTTGACCAAGTATCTAATGTGGCTTCCATGTTGAGAGAGTGGGGGAAGAGTAGTGACATAGAACTTAAGAGATTGGCAGAAAAAATGCATGAGAAGTTTGATAAGTATTGGGGTAATGTGGCTAAGTTTAATACTCTTCTTTATGTTGCTGCTGTGTTGGATCCAAGAAAGAAGATGGATTATGTAGCTTTTTCTCTGTTAGATGTGCATAGGGAGTTTGCTGGGAAAGAATTGGCAGAAAAAGTGAAGAGGGATACAGAAAGACTATATGCAGGGTACTAGGAGTTATATAAGAAGGGAAAAGAACCTGGTGTTATAGGTGATACTGATGTGGAGAAGAGAGGGTGTAGTGGAAGAAAAAGTATTTGTGCGGGGCCAGTAGACATAGCTTCTGAGTTGATAAGTGCTAGAGAAGAAAGGTTTAAGAGGTTTAAGAAAGCTAATGGTGGAGGTTCCCAAAGCAAGTCAGAATTGGAATCTTACTTGCAAGAGAGTGTTATTGAAGGAGGCAAATCTTTTTCCATCTTGGACTGGTGGAAAAAGCATGCTCCAAGGTTCCCTGTTCTTTCTAAGATGGCAACGGATGTTCTAGCTGTCCAAGTTTCCACAGTGGCATCTGAATCTGCATTCAGTACTGGAGGACGAGTCCTTGACCCCTTTAGGAGCTCCTTGACTCCAATGGTTGTGCAAGCCTTAATATGTACACAAGATTGGTTTAGGACATCAGGACAATCCAAGAAACTTGAAGAGGACCTTGCTAACCTTGAACAATTGGAAATTGGTAAGTTTTTTTCAGTTGAGTTTTGGTCATTTATTGTCTACGTTTAATTACTCATATTTACTATTTCTTGGAATACACTATTTTTTAGAATACTCTCAAATGTCAATGGAGACCACCGTTACAGAAATGTAGATGCTTGGAGTCACTTGCTTGGATTATAAAATGGCAGTGGAGGTGTGTGCAAACTCATTCAATTTTTTTTGGAATTCACTTGTTTTATGCTTATCCTCTAATGTTCTTTTTATGATTTCAGGTGCTATCATATCATTTACGTAATGGAGGAGATCACTTGCTTGCTTGGACTAAAATTTGCAGTGGAGAAGGGAGTTTCTATGGTTCTGTTGGTGATGAATCTGATGAATGTTGTTGTTTTTGCCTCCTCTCCAATACTGCATAGCAAAACAGACTTGTTGTTATTGTTGTTTTTGCCTTTGTCATAACTGGTTTGCTGGATTGCCTTTAAATTAACTGGTTTGCTGGAGTTTGTATGGTTAATCTGTTTGAATTTGCTGGTTGTTTGTATGGAAAATTTGCTGGACAATTTGAATTGTTGGAGTTTGCTGGATTAATCCGTTTGAATAACTAGTTGTTTGTACTTTATATGGAAAATTTACTAGACAATTTGAATTGCTTGATGGAGGAGATCACTTGTTTGTATGGAAAATTTGCGTAATGGAGGAGATCACTTGTTTGTTTGTATGGAAAATTTACAGGACAATTTGAATTGCTTGATGGAGGAGATCACTTGTTTGTATGGAAAATTTGCTAGATTGCTTTTAAAATTACTGGTTTGCTGGACAATCTGGTATTAATTGTTGGAAAATGGATCAAAAATTGCTTAAATTGCTTGCTGTAAAATTGTAAATTGATTACAATTTCAGAAATTTTGGAAATCAGAAATTTTTTGAAATTGTAATTCGGAATTTCGGGTTCGGGACAGGAATTTAGAACATCGGGATCGGGAACCAAAAACCAAATTTCGAAATATCCGAAATTTGAAAAATCGGGTCTCGGAAATTCCGAAGACCCGATTGGGCAGCCCTAGATATCTCTTCAATCCCTGGCCATTCGCTTGAAGGAGATGAAGGTTCCATCAACAAACCAGAACGAGGAGTGCCTAGGAACTCACTGACGGCAACAATTGAAGAAGCCATCGCCAAAACAGTTGGAATAATTTTGAGAATATGAATTCTGTGGGCTATGAAGGAAAAGGAAGATACTATAATTTGAATTCCAAACAGAATTCAAATAAATATAGGAAACTGGAAAAGGAAGGAAGCAATTTCATTTTCGGATTAATTCAAAATTTCAATCCCAAAATTTTGGCTCTAAATTTGCGTGGGTTAGGGTTAGCAATTGAAGGACATTTTGGGTGAAAAATGGAGGAAAGAGAAAGAATGGGATGAAAATAAGGAAGGGAGGAAAAAGATGAGCAAATGTGACTGTTGGCTTGGTGGAGCCCACAAACAAGCACAGGCCCACCAGCTGACAGCAAAGTCAGGTTTCTTAAAACCTGTGATTTACTCCCTCGCGTCCATTATTTATAGACAAAGGGAGTACTTAATAACAATTAAACATATCTTACTCTCATTGTGTTATCTTTAATTTAGACAAACCGAACGTTCATATAAAAAGTTTAATATTCAAGTCACTTAAAAAATATATATCTATTAAATGTAAAAAAATACGCATTTTTAATATATACCTATTTTTTGTAGTCATAATAATTTTAATTTAAGTATATAAATTATTTTTTAATACACTAAAGAAAAAGGTTGTATAATTACTCCACTGGAAAAAAAATTGTTGGCTTTGTCTCTACGTGTGTCGTGATAAAAAAGTGAGTCAACTTGGCACAAATAGTAAACGTTAAGGGCTGCAACATTAATTCTGATAGGATTGGGATGATATCAAAAGCAAGTCAATACACTACAAAAAAATTGCCACTTAGCGACGGAACTTTTCGTGGCAAAATAGCAAAATCCCATCAGAAATAGACATTTTTTATGGAATTTTTCCATCGCTAAAGACTCGTTAATAGGATAATTTTTGACCGAAATATTGGATGCTAAATTTTTTCGAGGGAATGGTAATAAAAATTCGATCGATAATACATTCTGTCGAAAAATTGAAAAACTTGAGAAAAAAATCAACGAATCCTTTCTGTCAAAATATCAAGAATTTGCAACGATGTATTTCGTTGCAAATTTAATATTTTTGAACTTTTTTTGAAAATTATTAATACATTGGGAGTGGAGTGCCCTCACGCAAGTGCTTCTCTACCATCTTTGCTGCATCACAAGTTTGATACATTCCTTCTTCTTTTTTACTTAAAATCTTCTCCTCTTTTTTTTCTTATTATATTTTTAGAACTCCATCATTTAAAGTAATATAGAACTCCTTTATATTTTTTATATGACCAAATTTTATAAATATTAATGTGTATGTTAAGTAACTTAATTAGTACGGAGTAATATTCTTTATAGTAAGTTGATCAATAAAAATTCAAATTTGTTTCAATTTTGTTTTAACTTCCAAGAAATATTCTTTGTAGTAAGTTGATCAATAAAAAATTGTACATACTATGTTGATAAAGAGGTTGGTGGTGTATTAAATATTAACAATTCAAATTCTTAAATTTTAGAGCTCATTTTAATATTACTATTTAATATATAAAATTTTATCTCAATATAGGAAGTCATTGTTGGAGTTACATATAGAGAGGAACTATTTATTTATTTATTTAAATGTTTTTTTAGGTTTCTAAATGAATTTACTGAGAGATTTTATTAGTTTATTTATATAAAAATCTAAACATATATAATATAAAATAAAAACTAATCTAACCAAACATTCTATTTGTCATTGATATTTGTATTGTTCTGCTCTATTCATATACTATTTATACTTCCTTTCAGCATGACGACGTTTGAGCTCTCCTGCATTCCGCCTGACTTACTACCAGTAGGACCATATCAATAAGTTGACTTACAAATATCCTCTGCCCACTTTTACAAATTCTCTACCCAACTTTACAGATTTACTACACACTTTTCTCTTTTTCTTTGTTGACTTTACTTTTAACAATCTCTCTCCACTGTACCTTACTTTTTGCTTTTTGCCTCACCAATTCTCTCTCTCACCACACCTTTTCCAATTTATTTTATTCACATACCTTTTAGTGATGCAAATTTTCCATACAAACAAGTGATCTCCTCCATCAAGCAATTCAAATTGTCTAGTAAATTTTCCATACAAAGTACAAACAACCAGTTATTCAAACGGATTAATCCAGCAAACTCCAACAATTCAAATTGTCCAGCAAATTTTCCATACAAACAACCAGCAAATTCAAACAGATTAACCATACAAACTCCAGCAAACCAGTTAATTTAAAGGCAATCCAGCAAAGCAGTTAAGTTAAAGGCAATCCAGCAAACCAGTTATGACAAAGGCAAAAACAACAATGAGAATCCTTGTCTGGTAGCGGAGCTACTTGGCTCCGCAACCATAGACCTTCATTTAATCAACCTCCCCTCTTTAGACCAACCAATATTAGATTTTCTTCTTCTTCCTCTTCTTCTTCTTCTTCTTCTCAACCTGCATACCTAAAGCCACATTCTAATATACCTGGAATGAGTTATACCTCTCATCAACTTCTTAATTTAGAAGGTATGAATCCTGATTTATACATACGGCAAAATAATGGAACTTATCTCCGTAGACGTACCGAAAATGATGGAACATACCTAACCAGACGATCCAGTTCACAAAAGAACCATATACCCTAAAATATATAATTAATAGATTGTCTTGGATGAGTGGAGTGTCCAAAAGATCAAGCCAACATTCTCATTGACAGTAGTCCTACGCAAACAAGGATACCAAGACGCATCAAGCTACCTATGATCGTTTGGGATAGAAGTCGGGATGAATAATAATACCCTTACCCTTACCCCCTCCGGAACGAGAGCTACTTGGCTCCGCTACCATTTGTGAACTGGATCGTCTGGTTAGGTATGTTCCATCATTTTCAGTACGTCTACGGAGATAAGTTCCATTATTTTGCCGTATGTATAAATCAAGATTCATACCTTCTAAATTAAGAAGTTGATGAGAGGTATAACTCATTCCAGGTATATTAGAATCTGGCTTTAGGTATGCAGGTTGAGAAGAAGAAGAAGAAGAGGAAGAAGAAGAAAATCTAATATTGGTTGGTCTAAAGAGGGGAGGTTGATTAAATGAAGGTCTAATAGCGGCTCCTTGGGCGCGTGGTCTAAAAACATATTGATGATAATTAGTCCTATAAGCTGATGTCTGAAAGAGTGAAGGTGCCTCCATTGCAGTATTCTGATCTCTATTTATTATTTTATAAACTTTATCAATGGTTTTGTTTGTGGCTATAATCATATTTCTTAATAATTCAATTTTAATTAAATCCTCACTCCATAATGGGGTTCTATCGCATATAGGAATAGCATTATCATTTTCATCATTTCCATCTTCATTAAGATTTTGTACATATGCTTGTTCAACAAAATTTGCATGAGATATTAATTCTTTTCTAAGTCGTTCTAAGTCTATTAATCTGTCTGTCCTTAATAATGCAAGACAAGATGCTAATTTATCATAAATAGACATGGTGTTGTATTTGAAAGGAATTTAAAAGTAATGCTTAAGAAAGATAATAATGAAAACGAAAAGCTTTTAAAAACTTACAAAGTATAGAAATTCCAGGGAATTGATACTTGAGATTGCTGATTTTGAGAGAGTTTTTAATAATGCTGGTTTTAGTTTTATTTGCTCTGCCCTTCTTATGAGGGCTAAATGTGCTTATATAGAAGCATACAATCTAAAGAGTCCAAACGGACTTCAAACTAGATTACATTCTGAGAAAATAAAGGATAAAAAGTTTTCTACTTTTTCTTTGGCCTGCCACTGACGATGTCGGCCATAAGCTTTTTGTAGTGGAGAAAGCTTTATCTTTCGTCTTCTTTTGATGATTGTTCGCATTCTTTGTCTGGTGGAATCATGAGTCATCTTTCTTTTAGTGCATTGAGTCGTCACTGCATACGTTTTCTTTCTTTTAGTGCTTTTAGTTGTCATTCTTCGTCCAGCTGTCTTTGCATACGTCATTCCTTGTATTGCATGCTTTATTCTTTGTCTGGCTGTTTTTGCATACGTCATACCTTGTCTTACTGTCATTGCATATGTCATTCTTCTAGAGGTTCTTCTGGAAGGAGGAAAAGGTTTTTTCCTCTTTAGTCCTTTAGACTAGTTTTCCATGGTATTTTCTTGAAAAGGAGTCATGTTTGTAGTATTCTCTCTCTTTCTTTCTTTTTTATTTTATTTTATCTGAGCTCAGGGTAGAGCTCTGACATCATGCCTTCGTCATATTCTGGGTCCGAGTTTGCCTGTGTGTATCCTTCTCCTTCGTCTTCTTCATCTTCAAGCTTGGTCAGTTCTTCCATAAGCTTCTTCCTATATTCACTTTTGGAAGAGGATGATGAGGCCATACTGGAATTAGCTCGAGGTATCTGTATTTTAGTTTGAGTGGTATTGTTGATGGTGTTTTCAGAGAGTATTTTGAGAACAGAGGATTTCGATCCTTTTTCCTGGGGGAAACCTTTCCACCATTTAATTTTCCATCTTCTAGCTAGTATTGGAGGTTCTATCTCAGTACTGTCTCTAATCTCAAATTCCCAATAGATTATCCATGGAAGATTGAGCATTAGTGCAAAAGATAACGTCTTTAGATAATGGTTGGTTTGCTTGTATGTTTGTTCAAAGGCTTCAAATCCTCCTTTGACAGTGTCTGGGAACGCTAATGCAGAGGCTCCGAAGTGTTGCCACCACCTTAAGAACCAATGGGGAAATATGCTTGAAATATATCTGTCGAAATGAAAGAACCATGAATGTTTGCCTTCTTCATACAGAAAAGCATTGTGCCACGCCTTCAAGTAGTCATGATAATTGTAGCCTTCTGGGACGAATGGTTGGGAAAAAGTCCTTTGGGTATACAGATTCATTTTCCAGTCCGCTGGAGTCAATACCTTTAGTATCCTGCATTTTGAGTATAGGTATTTTTATGGGTATTCTGGTCTGGTGTGATGTGTGATTTCGACTGAATCAGAGTCTACTAAGACAAATTCATAGAATACTCTGGTTTTTTCTAGTGATTCTGGTATATACGTGAAGTCTTTTGGGAATACATGTGAAAGTACTGACCTGAGGTCAAATCCGAATTCTAGTTCTATGAATGCTATATTTTGGACGAATGGTTTGATGATTGGGTAATGCATTATGGGTCTGGTTTGAATTTGTTGTCTTGGTATGGTTTCTAGAATATTTGGTCTAGTAGTTATTGATGATGGGGCCTTATTGGGCTGGACTTGTAGTGCTTGGACATAATTTGAGGGTGTTCTTGGGCCTGGAGTTCTAGGTAAGAATAGTGAAGATGGGCTTACTGGCCTAGGAGTTCTTGGGCTTGGTAATGCAAATGGGTTTGGTGAGGTAGGTATGTTGAGTATACTCATTACATACGAGGCCTTAGTCTTTTTCTTTGGATCCTCCTTGCTGGTCATCCTTTTGTCCCTATAAGAATTCTCTGGATAAAAAGTCTGGTAGGGAATTGCTTTCTCCTTTGATATGTTCAATACTGAAATCAAAACTTGAAAGTATAGCCTGCCATCTGGCAAAAATTTGCTTTGAGACAAGATTTTCAACATCCTTTTCTAAAATGTATTTTGCGCTTTGACAATCAATACGAAGTAAAAACCTTTTGTTGAATAAATCATCTTGAAATTTTGTTATGCATAAAACAATGGCTAAAACTTCCTTTTTTATAGTAGAATAATTCTTCTGAGCTCCTATCCACAATCCCAAACAGTACCTTATTAATTGTTCATTATTAGCAATTTGTTGTTTAAGAATACCACCATATCCTAAATCAGAGGCATCTGTTTCTACAATTAGTTTTGCTGTGGGATCTGGAATGCCTAAGCATGGTAGATTTTTTACCTTTTCTTTTATCATTTTTACTACATAAGAGTGTTCTTCTGTCCACTCTTTTGGTTTCTTTTTTAACCTGTCGTATAATAGTGAACACATTGATCTTAAATTTTGTAAAAAATTTGAGACATAGTTTAAACATCCTAAAAATCTTTGCAATTGTTTCTTGTCCTTTATTTCATTTGGGAATTTTGTTGCAAATTCTATAGATCTACTAATTGGTTTAAACATTCCTTGGTATATGTCAAATCCTAAAAATCGTATCTTAGTTTGGCATAATTTTAATTTGGGGGCTGAAACTACTAATCCATTTTCTTTTAATATTTTGAGAAATTTATTTAAGTGATTAAAATGTTCCGTGATGGTTTTTGAGAATACTAGTACATCATCTATGTATACTATGGTAAACTTAGTATAAGGATTTAGGATATCATTCATCATTTTTTGAAATTCTGATGGTGCATTTTTTAATGCAAAAGGCATTACATTCCATTCATAATGACCAAAGGGAACCGTAAAGGCTGTTTTGTACCGATATTTTTTTGTTATCTGTATTTGCCAAAATCCTGATTTCATATCAAATTTTGAGAATATGGTAGCCCCATTAAGTCATTTAATAAGGTCTCTTTTATTGGGTATTGGATACCTAATCCATTGCAAGGCCTTATTAAGAGGTTTATAATTTATTACTAGTCTAGGAGCTCCTCTCTCTAATTCAGCATGATTTTGTACGTAAAAGGTTGCGCATGACCAAGGTGATCTACTAGGTCTTATAAGTCTTTTTTCTAATAAAGAACCTATCTCCTTTTTACAGTATTCTAGTAATTCTTCATTCATTTGAATTGGTCTAGCTTTGGTAGGTATCTTTGCATCATTAAAATTCTTTTCATATGGTAATTCGACTATATATTTTTTTCTATTCCAAAATGCATTTGGAACCTCTGCGCATACTTCCTTTTCAAAAAGTTTTTGGTATTCTTCTATTTTATTTTTGTTAAAAGTATTTTGTAGGTCTTCCTCTATTTTTCTAAAATTTACCTCTCGGGTTAAGAAGTGTAGATGTTTTTTCTTTTGTATGAGCATTATGTTTCTTGTTATACAATGATCTTTTACTATATTTATATCCTTTTGTCTGGGTCTATGTAGGAACCTAAAACATATCTCGGTTCCTTTGGCTGAAGTCCAAATTCCATCGTGGTCTGTTTTAAATGGGATTAATTGGGTTATAAAGGGGGTGCCTAATATTACGTTTTCACTTACATCCTTTGCTAATATGAATGAGTTTTTAAAACAGAACCCATTATTACAAACATAAGCATTCGATATTTTGTATTTTATGTCTAATCGATTCATATTGGCTCCATACAAATTTTCTTTAGTCTTTTCATAGTATTGTGTGGGTATAAGTCCTTCTTGAATACAGTTTTGATCTGCTCCTGAATCTATAAGAGTTGTTACTATTATATGAAAAGTTTTTCCTATTTTAATTCTATCTTTGTATACCATTTTTGATATATTACTCTCGATATAATATTGAGGTAATTTTCTCCTGATAATCCTAGTGCTTCATTTTGAATTTCTTGATTTAACTCTTCGAATTCTTCTTTGGTGTTTTCTTTTTCTCCTAATAGGTCTAATCTAATATTTAGGCGTGTATTTTCTAATTGTAGTATTTTTATATCTTATTTTATTTGCCTAATTTCTTCTTTTAGATCTTGAGTGGTGACTTCTATATTTTGCTTGGAAAATCTATTAATTATATTTTTTAGGGTATATGGTTCTATTTCTTTTTGCTTTTTATTATTATTTATTAAAGTTCTTAATTTTTCTAGATATTCTCTCTGAGTATCGGGGTCTTCTATCTCTCCTATAATTTTTATAAGGAGTTCTTTTTCTTCTGTTATCACATTTATCTTTTTTATATGATCTTCGTAGATACATGCACATAGATTATCTTCGTCATCCTCTTCTTCTAAACTACTAGTTAATTCTGAAGTGGTTTCCTGTATTCTATAGATTTTCTCATTTTCACTACTGAATTCTATTTCATTTTCTGATTCTATATTGTCATATAGGTATAATAATTGATTTTTAATATCTTCTTCACAGCTAAGTGTTTTAATCTTATCTCTCATTTTGCATTCATTCTGATAATGTCCTACCTGTTTGCATTTGTAGCATACTGGTCGTCTTTTATTACTGGGACCATTTCTAAATTTCTTCTTATAGTATTGTTTTTTATATGGTTTGTTAGGTGGTTTATCATAGGTTGATTTATTTGCCTTATATTTTTCTTTAGGAATTTTCCTTTGTTTTTTATATTTTCTTGAGGGTGCCATTATGGTTTCATAGCCATATTGAGCACAGAATGATCCTAATTCTTTCCTGTGTTCTAACTTATCATTTTTTAATTTAGCTTTAAGTTTTAGATCCGTACATAGTGTTAATCCTACATTATTAATGAATGCAATTATTTCTCCATATGTTAATTCTTGATAGGGGATTATTCCTTTGTATGTATCTTTTATTTTGGATCTAACTTTTTCTGAGAATAGTTTGGGTAATCCTGAAATAAATTTTTCTTTCCAGAATGGGAGATTACAATCTTCTTTCAAGAATACTTTGGATAAATACATGTCTTTATACCATCTAAAGTCCTGTAATTTTGGACAAGTTAGATTCATAAGTATTTCTGTAGTTTTTTCTTGTAATTGTTCTGGCTCTCCTATAAAATGTTTAAGGATGGAGAATACTAATACTTTTGTTGCATCTTCTATTAATACTTCATTTTCTACTCTCATAGAATCCATAATAGCCATTTTATCCATCATGGTGAGATAATTATCCCACCATCCTTTAAGTTGTCCAGAAAATCCTGACATGAGTATGTATGCTACTTGTCTATCTGTACATCCTTTAGTTCTATGTGTTGTGGCTGCCATAAGCATGGATACTAGCATATCTATAATATTATGCTCACTTTGACCATCTAGATTCCATTCATCTATACTTGTTCCATCGTATTTGGCTTGTGCTCTGGTGTTCCTTTCTTCTGATTGTATATCTAGGATAATAATTCTTGACTCTTGGTTGTTGATATCTATTTCTCAATTTATTTATTTGTGGGTCAATGTCTTTAAAATTTTAAAGATTTTCAGATTTTCAGATTGTTAAATTGTTCGACCAATTCTTCTATTTCTTGATTTTCTTCTCCAGATAATACCGTGATTTTATTCCTTGAGGAATTCTTTAATAAATCTATTTGTTTTTCTATTTTAGTTAAGAATTGTTCGTGTGATGATCCTAATTTTATTTCGAATCCTGGCATAGTATTTGGTTTGAATACCGGTTGAGTGATTTTTATTGGAGTTTCTTCCAATTTTTTACTACTTTCCCCTATTGTTGTGCTTTTATAATGTATTACTGGCGGAGTATTTTCTTCTATAATACTCATTTGTTGGGCCATAGTATTTAGTAAGATATTAGTATAATTGTTTTGTGACTAGATATTTTTTATATCTTTGATGCTTATATCTCTATTTTCATCTTTAATTTCTTTTATTGGGGAGGCTATAATGTCGTGTTCTTGATGTTTGACAGTAATTTCTTCTAATGGAGGATATGTTGATTTTATATTTCCATTTCTAGTGGTATTCCATGTGTTTTCAGGGGTTTTTAACACATTTATGCTTGAAAAGTTATTATTCAACCATGTGAAAAAAGGAATATGGGTTCTTATTTCCTCTAAATGTGCATAGAACTGTTTTTGTATTTCATCTCTTTCTTCTTTGGTAAATCCTTTAAAAAATGTTTCTCTTAACCGTTTTCTATTAGGATGGTAAAAATCCTTTTGTAATAGCTCTGTCTATTTTGAATTCTTGTTTTAGCACATTTATCTGATTATTAGTATATCGCATATCACTTTCTGTGGGTGATGGTGATCTAAGAGTTTCTTGCTCACCAGTTTGAAAACTCTCTTGATTAGTATAAAAAGGTTGAGGAATATTTCTGTTAAAGTCTACTCCGGTTAATACAAAATTTGACTGGCTTCTTATTAGTCTAGATCTGGGTATTTCCATAGTGCTTGTGGATCTTCTAGAATCTATAATACTTGAGTTATTTGGTGGGGCCATTCTGGTGATGTTTACACTCCTTCTATGGGGTTCAAATACTAGCTTAATATTTCCTTGATCATCTTCTTCTATTATAGTGGGTTGTATTCTAGGGACTACTGTTGCGGCTTCATTTAGATTTGGCAAAATCCATTGTTCTGGAAAGGTTACTTCATTCCATTTTATGACCCTTGGTATTTGTATAGAAGCACGTTCCGTATTAATTTCTATTAAAAGTGTTTATTGTTTTGGTGACTTTCTCAAGGCTCTTGGGTTTATATTGGTTGACATGACTTTATAATAAATTCTATATATTAGGGCAATATTTTTTAATCCTTCTATCATATTGTCGGGTGTCTTAATATTTAATGTTAGGACTCTGAGAATATTTGGATCTATCAAGGATACTGTAAAATTTGGAAAGCAATTGAGGTATACTGGTCCTTTTACCAAATTGGAGCTAAACAAAGCTAATAACGAATCATTGAATAATTTAAATCTTGCATCTCTTAAACACATAAGTATGGGTGAATCTAATTCGGTCCTGTGAAGTGGCTTGACTGCTATCTGTATAAGTCCTATATGCATAAACTTGTATTTTTTTCTAAAAAGTCTTACTTGATTCTCTTCAATAAGTTGTCTAGTATCTTCGCTTGGGTTTATAGGAAGGGTTCGTTCTGTGGTTTCTATGACATAATCTTGGAATAGGTTGAATTTTCCCATTTCATATATTTCTTCTTTCTTTACTGATGGTATAGTCCAATTTTGTAATCTTTGTTCTATTTCTGCTATTCTGGTTTCTTGCCTATTGTAGTCTTCTAATTCTAATTGCTCATCCATAAGTGACTCATTATCAGTTTCATGATTGACTTGGCTAGAACTACCAAAGAACCTCGCAATTCTCTTCATGCTAACTGAGTCTAGATGCAATCGTTTGTTTTGAAGATAAGAATAAAGGTGTTTTTATTCTTCCTTTCTTTTATTCCAAATGTATGTTAGTAACTTAATCGGGACCACCACCGGGACCACCTCTTACGCTTCCTAGCTGGGCTGACCAAACGGATTTGACGGCTGACCAACGCTTAAGCTACCTAAGATCGTTTGGGATAGAAGTCGGGATGAATAATAATACCCTTACCCTTACCCCCTCCGGAACGAGAGCTACTTGGCTCCGCTACCATTTGTGAACTGGATCGTCTGGTTAGGTATGTTCCATCATTTTCGGTACGTCTACGGAGATAAGTTCCATTATTTTGCCGTATGTATAAATCAGGATTCATACCTTCTAAATTAAGAAGTTGATGAGAGGTATAACTCATTCCAGGTATATTAGAATCTGGCTTTAGGTATGCAGGTTGAGAAGAAGAAGAAGAAGAAGAGGAAGAAGAAGAAAATCTAATATTGGTTAGTCTAAAGAGGGGAGGTTGATTAAATGAAGGTCTATGGTAACGGAGCCAAGTAGCTCCGCTACCAGACAAGGATTCTCATTGTTGTTTTTGCCTTTGTCATAATTGGTTTGCTGGATTGCCTTTAACTTAACTGGTTTGCTGGATTGCCTTTAAATTAACTGGTTTGCTGGAGTTTGTATGGTTAATCTGTTTGAATTTGCTGGTTGTTTGTATGGAAAATTTGCTGGACAATTTGAATTGTTGGAGTTTGCTGGATTAATCCGTTTGAATAACTAGTTGTTTGTACTTTATATGGAAAATTTACTAGACAATTTGAATTGCTTGATGGAGGAGATCACTTGTTTGTATGGAAAATTTGCGTAATGGAGGAGATCACTTGTTTGTTTGTATGGAAAATTTACAGGACAATTTGAATTGCTTGATGGAGGAGATCACTTGTTTGTATGGAAAATTTGCTAGATTGCTTTTAAAATTACTGGTTTGCTGGACAATCTGGTATTAATTGTTGGAAAATGGATCAAAATTTGCTTAAATTGCTTGCTGTAAAATTGTAAATTGATTACAATTTCAGAAATTTCGGAAATCTGAAAATTTTCGAAATTGTAATTCGGAATTTCGGGTTCGGGACAGGAATTTAGAACTTCGGGATCGGGAACCAAAAACCAAATTTCAGAATATCCGAAATTTGGAAAGTCGGGTCTCGGAAATTCCGAAGATCCGATTGGGCAGCCCTAGATCTCTTCAATCCCTGGCCATTCGCTTGGAGGAGATGAAGGTTCCATCAACAAACCAGAACGAGGAGTGCCTCGGAACTCACTGACGGCAACAATTGAAGAAGCCATCGCCAAAACAGTTGGAATAATTTTGAGAATATGAATTCGGTGGGCTATGAAGGAAAAGGAAGATACTGTAATTTGAATTCCAAACATAATTCAAATAAATATAGGAAACTGGAAAAGGAAGGAAGCAATTTCATTTTCAGATTAATTCAAAATTTCAATCTCAAAATTTTGACTCTAAATTTGCGTGGGTTAGGGTTAGCAATTGAAGGACATTTTGGGTGAAAAATGGAGGAAAGAGAAAGAATGGGATGAAAATAAGGAAGGGAGGAAAAAGATGAGCAAATGTGACTGTTGGCTTGGTGGAGCCCACAAACAAGCACAGGCCCACCAGCTGACAGCAAAGTCAGGTTTCTTAAAACCTGTGATTTACTCCCTCGCGTCCATTATTTATAGACAGAGGGAGTACTTAATAACAATTAAACATATCTTACTCTCATTGTGTTATCTTTAATTTAGACAAACCTAACGTTCATATAAAAAGTTTAATATTCAAGTCACTTAAAAAATATATATATATTAAATGTAAAAAAATACGCATTTTTAATATATACCTATTTTTTGTAGCCATACTAATTTTAATTTAAGTATATAAATTATTTTTTAATACACTAAAGAAAAAGGTTGTATAATTACTCCACTGGAAAAAAAATTGTTGGCTTTGTCTCTACGTGTGTCATGATAAAAAAGTGAGTCAACTTGGCACAAATAGTAAACATTAAGGGCTGCAACATTAATTCTGATAGGATTGGGATGATATCAAAAGCAAGTCAATACACTACAAAAAAATTGCCACTTAGCGACGGAACTTTTCGTGGCAAAATAGCAAAATCCCATCAGAAATAGACATTTTTTATGGAATTTTTCCGTCGCTAAAGACTCGTTAATAGGATAATTTTTGACCGAAATATTGGATGCTAAATTTTTTCGAGGGAATGGTAATAAAAATTCGATCGATAATACATTCCGTCGAAAAATTGAAAAACTTGAGAAAAAAATCAACGAATCTTTTCTGTCAAAATATCAAGAATTTGCAACGATGTATTTCGTTGCAAATTTAATATTTTTGAACTTTTTTTGAAAATTATTAATACATTGGGAGTGGAGTGCCCTCACGCAAGTGCTTCTCTACCATCTTTGCTGCATCACAAGTTTGATACATTCCTTCTTCTTTTTTACTTAAAATCTTCTCCTTTTTTTTTTCTTATTATATTTTTAGAACTCCATCATTTAAAGTAATATAGAACTCCTTTATATTTTTTATATGACCAAATTTTATAAATATTAATGTGTATGTTAAGTAACTTAATTAGTACGGAGTAATATTCTTTATAGTAAGTTGATCAATAAAAATTCAAATTTGTTTCAATTTTGTTTTAACTTCCAAGAAATATTCTTTGTAGTAAGTTGATCAATAAAAAATTGTACATACTATGTTGATAAAGAGGTTGGTGGTGTATTAAATATTAAGAATTCAAATTCTTAAATTTTAGAGCTCATTTTAATATTACTATTTAATATATAAAATTTTATCTCAATATAGGAAGTCATTGTTGGAGTTACATATAGAGAGGAACTATTTATTTATTTATTTAAATATTTTTTTAGGTTTCTAAATGAATTTACTGAGAGATTTTAATAGTTTATTTATATAAAAATCTAAACATATATAATATAAAATAAAAACTAATCTAACCAAACATTCTATTTGTCATTAATATTTGTATTGTTCTGCTCTATCCATATACTATTTATACTTCCTTTCAGCATGACGACGTTTGAGCTCTCCTGCATTCCGCCTGACTTACTACCAGTAGGACCATATCAATAAGTTGACTTACAAATATCCTCTGCCCACTTTTACAAATTCTCTACCCAACTTTACAGATTTACTACACATTTTTCTCTTTTTCTTTGTTGACTTTACTTTTAACAATCTCTCTCTACTGTACCTTACTTTTTGCTTTTTGCCTCACCAATTCTCTCTCTCACCACACCTTTTCCAATTTATTTTATTCACATACCTTTTAGTCTCTTTCGATTTTAAAATAAATTTCAGAACAATCGACGCACTACTTGAACACCGTCGTTGCCTCTACCCGTTGTAGCTCAAAGCCGCCACGAATCAACGATATTCTCTGTCCATATTACCCACTATTTCGGTTGGCCTTAGCTCTCAAGTCTCTAAAATGCCGTCCTTCTCCATCTGTCAGCGGTGGTTACTCGATTTTTGTACTTCTCCTTCCATCGCTGGTCTCCTTACTTTATATTACCCATTACTCCGGTAACCTTCGTCGGTGGTGACTCAATTTTTGTCCTCTTTTATCCGTTGCCGATAGTCTCTTAGTTTTTATTTTATAACCTATTGCAATACTGATTCGTTTAGCGTCATAACTAACTCTCATTTTCTTTGTTGATTGGAAGTTCCCTCACCATTTCTCTTCTACTTCAATCGTACACGACGTTCAACTAGGTAGTCTTTAACCTCCAATATTTGGCTTTAAACTATCCAACCATCAACGTTTGCCTATTTGTTCTTGCTCTGGTGAACCACTTATTCTATTTTTGTTAAACACAATTCTCATTTGGTATTTAAATTTTTTGTTCAACCATACACCAACTTTTTAAAAGCTTACGCATGTGGATTAACCGATGTTTTTCTATCACCTATCCTACTTTAAATATATGATTAGTCTGAAATCTTGATGTTCTCCCTATTAAGAGTATACCTCCTTTCTAGCTTCCATATGCGGGTGTCATTATGTTTCCTACTTTAATTATATGATTAACACAAAATGACGATGATCTCCCTATCCGTGTCTTTTGCCTTTTGGCCTTTGATGGTTAACATTCCTACTATTATGTTTGTTGGTCCTACATATTTAGCAAATGTTTGGTCAGCGGAGCTCTGTGGTTACACAAAGTCGAAATAAGCCCATACGAGGGTCATCCTCATCTACTCATGACCAAGATGAAATGGTGGTCGACCTAGATTCTGCCCAATTTACACCACCTCCCAATTCTCTTTACAGTTTGCCTCTAGACCAACTTTTAGATAGACTATATGCAACAAGTGTTTCCCGTCGTCTAGATCTGGTTACTCAGAATAACAACAGTGTTAAGGCAAATTTACGTATGTGAGCTTTCCATTATTTGGGCTTTGAACGTTTTAATTGAAAGCCCAACTCAAAACCACAAATTAATCCATCTCAAATAACACAATATATTTTTAAAAGTACATATATGTCTTTTTTTTCCTGAAAAAGTAATACTAATTTGTTAAATAATACGTTCCTTTCAAAACGCTACTTTATAATATATATATAAATAATAAAACCCGAGTCAATATAAGTTAAAACTTTAACCAAAAAAAATTAACACAATTCAACTTTTCCCATCTAGTTGACTTCTCTTTTTTTATGAATAAAAAATCTGAAATAGTAAAAAAGAGATGCTTGCTTTTTAGAAATGTTTTTACCTTTTGAAGACCACAAAAGAATATTTATTATACAATAATTTATTACCCAACTATAAGCCACTACTAAACCATTTAATTGTCTCTGCTTAAAAATCTCCAAACAAAACTTATCAAATGCATCAACAATTAAATGAGACCCAACTTACATTTGATTTATTGCAAATGTATATTACACAAAGAAACAATCTTTGCCTAGACTGACATCTTGAGGCAAAACCTAGTAGATCTGCAACCACAAATACCAACAATTCTAAATGGCATAACCAATCGCCTAACAAGTCTCACAAGAAGATCGATGCCTACTTTATGTCATAGTCATATGGTATTGCAATCTTGTTTCTCTCGGCTCTGACCCAACAATTTACCTTATGATATTCGACCCAACCTATAACCATTTGGATTCGGTTATTGAAGAGATTCATAACGCCGAAGATGCTCTTCTCCAACTCAACAAAGCAAACCCATAACTCACTCGCTGTGTGGAGCAAGCCCAAGCTCTCTGGAGAGATGTTAGCCAACTACCAGATGATGCTAACTCACCACTGTAAAGCATCATCTCATCAAGCTATGCTAACCACTGTCTTTTATGCTCTCTATATCTATCTCTTCCTACTACTATATTGACGATTGCTAGACCTTCAACATATTACTATCTCCATATCCTATTATGTTGTTTACATCCTTATTTTGGTTATAATGCTTATCTTATGTAATATTTTATCCTTCTCTAATATGCTTGAATTTTAGACTATAAGTATCTTCCAATTATTTTACAAACGCGCTTATGAATCTTAAATATAATTACACTTATAGAAAATTGTAATCACCCGCAGCGAAACACGAACATTTATCTAGTAAAATATAGTTTGCAATTCATGCCAGCTTTTTAAATTAAGACTTTTCTTTAAAGAATTTGAGGAGTTGCTTATAAAAAAAATAAGGAGCTAATTCTTATCTTTTTAAAACTCTTAAATTATGAAAAAATTAAACTGTTTTTTTCTAAGTAATATAATATAATAATTTCTTCTTATAAAAACCCTTCCTCAGTGAAGTATTTTATCATCAAAGCTTTTTTAGAAGGTAATCAAATTGATCTTGGCGGTCCTAGCATTAGTACAATACCTTATTATGGTGGTCATTATGTCAAAACTCAGAACTACAATCAGTTTGATCCATCTTCTCATGATGGTATGTAAAATGCCCATCACTAAGTTCGACCCCCTTTATAATACAATTCAATCCACTCACCTAATTGAACTACATCGGTTTGATTCCCATTGTTGGGTTATGTAGGTAGTCTACTTGTGAGCCTAAACTCTAGATTGTATTATTCATTCTCTTTCCTAGTATTTAGTTCTTCTTTGAACCAATTGAGCTTTTCTTCCTTTCATATCAACACCGAAATTCCCTCCTAACAATTTTCACTCAGGCGTATATAATATGTTACTTAGCTCACTTTGTTTGCTCCTTGATGTGGATATTGTTACATGATTAAGCATTTGATTGACCAATAGATAAAAACACTATTGTTATAAATCCCCGAAGTAAGAGATTCTGAGTGCAAAGACCATAGTTTATTTCCAAGGGTAAAATCATATAAAAATGGAGTTAAATCACATTACGTTTTTTCTAAGAGAAAATAAACTTAGGTGATGATTCTCACACTTTCATATTTAGGGTATATCAGACACATGATCTGATCTAGGTCGTTGTAGCAAGACCTCGCCGATTTTCAGGTTATCACAAATGGTGATGGTACAAAGCTAAAATTCAAGTTATAAGGCGGACATTAATAAAATTAATAATTTGGAAGAAATTAAACTCAGTTGTATCGAAGACAACTTGATTTCGCTCCAACTAAATACTTCAAGTGATGTCAAAAATGAGGAGTTGTCACACCACTTTTGCATCATGCCTCTACAATTGCTAACTAATTGTGGTTCTTATGTGAGTTTCTCCAAAATTATTGGATGCTTAAGGTCAAAGGTGTGAGACCTTGAAAGTATTTTGACCAAGTTCACCCAAGAAAAGCGTATCTCAACACTCTTTTGGGTTACCAAAGGAGTGCAAGTGAGGCCGAAAAGCGTTATTTTAATTTTTTCTACTCAATAATAACTTTGTTAACACTTTTGTTGAGGCAATTTCATCCAATGATAGGTTCATTCATAATATCTGAAAACCTATATATGTGTACAACTATTGTAGAAGACGTTGTCATCTTGTATACTTTTATTTTGTCTTAAAAGGACCTATGAAAAGTAGACAAATTTGGGTCATGAAAGGTACATACTAACAATGGAGGACCCAACATTGGTTGGCTACCTAAATCTACATAATTTTATTTTGTAGGTGTATGGGAACTCACATGCTCATAAATGGTATCTCGTTAGCGGGTTTTCCAAGAAAATGATAGGTAATATAAGCAAGTTCACATGTTTTAAGAAAAAAGATGTTAGTAATATAAGGTTTGGAGACAATATTAAGCATAATTTTTTTGGTGTTGGTAAGGTTGGTTTTTCTCCTTATTTAGAATACGTCTTATTTGTGGGTAAACTTAAATTTAACCTTATGAGCATTAGTCAACTGTGACAAAGCTTATATGTTGGTCGCATACTAGTTTTACATGAGTTTTATCCTTCTTCTTTTTGTTGACAAATTGAAGTTGATTTTATTCAACTAGGCTAAGCCCTTTAAAGGATTACAAACAGATGGCTATGAGACTGAGTTTTACACATGAAATAAAAAAAGACTTCCGGCTATAAGCTCAATACATATTGGAAAAATAACTAAGATCCAAATAGCTTAGGAAAGCTAGAACAAACCTATTAACTCTAAGTACACAAAAACCCAATACCATGACCCAAAACAAAAGCGAAACCTACCCCAACCATTAATGAGAACAACAAGATGATGCCATCGTTTGAGAAGGGAGGATGTGCTCCAAGTCACCTCAATCCATCGTAACACACTCTGAAAAGTAAGCTTGTCTCCATCCCACCGTAAGTGATGCAGGCATCCATCTCATCAAAAAAGCAAAGGTAGTTGGAACTTTACCGTCGTCGACAATGACATCGCGAAGACATGACATGCACCCATAAACCCTATCATAGATGCAATCAGTTGTACCAAGGAACTAACAGAAAGAGAACAAACTAAACTTAAGGAAAACCCCCACATTCCAATCATAAACTCAAATCCTCACCGTCTCCAATGAAGCTCACGGTCCTGACCACTTTGGGGTAAAAACACCTCCAACAGCCCCTCACCCCTTTGAATAAGCCACCAAGCATGAACCAAACTCGGCCCTTCAGATCTGCCCTTTATAACAAATCTACAATTTATCTATCTATTCTTCTAAGAAGCTTTAGATCTACCCAAAGAGCATACCAATACCCGTGCCAAATTTGTCGCCTTCTAATCCATCGGACCTCCGACCTCTAACCTCACCCAAAAAATGACCTCCAAACTCACCCATACCCAACAACAAATATAATCAACCAAAGGAGCCAAACAACAATGAAAAGAAGATCTCCAAACTCAGAACAGAAGAAGAAGGCATCATGCACGTGGAAAGTAGGGAGTCAGAGACAGTTGATAAACGACGACACCGACAAAGAAGGCGCAACAGACTCTCAAAATCTTTCTCCGGGTTGCACCAAGTGTTGTACCTCTTAGCCAAAGACCAATCGAAAGCAAAACAGGAAAATTAATAGATCTAAGGTAACCTTCCTCCATCCCAAGCACAAACGATGCAGTTTCATAAAACACTAAGGAAACTAACAAGCTTGACCACTCCAAGGACAAACACCACCATCCATCACCAACTAGTTAGTGCGAAATAGCCAAAACCACCACCACAGCTGCGTAAAAATTGATCAAAAAATTTTCAAACTTCCCTGACCACTAAATGAACCTTGACACAAAGATACCTTCACACAAACGCCAAACCGAGTACAAATCTAACTACGCAACCGCTAAACACCTTGTTAGATCTAGAGTAAGAAGGATTGGATGACTACTTATTTAAATATAGCAGAACAATAGAACCAAAATCCCTCACCTCTTTCCCAATCGTAGTCGAAATCAAGGGAATGAGACAGACCATTTCCCAAAGGGAGAGGACTAAAGCAAAGGGGACTCACAAAGGAGTACACATAGGAGATCAAAACTCACTTGGGAGAAAATTCTCTCTCTAAAAATTAGAGAGGGAGAGAAAGATGTAAAAGCTTTATCCTTTTTCTATCATGTAAATTTCAGAGGTAAATCCTAATATTTAAACAACGTACTACTTCAACAATTAACAAAATAAAATGAAGCCTAATAAAATAGGTTTTACTAATATAATTATTAAAAAGTCTGATTTACAAAAAAATTCTTAAGTGAGGATTGAATTTGATATATGAATTTATCTATTTTATTAGTGTAGGCAATTGCATGTCGATTTTTTTTCCATTCTTTATGGCATGACAACGAAAAATCAAAGTGAAAGAAACTGATTTTTAGTTGAATTTTGAATTCGATGACAAATTACCATCTAAAAAAACATTTATTCATATAATTCACGACTTAGTTAGGTTTTCTTCGTGAACAAATTAATAACAAAAGATAAAAAATAAAGAGTTAAGCTTCATATGTTCTTTTTTTCCCCATAATTTTGAGTGTTGTTCTTTAATATAATTTCATATAATTTATTGGTTTTTTTCTTGGTGCTAAAAAATACGAGGAAAAATTCAAACTCATCTTTTTTTTCCCACCTCCGCTTATCCAAACAACAATATACCACATTGGTTGCCACATCAATTGATAAGTTTTTAAGTAACAAAGTAGTAAAAAAAATGGTAACCGTAGTAGCAGTAAAAGATTAAAAATGAGCATCTGCTTAGAACATAAGAGCCTAAAAATAAAAAATAAAAAAGAATAAAATAAGAGAAAAAGAAAAAGAAAAGACGACAAAAAAGAAGCAAAGGGATCACACGGTCCAAATTGAGAAGGAAGGTTGAAGAAGTAGAGCATAACATGGCGTAACCAATGGCAGTGATTGCTTAAGAAAAAATATTAAAAAAATACTAACAAATTAAAAAAAGAGAGAAAAAGACAAACACACCACCAAGTTTCTAGTTTCCAACATTTCTAATTTCACTTCAAATCTCAAGAATCAAAAATCGAAGACCGCTTCTCTCTTCCTTCCTCCGTGCTCTTCCCTCTTTCTACTCTGAACTTGTACTTTCCTTCGCTTCACACATAGAATTCTCCATCTTTCTCTCACCTCTCTCTACAAACAAATCTCCCAATTCTTTTGCTTCCTCAGCACTCTCTCCGCCATTCCATGGCATCAGCAAACTTAGGGTTTCACTTCCTTCCAACCATTCCACCCTCTCCCTCAACCTTCAATTCTGTGTAAATTGGCCTCTTCTTTACTCCTTCCTCCTCTCTTACTTTGTGTGATACCTAACTACACTACATTAGGCTTCTTTCCTTACCATTCAAATTTCCCTCCCTCTGTTCTACTTTGACCCACAACTGCTGAATTTAGGGTTTTCAAGTCCACAGTTAGATACCTGTCAATTAGGATTTGCTCTAGTATGACATCAGCCCATTGAATTTCACCTGTCTTTCCTGTTGTTACCTTTTTCTTTTGTTTCCTAATCTGGAGAGACTCAAAGTCAAGGGATTTTACTTCAACTTGGGCTTAAGAGAGGGCTTCTGGTGTAAATTATAAGAATTTTAGGTGGTAGTGTGAATTCTAGTAGGATTGTTTTGTTAATTGTTTAGTTAGTTGGGAAAACAGAGACAGGAAGATGTTTTATTCTCAGTTTATATTGGCAAAGAAAGGTCCTTTAGGGACCATATGGATAGCTGCTCACTTGGAGAGGAAGCTCCGAAAGAATCAGGTTGCTGATACTGACATTGGTGTCTCTGTAGGTCAGTCAGTCTTACATCCTCTTTCTATTTACGATTCCTAATATCTCTGTTACTTGTTCGTTGCATCAAAACGAAAGAATGAAAAGATGGTAGAAGTGGGTGATGCTTATTTGATCTGCTAAGTTAAATTTCACAGTTTCACAATACTTTATTTATTTTTTGAATCATATATTCCTTTTCCACAATATAGAGCTTATGGTACTATTCTTTTCCTTCTACTATGGACATGATAAAAATGTAAACGTGATTGAGCTGTTAATACATCTTTCTTTGATGGATCGTCTTTACACCAGCAGTTTGTTAGCTTACTTGTAAATTATCTATGATTTGACAATTTAGTATACAAAACAAAACAAAATTGGAGATCTTTTCTTCTCTCTTTCTAGGAAGGAAACAAAATTCCTTTTGTTTTTTCCTTATTTACCTTTCAAATCTAACCATCACTTTTTCCTGTTATACCCTCTTGTTCTGGTCTTCGTGATAACTGCAACTGAGTTGCCAAAGGCAAACTTGCATTTGGATTAACATTATCGCTGCTTCCGTATACCACTTGCTTTGTCTAGCATGTCTTAATAATGGAAATAGCATTTTGTGTGCCAAATGTGCTATTTTGGGTTTAACTTAATCCAATTTGCAAGGCGGTTGAAATATCTCTTTTATGGTTGATTACTATTTTGGGCTTTGAAATAATTGTTCGCTGGAGAGGGAAAGAATTTGATGGCAATTTGGAATGTAGATGTTATGTTGTTCGTTATTTTCCTTTAATCGAAAAATATTTCAAATTGCTAAGCTACTATTCTTTTTTGACATGCTAAGCTACTATTCCTTTTGAGTTTTGACTGGGAGAAATGTTTCTGTGTATCTCTGAGTGGTTGGTGGTAAATTAATTACAGAATTTATAAGGTCTCTGACTGGGAGAAATGTTTCTGTGTATCTGTGTATCTCTGAGTGGTTGGTGGTAACTTAATCCAATGTTTCTGTCCATCAGGCTTTGGGTTATTTGTTTTGAACATTGGTCCTTGTTAATTTAAGCAAAACATGTTTATTAACATAGCATTTGATGGGAGCCTCTTCAAGTGTCAGACGCTGAAATCTCAATTGAAGTGTATTTAAATTGGTCTTTTTTTATTTGCTTTTGATGCGCCTTGTCTGTGACAGCAAGTACACATGGCTCATGTTATTGTGTCATCTTATGTATCTGTTGCTGCCTGTCAATTTCAGTTATGTTCACTTTGTGTGTCTTTGGCACTTTTGAAATAAATCATATTCAAATTTTTGTCACATTCGACATTATTCTCCTTGGAAACTCTCCTCTTTAGCTTCTCCATGTGATTTAATTGAAGTGGATATAATGGTTCTGTTTGAAGAGGGCATCACATCACATTCCCTTTCTGGATTCTCTTGTATTTTGCAAGTACGTTTTGTTTGGTGCAGTTTACTTTCTATTTTGCGGCCGTGAGGTTTCGTAACCTCTATGGTTATTTTCTTAGCTTGATATTTTTCATTGCTATTTCCCCCACGTTGTGAGTGCCTAAACTATGATGCTTACATCGTATATCTCATCAAGTACATCTATTGTCACTTATGTTTTCTGGTGCCTTTCCATTTTAAGGAATTCTGGTGTTTACATTGTGAATTAAAGTTTTGATACCATTCAATTTTGTTGCTAATTCCTGTTTTGAATGGTTAACATGTATAAGCTTGTCTGACTTTGAAATCTCCTCTTGGGCAGATTCAATTCTTTTCCCTGACGTACCTATTGCACTTCGGCTTTCTAGTCATCTTTTGCTTGGTGTGGTGAGGATATATTCTAGAAAGGTGAATTACCTTTTTGATGACTGCAGTGAGGCTTTGCTGAAAATAAAGCAAGCTTTTCGCTCCACAGCAGTTGATTTACCACCAGAAGAATCAACTGCTCCGTATCACTCAATAACCCTGCCGGAGACATTTGATCTTGATGATTTTGAGTTGCCATATAATGACATTTTGCAGGGGTTAGTTACAAAACCACTCTCTCAAATCATTTAGCATGTTTTTTTTTTGGTTTTGTATATAGTATTCCAGACCATTTGAAATGGTCTGGAATACAGCTGTACTTGATTTTCTTATGGGTGACCCCGCTGGTGACCAACAGTAATTACTGTATCATTCAATGGCCATCGTTTGGCAGTTCTCAGATACGCAATCAGAAAAGGTTTAAAGCAGCTATTTGTTGTGTCCCAGCAAATGAATTTGGATCTGTATTATTTCATTTGCATGTGTGTGACAATGAACTTCTGGAAGCTTATCTTATCTCTGTTTCTCAACCTTTTGCAGTAACTATGTCGATCATCACATCAGTACGAGGGAGCAGATAACACTCCAGGACACCATGGAGGGTGTTGTTTACTCCACTTCACAGTTTGGATTGGATGGTTAGCGCCTTTGCATGCTGGCACATTTAATTACTTAGAAATGAGTGCACATTTAATGGATGTTAGGTTCTTACTTCTTGTGTTTCCTTTTCAGAGCGATTTGGTGATGGTGATACTTCTCAAGTTGGTTTGGACCTTGAAGAGGTAATGTGTACATGTTCAAGAATGCTATATACTAAGTTGGCATGGACTGCGATGGGCTTGAGTCATAGCGTCTAATTCGCAGTCACCTTTGCAATGTTCATATAAACATTTCCTGCCTATTTAAGATAAATGTTGAACTGATGGCCTTTCCACTTGGATTTATTCTGATGAAAGCAAGTTGGCAGCTGGGATAAATTTAAGAGGCACAAAATTTACTGATTTGCCTCCTAGAATCTTGGCTATTTTATTTTTGTTGATTATGATTATGATTTAATTCTCGTAGGACCCATTCCATCCTTAGCATGGTTATTTGTCACTGTCCCATGGCATCCTTTTTTTTTTTTTGCCTTTGGTTAAGAGTATAATTATTCTTCATCAAATATACTGCATTTCATACTATGCATCCATTTACTAACAAAATACATACACAGGATATATTCCTCGACAAGGCTGCAGCCCCAATGCTCCCTGATGTATCAGAGTATGGCCTCACTCTATGACATTGCTGTATTTCCTTCCAATAATTAAGTTTCATTGTATGTTTGTGATTGTTTGTCCATCTATTTCCTCTATTTTTCTGTGGTAATTATGAGGAATTTGCTTGCCTAGAGTTATCTTGTTTCACATGGCATGGTTCTTCATGGTTAAACATTTACTTGTCACAAGACCATTACTTTGAGTAATTAGTGTGATTTTGAATAATTGCATTGCTCATTGTATCAGGATCTCTTGTTGTTCATCCGCAGGATTTTTTTTGGTGTAAATCAATCAGATAATGCATCTCATACTTTGCAACATAAGTAGTTTCTGATTTAGCATCACTTTTGATTGCAGAGCCGACCCTCAAGCATCTCTCAGATCAACAACATGTCCGGAACAAGATATGAGTCATGACATGATGATTGAATCTCCTGATGCCATTACAGTGAATAGCCCTAGAGAAAAGGTTGATATGTATATTCCGAACATCTGGTTGCTAGTATTTACTTGTCAAATACCCACTTTCTCTTTTTGTATTTGTTTTGTGTTTGTGGGATTGATCATTTTATAGAAGTGGAAATAGAGTTGCTTCCTCAATCTAACACACATGTTGCTGTTGTCATCAGATTGAGTGTCAAGATGTTGACTATGCCCAGGCACCATCTACACCTGGATTGGTGGAAGAGCCAAATTTGTCCAGTGTTCAAAAGGGTCTTGCCTGTGATGATCAATTAGAATTAGAAGACCACAATTTAACTGAAGTCATGGGTGTCGAGAGCTCAGAAAATGCTTCTATTAAGTCAGATCTTTTCAAGAATGATGCAATGGATTCATCTTTGGGCAATCATTTAAATCATGATGCTGATGTATGCATACCTACTGTGGAGAATGGTTGTGTTTCTGGTGGTATCAAGATCAATCAAGCAATGACGCAGGAAGATTTACCTTCTGGTATACTGAACGCAGGATACATGCCAGCGGATGGGACTGCAGGTTCATATGATGGTCCTGACAAGGTAGAGTATGCAGCCAGCGGTGCTGAATGCATTAATGGACCACATGTTGATTCTCTATCTCAAACCAACAGCAGCTGTAAACTATCATTGGAAGTTAAGGTAGACAAAATGGATGTTGAAAATATTATGGAGGAATCTTTGTCAAACTTGAATGACAAATCTGTAGCTTCAAATGCTGTCAGTCCTTTGGAAGTGCCTGGTATCACTGAGATCATTATTGAAGCTCAGTCTTGTCAAGGACCAGGAGATCCTGAATATTCGCATGATCATGTTGATAATGAGAATATGACATCTACTAGCATGGGTATGCTCCGTGCTTGCAACTCCTCTCTTACGCAACCCGAAGCATCATTTAACGGGGTTGGTGACAATGTACTTCACACTGAATTACAACCAGAAGGTGCTCAGCCTAGCTTGATGGAAACATCTGGAAGGGAGGAAGTATTCCATGCTTCTGAAACTTCCACTAAGGTGCAAGGTTTGTTCAGTTATCTGCTTTCACGCAAATTAGTTGTAGCAGCATATGGTGATTCCTTTCAGTTTACTAAATACCTATGTGTATGTTTTCTTTCTCAAAACAAAAAAAATTCAGGTGAAGAATGTGATGCAAATGCTGGTATGGGGTTAGTGGAAAACCAGATGTTAGATCCCACTTTACCTGCAGAAATTCAGGCAGCTGGCAGGCATCTTGAGCCACTGGACAATGCTGTCACTTATCAAAATCAGACTGACAATTTGCATCATTCCGTGAATTCGGACTTACCTGCACCTGAGAAGTTGCTCTCTGCGCCACAGATGCTTCTTGACAACCCCAATGATTTGCTATTGGATTCAACACCAGAGAAAGTTCCAGAAGAGGATGATGGGAGCATTCATGGCACCAAAACTACTGGAAGAAAGCGCACTTTCATAGAAAGTGCACTAACTGCGCAGAGTTTAGATTCAGTAGAATCATTTGGGATGAGCAAATCCAAGAGGACAAAGGAGTCCATTCCTGATGATGATGATTTGTTGTCTTCTATTTTAGGTATGAAATTAATGGTTCCTTATAATTGTGTTGTGATGTGATAGTAAGAACCATATCTTTTTCAGTAAGGTTTAAAAAACTATCTACTTTATGAGGTTATGCATCTATAAGAATGTGACTTGAGGTGGACATATCTTCTTGCTATTTCAGTTGGTAGAAGATCTTCAGTTTTGAAAATGAAGTCTACTCCTCCTGTGTCCGAAATGACACCAGTGAAGCGTACCCGGTCTGCATCCCGACCTAGCAACTTGAAGAGGAAAGTGCTTATGGATGACTCGATGGTGTTGCTTGGCGAGTATGTCACACTAAACAACTCTTCTTCTTTTTTTGCTTTGTTCTTGTCTATCACAAGCTCCTGTTCATAAGTAGGATATGCTGCATTTGGGAAGTAGTGAAATTTTTTCAGTTCTGTATGCGGTGTTTGGTCAAGTTCTGACAGAATTTGCACTTGACATTTTTGCCTTTTTTTTACCGTTTTCTTTTCTCATGCCTATTTATTTGCTATGCCATTCTCAACACTCCTGTTTAGTGTTCTGTTCCTGGTAATGTTTTGAAAGAAATGTGGTTCAAGCCAAAACTATTGATTTAGAAAAGCAACTTGTAGTTTGCAAATCATTTTTTTTTTGGTATTTGTTTCTTCTGGTCCTTGTGATTTTAACCCATCGAAAGAAAGGTGAGATAGCATAATGCTGAAATTTACTTTTTTTGGCTCTAAACTCACTTGTCAACTACATCTATACACATCCAATGGCTTTTGATAGACTACCATTTATTCCATTTGTTGATAGTTTTGTGTTCACTATCCAGCTTCAAATCCTTGGTTTCATAACTTGGCCGAACATGCCAATATTTGTTTTAATGAATTCTTGAACATACCCTAACTACTAATGAAATTGTCCTCTTTTTTCTATATCAAGTATTATACGTCAACAGCTGACCAGTACTGAGGACATACGTCGCTTTCGGAAGAAAGCACCATGTACATGCACAGAAATTCTGATGATTCAAAGACAGTTTTTAGAAGGAGAGATTTTCAGTGAACCTGTATTAACTGGTGAGTTTATTCTGTTAAATAAGTACAGAATGTTCGTCTGCTTTTTATTTATATACTTTGAAGGGGACAATGATTTTAATATTTCTGTCATTGACCTTATATATTTGCTTTGTCACTTGTTTAGATTAACTTATTCTGTTTTAATTTCATCCTTCCATTAGTTCTTTCCTTTTTTATTAACCTATGCATCCCTTCCTTGTTCAGAATTTCTTCCTAGGTGAAGTTAGCATCACCATTGCTAATGCCAATATCATTCGTATGATTCTAGGGTTTCATATCAGCATTATTCTAGGGATTAATAGTGGCAAGAGTTTAGGAATCATCTACTGTACACTTACCATTTCTAGACAACTTAGGTGTGTATATAAATCAGATCCATATCAATATATAGAACATAAGGGGTTTCCTACATGTATATATATCCTGGAATTGAACATGTGGTGATGAACTGAAGGTACATGTCACAGGCTGTATACTTCAAGGAGTTACCATTTTGCATGAGTTTTGCAAGCTTGCATTATGCTGTTTCTCAACCTTCCCTTGAAATTTGAACATTCTGGCTTGTTGGTGTAATTTTCACATATAACCTGATACCTTCCATACTGCAACCTTTTCTGCTTTGTATCTCGGAAAAAAGTCCATATGCTTCTGATAACGCAAATTGACCAAGTATTTGGTCTTTCAGGTATGTCTGCAGAACTGGTATGTTTGCATAAGGAGGCATTTGATGTTAGTAAAATCAGGGTTTCTGAAAACATTGATAATAATGCTCCTGTGGAAGTTGAGGAGACAGAGAGTTCTCCTGTGCTGTTTGTGGGCCAGTTTCATGAAAGCGAAGGACGCATTGATCCTATGATCTGCAAAAATGACGCTAATAGAGAAGCTTCTGACTTTCCTGTTCAGTCTGAGACCAGGCTGGTTGAAGACCCTCACTTAGGCCCTTGTGATATCGATAACCAAGGGGATATGGATGCTATTGGTAATGTTGGCATTCCTAGAGCTTCAGGACATGAGAAGGTTGAGGATACAAATGAAGTGGATGTTGATGGAGGGAAAAATGAAGTTGCTGATGCAACAAATCACAATCTCGTGAGTGAAATTGTTGATGCTGATTCTTCTCCACAGAAGGGCACTTTGAGCCTGCCATCTGATAAAATGGACACTCAACCAGTAGAGGAAGGTGATGTTGCAGAGGATTTGAGCAATGGAAAGGGACTAGATGGTATTGAAGTTATAGAACACCATACTGACCATATTGTTTCAGTTGGAAATGAATTGATGACACGGGAGGGGATTTTCCATGAGGGAAGCAAATTTGATGAATCACTTGAAATCAGAGATGTTCAGGAATATGTTTCTGCTCCTACTGGTGATATAGAGGTCTCACTTGCAAATGCCTCTATGGAAACTTGTGGATGCATTAACCAAAGTTCTGTAAATGCTGATGAAGCTACAGATGACATTGAGAAAGGTGAGGTTGGCTTTGGCAATGAGGTTGCAGGTGAGGTTGTGATCTTGGGGCATGATAAGAAGAACCAAATCTCTAGTCAGTTATTTGATGATGAATGTAAAACCGATTCCATTTATCCAGTGGAACATGGTGAAGATTTCAGGAATGCTACATTGCATGATGGAGATTTTCCGGGCTGTGAAAGAGCTGATCAACAGATAACCATGGATTTAGTAGACGCTTCTCTTGAGCATGTTCTCCAGAGGGATACTGACGTAAGTTGGATTCTTTCGTTGATCTTTCTCATAGTTTTCTTCATTTGCTTGGTTGGTTACTTTTGATTACTTCATTGCATGCGAGCTCCTGCCATTTCTGCATCTTATGTTGGCTATTGTGTTGAAAATGACTTTTGTGAGAGGATCCAGTTAAGTTGAGTTCTTTCCCTTTGCATATCTAGTTTTGCTTGTCATACATGATACTATTACTAGGAACTAATCTGAGTTATACCCCTTGTCATTCACGGAGCGCTATTTTATCACATATACTCTCATGGGGGTATTCTGGCACTTTTGGCCTATGCTTTCTGTTGAGTTCCATTAAATGAAGCCATCTAGAATTTTCTCTTAGGTCAAGGATAACTCTGGGCTACTTTTCTACCATGAATATTCTCAACTAGCTCTAAGAACTTTTATGATTCTGAATTATTAACTTCAAATGAAATTAATGTGCATTTGTTATTCAATAATACCCGACCACAAATTAGTTATGGTTAACATGTTGTATACTCAGTTGTATGCCTTGATTGTGTTGCTATGTTGCTGGCCATTTTGCTTTGATTGTTCGATTTTTCTTGTTTTTGTCTCTGTTCATTGTTATGAGAACTACTTTGGGAGTCTACTTTAATAGTTGGATGTCTTACATGGTTGTTGGCTTATGTTAGTATACCCTAATTATGTTGGCTGTGTGATGCAGAGTTTTCAAGATGCTGAGTTTGCAAATAACACAGGTTAACTTCTTTCTCCCCATCTTTTTATTGTTTTTCCTTCTTGGTGTGTGTTAGTTACTTGGTAACATAGTTAAGTCTTTTCCTAGTTAGAATAGCTTAGACCACTTGTGGCCATGCTTTTTTCTTTTTCTAGTTTCATACTTGAGCGTTCTAGGAGACTAGGACTCACAAGTATGGTTGTAGCTGTATTGAGCATTTTGGGATTGTTTTGTGTTTTGCATAATTGTAAGATACATAGTCTTTTTCTAAGATTCACACTAGACACGTTGAATCAAGCGCATAGATATCTTTCTTTTTTTGTGCCCTCGTAGTCTTGTTATGTGTTTGATATTATCAATTTCACAAACACATTTCTGCATAGAATCTATGACTTGTTTGTGTTCTTTTTTTTTGAAAGGCTTGTTTATGTGTTTTTATCTTGTTCCAGAATTTTTGAATGTGGATGATGATGAGGTAGATGAAGATGATGATGGTATGCAGGGCACTGATGATGCTCGCCTTCTTGAAAATAGTGGATGGTCTTCTCGTTCTAGGTGTGTATGCTCCATCTGTTTTAAGCCTACCTCATATGCTGATTTGTTGGAATATCTTGAAAGATGTTTTCTTCCCATGTGCATTTCTGTCTTATGAGTGGGATCTTTGCATTTTGAGACTGTCCCTGACTTTTAGTGTAGTCAAATGCATATGCTGAAGTTGGTCCTTCAGGGTTAATTTGTTGATTCCTCTTGCACCTGCCACATTATAGTGTATACCTTGTTGATTCCTCTTGCAACTCCAAACGAAAATAAGTGATAGCTTTAGCCAATTTCTCTCTTTTATCATGCTTTGTTTTAAAGGTTTTTCCTGTATCTCTTTTTCAAGCTTCAACCCAATTTATCTCTTCTACCCCTAATTAATATAGGCTCAATTCTGGCTTCAACTCAGCCAGTTTGAACACATTTGTGGTCTAAAATTAGGCTGGAATTTCCGATCGACCTTTATTCTTTGGCGAAGGTATTGTTTGTGTCCTAAATAAAACTTCCTAGCACAAATAGCTGGCATGGAAAATTATGGAAAATTAGGCATTGGATTGAGCTTCAGTGAAGAACTTGGAATCATTTGCCTTCATTTTAAGCTCTAGTCTTTTAGCATTAATTATCCCTGTTAATCATTTTTTTAAGTTTTGGAAGTTAAAACTTCATTAATGAATGATTTACCTGTCACTCTTCCAGTATTCATTTGGAATTATTTTTATCATATTAAAGTTGCTGCCATCATTTGTTTGTTTTAATTTATGGATCTTCTCTCTTTTTTACATAAGCAAGTCTTTCATTGTTTTCATTAAATCATAAATGGTCTTTTTTGTAGGGCTGTGGCCAATTACCTGCAGATTCTATTTGATGCGGAAGGTGGACATGGAAGAAAGGTCCTTTTAATGGACAACCTACTTGCTGGTAAAACTCGTAAGGAAGCGTCAAGGATGTTTTTCGAAACACTGGTAAGCTCTTCAGACTTAGGTTTAAAAAGGACCTTGAATGTACGGTCCAGAATGATAAAGTAATAATAATGGATTCTCGAATTCATTTGCTGAATTGTCTTGAGATGCACTTGTTGTTTTCTTTTCCTTAATAAATGATCTAAAGCTGTTTTGCTTTCTGAAACTTTTGATATGAGAAGAAAATGTTGTGTCATTCAAGAGCCATGAAGTTTAATGGACAGCTGATGCTAGTTTTGGCATGAAAGTTCTTAGAACTAAAATAATTGATTCAGTTGATGTGCATAATGAGTAATACTTGGTTCATTGTTGAGTTCCCATCTTCATGTTTCGCTACCTGTTTTTCTTATCCTTATGAGTTTTGCTTAATGGCAATTTCGGATTCCGCAGGTACTCAAAACAAGGGATTATATCCATGTTGAACAGGTGAAGCCTTTTGACAACATTAATATAAAGCCACGAGGGAAGCTCATGAAATCAGACTTTTGATTTCTTGCTAGGGGGATGGATGCACATTGGGTTGATAAACATAATGTAGTGGTAGTTTGGCTGATCATTAGGATGAGTGGCAGATCGATGGAAGAAAGGCTGGGTCGTAATTTAGTGTTGTGCATTATTGTATTTCTATGCTAAAATTATTCCTTTCATATTTTGGGTTTACGTGTAACTGATAGTGTAGCAATGGGGGGGTAGTGTTGCACTCGTCATGGTCGCAAGGATGACTGTAAGTAACAACCTTGTTGTAACTTGTAAGGTGGATGATGATGTGTAAATATTATATATAATTTATCTTGATCTGCAAGTGAAGATGCTAATTTACTTGCTTCCCTGTCTGTGTAACAAATGCGTATCTACGATATATGAACAATGTGCTTGCGAATTGAAATTTATTTGTTCAGAATCGGACTACGTATTTGCGTATCTGTGTAAATATGTAGCATGTTGTATTTAGGGGTGTTCATTCAAATACCCGAAATTTTTATTTTGGGTTCGGGTATTCCGAATTCTTAAAATACTTTCCCGGATCTGAATTTCAAAAACTCGTACCCGAACCTGAATTTCTAAATTTATGATTTCGGGTACTCTCGGATACTTGAAATTTCTGAGCTGGAGACATACGCTGATTCGTCCAGTCTTTCAACATGTCTCGCAAATTCGCCGATGAAAATCACCAACCTCCATTAATTGGAACCTGATAATACAAAAGTATATCACAAGGGCACAACGGACATTGTACCTTCACAAAGTACCGTTGACCAGTCAAAACGGCACATGACCGGTTTGACCAAGTCAAACATATGAAACGGCATCGTGACCGATTGACCTAGTCAACGGGAATAAGTGACCAAAGGACAAGTCTAGCCCGATCGCCTCAAAACGGCACGAAGCCGATCCACTCGCTAAGCTGTGAAGAAACGGATCGACACCTCTCCAAACATTGACCAGGTCAAGGGTCTCCAAACGGCAGCATGCCGATTCCACACAACGGCAGTGTGCCGATTTGCTATAAACGGCTTAAAGCCTGCAATAAAGGTACACTGTATGTTATTTCTATTAAATCAGTGGTCAAAGCCACACATGGGAGACAGCACTTCCTGCTCCCACTCAACCATTATAAAACTATTACCTATAGGGAATGTTTATCCTCCCAAAGGTATGGTCTCTACTTTATGCTTATTAACTCTTACTTTTGAACCACTTTGTGGAAAAAAGAGGAAAGGTGTCAGTAGATCTAACCACTCCAACCACTCTAGTCCTACATAAGGACTAGAGGGAAAGAGAGGAGGGACAGATCTGGAGCTCCCAAAAAAGAGACAGACACTGTTCCGATTTACATTCTCTGCGTCCAAACACTGACTTTGGCATTGGAGATTCTCCGCCGGAGCAAGCCTCCGGTGGTTTTGCAGGTCGCTCAAGGGGCTCCGACCACACACTCCAGCCTGCCATTTGACGGAAAAGCCCCACCCCGCTCAAGGGATTATCAGAACCGATTTCAGCTTCCAAGACAAGCAGCCACCGCTGGTCCGCCACCGCCGGACTGCCACCACACCCATACAAATTGGTTTGGAATTTTGCCAGTATCAACGAATGACATGGGGTAATAATGCAGGTGAAACACAACTTTACACTTGAAAGCTTCTGGAAAGGGAAGGAGAGATACAGAGTTAAAGTGTATCCAGAAGTGGACTACGCATTCATCATCGCACTGCTTGTAACTCTTGTGAGAATGACACCCCATTATATTTCTCTCCCCTCTTTCTCTGTATTATTATTATTCTGTATTATTATTATTATTATTATTATAGTCTTTCTTCCATTTCTTTTGTATTTCTGGTTTTACATTTTCTCTAAGCTAGCACATCACTTAAATCATCTCATGCTGTTCTTGTAAATACAAACAATTAAATTTCAACTTTCAAGCACATTATTCGATTAAATTTAGCTGCAGTTTCTAATTCCATGCAATCCATAGTCTGCGCGCGCAGCAAGTAATACAAGTAGGGGTGTGTATATTTCCGAAAACTCAAAATTTTGAATTTTCCGACCTGAATTTTTCGAATTTCGAGTTCGGGATCCATTTTTATAATTTCGGGTACTCGAAATTATAATACAAATACCTTTTATCCCACTTCTTTCATTTTCTGAACTCTCTCTCTCTTCTTTTCCTCTCTCAAATCGTTGTCTGCAACCTCTCTTCCATGATCAAACTTTATTTTATTATTTCCATTTTTTCATTAAATACCCCAATTTTATCATCACCGTCCTCGCCCACACCCAATTTCATTATTGTCGTCGCCCACCACCGTGGCTGCCAAGTGAGTAATTTAATTTCTTTTTGGATCGTCCTCGCCCACCACCCAATTTCATTATTGTCGTCGCCCACCACCGTGGCTGCCAAGTGAGTAATTTAATTTCTTTTTGGATCTATTGTTTGTATGTATGTGTGGTGTTGCGGGATTCTAGATCTAGATCTGCATGGGTATGGGGATCTAGATCAACCGCTAAAACACGCATACCAAGTGAGAACTGGTCTTCCACCACAGCCATTATGGTGACTCAAAACGACACACCAGACAACCAAAGTACAAAAGGAAAAACAGGGCACAAAAAACAGAACAGAAATCTCTCAAAAAGATTTTGTACTTTGGTTGTCGAGTGTGTCGTTTTGAGTCACCATAATGGTTGTGGTGGAGGACTACTTCTTAGTTGGTATGCGTGTTTTAATGGTTGATTTAGATCCCCATACCCATATAGATCTAGATCTAGAATCCCGCAACACCACACATACATGCAAACAATAGATCCAAAGAGAAGCTAAATTACTCACTAGGCAGCTGAGGTGGTGGGCGATGACGATAATGAAATTGGAAGATGGACGACGACGATGAAATTGGGTGGTGGGCGAGGACGACGACGATAAAATTGGGGTATTTAATGAAAAAATGGAAATAATAAAACAAGGTTGGATCATGGAAGAAAGGTTGCAGACAACGATTTGAGAGAGGGAGAGGAGAGATGAGAGAGAGAGAGAGTTCAGAAAATGGAAGAAGTCGGATAAAGGGTATTTATATTATAATTTCGGGTAACCGAAATTATAAAAATGGATCCCGAACCTGAAATAATTTCGGGTATTACATATTCGAACTCAAAATTTCGATACCCAAAATAACCGACCCGAAATTCGAAAAATTTGGGTTGAAAATTTTGGGTTTTCAGAAATATGCACACCCCTAGTTGTATTACTTGCTGCGCGCGCAGAGTATGGATTGCATGGAATTAGAAACTGCAGCTAAATTTGATCGAATAATGTGCTTGAAAGTTGAAATTTAATTGTTTGTATTTACAAGAACAGCATGAGATGATTTAAGTGATGTGCTAGCTTAGAGAAAATGCAAAACCAGAAATACAAAAGAAATGGAAGAAAGACTAATAATAATACAGAGAAAGAGGGGAGAGAAATATCATGGGGTGTCATTCTCATCAAGAGTTACAAGCAGTGCGATGATGAATGCGTAGTCCACTTCTGGATACACTTTAACTCTGTATCTCTCCTTCCCTTTCCAGAAGCTTTCAAGTGTAAAGTTGTGTTTCACCTGCATTATTACCCCATTTCATTCGTTGTTACTTGCAAAATTCCAAACCATTTTGTTGAAAAAGTATGATTCGAACTCGATTTTGATTCCTTAATGATACTGTCACCAGCAAACAACTAATGGATCACTTTTACCTCAAGTTCCTCAATTTTTCTCATTTAAAAAATGGGTTATTTGGATAAAATGCAGAATAATCAAGGTTTTCCATCTATACAACTAATAGGAACGTTATACGTATCACCTAGGTGGGCAGTAGTTTCAAAATTCAAAAATTAAAATCACCCTATTAGTTGAGCAGTCTAATACGCAGTTATTTTGAACGCAGAAGTTACAAATGCAGTGAAAAGAAGAAGAAGAAGTGAATTGAGATATATGTATAGATAGATAGATATATTACCTCAGCAATGAGCCTGCGACCTTGGAAGACTTTGAAAGACAGAGAAGTGTATGAGCCAGAGACGCGGAAATCAGGGGTGGTGGTTTTGATGTCAGCCAAGTATACATGGAGCTCTTTCTTAATCTGCAGTGGATGGGATTGTCTAACACTGAAAAGGATATTATCATCGTCGTGTATGCTTTCACCTTCATGAGCTTTCCATTTATGCCAAAATGTAAGTGCCTAGCTTCATAAACCCCATGCACCAAAACAACAACCAAACTTAGACTTAAACTTAAACTTATTAGAGCATTGTTTAGGATATATATTTGAATCTAGTGTACCAACAGAGAGAGAATAGTATTGGCTCGTTTTCTAGGATTTTGAGACAAACAGACGAAGCAGAATAGACACTGAACCGCGTAACGAAATTGCAAGAAAGAAAATAAATAGATTACCTTTCCCTTCAAGGTGAGGATTGGGAAACCAGCAGGATCTCTCAAAGTTCTTCTCATTTGAAGGTTCCAAACGCTTCCATCAACTTGGAGGAGAAGGTTTCCAACCTGATCAAACACTTCGAATTGCGCATTCGATAGTTTCTTGATCTTCTTCTTGACAATCAACTCCAGCGGGTATGGAGCACAATATCCCCTCCCTACAACACTAACAGGAGGAACCCCATATCCCCACTCACAAACAGGAGCAGGAGCCTCCATTCAATAATTCTCCTCTTCTTCTTTTTTTGCAAGAAAATGCAGAACTCTATGTGCAGGTTATACGATGATGCATTGTTTTCTGTAAAAAGAGAAGCAGGTGGTTTGTTTTTGCATTATTTTCTATAAGCCAACTAAGAAGTTGACGTATAATTAGTGTTCCATAAAAGGGGAGAGATATTTCTGCACACCCAAATTTTACTGTTATCGTTGCATCTTTTGTGGATTTGCAAGATTTGAAATTGGTGTTGGCGAGTGTTTTCCGCTATCCGTTGGTATTGTTCTTTTTTAACAAGGAGGCGCCTGCCTTGAAATTGAAATGACGGTGCCTCGTTTCAAGTGATTTAAGCTCAGAATACCAACGGATATTATAGAAAAGTATATAAATAAATATTTTCAGTATTTACCTAAATAAATATTGGGTATCTCTTCTTCAATCGTTAAATGGGTTTTTATTATACTAATTCTAAACTCGCGCATTTGCGCAACTATATTAGATTACTGATAACATTATTAAAACAACACAAAAAATAATTATAAGATAAATAAAATAAATAATTATATACTTTAGTCAAATAAAACATTAGCATTTATGAACACTACTCAAATGAATATTTGTGAATAAAATAAAGCATTTGTAAATATTTATTTATAGAATTGTGAGTTTTTTTATATGATTGAAAATTTAATTTTTTTAAATTTCATAATTTATAATTAATTAAATCAATCAATTACATAAAATAATTCAATTTAATAGTGAAACTCAAAAGTTTTTGTGTATCTTTTATTAATGTTTACGGAAACTGATATAAAATGAATACAATAATTATTTTAGGAAAAAAAATATCAAATATATTTATTTACAACATATTAAAATAAATTAACACAAGTCGTAAGTAATTTTTTTAAAATTAAATTATTGAATTAACTGATTTTAGAAGTGGCCAAAATTTTGTTCTAATGTATGATTAATGTCACATGTGGGAGAACATTACACTGTATGTTTATGTTTTGATTCGAAGTGGAAGATTATTAAAATTTAAAATAATGAAGTTACGTGCAGTAAGACTTTGGAATGGGGGAATCCTATGTTTGTTTGATTGAAATTCCTGTTTTTTCCCCAGAAAGTCATCCAATCAATCAATTAAGTAAGAGCTTTTGCTTTGATCACTAAATTTAATCCTTTTTGTTTACTAACATTTGCAAATTTTTTTTTTCTTATCCGAGGTTGCTCCTCTCTATCCCCATCCTACCGATGTAGGACTAGTTTTGTACACGTAGAATCACGTTAAGCAGATTAAACAAACCTAAAACATACAAAAAAAGTGAGCGGAAAATATATCAAATGAGAGTAGAAGAAACAAGGTATCGAGAATTTCGAGCTAACAAAAATAATGTTTAGCCTCTTTAATACTAGTAGATATATTTTCTAGAATCATTCCCTTTTAAAATTAAAAATACAATAATATTCTTGAGTTTATAATCTCAGTTTCCCGGTATTTTCTCAAGAAAAAATGGCCATAACAAAATGGCCACAACAATCCGTCTTAGTGATCAGATTCAATTGATTTTTATCACAGTTTTGAAGATAGCACTGCAACTTACAACTAATGCTGGACGATTGCAAAACCCAGGAGCACTTCTCAAGATTTACAGAGGAAAAGGAAAAAAGACGTAAGATAATAAGCACGTTTAAAAGATTAAAGCATTTTTTAAAAGAAAAGAAAAAGATTAAAGCATTGGTGGTAAGAGTTTTAGTCTGTTTGTTCAAGCCTGATCAATTGTATCGGTATTCCTTTAATTTTAAATAAATAATTATGACAGACTACATAAGATCGACAGCATTTTCTGGACAATTATGCTATCTGGGCTCCTCAAAATCAAAGTAAATAAGGGGAAAAAAGGAGCATCTATCTGCAAAAATTGTAATTTGGATCATGAACACTTAACATGGCAAAGGTGGGTTTTAACAGAAAAAAAGCAGCTTCTGACCAGAATAAGAATTTTGAATAAAACTTCAGCAGATCCATCCATATTCAAGGCATTAAAACTGAATCTGATACGTAATACATTGCTAAGGGAGAAGAAGAAGAAGAAAAGGAGACTCCATTGTTTCCTTGTTCGTGACTATGCACCATCTGCCAGTGTCCTCTTTGACGTACTGATATAGAGAACTGCATAAAAAAGAAGGCAAACACAATCACAAACACAATCATATGGTTACTAGGGTACGGAAATTATCACAATAAAACACTCTTTGCCAAAATACCATTATTTCCACGAATGAAAGCATCGCCATATTTGTTCTTTAGCTGCCCATTTACGTATTCTTCAGTTTGTTCCATTGCAATATTCATGTACCCATCGAGACATGCTAGAATGCCTGCACTAGGAAATTACAGCAGTCATAAGCCTCGTCACAGAAAACAAATGGTGGAATGCAATCCAGAAATTTGTTGATTGAACATGGTCAATAGCTAGTAAACTTGAGAATAGTCATGCATAAAATTCAAGATGCGAATTCTGTTAGAGAACAAAGGCACAGACAATGAAGGCTAACCAGATGAAGACCGGAAACATTTTCCGCAAAGTCCTTGCTTTAACAACAATCCACAATTAAATCCCTACAGACACTATCACAGGCAACAAGAAGCCACACTTGCTCTAGGACAAACACTCTCTCTTGTCTCTTCTCTGCAACAACTAAACAGGGGATGGTTTTGACATGTAATTGGATGGTGAGTGGCTGTAAACATGATCTCCTACTTAGCTTAGTTCACTAACCCCAGATGGTTATGGGCTATAAAAGAGAGGATATTCCAGTTTTTGTGCCACATGACATGAAGAGGGTATCCAGGTCTGAAGTAGTTGGTAAGTCCACTCAAAGTAAGAATTGGCAACACAAGCAACACGAGACAGTTGAAAGCTCAAATATAAACAATTGAAGAAACGAAACACAAACAGGGCGAATAAGTCATCAGGTTTGGCGAACACAGGCAAAGTTGGCAACAAAAGCATATAAGAAAGTTGAAACGTGGAAGATGAACAAAAAAGAAGAATTATAACACTATGAGGATGAGTGTGACCTCTGTAATCGACGCCGGAATTAAGCTTGACGACAACAGGACGGCCGCGAATTGATTTGAGGAAATCAGCAGGTGTTTTGGTGGTGCCTGTTGATAGCTTGTCTCCTCCGGTGCTCATTATTGACTCTCTTTATTCAAGAATAACAACAATCCACAGAGAATTAGAGAAAAATCCTGTACAAATTAGAACGCAATAATCAAGTATCAGTGCTGGAAAAACAAATAGCGAAGAAAGAACACAAGGAGATGGGTGAACTCGAATGTTAGGGTTAGGGTGTTTTGCGTAAATTATTATTAAAAAAGAAAAGAAAAAAGAAACGGGGCATTGAAGAAGAAGAAGAAGAAGAAGAAGAAGAGATGAGAAAGAATACCTTAGGGTTCTGGTGAAGGATTCGAGTTTGAGAAAGCTTCAAACTTTAAAACCTACTGCTATTGCTACTGCTGTGGTTTAGTACTGTTGCTTCTTGTCCCTCGCGCTGCTGTGTGCCACTGAAGTTAAAAGGCCCTGTTGTTTTGTGTTTCCTTCTCATTAGTATACTGGAAAGGACACGTAAGACGGAACTCAGTTCGACTTATTAGATTGACCATTAGCAACTCAAGGTCTTTTCTTTTTTTTCTTTTTTTTTGGGTTTAACCTTAAAAAATTAGGTTTTGAGTTATAATAATTCTTACTTATGAAATTAAATAAATTATACCCAAACAGAAAAATTAATCGTTAAATAATTTATTTTTTTGTTTTGGTCTTGTTCATGTGGTAAATTTTTGAAAATCGAATAATAAACCTCTCTTTAATCTTGTATTGGTCGAATTATTTCAATTCACAATTTCCGATTTAATTAATCAATTTAGAAAAAAGTAGTAAAATCAACCCTCGTTTATACTTAATATTTGAATTACATCTTACGTTTTATTTTTGTTCAATTTGAAACTCAAGTTTGCCAATTTAACCAAAACGAACCTTAATCTCAAAATTGACTTAAGACTGTTTTGATACGGTTCTAGCCCTTTTAAGGAGCTAAAACGTTTGAGTTTGGAGCAAGGATCTAGCTCGAGTTGTCTCTCAAAGATACAACGAAAACACACAAGGATTTGATAGAAAAATCGTAGAGATTTGCAGCGAAAAAAAGAGTACAAGGAATGACAGTTAATTAGGAAAACAAACACAAGAAGGATGGATATATGCTTGAGATGAAATAGATTTAAACAACAATAATCACTTAATTAAACTTGCAATTAACTTACACAAGTAGAAGTCTTGAATCTTACAAAAATTCAGTCACACAAACACTCACACAAAAATTGAAAGCTTAATGGTTTTACTTGCAAAGATTAAAGGAGCTTTCAAGCCTAAAATCATACAAGTTGAGTCTATGGTGTTTAAAGGGAGGAGTATTTTCTAACTCAGCAATAAACACTCAACATAAACTATTTAAAATAAAAAGAGAAGTAACTGTTTATACTATTACACAAAATAAGCTCAAAAACCCTCAAATTGGCTAAATTCGCATTTCTGGACTGGGCTTGGCGGCATGCCGCTAGCTACGGTAAAAATCAGCCAAAACGCCCACCCGCCTAGCGGTATGCCACTAAGGGCTTAGCGGCATGCCGCTAGGCATTGTCCCTCAAGTTAGCTCGACTCTCGTGCGGCGAAAACTAAGCCACGCGGGTGGCCTCGAGTTGGTACGGATCTCGCCTATGTTTGATGGCTTCGGGCATATCTCTCGGCCCTCGGATGTGTGCTCATTTCTCACCAAGACGAGGCTAGGCATGATCGTATTATGTTTGGGCACCCCATATGAGGCCTTAACAATTTACTGATGTAAAAATACAAAATACAGAAGAAGAAAAAATGACGTGAATTTTTTTTTCTCTTTCCCTACACGTTATCATCTGAATTGGAAATACAAAAAACTCAAAATTGAAAAATTAATTACATCGTCATTTTCGTTCTAAGAATGTGGAGTTTTTTCAAGAGTTCGATTTTTCAATTTTGAGTTATTTATTTATTTATTTTCACGTACATTTTGGAAAGGGGAGAGAAAAAATTTCCACTGTCATTTTTTTATATTTTGTATTTCCATGTCAGCAAATTGTTAAGGGTCATATGAAGTGACCAAATAGGTCTTAAGGTAACTAGTCTAGAACCCACGTTTTGCGTGGTTGTATTATACAATCAATGAATAGCATATAAAGAAAGTGCACCTTTTTTAAGTGTTACACAAATTTCGCTTTAGATTTATGATTAGCAGCAATATCATACATCTGAAGTTCTACATGAAATCAAGAGATTGAAAAATAAAAAGTTAAGATGTAAATTAATTAAAGAATTAAAAGGTTATATGGATATCAATTAACTCATAAGACTGTGAAGATGAAAAAGAGGTTTCTTTGTTGTGGAGAGAAGGGGATAATGAATGTTTAGAAGAAGAAAAAAATTAAACTTAAGGGCGAATGAGACTAACTTTGTGAAGTATGTACCATTTAATAAAAATGTATAATAAATTAAAGATTTTTATGAATACTTACACAAGGACAAGGATTATGCTAGAGTAATTACTTTTCAAATTCTTAAACCTTCTCTTTTCAAATCCCACCACTTATACTTTAATTAAATTGTATTAGAATAATTAATTACACACGGTTAAATCAATTAAATAGTCTAATCTAAAATATTTTTTAAGTTATGGTAGATTTTTTTTATTACACGTGTTAAACTCTAAGGTATCCAAATGATGACACATGGCATCATAAGAGAGAATTATGGATCGTATGTGGTTTTCTCTCGAAAGTTTAACCACATAACTTTTATATTTATATAAAAATAGATATAGATTTTGAAATAGGGTTCGTTTCGGCTAAATTGACAAATTTGAGGTTCAAATTGAACAAAAATAAAACGTGAGGATGTGATTCAGATATTAGGTTGATGGGTGTTGAATCCGTCAAAAATAATTATAAAATACAACTCACTACTAAGAACAAGTTTAATTGTAAATAGCAAGTAAGAGGTTCGATCCATAGAGAGTACTGGTGTGATTTTCGTGTGTGCTTGCAAAAACTAGTGATAACACTTGGGTGAGATTGGGGGTAAATAAAGCAAGTAAACAATCCAGACTAAGAATGCGATTCTTAATCAAGAGATAGATCAAGACGAAACAATTAGATGAGAAAGATTCATAGTAGAAGCTTAGCAAGCGATGAGACATGAGCAACAATCATTGACGCTGGGGTATTCATCTTCAATCCATAGAGTTGCTATAGGATCAAGGTACGCTTATGACCCCTGCTTCCCTCTTATATCAAAACCACCTCAGGTACGTTTAGAGATGATTCCTAACCAACTAGCACGTTGCTGGTTAAAGGGTTTACTAAGTTGGCTGATGATCGATTAGGGGAAGACAACTCCAAACCTAGTATCCTCGGTTGTCAATCGGGACTAAATCAGGTTAACCTTTCACACTAGTGGTACTCCGGGCTAGTTCACAGTAGATCCATCGGGGCTAGTTTGTCTACTTCGATTTTCTTGGTCCGTAAGTGGCCCAAACGGGTTGTCGTAACCAAGAAGAATGATTGTTGTGAAAATCAACTTAACTCTAAACTGGTTAGATCTAAAATCAAAAGGAAGACACAATACAATTATTATGAGATTAGTTAAATGCAGATTTGAAGATTAATAAAGAGCAATTAAGTTTCATGCATACTCATACTCATGCTTTAAATACTTCTACTATAAATATTTATTTAGCTACTCATACTCATGTTGAAAACAAACAAAAGATGTATTATAGAATATAAAAATCCTTCGTCGTGTGAAGAACGAAGGAGCTAGGGTTTGGAAATCGGAAACAGAGATGAAGAAACAGAGAGGAGGAACCAAGTGCAGGCGAGAGCTCCCCTAAAAAAAACATAGGCAGAGTATATATATTCTCCTCTGCTAATAATATCTTCTAAAAGAAAATATAATAAGATAAAACTTAATTAGACTCTAATTGTATCTAATCACTCTTCCTTTCCAATTAGAAATCTACAGGGCCGAGATAAAGAAGATAGGATGCAGCTCCAACGCTTCTGTGGATAAGACCAACAATCGTTATCGCTATAGGACTCTTCTGTAAGTATCATTCAGTAAGGTTGCCAGCCCAGATGTCTCCTCTTGGTTGAAATGGTGGCCAAGAAGGTGGTCAAGAGATGTGTCTGTCTCACTATGCCTAGAAATGACTCTTTTCTGCTATTTTTTCTCCATTAGCTCTTGAAGACTGTTTTCTGCAAAAGGCATGGAAATCATACTGAAATCAATAAAATTACCATTTAAGATGTATAAAAATAGGTGATAAAACTACCACAAATTAAGCTCAATCATAGATACAAACCCAGGATTAATTTTACTACTTCTAGTTCTTCCATCAATTTATTTATAAGAAGGATGAAGAGATTTAATTAGGATGTGCGTGGAATTTGGCAGCAGATGGATTTAATTAGGGAATTTAATCGAGTTTTTTAGCTTTTTGGTGTGATTACTAGGAGCTAATCAGAAAAAAAAAATTCAACTCATTTTCACGATAATTAAGGTAACAATTGATTACTGTTTTCATTATATTTTTAGTAAATTGTTCTCAATCACTTTAATAACTACGCCTAATCAACACTAATTTTAATTCTTCAATATATTAAAAATGATAAAAATGACATTTTAAAAAAAATAAAAAAATGGTCAAAACGTCTTTTTGTTTTAGACGAAGGGGTATAAATTGTTCCATACAAGAAGAAATTGCTTTTGATTCTGGAAATAATTAAATTAGAGAGACTCCACAAGCCTGTCATAATGGCAAAGGCGGAGAGATCCCTTGGGAAATTGAACTATCGTTGGCAGAAATCAGTGTAGCAAGGAAGCTATTTGGGGAGTTGATTTTCGAGCATGTTGCAAGGTAAGCCAATCATTTTGCTGATAGTTTAACATGACTTTTTTTATACGAGGAAAAAAAAGAGGCTTTAAAGCCAACAGGGGATGCATAAATCTCATACAATCACCAATAAGAAGCGAATATACCGATGGCGGAGCTAAAGACACAGGGTAAATGCATTTCGCCACTAAACTGCAATGGCTTGTGCAGAAAACAAATGATTTGCTCGGTGGTACTTATTGCAAAGCATGGAGGAATATGTCTTGAGTTCAAGTTCTCTAGCTTACTTTTCCCAAAATGCAAGAACTGCAAAGTTAAAAGGTCTTGGAATAATAATAAGAGTGAAGCAAAGTAGTTGAAGAAGGAACATACAGCACTGCTAGGTACCACAGCATGCAGCAAAGTTGTTCATTCTTGTTTGTTGCTACTCTTCTCTCCACCCGTCAGGAATTGACGGAACCAATAAGCAGAAGACTTGGGGTGGCGCGCAAGTCCATTCTCGTAATCCACGTACACCAATCCAAAGCGCTTAGTGTAGCCACACGCCCACTCGAAATTGTCCAGAAGTGACCATGCAAAGTATCCCCTCACATCGACTCCATCCCTGTACCGCTCATTCAACAACGCACACATTCGTTATTAACTTATTATGTTTAGTTCTGAATCACAAGTATTTCTCAACCCGCGACATCAAACTCATTTATTACTATTTAAACACGCATAATGACGTAAATGCTTATAGCTTAGGTATCCTTAGTCTATACTCACTTGATTGCCTCACCAACTGCACCAAGGTATCCTTTATAAAACCTTACTCTCAGTTTGTCATCAAGCATTTCATGGACTGGGATATCTTTATCGTCTTCATCATCCATACCTGTCAATATGCACACACACATAAAATAAACTAGTTGATGCATGCATTGCAGCAGGAGCATATATTACGTACCATTTTCAGTAATATATATTCGCGGATTATTGTATTTCTTCGCCATGTAATTGAGAGTCTCCCGGAGTCCCCAAGGACAAATGTAAAGCCATTCTGATGCTGCCTGACAGTACTCGCAAAACACAAAATCAATGTACTTGTTTGTTGTATATATGTCATAATAAATGTGTATGCAGGGGGACCAGAAAGAAGTAATCATAATATACCTTCTCACCAATCAGTTCTCCTCCTTCCCATTCAACTGTAGTTGAAGGTAAGACTAAGGTCAGAAAATGAGAAATGTGACAAGCGAAATCGTATGCATACTGATGAATACTTACCAATTTTTTCAACTGCTTGTGTTTTCAGGTACAAGCTTTCTGCTGAGCTTTCTGCATCATGAGCAATGAACCTTGAAGTATAATGATTTAGACCGATGAAGTCAGTTGAGTTCTTAATCAACTCTTTATCTTCTTCTGAGAATGTTGGGAGATACTCTCCAAGTGTTTCACGCATAGTTTCAGGATAATCGCCGTAATATAATGGGTGCAGGTACCTGAAATGGAAGGATCACTAATATGTAAAAATGTAATGAAAAAAAAAGGTCAGTATTACTCCATATGACATGACTGCTGGCTAATCACCAAATGATAACTGTACTAGCACAGGGTTAGGGTGTACAGTAGCCAAAGACCGATAAGTCCCTACGTATTGAAAGTGATCGAATATGCATTGGCTTCTAAATGTTCACAGTTCAATGCTGTTATAGGATGTATATGACAAATTGTTAACCCCTAAAGCATGGACCCTCTCTGTCTCCTAACTCAAGTTGAATATTCTAGTATCGGTACGAAATGGTGATAATGTAATGCGTGTTTCATTCCGTTGTTGATAAAGGATTATGCTGAGTGTTGAGTTTTATCCATGCGACAGAAGTCCAAAGATTGGTGTGGACTCGACCAAACAGTGACCCGTGACGTTTCGAGTAAGGTGGTCTTATATGAACCTAAAGCCATAACAAACTTGCAAACTGTAACGCTAAACAGCAAAACAGAGATGAAGGATCCTGAAGATGAACAGCGTCTAATCAGTTACAAATCAGTGGTTCAATAACCTGAAGAGACCCAAAAATAGTGCATTGAGAAATTACCATCCAAAATGAAAATCAAGACGCCTTTCTGCAGCAAGTTTGTCTTCAATTTTACTCGAATTAGGTTCTGCCCATTCACAGTCTACCACAATGCCTATTTGTCCTCCTTGTTTTTCCTGAAAATTTATAGCAGCAAGAAGGATTAAGTTCGAATGATTCACTAAACAAAGAAAGACACTGGCAGATGACTTATATTCATTCCTAGAGCTAGGCATTAAGCAGCATCACCAGGTACAATTGTATGTGAATAAACTGTTCTTAGAGGGAATCTGAGCCTGTCAACTAAAACCACATTATTCTTTTAGTAAATGACTACCAAAAACTTTCGTAATAAAGGCCACCAGTGACAAGATTAGGTAACAGCTGAAATGCGCGCATCTACACATATCAAAGTAGTACATACTGGTGTACTTTGAATGACACCAAACAATGAGAATGAGAAATATGTGGTAAGAACAATTGAACAGTATACCTTGTACTTGCTTCGGTATATGGAAACAGCTTTTGCATGAGCCAAGATCTGAAAGTGTGAGGCCAGAAAAGGTGTTGCTTTTATTCCAGGAGCAAAGATCCCATTGTCGTGACCATTAACCGCTGTTTGGAGGGGCTCATTAAGGGTAATCCAGTTCTTGACTCTGTCCCCAAAACATGCAAAGCAAGTATCTGCATAGATTCCAAAGTATTCTCTGCATGTCGTCACATAAAAGAAGCCATGGGGAACCGTTAATACGAATTACTTCGTGAAAGGAAACGGAGAAGTAAATACTAGAGATATGTGCTATTATAAATTCAAAATACACGCACTAGTGTTTGAGAAGAAGACTTACACAATCTCTTTGTTTAACCATCCACCCATTGACTCCTGAAGATGTAACGGAAGATCCCAATGGTACAAAGTTGCATATGGCTGAATGCCTAAAAATGGTAGAGTCAATTAGCAACCAGCGTAACTAGACAGATCTCGATGAGAATCGACTTCCTACCTTTTTCAAGAAGTGCATTAATGAGATTATTGTAGAAAGCAACCCCTTCATCATTAACTTTGACTCCCAAACCATCTGTGAGCACAAAAAAAGAAGTTAACATAAACAAATGAAAAGCAAAGCGGAAGATCACAGAAATTGATGTTTCTTTCTTAAGATGCACCTAAAAGTATACTAACTATTTCGTCCAACTGCTAAGCAATTGGGGAACGATCACCTTGTCATCTATTAATTCAAAAGACTACATACCAGGAAAGATGCGAGACCATGATATGGAAAACCGATAAGCACTAAAGCCCAGCTTGGAAATGAGTTCAACATCTTCCTGTATTATTATTTCAAGAGTGAGCTTCACAAGTTCACAATACAGGAAGTGAATTTGGAAAGACAACTGAAAAGATAACGAGGCTCTAGGGCTACAAGCAGTACTTGGCGCGAACAAAAAGAATATAAAAACATGGCAAACTAGAATGTTCCTGGAGGTAATGAAGCACACCAGAGTGAGTGCTGGTAAGCCAACAAGCCATGTTAACAGCCCTACTAAGATAGCGCACCGATGTGGGTGGTTGCAATAGCTTTAGAGTGCATCAAACGGGCAATAGTTTGTTTAGGTCTGAGCCACAATCTACCTCCAATATCTCTAACCAAATCACTCACAAGGGGAAAAAGAAAGAACAAAAGAAAAGAAGAAATACAATTTCATTGATGGTACCTGGAATCGATGGTAATGATCCACAGCCACATCACCATTGCTTCCATCGATAATATTTCCTAGTGAAATAACAATGAAAAAATAAAATAAAAAATTTAAATCACACCCAAGTCAAGATCAAGCTAGGGAGTACTATGAAATTTACCTTGAACGTGTGTGAAAGCATCCCATATGCTGGGACCCCTGCCACCATCTTTGCAGCCTCCTTCTATCTATGATATATATACAGCAATTGATGTAAAAAACCAACTAGAACCAGAAACAAAACCCAAACCCAGAGATGAAAGAAACTAAGAAAGAAGTGGTGATTAGTAGTACGGTACCTGATAGGAAGAAGTGGCAACTCCAAAGACAAAAGAGGCAGGGAAGTCTGAGCGTGAGATTTCTTGAGTGTATGGATAATCATGTTCTTCCAAGAACTCTCCCTTCTCTCTCATTCTTACGGAATAGTGAAGTAAGGAGAGAGAGGTGGAAAATAAACTTATTGGTTCTTGTCAGTGGAGGGAAACAAGGTGGTGTGGGTACATACTGCATATACAGTCACAACATTTAAATAATTATTATAGGGGGGAATTCATCAATTAAAAAATATATTTTAGGGAAAAGATTCCATTATTTCATTAAACATTTCTTGATATTTTAACTAAAAAAATATGGATTTGGTCGGGAGAATAAAAAACTTGCTGAAGCTTGATTATTGAGTTGATGACTGCAAATACATTTATCAATGACCTTGTTGGAGCTTGATAATTGAGTTGTTGATTGCAAACACATTTACTCGCAAGCCAACTATGCGGTGGATGCTTTAGGTTATATATATATATATATATATATATATATATATATTCTGTTGTGTTAGAGTATAACTTTTTCCGCTTTTTTCTTTTTTTATAAAAAAACAAAAATAAATACATATTTCTTGGTTTTGTAATCACATAGGATTTGAGGATTTGATTTCTTCAAGTTCCATTTTCTTTTCCATTCACACCTTACTTTTTTTAAATCCTATGGTTATCATATCATCGTTCTTAATAACTTTAAGATTTAGAAAAAAAAGTGAATTATCACTCATCTAATATAATACCGAGGAAATGTAACATAACATAACATTCGAGGAAATAGAGAGAAATTGAACTTGAAAGAAACTAGACCGACACTTGTTCATCAAACTCGCACGTTACGTGAATACTATGTTTTGTAAAATTTCCTTTTAATTTTTGAAGTATATGAACTACATAATAATAATATAAAAGAAAACATATTGATAAAATTATAAGAAAAAATGAAAAGCATAAATGAATTTTTACTTGAAGAGCTTGAAAGAAGCGTACTAATTATTCCTTATTGAAAAACATATTTTCTAGTAAAATAATAATATGATACTTATATTTTCTAATATAAAGTATCAAAATGCAATGGTTACTCTATTTATGGTATATAAATGCTTCAAGTTTAAAAGATTGAGTGATTGATGGAAATTCTCAAATGTAAAGATTTAACATTTATATAGCTAATATAAGATTTTATGCATTCTGTAATTCATATCTCATTTTTTTATTAATGGTAAAACAATAATGTAGACAATAAATCATATTAATTAAGAAATTTTTTTCAAATTTTATGAATTAGAAAACATAATTATATATTTAATATTGCCAAATATCAAAACACGAGACTTTAAAAAATGATACATCAAGGTAAGAAGATTTTATAGATCGTATATAACTCTATCTCAAACCTCTATTCAAGTTTTCATCATTTCCTTCTTATATTTTTATATATAAGATTATTTTTTGCTACAAAAAACTGCCCCACCCCAATCATTCAAATATACTCCCTCCACAATCTTTTAATTGACGCCCGTACTGTAGATACGCATATCGAGAAGATCGGATGACGCACTATTTGATCTCAAAAAATTCCGTACTTTTTTCCGGACGTATGTTAATCCTTAATGTACGTCCGAGAAAAAATTCGGAATTTTTTGGCCTCCTCGATATGCGTATCTACAGTACGGGCGTCAATTAAAAGATTGTGGAGGGAGTATCAATTAATGTTCAAAAACAAAATAAAAATAATTGATGCCTCTATCTAGGGGTGAGAATTCGGATTTCGGATCGGATTTTTGGATTTTTTTTGGATTTATCAGAGAAAAAAATTGAAAGTATTATTCATTTTCTATGTACGTATCAAAAAAAATTATCAGTATCAAAGCATACTCACCTGGCCAAACAAAAGTATATGTTTCTAAGCATAAGTAATTACATCCACTGCCTAAAATATCAAAATTGGTGAAATGTTCGATCGGAACGATATTCGCGAACTCGATACCTACGAAAGAAAACGGAAGCGAGTTAGTCATTAAAAAAAATCATTAATTTATTTTGGGCCGCAACCCATTTTCTTATTTTTTCTTTTTAGTTGGCCACAACCCAACTCTTTTTCTATCTATCCTTTTCTGAGTTTTCTCTCCTTTTTTTTATTTCTTTTCTTTTTTTCTCTCTTTACCTTTCTTCTCTCCCGTCCACTCCTCTTTTCTTTTTTTCTTTCCTTTTCCTTTTTCTTTTCCTTTCCCTTCTCCTTTCTTTTCCTTTTCTTTGCTGGGCCACTGGTAGCACTCTCTTCTCTTCTTTCTTTCTTTTCTATTTGGATTGGTTTGACAGTGAGGGTGGATTTGTAGTGGTGACTTGTGGTGGCTGGGTTGCGGTGATTAGGGAGCGGCTGACGAGGGGTGAGAGTAGATCGGTGTTGCGACGATGAGGGCGACCAGATCGAAGATGGTGAGATGTATGGTGTGGTTGATTACTTGATTTTGGTTACCGACTGTGTTTGTATTTGGGATTTGGTGATTGATTTGGTTTCGGTGGTTGGGTGGCTAGGATGAGATGGTTGCTACGAGCGACAGTGGTCAGAGAAAGCATTTCAGCACCTGACCAAGAAGGATCAAAATTGGGAGGGAGCAACGGCTTATCGGAATCCGACGGATTCCGATAATCTGACGGTCAGAATCCAAACGTTCGAATTCCGACCGCCGCATCCGATCTGTGTCGAAAAATGCAACGGATCGGATCGGATGGGTGAGATCGGATCGGATCGGTCGGATCCACCAATCCGATCTCACCCCTACCCATATCCACTTTTACCTAACCGACAAATAATTAATGGTGGCCAATTACTATCTTTATAGTCTCAGGGTCAGTGGGCCCATTTTATGTGGGAGCACCGACTAATAATTAATGGTGACCAATTACTATCTTTATATAGTTTGAATTTTTTTTATATAATTTAAATATATAAATTAATTTTCTTAATTTTTAATGGAATAACTTACAAAAATGTCCTTTTTCAGGGAAAAAAAACACAAGAACTATCGCTATGAGTTAAATAATAACTTAATTTATTAAGAAACTAAGTTGTGATTAATGTTTAAAATTAATTTATAAATTTAAATTAAAAATAAATAGTTGACGTACTTGGATCATTTACTTGTTTTATTTTAATTACTAATGTAATGTAGGAATTTATTATCGGAAGAAACACACTATGGCAATCCGATCACTAGTTATAACGTGCAACGCAAGTAAAAAAGAAAACTAGTAAGTGTAGAAGGGTTGTACTCTCCTGCGTCGTGCCTATCTAGTCTAGCAATTAATAAGAGTGAACAAGTCAAACAACCTCTTCAAGAAATCTCATGGCACAAAAGAGAACAAGTTTGTAGATGCAAGAAACTCATTCTTGTTTGTTGCAATTCTTCTCTTCACCTGTCAAGAACCTGTGGAACCAATAAGCAGAAGATTTAGGGTGTCGCGCGAGTCCATTCTTGTAGTCCACATACACCAAACCAAACCGCTTGGTGTAGCCCATTGCCCACTCGAAATTGTCCAGCAGCGACCATGCAAAGTATCCCCTCACATCCACTCCATCTCTGTTCATTCAGTTTTCAACGCGTCATCATTTCTTCATCACAACGTTGCCTCCAAATGGAAAAAAGAGGCAAATAACCAATTCTAACTAAATGAATATGCCGACAGACATGTAAAACTGAACACAGAACAATTCAGCAGCAAGTTATGAGACTACCCGTAGCCAAGACACTGATAGACAGCAGAAAAAGAAACAAATAATGCATGTTTGCCAATGAAATGAAGATTGTCTATTTTAATCCTTCTTGTAACCCTTCCGTTTCTAACACCGTCTATTGATCCAACTGAGTACATTGAATTCTTGATTAAATATCAATGGACATAGAAAATGCAACTAATAATAATAAATAAATAAAACTCTAGAGAAGCTAAAAGCAGAAAGATGCAGTCAGCTTCAGCAAGGCTACATTAAGCACTGACTGTATATTTAAACAAGCCCAATTGGCATACAACTATTCCTAGATATTGTGACTCCACAAGTATGCATAAACAAGGTATCATCTGTTACTTCAAACATGTAAGTGGGAATTGAGAGGTAACTCACTTGATTGCCTGAGAAACTGCAGCAAGGTACCCTTTGTAGTACCTAACTCTCAGTTTGTCATCAAGCATTTCAGTCAATGGGATATCAGCCTCTTCATCATCCATACCTGTCAAATACAAAACAATGCACACAACGAAATTTCTCTGATCAGCGTGAGAAGGATTTTAAGAGTAACCAAAGGGATTCTTAAAAAACAAAATAAAGAGTTCTAATTGATGCATCAATTCAGGACAATACCATTCTCAGTCACATATATTGGCGGATTGTTGTATCTCTGAGCTACGTAATTGAGAACCTTCCGAAGTCCCCAAGGACAAACATAAAGCCACTCTGATGCTGCCTGTCATTCAGTAAAAATGAAGTTCCATCATACATGTGTGTTGGTGGACGTACCTACGATGCTTATTGAGGAGAAAGTATAGCCATACCTTCTCGCCAATCGACTCACCCCCTTCCCATTCAGCTGCCAAAAGGAAAGACCAATAGAAATGAGAAAATTATGGAGTCAAGCTTTGAAACATGCAGCAGCAGAGTGTTTACCAATTCTCGACATAGCTTGTGCTTTATAGTAAAAGGCTTCTTCAGGGCTTTCTGTAACATGAGCAATGAACCTTGAAGTATAATGATTTAGACCTACAAAGTCCATTGAATTCTTAAGCAACTCCTTATCTTCCCCTGAGAAGGTAGGGAGCTTCTCTCCAAGTGCTTCACGCATAACTTCAGGATAGTCACCGTAATACAAGGGATTCAAGTACCTGTCATAAAGATTGGTAAGTATATTTACAAAAACAAAGGTCAATAAGGCATTATAAAAGTAGTAAGAAAATTTCAGTGAAGATCGGTGCATGACACAACCAAGCAAGATAAACACTGAATACAATAACTGTATTGGTGCAGTGTACTGCAGAACAGCAGAACAGTAGGCGAGGCAAGTCCCAACGTTTTTATTAATTGGACTGGTAATGTTAACAGTTGATCAGTATATTTATAAATTTGTGAAGGCGCTACATGGGCGTCCCCACCTCCTATAACAAGTAGGTAAGCATCCCTTTATTGTGCTTGTGTTATTCAATCGTTGATGATGGACGGTTTTGAGTACTATCAGTATAAGCAAAGTTCTAGGCTTCGTGTAGACTCAAGCAGTGCATGGACCTCGTCCATTAACTGGCACCGAGTTGGATGTTACAGAGATAACCTAGAACCATACCAAGCCAACAAGATATATAGCTTAACTACATGAGCGGAGCACTAAAGAATGTTTGAACGTCTAATCAATTAAACAAACACAAAAGCCACAATAGTACAAGGAGAACTACCATCCAAGCTGAAATTCAAGGCGCCTTTGTGCAGCAATTTTGTCTTCAATGTTTTCTGTATTTGGTTCCGCCCATTCGCAGTCTACCACCAAGCCAATCTGCCCGCCCTGCTTTTCCTGAAAAAAACACAGTAGCAGCAAGAACAAATCATAAATCAATGATTAATTAGAAAGAAAAACATCACATAAGTTTTGTCAGTTTTCCTCATTAACAAGTAGTTTTCCTCATTAACAAGTACATAATCCCAGTTACAACAGTTACCTGTGCCACTTCTCTAAGGTACTAAAACTAGTTTTTATCTGAAAATGGATCAGCATCAAGATCTATTGTCACACACTAATCAGTTTCACCAAGTACAGATGTCAGACACACTCTTTTTCTTTTTTTGGAATTTAAAGAACATACTATTCTTTACAGAGAAGCTGAGCTTGTGAACTAAAATCACCGTACACATTTAGGTGAACGACTGCGTGAACTTTGTAGTAAAGCCTAATAGATGACAAGATTTAGTAGCACCAAAATGTACGCGTATATGAGAATAGCTTCACCAACCTAAACTACTTACATTGTAAATAACACAAAAACATGAAAAAAATCTGCTAAAAGAATTGACCAGTATACCTTGTACTTATTTTGGTATATGGAAACAGCTTTAGCATGAGCCAAAATCTGAAAGTGTGCGGCCAAATAAGGTTCTGTTGAAGTTTGTTTATTTCTTCCAGGGGCAAAGACCCCAGTGTCATGACCGTTGATTGCTGTTTGGAGGGGCTCATTAATTGTAATCCAATTATTAACTCTGTCGCCAAAACTTGCAAAGCAAGTATCTGCATACATTGCGAAGTACTCTCTGGATATTTGCAAATAAAGAAACCACATGGATCATTACCATAAAATCTGGTAAAATTGTAGTAGTAATCTTGCAATGGCACTATACAAATAAATAAACATTTTGTTAAAATAAGTTTCGAGTGATAAGAACCCTGCAATTGCAATTGCGCTATATTCCACACATTGAAGGCATATAAAAAAAAAATCATCACAGCTATTGCTTCGTTTCATCTCCTTGCAGTTATCAAGAAGGACATACTCATAAATAAGTAATTACACGAGAAGCTATTATAAGCATACACATGTTCTACTAAAACAACCAATTCAGGACCAGCCTGAAATCTGATGAGAAAGGATACAGCACATTTCAAGATCATTTTGATAGTCCCGTGCATGGATTTTCTTTTCTCCCTAGTGGACTCAGTTTAGGATTGATTTGGACACCAGTTTAGTTAAAGAGCACATGTCTTTTTGGTCTGCGTACTAGATGAAGGGCATATTAAATACAAGGAATGCTATATTTACTAACAAATAACTATTTTAGTAGCACTGCGTACTATAGCATCATCACTCCATATATATGGTCACTATTTTCTTTTTAATCATTTATGTAATTGAAATTAATTTTATACACATAATTGTTTACTAACTTACACAACAACATGTAAGAAAGCGTTAGTGACTATAGAATTATTTTATTAGATACAAACACAAAATTAGTCAAATTAATAAGCAGATAGATGTTTGTTTGACTATATCTACGAATTTAGTTTTAGAGCAAGTCCAAATTGGCATAGCTAAGAGATATATCACCTGATCAAGGAAAAAAGAAGAAAAGCTGAGATATATTATAGTAAAATTGGAACCAGATGCATAAATATGAATTTAATGTTGACAACAATACTCACACAATTTCTTTACTTAACCAACCTCCCATTGACTCCTGAAGATGTAACGGAAGATCCCAATGGTACAAAGTTGCATAAGGCCGAATACCTAAAAATAGTAGCGCCAGTGAGCACCATTGTAACTAGATACAATTCATGAAGAACTGACTTCCTACCTTTTTCAATGAGAGCATTAATGATATTGTTGTAGAAAGCAATCCCTTCATCATTAACTTTGGTTCCCAGACCGTCTGGAATCAAAGAAAGACAAGAACAGAACATAAGCAAATGAAAAGAAACAGAAAAGAAAATATAATTCCACATAGAAAAAGTCAGGGAAATTGAATGCTTCATGATGCTAATAACACCAAGGTATAATGAGAGGGCACATAAATGACAAACGAAAAAAAGGCAAAAACACCCTCTGCGGTCACACTCAAGATATGCATGTCATCCATAAGCCTCCAGTATTAGAACTATTTAAGATCTAAGATATATGTTCAATGTATGTGCTGCACCTTTCTTACTTAAGCCCCACAATTTTCCCATGACACAAGATGAGGTAAGTTATTCTCATACACTCATATGATTGCAGTCTTGCAGCAAACAACTTCCATAACATCCTTCAAGTGCATGCAAATTTCTTCCATGGAATCAAATCAATTATAACAGTAATTTTTCATGCAGCTAAACATGTGGGGAACCAATACATTGTCATCTTATTGTTCAAAAACTACGCACCAGGGAAAATGCGAGACCATGATATGGAAAACCGATAAGCACGAAACCCCAGCTTGGCAATGAGCTCAATATCTTCCTGTATTTCAGCAGTGAACTTCACAATTTACAATCGAGAGACTGAATTGTAAAGACAACTAAAAAGACATCAAATCACCGGAACTAGAAACATTAGCATGGACACAAACGAATTAAAGATGCAAAATATGGAAAACTAGAATGTGCACAAAGGAGATGCAGGCCACCACAGAGTGATTGCTGAAAAAGCCTAAAAGCAATCTCAATATCCCTACTAAGATTCTACACTTTGAACTTCAGTAGCCCTTGATTACAAGAAATATGCATGACTGCAATAGTTTAATATGCCAATGACAATTCGTGAAGTAGCATGAAAGAGAAATGAACTAAACCAGACACAAAGAAACGAGCATTGTTGAAATATCCACGCATCTACTTAATAACCAAGGCAATGGTAAAACTCCTAAAAGAAACGGGAAAAATAGAGACAGCAAAGAAGAAGCACTGTAAAATGTTTCCAGTTTAAAGAATCAGTCCCCAAGGAAATTGAAGAACATCTGCTAGGACCAAAAGAAGAATTCTGCAATTCAGTTGTCAATAATTTGCTTGACTCTGACCTGGAATCGGTGGTAATGATCCACTGCCACATCACCATTGCTTTCATCAACAATATTTCCTAGCAAACGAAATGACAGAATGATAGCCAAGTTAATATCAAATTTGAATACCAAAAAAGCCAAAATTTCAAATACACAGTTTTCAGTGAAATATATGTAAGGAGAAGATTTGTTTGTTATTGTTAAACAGAAAATGTGTACCTTGAACGTGTGTAAAAGCATCCCATATGCTAGGACCCCTACCACCATCTTTGCAGCCTCCTTCTATCTGTGCTAATGCAACAAGGTAATTATTAGAATCACAAATTAAAAGTGGAAAACTATCACCGGACCATTAACCAGTCTTCCTATCATATCTTGTGATCACAAATTGCCAAAATTTGAATTAAATACCTTTTATCTCAAAGTAGGTACTTCTATGTTACAAAGGTCTTCAATCCTCTTAGACAAATTCCAGTTTTAAACATAAATCATATTGCGGATTGCTGAGCCCATAAAAAAGATGAAACTAAAAAATTGTTTTCCAAATTCTGGCTAGAGAAGAAGAAAGGTCTGACGCCAGCACGTAGGCAACTTAAGAGCAGGATTCATGAGCATGAAGACAAAACAAAAAAGGTTTCTTAGATCAAAATGCAATGCCAATTCACAATCTTCAAGGACAATCATTAATAAGAAAGGTTACCCAAATCGCAATTTGCAACCAATTAACAGGAAATTTGTACATCCAGTCATTCAAAAAGAAAAGACGCATGTAATCATAAGCCCAGAACAAGGAAGGGAAAAGGGTACCTGATAGGCAGAAGTGGCAACTCCAAAGAGAAAAGTGGGAGGGAAGTCAGAGCGTGAGACTTCCTTAGTGTATAGATAATCATGTTCTTTCAACAACTCTTGCTTGTTTCTCATTCTTATTCCTCTCGTTACGATCGGGAATGAGAATGCTGTGGATGCCAACAAAGAGGGGTTTAAGAAGCGCAAGGTCAACTTTGGGAGTGAGTGAGGAGTATCCGATACTTGTAGTGAGTGAGGTGTCATTAATTAGGTGGAATGGTTTTTTTTTTTTTATAAGCTGAAAATATATAAAGATAATTGCATCTAATAGAAAAAAAGAACTATCCCTGACTTGAGGGAGAAAAGATAAAAGTAACATAAAATTAAACCCGATTTTGAAAAAAATAATTTAAAAGGATATCACCTCATTCCAAGAAAGATACAAAAAATACTCCATAATCAACAGAAACTTACTTCGCCTACAAAAAGAGCATAAAAAACATAATTCAAACGACATTAATTTGGAACTATATACGTCACAATTTCAAGTTCTAAACCACTCAAAAGTTGTATTAATATCAATCACCAAATATGGGAAAGCGGGGTTCATAACCTTAAGCCAAGTGTGTAAAAAAGAGAAATACTTATATCGAACAGGAGGATTTTGGAAGGTTTCATGTTGAAACACCATGTTCCTTTCTTGCCAAATTGCCCACATGACCGCGTAAAAAATAGCCTTCCAAGTAACCACTTGACTTGAATTACGTGAAACCCTCAAATTATTCCAGGAAGCAAACAAAGCATGGAAAGAGTTGGGCATTACCACTTGGATGTCAGCCCACTTCAAAATGTGATTCCATATTGCGAAGCACTATCTCGTAACATGCCAGTACCTCATCTCAAGATACAAAATGGGCAAAAAACGTTTTAGCACCCAACATTTAAGAGTTAGGACATCTTATCTTAGCACTCAATTTTCACCCCTGGTTGAATAAGCATCAAATATTTACACTATTAGATACTTTGGTACTCAACATTTGCGTCGTTAGACAATTTAGCATCTAAGCAACCAACTTTTCAAATAACACTGTAAATTTTTTTCCATTAGTTGCATTAAAAAATTATTTTATAATAAATAAAATAATAATAAATAAAGAAAAATAATAATAAATATGTAAAAATAATATAAAAATAAAATTTATCCAAGAAAAAATACAGGAAACAATTAAAATATATAAAAATAATTTAAAATTTGACATTTCTTAACAAATCCAAAAACAAAAATGGAGTTAGCTTTATTAACTAAAAGAGAGGAAAAAAGTCATTTTTTTATTGTAGAAAATGGAAACAGCTGAAATGGTGAAAGAAGAGAAAAAAAAAGAAAAAAAATTATATTTATTATAAAATAGTATATTAATGCAACTAACGGAAAAAGTTAACAAATTAATGGTGTTAGTTGCAAAGTTGGGTGTCAAATTGTCTAATGGCGCAAATGCAGATGTCAAACCGTCAACAACAAAAAAAACTATCTAACGGTGTAAATGTTGGGTACCTAATCAACCATGAGTGAAAATTGAGTGCCGAAGTGTCCTAACTCTCAAATGTTGGGTGCCAAAACGTCAAATCACATCAGTTTCTATTTCGATTTATACTAATCATATTTGTCATACCGGTTAAATATTAGTCGGTATAGACAATACATATCATCTCAATACCAAAAAAATATATCATAAATTTATTGAATCTTATAAATTTGTATATAATATATATAAAAAAAATATGATACCAAAATGTCAACCGAGATCGAAAAGATAGGTGGTATTAGAAACAATACGAAACACATGGAAAAAAAGAAAGAAAAGGGAGACGATAAACACCTATTTGGAGTGAACTTATTCTTAATATCAAAAGAGGTAGTAGAGGACAGGAGAGAGAATAAAATTGAAATAGATTTAGAATTTACTCATTCTTAACCATAATTTGCACAATTTCTAGTTCCACCAATAATTACGAAATGCGAGGTTTTAAAAGATCTGTAAGCAAACATATCTTAATAAACAATCTAAAAACGAAAGAGAAAAAAATTATTCATGAAATTGAAAGAATTTGAATAGAATCTTACAATGAACGCTAAAGAAAAGGAGAGCGATGCTCTGTTTATTAGTAATAATGATGAATATTTGTGATGCCAATAATTTATGAGAATCTGAAAATCTCATTACTTTCTTCGCATTGTTTTAGATGTTCGTTACTCATTTGTAAGGTTGTTAGTTGATATTTTTTAATTATATTTTTGTCTTTTCCACTCAATTAATTTAATTAATATGATAAAAAGAGATAATAAGTAGAGTTATATATGTAATCGAAATCAATAATTATGGTTAAATGAACAACAGTGGAATCCACAAGCAAATTGTATTGATTAGTGCAAGAATGATCATATCAATTAATATATTGAGCAGAACCTATAAATTAAGCTTCATTTGCAGTCAATTCCCTTGGTAATTAATTAAAGGAGTTTGTACTAAGTGTGTTTTAGTTGGTTCAGCTTATTCTCTCACAGCTGATCTAATGATGAAAATAATTTTGAATAAAATCTTTAAATTTGATGTTTCAAACATAAGTTATTTTACATATTTTAAAGGAAATAATTTTTTTAAAACAAAAACTATCCTAAACAGACCGAATTTGAGGTGGATGATTGTAAAATTAAAACAATTCCATCAACGACTATATGAAGTATAAATTGGATAGGCGATTTAATCGTCTGGATAGACTAATAAATCTCCATCTAAGAAAGTAGTGTGGTGGTGATTTATATTGATAGGCGATTTAATTGAAGTTGTTATTATCGACTCGAGTGATAAATACCCGATGTATCTAAAATTTACCCGATTATTCTTTGAAAATCAAGAATAAAAAGGACAGCATTCCATTCTTTGATGATCCAAATTTTTACTTATTACCAGGTGGCCACCTAAATAAACTTTTTTAAATGTACCGATTTTAGTGCTTTAAGTATACGTTTTTTTAAATAATCCTATTTTATTTACTAAAATTCTTTATTTACCTCTCCTAAATGTTCTAAAAGTTCCTAATATAATTCTTAGATATTTAGATTTTTAACTATCTACTTTTATTTATACAAAATCCAAATTTAGTTTGTAAAATTTAGTTAGATTTTATATGAATGCTTTAAGATTTAAATTTACTTTGTAATATTAATGAAAAATAAATCTAAATTTCTTAGATATATTTTTATTAACTATTACAATTTCCTAGGTTCCTAAATACATATGTTATTTTTTATACATTTATACTATATATATATATCTAAAAGTACGAACTTCTTATTACTTTTTTTTCACTTTTTTACGAATTTTTAAAAACACTATTTTATTCCTCTTTCCAAGTTGGTACTAATATTAGTTTCCTTATCTTATTAGCTTTTAGAGTCCTAATCATGGTAATCCTCTAATTTTAATCTTATGTTTTATATTAAACACATATATAATAATATATAGATAATAAAATATCTAAATACTTTTCAAACAATTTTCTGTTTAATTTTGCATGTTCTGTTAAACAATTTACAGTCCCTTTTGCCAAAGATTATATAGCAAAGGTTGTTATTTCTTTTTTAAAATTAATGGTCTGATTGTTTGTGTTTAATAATTAATATCAATTGGTTTCTTTTCTTTGCCTTAGGTAATTCCTCCATCATAAATCAAAGATATATTCAACTTCTCAATTATATTTCTCAGTGATAATTAGATTTGGTATTGCTTAATTTTTTTTTATTTTTCTCCATAACTAGCCTAACCTAATTAGCATGTAGCCGTGTATAACTTTTATTCAATTTATTTTAAAAAGATAAAGCATGTACAACTCTCTCAGGAAATCCATATTTGGGTAAATTTTTATAAATTAATTTTGCATGTCCGTATTGATTTTAAGGTTTTTTTCCTATACAAAATATTTTTCTCCATTATTCCCATGGACAAAGCTTAAAAAAACAAAGCGCCTTTGCTATGTCTTTTTTTAAAAATCTTTTTGTACTTTATATATATAATCAAATGTATAATCTGAATAATTTTAAATTTTAATATATAATCTCAATATTCTAAATATCTATAACTATAAATAAATATACACGATATTTGTTTTCGGAATAGATAGTTATTATGTAGTTTTTGGTTTTATATAGTTTTATTTTATTATTTTTGTCCAAAAATATTATTTTCACAATCTGGCGCTTAGAGAAATCATATATATGATATTAAGTTGAGTCAAAATTGGAAATATAAATTTAACTATTTATTTAAAAATAATATTTTTTAATCTGCATGTCCTGTTATTTTGTATTATGTTTTTAATGGTATGTTAGTTTTTATTTTAAGATATAGGTGGTAACAAATCTCATAAAAAGAAATGAAAAATAAATAGCAATGTGAGTGAACCAAGTAGAAAAGAAGACCTACAGTTATTTCATTGCTCATGACTTTGAATGTTGTCCATGAACATCCAAGTTCTTATTTGCGATAATTTGGAACAATGAGCAATCAATCTTTATAATTAATGTTTTGCGTTTGCCTATGTGATGTGTGCCGAATCCGTCAAAAATAATATGTTTACAACCTAGCACAAAAAAATAATAAATATTGTAGCAAGCGATAAGAGGTTCGTTCCTCGGGAATTTATGGTCTAATTCAAGTTTCCAAGTGTGGCCAATTGTAACCAAACTCATGGGTGATTTTGTCAGGTTGAGAATAATAAAAGAAAATGCAATCAAAATTGCATTTTGTTAGGTTTAAAATTAAATTTTGTAGGGAAACTATAGAAATTAGGTTCATTTTGACTTCATGCTCTCCTCCTAATCAAATATTTTAAAAAAAATCTCTTTATTAAGAATCATAATCGTCTAGCAATCATAAGATTTACTTATAGGATTTTAGGGGTGTACACGGTCCGGTTCGGATCGGTTTTAGGCCTAGAACCGATCCGAACCGTAATTTACGGTTTTCATTTTTATGGAACCGGACCGCACCGGATCAATACGGTCCGGATCGGATCGGTTCCATTTTTCCCGGTTCGGATCGGTGCGGTTCCGGTTCCAATCCGGATTTTTTTTTTGTTTGGCCAAATTCATTATTTTCCAATGGGCCGGCCCATTAACCATTCCGCCAAGCCCACCAGCCCACCAGCCCTTCCACTTTGCAAAATGAAATCTGCCTAGGAAAGGATTCGAACTCCTTCCCCTTTGCAAGTTTAGCCAATGCCTTGCCACTGGAGCAAAGTGTCTTATTGATATGTTTTGTAGATATATATATTTTTATATATAAATATATATATTTCCAGTTCTAACGGTTCTACGGTTCGGATCGGATTTTTTAGAGCCGAAGAACTGGACCGAACCGGAACAATACGGTTCGGACCGGTTCGGTTTTTTTTTCAAAAAAAAAAAAAAAAAACCGCCGGATCGGTCCAATTCGGGCCGGTTCCCGATCCGGTTCCGGATCGGGCCGGTTCTTGTACACCCCTATAGGATTTAACTAGTTGATTAATAAAAGAAAGGAGAGACTTAAGCCTAGACCTAGAGATCGGTCCACTCGTCCCTATAAACCTAATTCTTCTCTTTCTCTAGCTGAGTTCTATTGGCCCTGAACTAATTGTTTACTGTTTCCTTCTAACAATATAGCCCCAAAGTTATTACAAATAACTGCATTCTTTCATGTTGAAAACCTAAGTTGATCAATCATAAACCCAACAAGAATAAAGATAACTTTAAATCAGAAAGAAAAGAAATACAAAACACAACTTTTGTGAAAGACGATTATATCTCACAATAATGGAATCATGAATCTCTAAGGTCTTTATCATGAATAGTTTATTTAGCTAGACATCGACATGATAAAATAAAACATGAAATTCAATTGCATAAATAGAAATCTCCCCGCTTCAAGAAAGAAGACGAGGAGAGCAGAAACAAAGGAACAACGTTCTGAACTCTAACTTTAGAAAAATGAAAGCTAAGGAAAAGATAATCCAAGATAAGCCTAAGCTGAAACAAAGAAAGATTAAATAGTCTTTCTTTTTTTATTTTCTTAGAAATCAAAATAATTCGAAAAATGGTTTGCTCATATCCCTTGAGATATTTTAAACTTTGAAATCTCTTCTGATTATATTCTTTAAAAAATAGGCGTTTTGGCCCGCTTCGCTTTCCTCTTGTGACGTAGGCCCATCTCGCTGGTCCACTGATTCCACTGCCATCTTTCTAGGTCTAGTGCGATGTGCTCTCTCCGAGGCCTAGGGAAGAGACCTCATTCTCCTGATTTCAGCTCTTAATCACCATTGGTTCCTTTAGTGCTATTTTTCTGGGCTCTTCCATTCCTTTCTTTCTCTCTTAGGTTCTTCTGACTTATTTATGTAAAAAGGAAAAAAATGTGCCCAATTTAGTAGTATCATTATCTCAAATATGGTCAAAATAGATGATGAAAACATAAGAAATATGCATTCAATCACTGTGTTTCTCATAGGCAAATATCAAATAAGTCTATGATTTTTTAATTAGCTCAAATCAACCGGTGTATTTATTTAGATGGACAAAACAAGTTATAGTTATCCAAAATAATATGAACTTTATTTGCATGTTTATAGTGTGGTATTAAATTATTTTGACATATATTTATTTTTTTCCTAAAAAGAATAGGATAACGCATAATCAATAATGTCATTTACTATTGAATCTCTAAATAAAATAAAATTCATATTAGAATAATTTAAACTAGTTATTGACAACAACAAAAAAATTAGTTTATTTGATGACATAAATGACTTTATTAGAATAGGAGATCAAAATTGTTAGAAAAAATGAGATCATAGTTATGCGAAAAATTGGAGGACGAGGAGAGAGGAACGAATCTAATTTGCAATTAAATTAACTTAATAATAATTTTTATCATTTTTTAATTTTCTAACAATTAGAAAGACCAAATTACAACTTTATTGCAGACTTATATTGCAAATTTCAAGACTATTGGGTTCAAAGTAGGAGATTTTGTAAACTTTAGGGTTTTTTTATATAGTTTACCTAAAAATATTTAATTTTTAATCAATAAAGTTAATAAATATATTATTACTATATAATAAATAAATAAATGATTCAAAATAAATATTTTGAGTATATTTTTAATGAATATGTAAATTTATTTTCTTAGATAAAAAATAGATAGTTTCTATTTCAAGCTAAGCACCAACAACAACAAATACTTTGAAATAAAATAAAAATGATATCTTTCCTTTATGGAAAAGGAGGAAAGAAAACCGGGTCAAGTACATTTGTTAGTCTCTTAGAAAATCACATGAGAGTAATTTGTAATAATATTTTAAAATAACATTAATAATAATAAACTGAACAAACTTATAAATTAATTTTTCAATTAAGTAATACAATTTTATTTCTATTATAAATTATATTTTATTTGGTTAATAAAGAATTACTACATACGTAACTTTTAGAAAGAATTTAAAATTAGTAAATAATTTATAATAGAAAAATATACTAATTATTGTGAGTTAAGAAAGTTAGGAAAAATAAATTGTATTTTTATTAACTATATTTTTTATTTTTTAAAAAATGATTCAATATTAATGTTATGAATTATGAGTTTATATTAAATTAATTTTTTAGACTTCACATTTATATTAAATATTTTTCTGATAGTATGAAAAATGAAAGAAGGTGATTTTTCTATTATGAAATATTCACATAATAATATTAAATTATAATTAACAAAAACAATTATTTAAATAATTAATAATTGAAATGCTAAAATATGAAAGAAAAAAATTATTTAGTGAAGAACCAAAATATGTTAATTAGCGAAACTATCTTCCTATGAAATTATTCTTATGAACTTTTACTGCGTATTCCACTTACATTTATATATTTTTAAATTTATAATTTTTTTCGTAAATTGGCTAGGGTGATAAAATCATTTCCTTGATTTATAACCAACAACAAGTTGCTCACTATATTCAAAAAGGTTATGGGAGATCAATTTATGTAATGTAGTGCAGGAGTTACAATGTGAGAAATATCTTTAAAAGTATGGAATTATTTTGCGTGTTTAAAAATTGAACCAAATTGTATCCTTACTAAATATAAAAGTATGAGATATGTAGGTTATATAAAAAGTTTTCCCCAATACCTGATAAAAAAAACTGCAAAAAATAGGACATGAAAGCAGAAGAAAAATACTCTAACATTATAATTAGGCTATTATTATTAGAAGTCCTAAAATATTAGTATAGTTATTTTTTATAATTTAATTTTATCATTAGCAGTGAAACATATGTCAGATAATTTGTACTTAAAATACGAAAGTATTATTAGTTCAATATTACATCCTCAATATAAAAAATATATGTTAATCTATTTTTAAATATAAATTATAAAAATATTATTATATTATTTTTAAAATAATACTATTTATTTGAGTTAATATTTTTAGTTTTATTTTATTATTTTAATTTAGTAAAGGGATTGATTTTAAGAGAGTTAAAGAACATGAACTACATAAAAGTGATAAATAGGTTGTAATATTTATACTTTTTTCTAAATTAAGTTATATGATGAAATAAAGAAAAAATGTTATGAGAAAAATTGAGAAGTTTATTTACATAATATTTTGAAGTGATAATTATTGAAAATATTATCCTTATATTATCAAAATAAAGTACACTAATTTTATTTTTAAGAAAAAAGTATTATATGTCGTACACAAAATATTTTCTACACAGGTTAATATTATTATTTTATTTTAATATTTTAATAGAAATTTTAATGTAGTACATGGTTTATTTTTTCAGAAAAAATATCATTTTTTAAGGTAAGAAAATCATAAAATAACTACAAGTGACAAATAAAAAGAGCAAATTTAAAATTTTTCTAAAATCAATTCAGTGGTAAAATTTGATTAATAAGTTTGAACAATATAAAATGATTAAGTTTGATAAATTAAAAAGCGATACTGAAAATATTTATTTTTCTATAATTTAATCATCAAATAGTTGTGGTTATACATTTTACTCCAATATTTATAAGTTTTTTTCAACTTTATACCATTTTTTTTATTTTTTAACAACTTATAATGTTTATTTTAAAAAATTTAGGATATTATAGGGTCTATCATGTAAGTCTTAAAACTATAAAAAAAATATTTAAAGATTTTAGAAACTATAAAAAAATTATACAATTTATCCTAAAATATGTGCTTGTTAATGTAAAAAGTTTTTTTTAAAAAACAAATCGTTATATTATTAGTTATCATTATAAAACCATAAAGATGATATGCACTAAGAAATTTAATTACAACCTCATGTACAAATAACATAACAAGTTTAATTACAACCTCGTATGCAAATAATAAGAAAAGTTGAAAAAAATAGTCAAAAAAATTAAAAACAATAATACATTTTATAACATATTTAGTTTTGGTAATTGATAGCAGTATTATTTTATTTTTAACAAAAAAGTTATTAATATTTTGCTATACCCAGACTTCAATTGTGAAAAAAATGACAAGTTAAAGTTATAATTGTACATAATTTTTTTTTAAATATATATTGATAGGATAACATTACAATAAGAAACTTTTTGAATGTTTAAATTTAAAAATTAAAATTAAATGACCCAGGTTCAAATCTCACATCTGCCTATCAAATAAAAAAATGCAACTCAATATGATTCAGTCATATATAAAAAAACAACAATAAAATAAATTTATTAATACGTGATTACTAATTTATAAGTTATAATTATACCTAAAATAATTAAATAAATATTTATTGTAAACTTAGAGTCCTTAAAACCTTAAAGTTAAATTAGTTTTTTCAATAATATATTACCCAATTGAGTAAGTTATTAAATTTTTATATTTAAAAATTAATAACAAATCGATGAGAGTAAATTTGTGTAACATAATAAACTGTTGTAAAAGTAAATAGAAAATCTCTCTCATAGATCCTTAACAAGGGTCACGAGTATTGATGAAGTTGATATCCAATAGTTTAGTAAATTAAATAAGAAATCATGTTGTAAGCCAAAAGTTATAGAAGAAAAAAATTTATGGATTAGATGAGATACCTAAATATTCTAACATTATTATCATCCTGATCTAATAAAAAATATTTTAAAATTAGAATATTTTATTTATTTATAATAGTAATAATAGTTTCATGACTAATAACTATTATTACTACTATTATTATTCTAATCCAACAAAATATGATATTATTACAAGAAAAAGAAAAAAAAGGGCAAATACAATAACACAACTCTCCCTTTTATTTAATTAAAATCACAATTCTTTTTAGACTATTTTTTTAATTATTATCATTGATATTGTTGTTGTTATTTTATATTTCATGCGTTGCCATTGTTAGAATAATAACTAGAAAGAAACAAATATGAGAGAGAGAGAAAGGTGCGAAGTGATAATCTATTTTAGCTAAAAAATAAAAAAAATCTACAAAAAAATGTAAAATAAGCAGAAATTATCTTGCCTCAATAAATTATTTACCAATAAAATAAAAGTAGCAAATTTTATTTGAAAATTTGAAATCCTCTTTCGCTCTCTCCCTCTCTCCCTCTTCGGTCAGCCTACTGCTGTCGGAGATAACCCTAAAACACCGGCACACCTACTGTGGCTGGGGTGAAATTTCTTACCCTATTCGGTCTGTCCAATGGTGGTAGATAGGGCTCCGATGGGATCTAGGAGGGATCCAACGCTGGCCATAACGTACTACGTGGAAAACCTACAGGAACATGTGGATCAACGTTCACTTTGATACTTAGTCACACAGAGGTGGAGGCTACCCCCTTTCGGTAGGGTTGTGGATGTGTTCATTCCGAGTAGAAGGAACAAACAGGGTAAACGTTTCGGGTTTGTGCGTTTTGATTGGGTTGAGAATAGGATTGACATGGAATTAGCTTTGGATCGCCAACACATAGGTGCTTTAGCCATTAGGGTCAATCTTGGTCGGCTTGGGATTAGAGGAGCAGGTTTCGTGACTCAGGAAAACAAGGGGAGGACGCAGCTGGGGATGGGACGGAAACCTAGGGTATGTAGCCAAGAAGGATTTCCGAGACTTCGCCCAGTTAGGAAAGATAGTGATGTGCAGCCAAGGCTTGTGACAGACCAAGGTAATCTCAGTGCTCACCGAGACAAGGCTGGGATCAAGACGAGCTCGAAAGGACACCTTGATAATCGATCAGGGAATATTACTAAGGGTGTAATATGTGAGGAAGAGGGAGTGGATGTGCTTGAGCTGGAGATACCGATAGAGAATAAAGAGTGGCTATCAAAGAGTGTAGTAGGTGTTGTTCAGCAGATTGAGGACATTTCGGAAATTGGAGAGCTTGTACTGGAGCTTGGGTGGAATTGTGAAACTAGGATACTAGGACGGGATTTGGTTTGGGTTGAGTTTTCCAAACAGGAGGACACTGCGGAAGCGATTAGCAGTACTAATGAGGATGTACGTCGTGTGTTCTCTAAGGAGATCACTTGGTGTTGATACCTGAATTTTGACGCCGCTTTTAATTAAATTTATCATTTCCGTCATTTTACTTAACTTACTGTCGTTTCTAATTAATTTAATGTCGTTAGTATTTTTTAAATTCTCATCGCATTTTTATCATCGTCATTGTCATCATCAGCATTCGAAATCGCATTTTTAATTTTTCGTCACGTATTTTCATTATTATTATCATTAATATTTTCAGCCTTAAAAATCACTTTTTAATTATCCGTTAGTCATTTGCTACTTATTTCTTCGTTTTAGGTCATCGCGTAAAATTTAGAATTTTTAGTATTTTATCGAATTTTTTAGCTTTTTTATTTTTTATTATTATTTTTGTTCGAGATTTTATTGGACCCGAGTAAGTTCGCTCGGACAATAGGTCGAACGCGAAATATTTTCCATCAACTATTACCTATTCTTTTTTTCATTCACGCCGACCAATAGCGTTTCGCGTAATTTTCGTCATAACGTCATTTATTTTTCGTTCGAACATTTCATGTTTCCGAACGAGAAAATAAACACGTTAAATGAAAAATTTATTGGGGTGTGCGAACCAAAGTCCCATATCGGAAAGATGAGAGAAATAAAGACTAAATATAAGAGGAGTGGATCTTCTTAATGGAATGAGGCTTTTTGTGAAAACCGTGCGGGCTCAGGCCCAAAGCGGACATTATCATTCCATTAATGGGTCTTTATTTCTCCAACAAATGGTAGCGGAGTCGAAGGTTCGGCTGGGCCTGAGTAATGGGCTTTGATGTGGGTGGCACGCTGTGAATCTCCGGGACAAACTTGAAAAGTACAGTGAATCTCCGAGAGGAACTTGAAGTCGGTGGGTCATGTTGAGGACTATGTAGGGCTTCGTTCGAGAGGGAGATTATCGGGCTCAGATGGTGGGCTTAGTGGTACTTAGTTCGAGGGGGAGATTGTTGGGGTGTGGGAACCAAAGTCCCACATCGGAAAGATGAGAGAAATAAAGACTAAATATAAGAGGAGTGGATCTTCTTAATGGAATTAGGCCTTTTGTGAAAACCGTGCGGGGTCAGGCCCAAAGTGGACAGTATCATTCCATTAAGAGAGACTCGGGGAATGAGGCCTTTTGTGAAAACCGTGAAGGGTCAGGCCCAAAGCGGACAATATCATTCCATTAAGAGAGACTCAGGTGACACTTTATTTCTCTAACAAATGGTAGCGGAGCCGAAGGTTCGACTGGGCGTGAGTAATGGGCTTTGATGTGAGTGGCACGCTGTGAATCTCCTGGCCGAGCTTGAAAAGTACGGTGAATCTCCGAGAGGAACTTGAAGTCGGTGGGTCCTGTTGAGGACTATGTAGGGCTTCGTTCGAGAGGGAGATTATCGAGCTCAGATGGTGGGCTTGGTGGTACTTAGTTCGAGGGGGATATTGTTGGGGTGTGCGAACTAAAGTCCCACATCGGAAAGATGAGAGAAATAAAGACTAAATATAAGAGTAGTGGATCTTCTTAATGGGAAGAGGCCTTTTGTGAAAATCGTGCGGGCTCAGGCCCAAAGCGGACAATATCATTCCATTAAGAGAGACTCAAGTGTGTCTTTATTTCTCCAAGAACTGGTAGCGGAGCCGAAGGTTCGGCTGGGCCTGAGTAATGGGCTTTGATGTGGGTGGCACGCTGTGAATCTCCGGGACGAACTTGAAAAGTACAGTGAATCTCCGAGAGGAACTTGAAGTCGGTGGGTCTTGTGGAGGACTATGTAGGGCTTCGTTCGAGAGGGAGATTATCGGGCTCAGATGGTGGGCTTGGTGGTACTTAGTTCGAGGGGGAGATTGTTGGGGTGTGTGAACCAAAGTCCCACATCGGAAAGATGAGAGAAATAAAGACTAAATATAAGAGGAGTGGATCTTCTTAATGGAATGAGACCTTTTGTGAAAACCATGCGGGCTCAGGCCTAAAGCGGACAGTATCATTCCATTAAGAGAGACTCGGGTGAGTCTTTATTTCTCAAACAAAATTCTCGTCATTCGCTGTAGACGGTTAAACTTGTCTTATTTTTCTCTACGCGCTGGCACTTTCGGCTCGAAAATTCAGAACGTTTGTTCGCGAAAATGGCACGAGGCCATTTAAATAGAATTAAAGGGGCATTTGATCATCACCGTTGATCTGGTTGACCAAGGAAAGTCAACCAGATCAACGGTTCACAAATTAAGGTGCATGGTGCACATGCACCGTTGAAGCTACGGGGCAGCGGAGCAAGCCATTGACCTGCTTGCTCCCGTCGCTTCCTGTCCCTACAAGCCATCACTTCGGCCCCCTAGCTCCGCCAGCACCGCAGCCTAGCTCAGCCAGCACGACGTCCAGCCTCCAAGCGCAGCACTCGCGTCCTCCATCCACGCGATCTCATGCCTATAAAAGGCCCCTGCCCTTCAACGAAAACGACCACGAATTCACCCAAGCATCTTGCTTCTTCTCCCTCTTGACTGATCGCTCACTTAGAGCGTCGTTCGCCATAGTTCAAAGCTTTGTTTTTCGGTTTAAAATTCAAGCTTCGCTCGAAAGTATGCCTTTCGTTCCCTTTTCTTTATTTAATGCTTTCTGTAAATATTAATCGTACGCATGATATATAGAATTGCTAGAATTAAAATCAACCCACATGAACAACTTGTTTTAATGACTCGCTTTAAATGCCATGCTCGTTTGATTTAAATTTTTTACTTATATTGACTGCATGTGTTTGGTGGCTTCGATCCCACATCAGTTTATCATTTCAAAACCTCTCATTTAATCTGTACTTTGTTAAGCTATCCATGATAGAATCACGTAGTAATTAATTTAATCATGCATAAACCCGATGATGAAAAAAAGGGGGCTCACGGAAAATTCAGTCTCATCACGCTACGATCAGGAATAATCGATCGGTCTTGAAAATGGTAACCCCGTCCAAAAAGATTTTTGAAACGGTAACCCCGTCTAACGATTAATTATTCCTGAACGGTCCCGATCATGGAAAAGACTAAAGTGACGATTCCTCTGAGGGCCCCCTTTTAAAACACATTTTTATCAAACATCTTTTAAACACCTCTCTTATCAACCAGTAACCGTTTTCGAATGTGACTCGGGTGCCTAACACCTTCCCGAGTCTATAATACGACCCCGAACCTTTGTCTTGGGTTTAGACCCTTTTTTGTGCCTTTAGGTTTTTAGTTTTTAGTTTATTTATTTATTTATTTTATTTTATGCCATGACGATTAAGGTTCCCTAAGCCTAGAGACAAAAATTAGGGTGGCGACCTCATTGCATGTTGCGAGGCATCCTTTTACGCCGAGCATCGTGAGGTCTCAGATTCGTCGTATACTCGCGAATAATTTATTTTGTGATTTTCGGGGCGCAACAGTTTGGCGACTTCACTGGGGAGTGTTGGGTCGGAGCCGGTTTTATTTTTTTGAGGTGTTTATTTGTTTATTTACCTGCTTTGATAAATTGCTGATTTGTTTATTTATTCGCTTTGATATCAATTGTCATATGCATTTCATAGTGCCCTATAGCCCAGGGGCAATCACCAAATTATGAGGGTAGTAGTGACGCCCTAGGACACATATCCTGGGTAGTGTTCACCAATCCCAACTAGGATGAACCCCTAAAGATAGTTGAAAGGTTACAAGATTCCGCAAGGAATCGGGACACTGGACGACACTTTAGGGACCTTTTCATGGTATCATCCAGGAACCGTTCAAGCCAGTTAGAAAAGTCGGAATCAGAGCCCCAACACATGCATCATGATCATATCTGCTTTGTCGTGGCTCTATTTATCTTGTTACCATGATTTCCATTTTTCGTAATTTTTCTTTTGCCTTCGATAAAGAAAAATCGTGTGGTGGTCCAAAACCCCACCTTTCAAAAATCGTGTGGCGGTTCAAGAAACCCCACCTTTCAAAAAAATTACGCGGCGGTTAAAAATCCCACATTTCAATCTTGTGCGGCGGTTCAAACCCTCACTTTTTCGTCAAAATTTTTGTGGCGGTTCAAACCCCACTTTTCGTCAAAATTTTGTGCGGCGGTTTACACCCCCACTTTTCGTCAAAAAATTAATGCGGCGGTTCACCCCCCAACTTCAATTTTGATTGCATAGACATGGAAGGAAGCTTCGCCATAGTCAAGCCTACGACTATAAACAATGGCGCTTCGTGGGAGGCAGCCCACGTGTTCTTTTCAATATCTCTACTTTTTGTTAATCTTAAATTCAACATCTTGGGATACTTTTTCCCTATGAATTTACTATTTAATTGTCTCTTCATTTCAGGTGCAATGAGACTTGTAAATTTGGGGGCAAGCGAATGAAGTGACGACCAAAGGAAGGCGTTGAAAAATGTCAAAGCTCATTTTTCAAGGAAGTTGTCCTTTATGTTTACAATTTCCCCTTTCGCAATTTCCATTTCCGTAGTTTTACATTTCAGGTGCAATGAGACTTGTAAACTTGGGGGCAAGCAAGTGAAGTGACGACTAGAAGAAGGTGTCGAAAAATGTCAGAGCTCATTTTTCAGGGAAGTTGTCCTTTTACATTTTTGCAATTTTCGTTTTCGTAATTTATGTTTTTTCAATTTACATTTTTGCAATTTTAAATTCCCGCTATTTATGTTGTTGCAAGAGTGTGTGCGTCATGTCTGCTAAAATTATTAGTTTTTACCAAAAAAAATCTAAAATAGATGTATATTGCTTGGCTTGAAAATTTTCCTACATTTTAACATTCCTTAGATCAAGCATGTTTATCATTTCATTGCGTCACAGATAACATGTGCGTTCATTAGAAATTATATAAACATACATGATCTTGTCTGTTAGCTCTTATATCCATGGCATGTTTAGACGTAAGCAATCACAAACATATCCCTGTGAGTATCTTGGGCCTTCACCCCTTGTTTCTTTCATAAGTGTAAATGCTAAACTAGGTGCTAGTTAGATTTGCATAATATCCAGGGTACATGAACCGTCAGACATGGGATAGCAGTAAGATGACATTGGACTTTGCTTTGCTTATCTTCCACATTTTCATTTTTAACCTTTTAGCCCTTAAATGCATACTTCGTACACTATGTACGATTCTATCAAACACTCAAAAGCCTCGTATTTTCGCCCAACCAAGTGAGTAGTGCTTGACTGGGACCACTAAACTGGAGTACACATCAAGCAAGGGAATGACAAGGGAGCCCTTAGAGGATCGCTGACAAATCAACGTCAAAAGAAGGCCAAATAAGTCAAGACTTGGAAGCTTCTGCCAAAGACAGAGAGGATAACAGACCAAATAAAAATTGTACTTACTTTGCTTGCTCAAAAAAAAAATCATCAATCAAAAAAAAAAAAAACAAAAAAAAGGAAAGAAAAAATCAAAAAAAAATCAAAAAAAAAAAAGTGTTAAAAAAATGTTCAAAGAACACAATCAACAAAAACAATAGCAGAAGCAAGTACAAAAATGGTCAAAAGATAACAATGATCTAAAAAAGGAGGGGGAGAGATCATTTCCAACGGAGATTCAAAACCTAGGTGTGCTTCGTCAACAACTAGTGATATCATTCCCTGCGAAAATTCAAAAGTTGGTGCGGTTCGTCGAAATGATCTTGAAATCAAAAAGAGAGTGTTCAAGGAACACCAAAACAACAGCAGAAGCAAGTACAAAACAAAAATGGTCAAACATCAACAACAAAACAATCTAAAAAAGATCATCGCAAACTTGGGCACGGTGCCCTCAAAACAATCAAGAAGAAACATCTCCAGCAAAGATTCAAGGATTTGTGCACTTTGCTCTCACCACGATCAAATCGTCGAGCATCGTTCACCACAATTTGTCTTCATCACAATCAGTCGTCGAGTACAAACTCATTAAAACCTTCTCGCCAAAAAAACACACAACACTTTCTTCTACAAAATCCTCTTTTTTTCCTCCCTCGCAAAGTCTTTTCGATTATTAGCAGGCCCTTGCAGGTGCATCTTCATTTGAAGTTTATTCACTCGGATTGACATTGCAAATCTGATTTTGCGCTATGTTTGCTGCATTTTTAGGAGTGTAAACACATAGCCCTGTTTCTGAGCGCGAGCGCAAACACTAATATCTAGTGAGAATTGCTTATGTTTACATGTCTTGGGAAAGTCTTGTTCTTGAGGTCATTATTTCCTGAATAAGACGCGGACGTTATCTAGACTTGTATCAATCATGTTTATATAACGAAAACTGAACGAACATTTTTCAAAGAATACACTTGATTTGATTTTCTCTTAAAAAATAAAGAGGTCATTTTCATTCCCAAAAAAGTGACTTGGGGGCAAGCCGAGGTTTAAATGTAGGAATACAAGATATTTCTCACATCATCAACTGCGCTCTCCTTTTTCTATCTGTTGCTGCTTTGTGTTTGCTTCCTCTCAATTTGCAGGATACAGATATACTTCAGTGAAATCTCATTCCATTGGGTCTTCGATGAAGGAATCGTTGTAAAGCCCTCACCTTGGATTTTCATTAAAATCCAATCAACAAACGAATGGAGAACGTTACCACTCCACAATCATGGGTCTTCGATGACAACATCGTTGTAAAGCCCTCGCCATCTTGGATTTTCATCAAAATCCAATCAACATCGAATGGAAAACGTTACCACTCCTCAACCATGGGCCTTCGATGAAGAAATCGTTGTAATGCCCTCATCATGGATTTCCATCCACAAAATCCAATCTACATCCGAATGAAGGTGCGTTACCACTTCACTTCCAACCTAGTTTTGCGGTGACTTGGTCACCCACGTTGGTGTGACGACTTGGTCGTCCACTTTTCTATCTAGTTGTGCGGTGACTTGGTCACCCACGTTGGTGTGACGACTTGGTCGTCCACTTTTCTGTCTAGTTGTGCGGTGACTTGGTCACCCACGTTGGTTTGACGACTTGGTCGTCCGCTTTTCTGTCCATTTGTGCGGTGACTTGGTCACCCACGTTGGTGTGACGACTTGGTTGTCCACTTTTCTTTCTATGTTGTGCGGTGACTTGGTCACTCACTTTGGTGTGACGACTTGGTTGTCCACTTCTCTTTATGTCGTCCGGTGACTTGGTTACCCACATTTTTAACTATGTCGTGCGGTGATTTGGTTACCCACGTTTTAAACTTATGTCATGCGGTGACTTGGTTACCTACGTTTTTACTTAGTTTGTGCGGTGACTTGGTTACCCACATTCTCACTTATGTTGTATGACGACTTGGTCGTCCACTTTTCAGTTTTATCGTGCGGTGACTTGGTCACCCATATCCTCTTATGTTCATGAACGATTTGGTCACCCATATCAACCTTATTTTATACGGTGGCTTCCAACCACTCCCCATTTCAATCCATACGGTAAGTTCGAGGTAAGACTTGCGTCCCCACATACACCCTGTCTTTTAATGTTGTGTCAGGTCACGTCCCCACACCATATCTTGAAAATTCGTAAACAGTCACCCCGAATATCAAATCAACATCAGAGCGAAGGTATGTTATCGTCAATCAATATCCGAGCGAAGGTATGTTACAACTCTCATTTACATAATTCTACATTTCTGCATAATTATTATCTCCTCCTTGAGCGACTACTTTCCTGCATAACCAAATTCTATTTTGCATATCCAAATACTCTTCCTTGAGCGACTACTTTTCTGCCTAAACTAAATAGTCCTCCTTGAGCGACTATGTCTTTACATAATTCTACATTTCTGCATAATAAATACTCCTCCTTGAGCGACCCTATTTCTACGCTTTCTTCACCAAACGTCCAAATTTTACGATATCCCCGCTCGAATCTCATCTCTTCACCAAACGTCCGAAATTTTGTGGTATCCCTGCTCGGATCTCACAAACATCATCAACGTTCTCACTATCAGAGACAACTATCCTCGCTATCAGAGACAACCGATTTCAGTAAAAGAAGATCATTTCCTCATTATAAGAGAAGATCATCATTTCCTCAATATCAGAGATAACCATCCTCATTATCCGAGAAAACCATCTTCCTCACTATTAGAGACATTTCCCTTAACCAACATCAGACCAAAGGACGTCCGGTCAAAACTCGATTCACGCAATGGCTTCCAAACCTACCCTCTCCCAGAGTGACAACATCAAGATTATCTCCTCCTAGAGTGACATCAACGAATTATCTCCTTCCAGAGTGACATCATCGAACTTTATTCTCCCAGAGTGACAGCATCAATTTCCTCATCACCGAATAACACCCTCAAAAGTATACCTCCTCCCAGAGTGACATCAGCGATTATCTCCTCCCAGAGCGACAGCATCAATAATTACCTCCTCCCAGAGTGACATCTATGACAATATCTCCTCCCAGAGTGACATCGATAATTACTTCCTCCCAGAGTGACATCTACGACTTATCTCCTCCCAGAGTGACATCAAAAGCATACCTCCTCCCAGAGTGACATCAACAAACTTACCTCCTCCTAGAGTGACATCATCGCGGTGAGATCGAGGTAAGACCTGCTGTGTTTCCAAAATTCGAATATGTGGGGGCAACCGTCTTTACTGTTTATCAAATACTTCGATAAGACAGTAAAGAGGGGGCAACTGTTGATACCCGAATTTTGACGCCGCTTTTAATTAAATTTATCATTTCCGTCATTTTACTTAACTTACTGTCGTTCTAATTAATTTACTGTCGTTAGTATTTTTTTAAATTCTCATCGCATTTTTATCATCGTCATTGTCATTGTCAGCATTCGAAATCGTATTTTTAATTTTTCGTCACGTATTTTCATTATTATTATCATTAATATTTTCAGCCTTAAAAATCACATTTTTAATTATCCGTTAGTCATTTGCTAGTTATTTCTTCATTTTAGGTCATTGCGTAAAATTTAGGATTTTTAGTATTTTATCCCATTTTTTAGCTTTTTTATTTTTTATTATTATTTTTGTTCGACCTTTTATTGGACCCGAGTAAGTTCGCTCGGACAATAGCTCGAACGTGAAATGTTTTCCATCAACTATTACCTACTCTTTTTTTCATTCACGCCGACCAACAGCGTTTCGCGTAATTTTTGTCATAACGTCATTTATTTTTCGTCCGAACATTTCATGTTTTTGAACGAGAAAATAAACACGTTAAACGAAAAATTCTCGTCATTCGCTGTAGACGGTTAAACTCGTCTTATTTTTCTCTACGCGTTGGCACTTTTGGCTCAAAAATTTAGAATGTTTGTTCGCGAAAATGGCACGAGGCCATTTAAATAGAATTAAAGGGGCATTTAATCATCACCGTTGATCTGGTTGACCAAGGAAAGTCAACCAAATCAACGGTTCACAAATTAAGGTGCATGGTGCACATGCACCGCGGAAGCCACAGGGCAGCGGAGCAAGCCACCGAGCTGCTTGGTCCCGTCGCTTCTTGTCCCTTCAAACCATCACTTCGGCCGCCTAGCTCCGCCAGCACGACGTCCAGCCTCCACGTGCGGCACTCGCATCCGCCATCCACGCGATCTCATGCCTATAAAAGGCCCCTGCCCTTCAACAAAAATGACCATGAATTCACCCAAGCATCTTGCTTCTTCTCCCTCTTGACTGATCGCTTACTTAGAGCGTCACTCGCCATAGTTCGAAGCTTTGTTTTTCGGTTTAAAATTCAAGCTTCGCACAAAAGTACGCCTTTCGTTCCCTTTTCTTTATTCAATGCTTTCCGTAAATATTAATCGTACGTATGATATATAGAATTGCTAGAATTAAAATCAACCCACATGAACAACTTGTTTTAATGACTCGCTTTAAATGCCATACTCGTTTAATTTTAAATTTTTACTTATATTGACTGCATGTGTTTGGTGGCTTCGATCCCACATCAGTTTATCATTTCAAAAGCTCTCATTTAATTTGTACTCTATAAAGCTATCCATTATAGAATCACATAGTAATTAATTTAATCATGCATAAGCCCGATGATGAAAAAGAGGGCGCTCATTCAGTCTTACGGAAAATTCAGTCCCATCACGCTACGGTCAGGAATAATCGATCGGTCTTGAAAACGGTAACCCCGTCCGAAAAGATTTTTAAAACGGTAACCCCGTCCAACGATTAATTATTCCTGAATGGTCCAGATCATGGAAAAGACTAAAGTGACGATTCCTCTGAGGGCCCCCTTTTAAAATGTATTTTTATCAAACATCTTTTAAACACCTCTCTTATCAACCGGTAACCATTTTCGGATGTGACTCGGGTGCCTAACACCTTCCCGAGTCCATAATACGACCCCGAACCTTTGTCTTGGGTTTAGACCCTTTTTTGTGCCTTTAGTTTTTTGGTTTTTTGTTTATTTATTTATTTTATTTTATGCCATGACGATTAAGGTTCCCTAAGCCTAGAGACAAAAATTAGGGTGGCGACTTCATTGCATGTTGCGAGGCGTCCTTTTACGCCGAGCATCGTGAGGTCTCAGATTCGTCGTATACTTGCGAATAATTTATTTTGTGATTTTTGGGGCGCGACACTTGGTCAGAGGTTCTATCAAACGCTGGTAGAATATGTTGGGTTCAATGCTCGGGGGTTCCGTTTCAGTGATGGGGCGTTGAGACCTTCATAAAGTTAGGGGCAAAGATGGGGCAACTAGTATTGGTGGATGACAACACACTTGCTCGTCGAAGGTTTGATGTGGCCAGGCTCTTAATTACGACGGATCAACTTCATGTCAAGGGTGACATTCGGGTCAAGGTAGAAGATAAATTTTATACCGTGAGTTGCTATGAGGAGCCTATGGAGGGGGGAGTATCAAACCTTGATTGGATAACAGGGGTTGATTCGGCTGAGGAGGAATCGGATGAGGAGATGGATATAGAAGGCTATGAGGACGTGGAAGCAGTCGAGAGGGAGGTTAATGAACAACACAATGCTACCATAGCCAAGGACACACCTTTAACGGAGGGGGATAAACATGATCCAAGTGCTCCGGAATTGGACAATTATCCTTTGGTTACGATGAGGAGAAGGGGGAATATGACAAAGCGGCTAATGGCCAATACGGGCAGTCTGCAAACAGCTAGCACTTCTGTGCATTCCAAATCAGCAGTATTTCGGGCGGAGGATAACGAAATCTCAAACATGAACAGATTGAGAGAGGCCATTATGGTGGAGACTGATACGTGGGAAATTTGGCGTATTCTATCAATCACAGACCAAGTAAACAAAGATGCACTCTGCATCTTTGACCGAGAGAGGTTTGGAGTGGAATTGGACAATGTCCGGCGATAGGATGTGGTAGTAGCGAGTTCAGCAGTGATCCAATGGTTCAAATTTTTTTGTGGAATTGTAGGGGTCTTTTGTCCATCAGGAAGAGGTGTTTTATTAAGCAAATATTTCAAGGAGACCATGCTTCTTTTTGCTTGATTCAAGAGAGAAAAAGAGAAGAAGTCGATGAGTTTCTTATTCATGCGCTAGGGAGAGACAATGATACACGGTGGGTTTATGCTCCGACAATAGGGAGGTCGGGGGGTCTAGTTTCAATGTGGGACTCAAAAGTTTTTCGGTTGGATCATTCGGAGGTAGGGAATAGGTTTATTTGGCTTGAAGGTGAGATTCTCGACAGAAACATGAGGTGTGCGGTGTTGAATGTGTACGCTCCAAACGTTTCTGAGCTCCGTGAGCAGTTATGGGAGGAGTTGGGTAGAAAAATTGAGAATACAACGCTTCCTGTGTTAGTAGCTGGCAACTTTAATGAGACTTTAACTCCTTCTGATCATTTAAACGGAACGGGTTACTCGAGAGGTATGGTGGCATTCCAGGATTGGGTGGATAGATGTGGTCTTCACGACGTTTTACTGGTAGGGAGGAGATTTACTTGGTCGAATAACATTAGTAGAAGCAAGATTGATAGAGTCTTTGTGCAAGCTGGTTGGTTTCCTTGTATTTATAACTGTGAGCTTACAGCTCTTGACAGGAATGGATCTGATCATACGCCTTTGATCCTTAGACGGGAAAAGATAGATTGGGGTCTGAAGCCATTCCGAGATTTATCAGTGTGGTGGGAAGACAGAGGGTTCAAGGACTTGGTGGAGGGTTGGTGGAGGGAAGTTGGTGTCTCTTTTCCTAGCAATTTCTGAGTGATCCATAAGATGCGGTACTTGAAGACGTAAATTCGTAATTAGAATAAGGAAGTCTTTGGGAATGTGGAATCCCGCCTGAGAGCCCTTCAGGAGAGATGCAAGGTTGTTGAGCGGCTTGCGGATGAGCGCTCTTTGACCCAGGAAGAACAAGCTGATCAAATCGCTAATAAGGTTATGGTATGGGAGCAACAGGAGCGAGTGGATCGATATTGGCAGCAGAAGAATAAATGGAAGTGGAATGTGTATGGGGATCGAAATACCGAGTATTTTCATAGGATGGCTAAGATAGAAATGAGGAGGAACACAATTAGAGAGATTGTGACTCCGAATTCTAGACTCGCTACCCCTGAGGACATAAAGCGAGCTGCTACTCAGTACTATGAGACCTTTTTTCAGTCGGTCAGTTGGGACAGGCCTAGGATACAGGATTTGGGGTTCTCGAAGTTGACTGAGGAGGAAGCAGTAGGCTTGGAAAGGGAGGTGTCCCGGGCTGAAATTTGGGAGGCGGTTAAAGACAGTGATGGCCAGAAATCTCCTGGGCCGGATGGGTTCTCTTTCCGATTTCTGCAAAAGGCATGGAATATTGTTGGAGGGGATTACTGCAGCCTGATTCAGGAGTTCTTCAGAACGGGGAAGTTCCCGGCAGGGGAGAATTTCTCATTCTTGACTCTCATCCCTAAGACTTCAGAAGCTAAGCGCTTTAGTGAGTTTCAGCCCATTAGTTTAGTAAACAGTTACTATAAGATTGTGTCCAAGATTATGGCGAGGCGGCTAAGTGCGGTAATTACGTCAGTTGTTAGTGAGGTCCAGCATGGATTCATAAAAGGGCGTCAAACTCTGGATTGTGTCATGACAGTGAGTGAAGTGGTCCATTACTTGTAGAAGACGAAACAATAGGGGCTTCTTTTCAAAATAGACTTTGAAAAGGCTTATGACTCAGTTGAGTGGGAGTACCTGGATGATGTGATGAGGTTTATGGGATTCCGAGAGAAGTGGAGGGGTTGGATATGCCAATGCATCAGTACGAATAAGGTTTCTGTTTTAGTAAATGGGTCACCTTCGGGTCAATTTGAAGTGGGGAGAGGCTTGCGACAGGGGCGTTCTATGTCCCCGTTCTTATTCAACATTACGGCAGAGGGTCTTCATCGGTTGTTTACTAGAGCGGAGGAGGTGGGGATCCTGAAAGGGATAGGTAATCCGTTAGCAGTGTGGCATCTGATCCATCTTCAGTTTGTAGATGATGCCTTGATTCTAGTGAACAATAATGAGGAGGAAATTCAGGGAGTTAAGGGAACCTTGCGATGGTTCGACGCTTACTCAGGCCTTCGGGTAAATTACCACCAAAGCACGCTGGTTGGTGTGAACTTTAGTGATCAGATAGGTGACATTCTAGCCACACGTGCAGGTTGCAAATATGAAGCTTTTCCGTTTAAATACCTAGGGTCGTTAGTGGGTTTTAATCCAAGAAGGAAATCAGAGTGGTAGTTTTTAGTCCAAAAAATTAGGGAAAAACTATCTACATTGAAGGGGCAACTTCTTTTGGTGGGGGGGCGTGTGACTTTGATTAAGTCAGCACTTGCGAGCCTCCCTATTTATAACATGTCCATTTTCAGGATGCCTAAATCAGTTGTTAAACAATGCGAATGTGTGATGCGGAGGTTCCTATGCAGTGGAAAGGAAACTAAAAACATGTTGGCTAAGGTGCAATGGGAGGAAGTGACTCGTTCGGCTTCGTATGGGGGATTGGGCATTGGAAGGCTTCAAGATCGGAATGTGACGCTATTATTCAAATGGCTTTGGGAGTTGATAAGGGGAAGTAGGAAGCTTTAGGCGGAGATCGTTCGTAAACAATACAAACTTTGCTATATAGGGGACTTGTGGAGGGAGAGAGAGGGTCAGCTATCTCCTATTTGGAGCGATATCATGCGAGTGTGTAGGCGAGGTAGTGAGTTCTTTGAGCTGTGGACTGATCACACCCTGTTGAAAGTCGGAGATGGTAATAACACGGGATTTTGGTGGGATACATGGGCTGGTAAGAAACCGTTAGCTTTGCTCCATCCTCGCCTGTATCATTTATCTAATAATCAGAGAGGGACTGTCGAGGACTTTGGCACTTGGGCCGAGGCAGCGTGGGAATGACAATGTGTTTGGAGACGCTAGTTATTCGAATGGGAGAGAGATGAGTGGGAGTGCTTGAGAGATCGAATGCCAACACCAAGCAGGGGGGGATACAAGCTCAACTTCGATGGGAATTAACTCAATCGGGGTCACATACGGTGAATTCAGGGTACAAGCAATGTGAAGCGCATAGATATGAGATTGTGCCTCTGCTTCGGTCCTGTTGGACTGGTTTGGTTCCCTATCGAGTAGAATTTTTCTTATGGTTGACGTTAAGGGAGAGAATAGTAACCAGGTCGTTTCTTGTGAGACGACACATGATCCCTGACGAGTCGAACATCTGCCCCATGTGCAACAGCAGGAACGAGGACGTTACCCATCTCTTCATGCGGTGTTCGGTAGCAAGGGGGGTCTGGGAGTTCATTATGAGATGGCTTCGGGTGGTTTGGTGCCAACCTCGGAACCTCGCAGAGCTTTGGAGGACATGGGGAAACTATCTGCCAAACGCTGACAAACAATCTGGTAGGAGTTGGACAATTTTATTTTATGCAGCTATTTGGACTTTGTGGAAGCAACGAAATGCAGTGACCTTTAGACAGAAGGAGTATAATGAACCTTTTTGTGTGAATATGATTTTTTTTCTGTGGCATTGGTGGTTGAAAAGCAGGGACAACACGTTTGCGTTTAGCATGTTAGATATGTTGCAATCGCCGACCTGGCTTCTTAGTCGGCAAGTGGATGCTACGTGAATCTGATTTGGGGGTTAGTTAGTGAGCCTGTCGTCTCTTGTATTTCCTTTGATTTAGAGTTGGCTTAGAGCAATATTTGGCAGTAGTCTCTTGTACTGTTATTGTCATGATCTTCATGACAGTTTAATATAATAATTAATCTTTGCTTATTAAAAAAAATAAAAATAAAAGTAAAACTATAAAATTCTTTTTAAATTGTATTATTCTTAAAGAATAGATATACACAACTATTAAATTAATTAAGTTTGAGTTCGTAAAATTTGTAATGATAAGAAATTATTTTTCCATATTCAATTATGTGATTTTTTTGGGGTAATAGCTTAAAACATCCCTGTACTAACCGCGAAAAACAAACTCCTCCCCCGAACTTAAAAAATGCTAATACACCTCCCCTGAACTACGTTGATCATGCAATTAACCCCTTCTGTCCATAATTAATTACATTTTTTTGTGATTTTTTGGAATTTTTTACAATGTTTCTTGATTTTTAGGTTAATTACATTTTTATAGAATTTTTACATATTTTTTTTAGAATTTTTACAATTTTTTAAAAATTGTAAAAATGTGCATTGAGGGGCCTTTTTGCCCGAAAACAATAGTCCAGGGGAGGTGTATTAGCGTTTTTGAAGTTCGGGGGAGGAGTTTATTTTTCGCGGTTAGTACAGGGGTGTTTTAAGCTATTACCCCGATTTTTTTCCATACATAAACATAAATAAAAATAGTTTATACATTTACTTAAACCATAATTTTTAATTAAATATTAATTTAATTTTTTTTAGTGAGTTTGAATCTTTAAAGACTAATTGTTGTTTTTAAATAAATACATAATTATTCACCGTATTTGGAGAACTGAAATAAAAATAATATGAAATATCATTTTAAACATTTAAATTTAAATTTACTTTAATTGAGTTAAAATTATTTTAATTCTAAGAGCTTAAAATTAATTATTTAAGAATTAATGCAAGTTTTTTCTACTGACACATGCATTAAAATATCAATAACAACACTAATATACTACCTACAATATAGTTTAAGTACCATAATAAAAATTTATGTTAATCCTATTTTTATAGACATTATTAAAACTTTTATATTATACCAAATTTTTTGTGTGAAATACTTTTTTACACAAATATTATATTTTAATATTTCTAAATAAATTTCATACTTGCAACGCCACGTACTAAAATAACCTACTATAATAAAAAGAAGTCCTCAAGGAATAATTTAATCTTATTTTATTAAGCCAAACGACTGCCTTTAAATAGGCATAAATAATACAAGTTTAACTAAGACTAGAAAACCTATTTTAACTAGAACTCCTAAGTAACTTCGAAATTGAACTTCTACTAGTCTAATAACTGTAAAAACTAATTAATAAATACAAATAAAGCCTTCTAGAACTTCCTAGAAGCATTCGCATCATCAAACCAAGGTTTGGGCCGAATTCTCCAAGTCGCAGGCTGCTCGCGTTCACACTGCGTGCCAAAATGTCCACCCGCCCTAACTGTTGATTGGCTTGTCCGATTGGGCTGAAACTTATCCCATTCGATAGCTAAGACCCACAAATAGTAGTAGGGTGCTCCTCTTCCTGGTCCGGGCCTGACTGGTATGAAGAATGGTCATTGGCGTTGACGGACGCGTTTTGAAGTCCTCATCTGCGTAGGATTGCTGTTAGCGAAAATGTCTCGACCGATAACAAACAAAATCCTTGGGAGTTTGATCTGAATTTTTGACATAATGAAGAAGACATCATGAGGTTTCATAATTGATAAATGTCGCATGATTCTGACTTCTGATGATCGAGATATGGTCCGACGAAGTTGTCCGTCACGTTTGCGCTTCAGACACTTGTGCATGCAAAAGTAGCAACGGGCCATCTTGCAAGTTGTTCATCCAAATGTCCTCAAACTTGGTAGAGGCTCTCCTAAGATCCCAATCGGTCTTGTATTTATCTTGGAACCCGATTTGGAACCTTTCTTCCATGAATTGGCTCGTGTAGATATGCAACCTTGCGCTATGCGCCTCCAAGCCACCTTCCATGTCATCCTTCTCCTAAAGACTTGATCCAGCAACGTTCCCTGCCTAGTTTCCATGTCTAGAGGTTGTTGTAACCTCCCTTGAAGCTTTAGAATGTCTTGGGCTCGACGCTTTGGGTTGATTGGCCTTAGTCGCAAGGCGTGTGCGCGTTGTGCGTGCGCTAGGGTTAGCCTCGGGGCTAGGATCGAATCATTCCATTCCCCTTCGAAAAGATTCACCCTCGAATCTGTCTCCTCAATGGCAGCAACACTCTCCAAATTAGAAACAGTAAAGGAAACATGAAAGTGATAGGAAATACCCAAGGCATCCAACTCGGCGGTGGTGCCTTTGTGTGTGGCGGTAGTTTGGGCTAAACCAACGTCTCTCATGGCGGCTATCTTGTTGACTTGAGCAGGCAACCAAAGTTGGTGTAAGAACATCCTTCCTCTATCAACAACCTTCAAGAACCGCTTCAATCTCTCTAAGTATCCCTTAGTCGCATAAGGAACACTCAAACCTTTCATGTGTACCACGACTTGCCCTTGTGCTATCATCAACTCCTTGTGAACTCTTATACTTCCCAAGTACTCCAAACACCAAGGATTCGATGAACCCATAAGTATAAAATCAAAGCCGCATTGGTTGCAAGTAAACATAAGTGAAAATTCACTAAACAACTCAAACTTGCAAACCAACGAATAACACTTCGCTCTCCAAGCTCTCTCATCACTTCTCTCCATCGTAGGTTGTCTCCAATAAAGAGATATATAAGGTTGTGAGCTCGGTATCCCAAGGTTTCTCCATCCTTGTTGCCCTACATCGCTAAAAAGTCTTTTTCGGCGCTTATACACAAACTCCATGGATAAACCGTACCAATACCAAACCCTCTCAAGAGACACACTACAACACATACTAGCCATACCAACTTGTAAGAAATCACCATAAATATCTCTTGGTACAACTATCTCATCTCTCGGCCAAACTAAAACTCCAAATTTCATGCGTTTCCACAAGTACTCCTCAAAAGCAAGTGTTTCGGCCTTAGGCTTTTGCATAGGACCATCATCAACTAAATTAAATTCAACTCTAGAATCATATACACTAATGATGTCCACACACCTATACAGTTCCGCTCTAAGAAAGTTTAATCCAACCACACCCTTTCGTCTAGGGCTTGGCGCAATATGCTCCACGGAATTGCTATGTTTCTCCCACTCCAATTGCAGTAGCTTAGGGGACTCATCCTCCTTAATAAATTCTTTCTTTATCTGCCTTAAAGAAGATGAAATAGAAGAAGAGAAAATAATTGGATAAGGGTTAGTAAAATTCAATTGCTTCAGCAAAGCTTCACTCTTTTTGCCAAGAACAATCTCTTGCACTACTAGTGCATTTCCACTTTCTCTCCCTTCGGTACTCTCGCTCAACTCGTCCTTTTTATGAGTACAATTCTCTTCTTTCAACCCATGCTCACTCTTTTCATGGGGGCTGTTTTGTTTATTTATTTTCTCCTTTTTAACTTTCAATTTTCCTCTTTCCTTCTCAACATCTCTAGCCTTTTTCCATTCGCCGTATGAGTTTTCTAGATATTGTTGATCCTTAAGGACTTCGAGGGGCACCAATGGTCTTAAGGAGATCTTTCGGCCATCTTTTATGAATTTGTAACGACTGTCCTTGCCTCTTTGAGTGACTCCTTTCTCTTGCAGCCATGATCGACCAAGAAGTATATGGCTCGACTTCATTGGTATCACATCGCAAAGTACATCATCCTTGAACTTCCCAATAGAAAATGAAATCAAGACTTGCTTAGTTACCAACAAGTCCCTTCCGTTGAGCATACAACGCTGCAGGTATGGCTTTGGATGCTTTGTCGTTGGAAGGCCTGTCTTGTGCACCATCAATGTACTTACATGATTCGCTAACCTTCCTTCATCCATCACTATTGAGTAACCCTTCTCTTTTACTAGGCAACGAGTATAAAAGACACCTTGTGCCATGCTTGAACTCGCTGCTGCCTCTTGTTGCACACCTAACTCACACTTAGTGATAAGTGTTTTATCTTGCTCTTCGAAACATGGTGCGCTCGGTGATGGACTCATTCCCTTGACTACCTTCGGATCATATCTTGGTCTCGATATAGCCAACTCACGGTCCTCTCTTCTCTTTTGTTCCAGCGCCTTACTAACCTCTTCAACCTTCTCTCTGAGGTGATTAACCAATTCTTTCCATGACATCTCCTCTAAGGTTTCATCATTGGCTTTTAAGCCAACCAGGGGCTTCCTTGGAACGAAAGTTGGTGGTGTCTCCATCCTCTCGTACCTAACATTCTGCCCTAGCCTCTCATAGGCTCTCTCATTCGCAACCTCCTCATACAAACACTCACTTTGTGACTGACGTTCGGGTCTACTTACATGCCAAGGTGGTTCACGTTCCAATCTGTCTGCGTGCCAATAGGGCTTGCGTTCTGCTCTATATTCGAACCATGGCAGTGCATGCCCTTGCTCGCTTACATGCCATGATGTCTCACGCTTGTGTATCCTTGGCTCATGTCTTGGGCTAGACATAGCAAACTCATGTTGGCCCCTTCTCCTCCTGTCCACTGCCTCATACCTCGCTCTCTCCATAGATGATATTGACATGACTTAAAAATTGCGTTTTTCGCTCACAGCTTGTGTCTGCAACTTGTAAAATCAATATCTTCCACGTCTGACCTCCAAATTAAGCGATTCTTCTTGCAGTAGATCCGTAAAAGCTCCAAATATGTTGTGTAAAAATTTCAGAATTTTCTGGACTGGCCTCCTATATATTGATTTTATGTTTCGGTTCCAGAATTTCCTGACTCTAAGAAACAACGACTAAAGAAACACGTCTTGGGACTTTGGCTTTACCTTTTGACTCCGCTGTCCGAATCACTTGATTCTTTTTGATTCAGATTCCTAACAGACACAGCTTTCCAACGGACTCACTTTTACTGAAATCCGACTTCAACAAGTATGTATTGAAATACAATTTCGACACTGACACTTTTGGTGGACTGTTTTTGGTGACACTTTGATGACACTTTGGGGGACTGATTTTTGTGACTCTATTTTGACACTTTGGGGACTGATTTTTGTGACTCTATTTTGACACTTTGGGGGCAACTGATACGATCCTTGCTAGGCTTGGATCGATGCTCCTGTTGCGATCGTTGTTTAAGGATGGATTTCGTGCGGAAATACTTTAATCTGAACCCAAACGTGCGCTGACCTTGCTAAGTCGTGATGACTACCCAACCCAGCTACGCGAATGAGGATCTTGATCGAACTCCTAACCTTCTAACCAGCAATTGGTTAGCAACCTAGGCAATCGAACAATGGGGGTCAACTTTCGATTTACTTGAGTGGTTCTTCGAGCATTCAGACTCAAAGGATTCAAGGTTCTGCGAGACTTAAATTTAATACGATCCTTGCTAGGCTTGGATCGATGCTCCTGTTGCGATCGTTGTTCAAGGATGGACTTCGGGCCGGAATACTTTAATCTGAACCCAAACGTGCGCTGACCCTGCTAAGTCATGATGACTAGCCAACCCAGCTACGCGAATGAGGATCTTGATCGAACTCCTAACCCTCTAACCAGCAATTGGTTAGCAACCTAGGCAATCGAACAATGGGGATGAACTTTCGATTTACTTGAGTGGTTCTTCAAGCGTTCGGACTCAAAGGATTCAAGGTTCTGCGAGACTTAAATTTAATTCAGGAATTTGGCAAAAAAAAGTCTGATTTTATTAAGCCAAGCGGCTGCCTTAAACAGGCGCAAGAAATACAAATCCTACGAGAACTAGAACTTCTATCTATACAAGAGTTCGACTTGAACAAAAGCTGAAATAATTAATTAAATTAATTATAATACTAGTACTAAGAGTATTAGTAGACCCAAGCAATCCTACGCACGGTAGACTTGCGCAATGCGCGTCCTTCCTCAAGTCGAAGTCCTTGGTGCGCTAGGACTTGCGCATGCGTTGACCCGCTCGGCCATTCTCCCAAACGCGTCGGGCGTTTGACTTGAAACTCCAGTAGCCTCTTCTAGACCCTTGAAGCAATCTTGTAACTCGGCTAGAGCTCGGTAAATATTCCCCAAGTTTGACTTGGCTCGGTCGTCCATTTCGTGGGCGCTAGCGTGCATGCTGGGTGCGACCAGCAGCGTCACTAAGCGCGGCGTGTGCTCGCGTAGTACGGACTCCTCCAGCGTAGCCTCGCGCTGAATCTCATTATGTAGGAACAAAGAAAGCTGGCTGGCCAGGCGCTTGCTGTGTTGGCGCGTCATCGGGCCAAGGGACGACAAGGGTACGCGTGAAGGTGCGGCATGCGTGCGATGCGTACTAGGGTTCGCATCAGTCCCTCCCTCTTCAAGAGGATTCGTCCTCGAATCCGAGTCTTCCTCATCATCTTCCGCCCAATCACACAAACTTAAATCGGAGATGTTGAAGGTAGTACTTGCGGATCCATAGTCGCTAGGAAGGTCGAGGACATAGGCATTATTATTGATTTTCTCCACGATAAAAAATGGGCCATCTCCTCTTGCAGAAATTTTGTGACGCCTCAAGGCTGGAAATCTTTCCTTCCTTAAATGTAGCCAAACCCAGTCGCCTACTTTGAAGGATGCGGTCGCTCTTCCTTGATTTTTCTTGCGGGCCAATCGTTCATTCATCTTCTCTATATTTTTCTTGGTCTGCTCATGAATCTTTTTCACCGCTGCTGCCTTTGCGTCTCCATCTAAACTCACGGCATCTTGCAAGGGTAAAGGCGCTAAGTCTAGCGGCGTCAAAGGATTGAAGCCGTAGACTATCTCAAAAGGTGAAACCCCAGTGCTAGAATGCGTGGCTCGATTGTAGGCAAACTCCAAAAAGGGTAGCTGATCATCCCACTTGGTCACATGTTTGCCTACCAATGCTCTTAATAAGGACCCGACTGTGCGGTTTACGACTTCTGTTTGTTCGTCAGTTTGAGGATGGCAAGAAGTCGAAAAGAGTAGCTTAGTCCCCAAACATCGCCATAACAATCGCCAAAAATGGCCAAGAAATTTCCTGTCTCGGTCACTTACAATGCTTGCGGGCATCCCATGCAAACGAACAATTTCCTTGAAAAATAAGTTGGCGATGTAGCTGGCGTCGTTGCTAGTGGTGCACAGAATGAAGTGTGCCATCTTCGAAAATCTGTCCACGACAACGAAGATGCAATCTTTCCCTTTCCATGATTTTGGCAACCCAACCATAAAGTCCATAGAGATATCTGTCCAAGGGTGCGAAGGAATGGGTAGAGGCATGTACTCACCGTGGCTTGCAACCTTCGATTTGGCCTTGCGACATGTAATACACCGAGACACAATGCGTATCACGTCCCTTTTCATATGTGGCCAATAAAAATGCCCCTTTAATATCACAAGGGTCTTCGTAACTCCAAAGTGTCCCATAAGTCCACCACTGTGCGACTCTAAGACTAGTAATTCTCGCATAGAACAATGCGGAATGCACAACCTCTTGTGCTTAAACAGATACCCTTCATGCTAAAAATACTTAGACCCATGTGTCGTCATGCTGCCAAACCTCTAAGGCGCGCACGAGCGCATACAGTTCCTTGTCATAAGTGGGATACCGAAGCTGTGCATCTTTTAATTTCTCGCTAAAGAACGCAATCGGCTTCTTCTCTTGCATCAGAACCGCTCCAATGCCGATGCCACTTGCATCGCATTCCACTTCGAAGGCTTTTTCGAAATTAGGCAATGCTAAAACAGGCGCGGTGTATAGTCTCTCTTTAAGCGTTTGAAACGCTTGTTCCTGCGGCTTCTCCCATGCGAAGGGCACTCTATTCTTAGTCAATTCGTTCAAAGGTGCTGCTACAGTGCTGAAATCCTTGACAAAGCGTCTATAAAAGCTCGCTAAGCCATGGAACGAACGTATATCACTCACGTTCCTTGGCGTAGGCCACCCCTTGATGGCTTTGATCTTTTCTTCATCGACCTTGACGCCTTCCACACTCACAATGAACCCTAGAAAACTGACTTGCTTAAGCGCGAATGAGCACTTACTCGCTTTAGCATATAACTGTTGCTCACATAGGGTTAAGAACACTTGGTGTAGGTGCGCGCCATGTTCTTCAAGTGATCTGCTATAAAAGAGGATGTCATCAAAGTACACCACTACGAATTTGCCAATGAACCGTCGTAGCACATGGTTCATGAGTCTCATGAATGTGCTTGGTGCGTTTGTCAAGCCGAAAGGCATGACCATCCACTCGTAAAGACCGTGCTTGGTCTTAAACGCTATCTTCCATTCGTCCCCTTCCTTCATTCGGATTTGATGGTAGCCACTCATAAGATCTATCTTCGAGAAGATTTGGCTGCCACTTAATTCGTCTAACATGTCATCTAGCCTTAGAATGGGGTGTCGATACTTGATTGTGATCTTGTTCACGGCCCTACAGTCCACGCACATTCGCTATGTACCATCCTTTTTAGGCACAAGGATAACGGGTACGGCGCAAGGGGAAAGACTTTCCCGCACATACCCACGACTCAATAAGTCATCCACTCCGCTGTAACTCCTTTGTCTCTCGGATTACTTCTATAAGTTGGCCGATTCGGAATTGTGGAGCCTGGAACAAAATCTATTTGGTGCTCGATCCCTCGGATTTGAGGCAAACCCGCAGGCATCTCGTCGGGCAATACATCTGCAAATTCTTCCAATAACTCAGAAATAATAGGTGGGGCAGAATTTGTAGATGAGAGACAGTAGGGCTTGAAGCGAAGTAGAATCAAAGGCTTACTTGGTTCGCAATTAGAATTGCGCATGGTAAGTGCTCGCCGAAGATCCTTCCCTTTGGCATAGAGACTTGTCTTCTTTCCGCCAATCTTCACTTCGCTTGGGCTACTCTTTTCTTCTTTGCTTTCCTTGAGTTTCTTAGTAACTTCCCACTCGGCATGGGCTTTTTTGAGCCATTGTTCGTCTTCGAACACTTGTCGTATGATTACAAAGGGGTCCCAGCACCACCCCTTGTAATCATGCGCCGTACAAGTTGCTAAGGACCACCTAAAGTCTTGCCGTATGATTACAAGAGTCTCAGCAGCGACACCAATACTTTTAAGACACACAACAACAGTGCCAACCCAGCTCCGGACAGGCCTTCTACTAAAGACATAGTCTGCTTCAAGTGCTCGGGACGGGGACACAGGCAATCTGACTGCCCTAACAAGCGTTTTCTCTTAATACGTGAGAATGGTGAGCTAGCATCCGACGATGAGCAAGAGATTGAAAGGGACGATGTAGGCACTAACGAGGACAGTGACTCGGATGAAGTTGTGATCAACTCGTTGTCCTTAGTGATGAGGCGCAGTCTTAGCGCGCAAGTCAAAGAGGAGGCGCATGGGGACGAGCAGCGGGAAAATTTGTTTCACACCCGTTGCGTTGTCAACAAAACTGGGTGCTCCATGATCATTGACAACGGAAGCTGCACTAATTGTGTGAGCACAATGTTAGTTCAGAAGTTGGGACTGACTACCATACGCCACCCAAAGCCATATTCGCTACAGTGGATGAATAATGGCAGCGCCATTAAAGTGAGCCAGCAAGCACTCGTATCATTCGCAATTGGGAGGTACAAGAATGAGATCCTTTGCGACGTAGTGCCTATGCACGCGAGTCATATTCTGTTGGGACGACCGTGGCAATTTGATAGATCAGCCGTACATGATGGCTAAACCAACAAGTACAAGCTAGTCAAAGACGGCAAGAAACACTCACTTGCGCCTTTGACTCCAGCACAAGTGTTCGAAGACGAACAATGGCTCAAAAAAGCCCATGTCGAGTGGGAAGTTGCTAAGAAACTCAAGGAAAGCGAAGAAGAAAAGAGTAGCCCAAGCGAAGTGAAGATTGGCGGAAAGAAGACAAGTCTTTATGCCAAAGGGAAGGATCTTCGGCGAGCACTTACCATGCGCAATTCTAATTGCGAACCAAGTAAGCCTTTGATTCTACTTCGCTTCAAGCCCTACTGTCTCTCATCTACAAATTCTGCCCCACCTATTATTTTCGAGTTATTGGAAGAATTTGCGGATGTATTGCCCGACGAGGTGCCCGCAGGTTTGCCTCTAATCCGAGGGATCGAGCACCAAATAGATTTTATTCCAGGCTCCACAATTCCTAATCGGCCAGCTTATAGAAGTAATCCCGAAGAGACAAAGGAGTTACAACGGCAGGTGGATGACTTATTGAGCCGTGGGTATGTGCGGGAAAGTCTTTCCCCTTGCGCCGTACCCGTTATCCTTGTGCCTAAAAAGGATGGTACATAGCGAATGTGCATGGACTGTAGGGCCGTGAACAAGATCACAATCAAGTATCGACACCCCATTCCGAGGCTAGATGACATGTTAGACGAATTAAGTGGCAGCCAAATCTTCTCGAAGATAGATCTTATGAGTGGCTACCATCAAATCCGAATGAAGGAAGGGGACGAATGGAAGACAACGTTTAAGACCAAGAACGGTCTTTACGAGTGGATGGTCATGCCTTTCAGCTTGACAAACGCACCAAGCACATTCATGAGACTCATGAACCATGTGCTACGACGGTTCATTGGCAAATTCGTAGTGGTGTACTTTGATGACATCCTCGTTGATTGGATGCTTATATTTGATGTTTTATCTCTCTTTCTCTTATGAATTGAGAGTATTTATCTGCTTCTTTTGGCCATTTACTTCCCTTTTCCTTTGTTCAGGCTTGAAAGATCATTAGAGAGGAAAAGAAGTAAAAATGGTAAAAGATAGAGCTTTTCCAATCAAGGCAAATTTTGAAGGTTGTTTGTGGAAGTCATCCCGTCTCCATCCCTAGGCCTAGGGATGGATCACCTGCGCTTGTAGATTTCTGGACAGTCCGGCCTGATTTTGCGTGCCAAGAAATTTAATATTTCTCAGTGCTTTTCTTGTCCCCTGGGCATGCAAGACAGCTTCTCAGCTCCACTACCTCGTGTTCCTTCATTTCTTTGACTCAAGAATGACTTGAAGACTTCATGAGCACTAGGGAACACCTCTTTTTAGTGCTAGACAAGAATTTATTCTTGTCTCCTCCTTGTTTTTGGGGCTGCATGCTTGTCATTATTTTATCCTTGAGTGCTTGCTTCTTGGAGGGAGAACGGACACAAAGAGGGAGGAGAATGTTTAGCATGCTTACAAGTGACAAAGAACATTTTCACAAGGCTCCATGACTTGAAGACTATGCATTTTTGGGATTGTTCACTTGGGAATATTTTATTCCTTTGTGTCTCTCCCCTTTGCTGCCATTTATTGAAGAAGCTAGGAGAGTGAGTGGGAGGTTGGGCTATAAATAGAGAGGACTTTCGTCCATGAGAGAGGTTGGACAAGTTGGGCAGAAGACTAAGAAGAGGGACGGAACAGTGGGAGGAGCAGCGGGCTTCACCATCATTTTCCAGCATTTTCCCACTTGAACAAATAAGTTTTATTTTGTAATTTTAATTATGTATTGTAGCTAATCTCCTCTGATTCTTGGTAGGGATCTCCTTGAGGTGACTATCCTATGCAATTGATCATTGATAAATATATTTTCCGAATGAATTTATAGAGATGTCATAGGAACAAGAGACACTCTAAATTCCCAGGTTTCGCCCTATACAAGTCAATTAAAAGAGACACTCTAATAATGACCCTAACTTTCCTAACAAATTCTCAAGTTGCTGGAAAATTGTAAACACACGGGAAACCCATCCCTAGGCCTAGGGATGGACTCAGTCGTTCCCAGGACCCATTCTTTCCTTTCTCCTAGCTTCTAATGACAAGTCTTATGTCTATTAGTGACTAGTTGTCTACTTAATCTTCCCTTAATGTAGGATAAACACTAACATCAGAGAAACTGATAATACTCATTCAAATCAAATCACAAGTTGATCAAGCTTTAAATTCAACAAGAACAAGTTTTGATAATTAAAATGAGAAGGAGAGAAATATAAAAGCATTCATATTAAGATCAATAAAGTCTCACAATAACATGGATAGTCAACCTCTCAATCTCTACCAAGAATCAGAGGAGATTAGCTACAATACATAATTAAAATTACAAAATAAAACTTATGGTTCAAGTGGGAAAATGCTGGAAAATGATGGTGAAGCTCGCTGCTCCTCCCACTGTTCCGTCCCTCTTCTTAGTCTTCTGCCCCAACTTGTCCAACCTCTCTCATGGACGAAAGTCCTCTCTATTTATAGCCCAACCTCCCACTCACTCTCCTAGCTTCTTCAATAAATGGCAGCAAAGGGGAGAGACACAAAGGAATAAAATATTCCCAAGTGAACAAACCCAAAAATGCATAGTCTTCAAGTCATGGAGACTTGTGAAAATGTTCTTTGTCACTTGTAAGCATGCTAAACATTCTCCTCCCTCTTTGTGTCCGTTCTCCCTCCAAGAAGCAAGCACTCAAGGATAAAATAATGACAAGCATGCAGCCCCAAAAACAAGGAGGAGACAAGAATAAATTCTTGTCTAGCACTAAAAAGAGGTGTTCCTTAGTGCTCATGAAGTCTTCAAGGCATTCTTGAGTCAAAGAAATGAAGGAACACGAGGTAGTGGAGCTGAGAAGCTGTCTTGCACGCCCAGGGGACAAGAAAAGCACTGAGAAATATTAAATTCCTTGGCACGCAAAATCAGGCCGGACTGTCCAGAAATCTACAAGCGCAGGTGATCCATCCCTAGGCCTAGGGATGGAGACGGGATGACTTCCACAAACAACCTTCAAAATTTGCCTTGATTGGAAAAGCTCTATCTTTTACCATTTTTACTTCTTTTCCTCTCTAATGATCTTTCAAGCCTGAACAAAGGAAAAGGAAAGTAAATGGCCAAAAGAAGCAGATAAATACTCTCAATTCATAAGAGAAAGAGAGATAAAACATCAAATATAAGCATCCAATCAAATCCCCCACACTTAAACCATGCTTGCCCTCAAGCATGAACACAAAACACAGAAAACACAAATAAAACACACAGACAACACCCCCTTGAACAGAGAATCCACCCCTGGACTGAACTCATACAAATACTTCAAAAATCAACTCATTCAAGCAATGCTCAAACACACCAAACATCACAAATGTGCAAATATTCATATAGTGGTATGATAGCATGCTGTACAACCAGGAAATAAAGCCCTAGAACTACTGTCTTCCCCTCCTTTGGCTCTATATCCAAACACTAGCTGCGACACTCATGCAAAGAATTAATAAAAGCACATGCAACAATTAAAGAGACAAAGGAGTTACAACGGCAGGTGGATGACTTATTGAGCCGTGGGTATGTGCGGGAAAGTCTTTCCCCTTGCGCCGTACCCGTTATCCTTGTGCCTAAAAAGGATGGTACATAGCGAATGTGCGTGGACTGTAGGGCCGTGAACAAGATCACAATCAAGTATCGACACCCCATTCCGAGGCTAGATGACATGTTAGACGAATTAAGTGGCAGCCAAATCTTCTCGAAGATAGATCTTATGAGTGGCTACCATCAAATCCGAATGAAGGAAGGGGACGAATGGAAGACAACGTTTAAGACCAAGAACGGTCTTTACGAGTGGATGGTCATGCCTTTCGGCTTGACAAACGCACCAAGCACATTCATGAGACTCATGAACCATGTGCTACGACGGTTCATTGGCAAATTCGTAGTGGTGTACTTTGATGACATCCTCGTTTATAGCAGATCACTTGAAGAACATGGCGCGCACCTACGCCAAGTGTTCTTAACCCTACGTGAGCAACAGTTATATGCTAAAGCGAGTAAGTGCTCATTCGCGCTTAAGCAAGTCAGTTTTCTAGGGTTCATTGTGAGTGTGGAAGGCGTCAAGGTCGATGAAGAAAAGATCAAAGCCATCAAGGGGTGGCCTACGCCAAGGAACGTGAGTGATATACGTTCGTTCCATGGCTTAGCGAGCTTTTATAGACGCTTTGTCAAGGATTTCAGCACTGTAGCAGCACCTTTGAACGAATTGACTAAGAATGGAGTGCCCTTCGCATGGGAGAAGCCGCAGGAACAAGCGTTTCAAACGCTTAAAGAGAGACTATACACCGCGCCTATTTTAGCATTGCCTAATTTCGAAAAAGCCTTCGAAGTGGAATGCGATGCAAGTGGCATCGGCATTGGAGCGGTTCTGATGCAAGAGAAGAAGCCGATTGCGTTCTTTAGCGAGAAATTAAAAGATGCACAACTTCGGTATCCCACTTATGACAAGGAACTGTATGCGCTCGTGCGCGCCTTAGAGGTTTGGCAGCACTATCTTATGCCGCGAGAGTTCCTAGTGCACACCGATCACCTTAGCTTGAAATATCTGAAGGGACAAGGGAAATTGAACAAGAGGCACGCAACTTGGATGGAATTCATAGAAGCATTCCCGTACCACATCCAATATAAGCAAGGAAAGGAGAATATCGTAGCCGACGCATTGTCTAGACGGTATGCCCTCATCTCTTCTCTTAGTGCGAAACTTTTAGGGTTTGCGCACATAATTTCTCTCTACCCTCTTGATTCTGATTTTGGAGAGATCTACTCTACATGCATGACGACACATGGGTCTAAGTATTTTCAGCATGAAGGGTATCTGTTTAAGCACAAGAGGTTGTGCATTCCGCATTGTTCTATGCGAGAATTACTAGTCTTAGAGTCGCACAGTGGTGGACTTATGGGACACTTCGGAGTTACGAAGACCCTTGAGATATTAAAGGGGCATTTTTATTGGCCACATATGAAAAGGGACGTGATACGCATTGTGTCTCGGTGTATTACATGTCGCAAGGCCAAATCGAAGGTTGCAAGCCACGGTGAGTACATGCCTCTACCCATTCCTTCGCACCCTTGGACAGATATCACCATGGACTTTATGGTTGGGTTGCCGAAATCATGGAAAGGGAAAGATTGTATCTTCGTTGTCGTGGATAGATTTTCGAAGATGGCACACTTCATTCCGTGCACCACTAGCAACGACGCAAGCTACATCGCCAACTTATTTTTCAAGGAAATTGTTCGCTTGCATGGGATACCCGCAAGCATTGTAAGTGACCGAGACAGGAAATTTCTTGGCCATTTTTGGCGATTGTTATGGCGACGTTTGGGGACTAAGCTACTCTTTTCGACTTCTTGCCATCCTCAAACTGACGGACAAACAGAAGTCGTAAACCGCACAGTCGGGTCCTTATTAAGAGCATTGGTAGGCAAACATGTGACCAAGTGGGATGATCAGCTACCCTTTATGGAGTTTGCCTACAATCGAGCCACGCATTCTAGCACTGGGTTTTCACCTTTTGAGATAGTCTACGGCTTCAATCCTTTGACGCCGCTAGACTTAGCGCCTTTACCCTTGCAAGATGCCGTGAGTTTAGATGGAGACGCAAAGGCAGCAGCGGTGAAAAAGATTCATGAGCAGACCAAGAAAAATATAGAGAAGATGAATGAACGATTGGCCCGCAAGAAAAATCAAGGAAGAGCGACCGCATCCTTCAAAGTAGGCGACTGGGTTTGGCTACATTTAAGGAAGGAAAGATTTCCAGCCTTGAGGCGTCACAAAATTTCTGCAAGAGGAGATGGCCCATTTTTTATCGTGGAGAAAATCAATAATAATGCCTATGTCCTCGACCTTCCTAGCGACTATGGATCCGCAAGTACTACCTTCAACATCTCCGATTTAAGTTTGTGTGATTGGGCGGAAGATGATGAGGAAGACTCGGATTCGAGGACGAATCCTCTTGAAGAGGGAGGGACTGATGCGAACCCTAGTACGCATCGCACGCATGCCGCACCTTCACGCGTGCCCTTGCCGCCCCTTGGCCCGATGACGCGCCAACACAACAAGCGCCTGGCCAGCCAGCTTTCTTTGTTCCTACATAATGAGATTCAGCGCGAGGCCACGCTGGAGGAGTCCGTACTACGAGAGCACACGCCGCGCTTAGTGACGCTGCTGGTCGCACCTAGCGCGCACGCTAGCGCCCACGAAACGGACGACCGAGCCAAGTCAGACTTGGAGAATATTTTCCGAGCTCCAACCGAGTTACAAGATAGCTTCAAGGGTCTAGAAGAGGCTACTGGAGTTTCAAGTCAAACGCCCGACGCGTTTGGGAGAATGGCCGAGCGGGTCAACGCATGCGCAAGTCCTAGCGCACCAAGGACTTCGACTTGAGGAAGGACGCGCATTGCGCAAGTCTACCGTGCGTAGGATTGCTTGGGTTTACCAATACTCTTAGTACTAGTATTATAATTAATTTAATTAATTATTTCAGCTTTTGTTCAAGTCGAACTCTTGTATAGATAGAAGTTCTAGTTCTCGTAGGATTTGTATTTCTTGCGCCTATTTAAGGCAGCCGCTTGGCTTAATAAAATCAGACTTTTTTTGCCAAATTCCTGAGTTAAATTTAAGTCTCGCAGAACCTTGAATCCTTTGAGTCCGAACGCTCGAAGAACCACTCAAGTAAATCGAAAGTTCACCCCCATTGTTCGATTGCCTAGGTTGCTAACCAATTGCTGGTTAGAGGGTTAGGAGTTCGATCAAGATCCTCATTCGCGTAGCTGGGTTGGCTAGTCATCACGACTTAGCAGGGTCAGCGCACGTTTGGGTTCAGATTAAAGTATTTCCGCACGAAGTCCATCCTTAAACAACGATCGCAACAGGAGCATCGATCTAAGCCTAGCAAGGATCGTATCAGTTACCTTTAACTTCGCCCCCTAATTTTTTTTTCTAGTTCCGCCCCTAGTTATCACAAGCATGTACTAAAACTTAACATAGTGGATTAAGATGGTTAATTCAAATTATTATTGAAAATCAGTCAATACAACAAACGATAGGTGAGAAATTTGACTAAAGACAACAATCTTCTGGGTGAAAGAGCAATCCCACTAAAAAAAGCCTTTTAATTCTAATAGTTCTTGAATTATATCAACATCATTCTCAATAAGTCTATTTAAGTGATCCAATTTTTTCCATAGACCAAATGTCTTATACCTAACCCTAAGGAATGGTAAGATGAAGGACTTCTTTGAATTGCAACCTCCTAGTCTCACTAAACAAAGTTGTGTGCTTATTCGGCCAATAAGTTAAGTAAATGCACCCTTTAATCTCCCACTCCATTGTCTTCCCTCTATTGCTTTTATCCACCTTCCACCGCACACTTTTCCCATACTCCTCGTCCCCAGCAAAGATCACCCCTCCTTGCCTGGTGAAAGGCCGGTACGCGCTTGAGTATCGGTCTTTGAACCAGGATTTGGGGTTGATCAATGACATGGTTGAAGGTTTTGTTGAGAAAACTTCTTTACCACCCGTGGTGTCATGAAGAAACCAGTTTAGGATGGCAGTGTAACCATAAACAGATTCCTCAAATTTCCACGGCTTGAAGTTCATTGAAACTACCTCCCCTGCAGCCAACTTTAACCCGAAGAACGTGTTTGGTGGGTCGATTGAAGCTTCTATGGTTTTTTCTGTCCCAATCTCTCTGCTTGGGTTCTCTGATGATTTACTTACTGAAAGGCTTATTATGTTGGTTTGCAGAATTGGGGTCAGACTCAATGATATACGTGAAGGAAAATGTTTCTCTTCGGTCCCGACTCCCCGTTCTTTCATCAGAGTTTCATTCACTAGTCTGACAACATCACACCTGTGTAATCAGACAATCAGATAACCTATGGGATTGCTCTTTCTTATAAAAGAATGTATGTGTAAAAGAATGAATAATAATACCTTATGTTATCTGTGTTAACAATGACATCAACCCAGTTGTCCTGAATTACAACTTTGTGATTGAACTGGATGACACCTTCAAGTTGGTGGTAGTTGAGAGAGAAAAGCAGCCTTTCAGGAGAGGAAGGGAGATTGCTTGAATTTTCCACGTCCATGGCTATAACAGGACAGTAAAATTGAACTTTCCACAACCCAGGTGTTGAAAAAGAGTAAGAGAACAGAGGAGAAGGTGTTCTCAAATTGGAATAGTTAGAAGCTGGTGCTGGGAGCTGGAGCTCCGCAATCCAATTAGTGATTGCGAGATTTACGGACCGCATCCATTGCTCCTCAAGATTTGATCCCAGGATTCTCATGAGGATCTTGAACGATTCTCTCAATTCGCGACAATTAGAGAGTTGATTCTTGAGAGTTGTAAGGCACTCGGACCGGAGATCCCTCGGAGCTTCATAGATGCAAACAAGGAGTGACAGGGTGAGGAATGAAAGATTGAAGACACCCTTAATGTTATTATTATTTGGAAGAGTGCTGTTATTTAGAAGTTTTGGAAGAGTTGATCTGATGGAGTAGTGACTGTAGGAGTTGGACTTCTTGATTGTCATGCTGTTAGAGCCATATGTGACAACATCCTCTACAAAATTCACTAGAAGAGCAAAGATGGCTTCATCATCTAATAACAACAGCTTGGGATAAGAATTGGAATTGGAATTGGAAAAAGACATGGAATTGGGTTTGATCTTGATGGGTTTGGAGGACCAAAGAGAAATGGAGAGGTTGAATTCTGCTATGATGGAAAAGGAAATGGAGGTTGAAGATTGGAGGTTTTTGGAGACTGAAAGTTTAAGGTTTGGGTTGGATAAACAAGAAGAATATATGCATAGAGACAAGGGATTTTCTTTCCATTGAGTCATGGGCGGTAGGCTCTTGATCCAACCATGAATATCAGGATAGGGAGTGGCCATATTGATAAATGTCTCTAGAAATAAGCTTAGGAAATAATGATCTCAATCTTGATGATATGCTTGGTACTTCTCTTACTATATACTATACTCCAAGCAGCTAGCCTATCAATTGAGTGAGGAATATATATACAAGAAAAGCTGAGAATCTAGCTTGGACGAAATGTCAAAAGAGAACCAAATAAAGATTGGAAGAAAATGCCAAACATCTACTTTAGTATCAAAGAAGTTACTTAAAAGGTGTATTCAGTTTTTGAAAATTGATATGATTATAATTCATAACCTATTGTAAAAGAGGATATACACTTACCAGTTATGCATAACTTCCCGTGCCATTGAATTGGACAAAACGATTCGAGACCCATTTGGACTAACTGACATGGGTTAAAACAATAATTGTATGATCAACTTTATTTATTAAACGATGTAATTGTCTCAACGAAATTTCTCCAGAATCAAGTGATCTAAACATGAGACTTATCCCTAATTTCTGTTTTTCCCATCCCCATGGTAATATATGTATTTTTTTTATACAAGTTTTTATATTGTTTATCATTATTACATAGCCTTCGAATCTACATTCTTCACTATACACCATGAATCCCATGATCGATTTCACAAAGAGGATATTTATTGTGCGTATACAATCAGTATTTTCTTTGCCCAAAATTTTCCATTTCTAATTTGCATTTTCAAAACGCATAATTTGGATCTTCGGAATAATCTGTAAGTTCATGCCTAGATCTGTAGGTAGTGCCGACCAACCCAGTTTTACTAATTAACTGGAATTAGTGGCGCCGTTTTTGCTTAACACTTATTTGGTGTAATGTGGCATCAGGTTGAATTTTTTCCCTAATATTTTATCGCAACTTCATTAATTAAAATATTTTTTAAATACGTATTAAAGTGGTATAAAATTGCTAAATGTTGTTTGAATTGCAAATCAGGGATTTATTGTTTATACAGAAAAATATTTTGTTATGAAAAAATTAAAATTCTTTTAGTTTTAATTTACGTTGGAAATTTCTTTTAAAAAATGACGTTGGAATATTTCAGAAATTAAGGGGTAATAGTTATAATTAATTAATTGCATAATTAAGGTTGTAAGCACGAGTTATAGTTTTGGAAGGTGTTAGAATGCAATGTATCGAAAGATGCTAAAGGCAAGGGGTGTACCTCTAAAACAATCAAGGGATATGAAAGATGCTAATTCTACAAGTTAAACATTTCTTGTTTTAACATCTAATTGGCGTACGTTGTCGTCTATGCCGCAGCTGATTGGCTATATCTTCGTATATCTTGTACAGCTCGATCTGCCTCCATCGCCCTACAGGATCATCATATAGAACTTTGCAAGACTTTTTAAGGCAGCTAATAGCTATTGCTTTCATCCATCATTCCACAGTTACGTGCATAATCCATCATTCATTCCATATCCTCACACTCTTGCTCACTCTTTCATCATATTCTCATCATTACATTTTACTGCACATGATGTGCAAATGATGTAAATATAAGATATGAGCAGAATGACTTGTGGCTTGGCTGCCAAGATACTTGCAAGGCGTTGGGGTGATTCCCAGTGACGGAGCCAGCCTTCGATGTTTGGGGGGCGAGATTAAAAAAAATTATCTGTAAAATATGAACATTCTTATCAATAATTATTATAGTAATAAATTTAATATGTATTATGTATAATTAATTAAATTACCTGAATTGTACCCGACGCTCTTTCAAATCAACAAATCCAACTAATATAGAGTCTAAACTGAAAGTCTCGGCAATTTCTTTTTCAATATAAACCACCAAGTTATCTACAAGAAATTCGTCTTCCATTTTATTCCAAAGCCTATTTTTAACAATCTTCATTGCCGAAAATGCACGTTCACCTATTGTTGTAGATATTAGAAGAGTTAAAATAAGACGAATTATTCTATCAATAGGATAGAACGTCTTTGACATCTTTGTTTCTGCAAGCACATGACATAATTCTGAAAGAGATAACAAATAATGTAGCTTAGGATGATTTTGTGTCTCAAACTCAAAATGTTGTAATTGATATTTGAGACTAATCATTTCTTGCTCACTAAAATCAAAAGGATAAAACTTCTCAGCAAGCATACAAATATCCTCAATATTAAAGGATTTGTAGCCATCATTTGAATTCAATGCTGAACTGAGTGTCAAAAGCTCCATTGCTTGCTCATTGAATCTACTATTTAGCTCCTGCAATTGGAAGTCTATTGCAACGTTATATATATCAAAGTGATAGTGATGCTCCATAGTAATTTTATCACGCTGACAACGACCTCGACCTTCAACATATTGAGCACTCAATTCAGGGATCTCAACATCTTCTTTCTTTAAAAATGATATGACACTTTCAATAAAATCATTCCAACCATGTTCTCTCAACTTCTGGATCAATGCTTTTGAACTTGAAACTAAATGTAAAGCATTCAAGATATCTTGAGACTTTTGCTGCAAAACTTGACAAAGTATGTCAGTAATCCCCATGACTTCCTTCACTAGATGCAAGATGAAAATAAACTCAAAAGATGTCATCATATTCAAAGCTGAGTTGGCATCACCTCGTTGAGAGTAAGTAGATCCATCAGTCTTTACTTTTTCAAGAACAGAGCAAATTGCATCATACATACTTAGAAGGCTGCAAATGGAATGAAAATGTGATCCCCAACGAGTATCACCAGCTCGTTTTAAAGTTCCAATTTGATTAAGACCCTTTCTAGTTTCAAGTTCATCAATAGCAAGCAAATATGCAATTTTAGATGCTTTGGCAGCTTGTAATTCATCACGACGTTTACATGAAGAGGTAACAATATTGACAATAAAAGTCAAATTGGAAAATAATTCATGAATTGGATGTACTTCTCTAGCTGCAGCAACTAATCCCAATTATAACCGGTGAGCAAAACAATGTACATAATAGGCACAAGGACAATCCTTAAGAAACAATGCTTGTAGCCCTTTCCATTCACCACGCATGTTGCTTTCTCCATCATAGGCATAGTCTTGTGTAGACCGTTCAAGATAGGTTATCACCTACCTTTCCTCTTTGTATTATGACTTTGGATTTAGTAAAAGAGCAATGCCAATGAAATCTTGTGTTAATCCTCTAATTTGCCCCATGATGTTTGATTGTGTGCTTACTTTGTATATATTTACCGTTTATTTTGATTGCATTTGAGATAATGATACTACTAATTTAAACATATTTCTCTCTTTTTTGCAGAAACAAGGCAAAGAAGACAATTGTGAAGAAAATGAGCAAAAACGTCTAGAAAAGAGAGCAAAAAGGATCAAGTGATGGTCAAGATCAAATGTGAAGAAATCATGCCTCTTCCCTGGAACAAGGGAAGAGTAATCAACAATATCAACTCAACCCTTGGCCAAAGTGGAAAATCTAAACCAATGGGCCACGAGTGGGCTTGAGACGCGAATTGAAAGAGGAGCACGTTAGAGAGCTTTCCGAAACCCTGATAAATTCTATCTCTTGTCAATTGGAAAAATCCCTAGACGATATGATACAATTTCAAGTACTCTCACTTACACTACAAAAAAACTATCTGATTCCGATGACAAAGTTGGTTGAAAAATACTGACTTTCTGTTGGAAACTAAACATTTCATCGGCTTATTCGACGACTCCTTGCCTTCGCTGAACAGCTCATCGAACGCCCTACTTTTCGACCGAAATAATTGACTAAAAATCATTTCGAGTAACTTGCGACAGAGATAGCGGTCGAAAGCATTATTTGTCAAAAATTAGGGGTTGAGTTGCCACTACTTTTTGACAGCATACTCAGTTGCAAAACACATTTCGACGACCCTCCATAAAAAATAGGAGAATACGTTGTTGACTGAATGGTTGTCGAAACGTTCATCTCCATAGGTTATCGACGGAGGAACCGTCGAAACTGGCATGGTAATTATTTGTCGCATTTGCTTATTTTCGACCGCGTCCTCCGTCGAAACATTTCGTCTCCATAGCTTATCGATGGAGAAGGCCATCAAAATGGTTTAATTCATTTCGACCGCCATTCCCTCGAAAGTGTTTGACGCTTGATAGTTTCGATGGAGAAAGCGGTCGAAACATCTTGCATTAATACTATATGTTAAAATAAATATGTTTTTTTTATAGATTTTTATAAATATTAATAATTTAGCATTAATACTATATATTAAAATAAATAATTAATAATAATTTTAGTAATAAATAATACTAACACTAATAATACCAATTAAATCGTATAAATGAAAATCTTTTAGTTACACATTTAAGGTTCATTATTAAATGCTAGAAAACTAAAAATGCTAGAAATTAATTAAGTAAATATTCTAAATAAGTCTCACAAAAATTGTCACATGAAAGCCTACTCACTTGAGTCTTCATGATCATCATATGGAGGCTCTTCTTGAGGTAGTTGCTGGATTGCCTTCTACCTCTCAAATTTGGCTTGCATCATTGCTTGAAAATCGAGAGTTTGTTGCATCTTTTGCCTCTCAAATTCTTCCTACAACATCCTCATACGGTTTGCATTCGATCTTGCCTCTCAGTCATGGTCTCTCGCATCTCTGAAATTGTTGACTCATACTGACTCTTTGCTTCCTGAATCCCCTACTCAACTTGTTCTTTAACCCGACGGTTTAGTTCGTCCTGAGTAGGTATCCAAGTAGAAGACGAGTCAGGTCCTATTGTTTAAAAAAATAAAGTATGTATTACATCGACAATTCATAAAATAATTGTATAAAGTAAGCGATGGTATTAAAACACACCTGATGGATATGTGCTTCGACTAGTGTCATAAAATCGTGAAGCTGGCAAATGACCATCGATGTCAACAACATGATTTCTACTAGGTTGGCCAAAAGTTTGTTAGCTGCATCGAAATACTGAGTTGCATAGCGCTCTTTATACGTTTTCTGAAATTGACATAATTAGTTAAGAATTACATGACAAAATTAGTAAAAATTATTGAAATGATAACATTAAGATATAAACATCACTTGCATTTTAACAACTAAAAAGATTTAATCAAATTTAGGGATGACAATTAGGCGGGTATGGAGTGGGTAAAGCACTATCCATACCCGCACCCACAAATTTACGGGTAATCTATACCCGCACCCGCATCCATATGGAGCGGGTAAAGAAAGGATAATTGTACCCGCGGATACCCGTAAATTTTTATTTTCACCGATCCAACAAGGAAATTGAATTTTTTAATTTATATTTTGGACCATGTACTTAAATTTTTGTAATAGTTTGAATTTTAAATTATATGTTTGAGCTAGATAAGTGGTTTATTATTTTGGAAATGATGCAAGTAAACAATCTAATTAATAATAATGTTACTGCAATACATTAATATTATAAATAATATTGCAAACGGAATGGAGTGAAGGATCTTGGTGAGATGGATGGCGATTGGGCTATTTTTGAAGGAGATAAGAAAGCAAGTGAAGGACAGAAAAAGACGGTTGGTAGCGGTGATTGTTAATTTGTTAGAAGTAGAGAAGGTTCAAGCTTGGTAAATAAATATAATTATATATTAAAATACTTATATATGTAATTAATTATATATATATATATATATATATATATATATATATATATATTGCGGGTATTTAGTGCGGATATTGGAGCGGGTAAGTACTATCCATACCTCCAATACCCACATCCATACCCGTATTTTGCGGGTGTGGATATATCCATACCCGTAAAATACCTACAATATGCTGGTATTACCCACCCACAATTGTGAATATTGGACTGATATCCATATCCGCGGGCGGAATTTTCATCCCTAATCAAATTATAGTGTTACTTACAATGTAAGCTTCACTCTTGGGGTTGACATATTTCTTCTTAGGATGTTTCTTCAGGATATAGGTGTGGTCATAAACCGTGTCAAAAAGGACTTGACCACCTTGAGACTCATCCATATTCTTCTCCTACAACATTCCAAATAAAACCTTAATTAGAAAAAAAAATCAAGTGAAACAACCAAGTTCATCAAAGGAATGAAAGATGAAAAAAAGAGTTATAACACATTACTAGAATCTCAGTAGTCTTTCCGAAATCTCTGCTACCCGTCGTGTGAGTGCCAAAGATTTTTTCTTGCCCCTCTATGGTACGATCCTCGCTACCCTTGATACGATCTTAGATAACTAGGACGCGTTGAATTAACGATCGTTGTTGGAAGGTTTAAAGTTGCACGGAATTTAACTCAATCTACTCTTCTCGTCGATATAAGGATCGCTCGGAATCCACCTAACTCCGCAATCTCCAAGTCGAGGTTGAACAATGCCTGCTGAAGTAAGGAACGCTAGGAATCCACCTAACTCCGCCGATCAACAAGTGAGGTTCGCAAGGATAAGGTACGCCAAGAGCCCACTTGACACAACCACTTAGGATTTTGTTCTAGTCCACGAACGGAAAATGTGAGTCCACCCAAGACAATAGTCTTAACAATCAATTTGATCAAAATTTAGTCTCTTCATACCAACGCTCTCGTCTCAGTTGGCATCTAGGTCTATGAGCGCACATATGTGGCTCACGCTCGTCGTCGTCGTGCCATGGTGGCTCTCATTCAAGTCTCCACCTAGGGCTGGTGTTAGGAACTCGCTGCCCACGTCTTTGTCTAGGAACAACCTCCTCGTTGTCTTCCTCATCATCCACCTCCTCTCCTTGGTGACTTCTAGGTCTTCTCAGATTCGGTCTGATTGGCATACCGCCAACAACCCTCTTGGTTAGCTCTCTAATGCGCTCATCCGAAGCTTGCTGTCTTTGCTCGATTCTATCAAATCTCGTGTTGAGATTTTGGATTAGGGTGATCAGCTCTCGATTCTCCAGATCATCAGAAGAATGATTCGATATGACTCAAAAAATAAAAATAAAACAAACGACACTTTTGGGGACTATTTTTATGGAACTTTTGGGGACTTGATTTTGTGTTTTGATAAACAAAAGACACAAGTAAACTCTAAACGACTCTTTTTTTTTTACTCAAACAAATCACTTATACTTTGGCGAATTGTTTTTACAACGACTCAAATAAAAAAAATGAAATAACAAAACAGAATTTAAAGATAAATTGATATAAATCAAACTTGTAATGGCTAAGCTCCGCTACCACATGATACGATCCTCGCTACCCTTGATACGATCTTAGATAACTAGGACGTGTTGAATTGACGATCGTTGTTGGAAGGTTTGAAGTTGTGCGAAATTTAACTTAATCTACTCTTCTCGTCGATATAAGGATCGCTAGGAATCCACCTAACTCTGTCAATCTCCAAGTCGAGGTTGAACAATGCCTATTGAAGTAAGGAACGCTAGGAATCTACCTAGCTCCGTCGATCAACAAGTGAGGTTCGCAAGGATAAGGTACGCCAAGAGCCCACTTGACACCGCCACCTAGGGTTTGCGTACGTGCGCTAAGGTGCGGCGCATGTCCTCCTCGGCCTAGGGTTGGCTTCCTTCATGCGATGACCCTCCTCTTAACACCTTGAGGTTTTTTTAACCTCACTCAACTCGCTACAGCCCTCTTGGCTCGACGTCATGGCCCAATTGGCCCATGGCGCCTGTCTTGCGCATACGATGGTACTAGAATCGTATCACTCTACACCACTCCACCGATTCCTCTTGTTCCTTTGGGATATCGCTTGGAACTCCGAGGTCGACCAGTAGTCGCACAAGTGCCCCCATACTTCCTATGACACGCCCTCTGAACCTTTGTGCACATTCACCTCCGGGAATGTTCCATACTTCTTCAAGGCCCTTCGCCACCAATTGTAGAGCGTGTCCACAAATCGGCTAGCAAAGACCTTTTTTTCATTTGATGATAGAGATAAAAATATTTTTATTGTTCTTTCCGTTGATTTTTATATTTTTATTGTGACTGACATTTGCATTTTCATTCAACTTCAAATTGAAAAGAAGTAAATTTATCGGTACCACCCATGGTTTTTTCTTATATACGTTGTAAAGTATCACAAACTTTGGAAAGAACCAACATTCTAGATCTAAATTTGATATGGGACTTTTTAGTATTTCGTCATCGTCATTCATTCCCATCCAATCAAAAGGTTGACCTCATATGTAATAGACAAGTCCTACTGAAACCTTCTTTGTTATAAAAAAAAATTATTAGTGACAATTTACATTAAGTAATTACAATATGCATGTAAATAAAGAATATTAAGGAAAAATAATTAGAAGTTAAAGAAGATGATCGTACATAAAACTCATCCTACAGCTGGTTGATAGTGTTCGATCCAAACTCATTCCAGCAATGGACTGCGGTAGTGAACCACCTCCTCGAGGCAAAAGGGATCCCCTATAAGCTAGCGTCGTAGATGGGGTTGCACATAGAACAATCACAACAGAAATCATTTACATTGTTAAATATAAAAAAAATTATATTAAAAGATATAGCGTATTCACAAATGGCATTTTAGTTTTACCTGCCATTTCTCACCCTAATGATCTGGCAGCCTATAAAAGATATAGCGTATTCACAAATGGCATTTTAGTTTTACCTGCCATTTCTCACCTTAATGATCTGGCAGCCTATAAGCTTAGTAGGAGTGGAAGCCTCATGTATTGGCATATAATCGGGATCATGGTCAAACTCTGCAGTTGTGGGGCATGTTGCGGTGAGTGATGTAGTGGGGGCTGAAGAGGGTCATAGTCTGCCATATCATCTAGACCCTACGTCTGAACATGCTGGCGGTGATCCTGCCGCAATGATGACTCGATACCACTCGCGAGTCGTGGGAAGATCCAGAATGAGCTCGTGGCAGTGGAGTCTGTACATCTGCAGGCCGATGCGGACAACAACCCACGAGTAGTCTAGTGGGATGGTGAGATGTGTCTCTAGAATACGAGTCGTCGGCACGACCTCTACTAGATGTATCATCACTACCACGTGATCTATCAGATCGATCTCGAACACTCATCTATTCACAATGTTAAATTGAATAACTTTGCTTACATATAAATTTATGGCCACATTTTTCTCACTTAGATTATTAGATTAAATATATTTTAATAAATATTTCACTTAGATTACTAGATTAAAAAGGACTTCTTTTACGGTATTTTTCACTACAAATTTAAAAAGTTACTCATGTAACTCAAAGTTGTCAAAATAACTTCGGGCTTGCGGGTTGTCAGACTGGCGGAGAGAGAGAGAGAATAGAAGAAGTAGAAGAAAAGAAAAGAAAGGAAAGTTTTGCGGGTGGGGCATTGAATAAACCTAGGTTTTTTAGGGGCTTCTCTGTCGAAACCTGGGTTTATTAAAATGGTGTGTTACACTATTTCGACCGCCCTTGTCGTCAATGTCCTAGGTTTTCGACAATGACCTCTATCAGAATATTTTTTCAAAAAAAATTAGAAAAAATTCAATAAAGAATTTAATTGTATTATAAATTTCAATTTAATTTTTACATTAAAATAAATACATTGTATAAACAATTATTTAAAAAATGACTAAAGTTAAGATTTTATAAATAAGGTAGTTTTCAAAAATTATTGATTACACAAAAATATAATTATACTAATTATTACATTTTATGCTGAAACTTCTCATCACATGAAAGACTCAATTTGTATGAGTAAAATCTTGTATACTAAAATGATAATCTTTATTTAATACACATGTATAAAAAATCGGTACAAATTCTACTTTGTCGTTTTTATGCATTTAAAATAGTTTTCAATTTGCTCGATGCAAACTCTATAGGTACCATTTAAACTTAACATTCAAGAAAACATCAGTTATAACACGACTAAAGAAATTTTATATTCTAATCATTTACTCTAAAATAATATCTTCAATAACTAACAATAATTGGTCGATAACCCTATTACTTACGCGAGTACGATCTTAACCACTAATTAACTACCACCAGTAACTTATGACAAGTAACACATGTGTAATTCTTAAAACTAATTGTGTACTTTAATTGTAAGTTTCTCGTAATAATTCGTATGAAATTAAATCAAGCATAGATTACAAATAATTCACTTAAAAGATTACCTTCGTTTCATACATTTGCATCTTAATCAGTTTATTCATGTTTTCAGAGACCATATTGTGGACGATTTGAATTTCACCTAGTATCAGTTTGTTTGCCAACAATTACATGATAATTTTCTCATAAACGCTTGGTATAAATATTTATATGACATGAAAATACATCCTTCAATCATTAACCAAATAAGAATATTCGTAAATTGTTAACTTTAGTCGATGGATGTTCTCCTACTTAAGTGAGTACGTACACTTAATGATAACGTTACTCACCAAAAACTTATACATGACATACACGAAACAATAGTATATTCAATACCTTAACGAATTTCCAAAGTTAAACATGTATATTCACTAGATTATATAATGCTCGAACTAAATATAAGTTAGTATATATAACATTTACTTTTTCAATAGACGTATTTATATATATAATTAATAAACACAATCTCTAAAACCAATTCATACTGATATCAATCTAAAACTAATTCATATTATATATATATATGTGTGTGTGTGTGTGTGTGTGTGTGTGTGTGATATCAACGAAACATCAATCTAATGTTTTTATGTAGTTGATTAGTTGCTCTTTTTGGCACTTTTTCTTGTCTAATTTCTAATGATTTCGTATCATGATGCTACTGAAAAGTACTGTTTTTCTCACTTTTTGCAGAAAAGGGATAGTTAAAAGCATTTAGAAGAAAAGGGCCACAAAGAGCACTTCAAGGCCATTTTGGAGCAAAGGGTTTTTGCAGGCCTAGGATGTTGTCTTCATTTAGGCCATGATCAACCCAGACGAACGATAAAAGCCTAGCTACAAAAGCCCATCTGAAGCGCAACAGAATCTCTCCAGCAAAAGCTAGCATTAAAGCAGAAGTCAGATAGAACTCGATCACTTCAAGAGGAAGATTTCTAAAAGGAGAAGAAGACTTGATACCCTAGACCACACTTATAAAGGCACAAGCAAACATAAGTCGGAGGTATCGAGGATTCTGGGGGAACAAAATAGATCTCTAAGAATGTTGTTGGTTGGAGACGATATAACAATAATTTTGCTCTGCATATGTTTTATTTCTCTTTTATTTTGAACTCAGTTATGACTTTCACGCATAGCTAGGAATTTTATTCTTGGTGAAGACTTAAGGTTCCAATTTGATCTATGAAACTTAGTATTTTCTTATTTGTATTCTTTTGATTCTTATTTAATTGTTTATCTTATCTTTGATTGATTTATGAATTAGCTACTCTTAAATTGGTTAGGATAAGTATTGTCCACTTAGGTCAGTCGTCTATAATCACATTTGAGCTAAGCAGCGTTGGTTAAAGAGTTGGGCGTCCCAGATCCTCCCCTAGAACAGTCTTTCTCCAAACTTAATCAATCACTCTAGTTAAATCCTATAATCGTAACTTAGGTTTGCTAGGGGGATTAGGATTCTCTGATAGGTGTACCTTCAAGTAATTTCTTATATTAGGAAAGCAGGAGTTCTAAACGACACTGAACTTTATAGCTATTCTACGAATTTGAATTGACTATCTTTGTATCAATGATCAGAAGATTAATATTGGAACCTCAACATAAGTCTTCATCGAGAATAGGATCTTCTTCAGGAATGATTTCGACTTCTGGTTCTTCAAGGGTTGGTGTTGTCCTTCCTAGAAGTTCCTTTCCATATCTAAAACTCATAGAGCTTACATTGTATTTGGGGTTATCTACTATCGTTGAAGGCAACTTCCCTTGGTTGTTCTGATTGTCTACCATCATCTGCTTCATCTGTTTCTGCATCTCCACAAGAATCATTTGTGTGGCTTGCATGAATTTATTAAGAGATTCCTCAACAAGCACTCCAGCGATTTGCAAAGGCTGTGGAGGTGTAGTCAATTGGAGTGGTGGTTGTTGAGGTTTTTTATGGTAGTTTTGTGGGTTAGATGACTATTGTTGTCCTTGATTCTGAGGGGGTCTTGGTACAAAACTCTAGAGATTAAATGGTGGTTGTTGGTTTTCATTTGGAAAGGTTTGGTCTGGGTGATTTTGGGTCCAAGAGAAGTTCGGATGATTCCTCTAACCTGGGTTGTATGGGTTGGAATATGGGTTATTATTTGATGTATACTACTGACCCTGATTGTACCCATAGGTTGCATTCACCTCAGCTATTTCCACTGGAGCTAGTTCATCCGATCTCATCATGTAGCAATTGGTGGTGATGTGGTCTTGTTGTTGGCAAATTTCACACACACTTGCAACCTGTTGTTGAGAACCTGTGGAGAAATTTTGCATAAAAAGAGAAATATCAACTAAATATTTTTCCAAAGCAACTGAATTAACACTAGAAACTGAATTAGTTCTTTTAGAAATCAAACTCTCATGGCAATTATCTGCCAAAGTTTGAATCAAGTTCTTTGCCTTGGTGGGGGTTAAGTCTTGGAGTGCTCCTTCAGCTGCTGAATCAAATCTCTCCTTATCTTTTTGACTCATGTTGTCAAAAAAATACTAGATCAATGTTTGATCCGTGACACCGTGCGTTGGGCAGATCTCCTGAAGATCTTTAAATCGTTGGTGATACTCTCCAACGCTTTCGTTGCTTCTCTGCTGGATGGCAACCAAGTTCTTTCTTGTTGCCCCTACCTTACTTGCACTGTAGTATTTCTTTAGGATCGCGACTGACATTTATGCCCAAGTTGTGATTGTGTTATGAGGAAGATTGAATAACCAGCTCTGTGCGGAGTCAGCTAGTGACCATGGAAATGCCTTCAACTTAGCCCTCTCTATTGAAACATTGGGAGGCTTCTAGGTGTCGCACTCAAAATGGAAATTTCGTAGGTGAGTGTATGGATTCTCATTTGAGTGCTCGTGGAACTTCCTTAAGTTATGTATGGTATTGGGCTTGATTGACCAATCATGAGCTACCGGTTGGTAGTCAATGCAACAGTATGTCACCGGAGATTTAACTATCTGAGAGTTCTTTCCTTAGGTGGCGGTTGTGGTGGCTGTAGTGGTGGATCTGCCATCTCCGGTGCTGGTTGCAAAACAGTTTCTGGCAGTAATTTCGGGCCAAGAAAATTTTCTTGCTGTGCAGGAATTTCGACTGGTGAGCTGAGTTTTGACTGTCTAGGAAGATTGGCTTCAATTCTCTTCCTTTTTGTTAACTTCCTGATCTTTGTTTATATCCTCGTAAGCTCCAGATTGTATGGAAGTAATTCCAAACGAGAGGACCTGGTCATGTACAAAGAAAAACAAAATTAGTTCACCGTTATCCTCGGCAATGGCGCCAAAATTTGATTAAGTGCCGAACTCATCAAAATTAAATAAGAAAATCAATTCTACACAATTCACAATAGAACTGTAAATAGTGGAAAGAGGTTCATCCTTAGGAAGAATGGTGTAATTTTATAATTCTTCGAAAACCAGATTTTACACTTAGTTGAAAAATTGGGGGTTTGTTTTGCAATTCAAGAACAATAAAATTAAGAATAGGGAAAATGAAATTGAGTCTTAACAATGCTAAAATAGACTCCCGGTAAAGATTCTAGGGCAAAAGACATATTGGCACCCAGATTATTGACGATTAGACAATTTGGCAACCCGCTTTTAGCAGTGACCAATTTGGCAACCAACTTTTCTCCGTTAGACAAATTTGCACCCTACCGTTTATCACGTTAGTCAAATAAGCCATCGTGCCACCCACTTATCAACGACCTCACACTAACGCCATTAAAAATCCATTTTGGCTCCAAAATTCTCCGTTAAGTTGCAATTTCACTCTAAAAGTTGCGACTCATCTCCAACCTCTCGTTCTCTCTTTCTTTCTTCAATTTCAATCACACCTTCTGCACAACTATTGCACAAATATAACACATCTTGTTCTCTCTTTCTTTCCCACATCTCACCCACACCGACAACACCAGGACAGAATCTGTCGTTCTCTCCTTCTTCGCCATTGCAACTTCAATCAGGTAAAACCCTAATTTATGTTCTCTTTCATTTTTTCTGCTTGTTTTTCCATTTGTTGTTCTGATTACATGTTATTACTTTACGGGTAAAGTAAGGACACTGTTTGTGCTCGAAGGAGAGAACGATTGGTAAGCATGAGTACATGTTTATTTGGGATTTATGTTTTTCTAGAATTTATATATTTTTTGAAATATATTGTCATTTTCTCCCGATGCTTCTTAATTGTTGTCTAGATGAATTGCAGTGGTTGCTCAAAGTTCATTTTGTTGGTTTTAGGCATGGATTGATGTTATTTTGGTTATCTCTAATATGACTTGGTTTGATTTTATACTAAATTTATGGGTTTTGGTTTGAGCAATTAAAGATGGAGAGTTCAATGGAGGAGACAAGTAGGCAATCTTAGAGCCGATGTGTTTTCTGCTGGTGCAATATTGCGGCTAGGGTTAGAACAAGCTGGACAAACACAAATCCAAGGAGACGCTTTTTTGGTTGCTCCAAGTATGAGCGTGTTGCATCACATATGCGAAGGGGAAAGGATTGCGGGTACTTTGCATGGAAGGATCCACCTACATGCGACAGAGGTCCTGCATTGCTCTCCACATTATTGCCAAAAATTGAAGCCGCTCGATTGGAGGTTGAGGAGAAACGAAAACAAGTTAAACGTTTAAAGTGTTTCCTGATTTTTTCATGGATAGCTTTCATTGGTTTTGGAGTTTCGAAGCTGCTGTTTGAGATGATGAAGTATTGATGTAAGGTTCAAGTTTAATGAAAATGCTATTGCGAATTGTAATGTGGAATTTCAGACTTTGTGTTAAGTTTTTGTGTACATTTTTGTGTTATTCAGACTTTGTAATGTGAAAATGCTATTAAGGTTCAGCAGATGGACGAGTACGTTTTTGTGTTAAGTTTATAGTTTAAGACTTTTATCTTATGTTCCTGTGTCTGCCAAGGTTATACTTCATTAATCCAAAATATTAATACTTCATTAATCCAAAATATTAATACTTCCAGAATCCAAAATATCAATACTACACTAATCCAAAATATCAAAATATATAATGACCACAATGAACCATATACATTAATCCAAAGCCAAATATTAATCCAAAAATGGCATTCTGCTTAAAATCCTAAACTACACAAAATGAAGTCCTTAAATATCAAAGCATTAGTTCTTCCCATCACTGATAGACTTCTTCTTTTTGACCAGAAGCTTAGGAATAAGAGGCTTAGGAGGTTTAGCAATTGGTGCCTTGGTAGCCTGTTGAAGTGGTGTTTTAGCATTGGAAGTTGCTATTTTACGAGCCTTAGGTACCAGTGGCTTGCGAGCTTGGTTACATCTAGAGGCGCCTTCCTTAGCAGCTCCATTGTGACTACTAGGCTGAATGGACACTTGGTTAGCAGCTTCATTGTCACTACTAGGTGGAATGGACACTTGGTTAGCAGCTCCATTGTCACTACTAGGCTGAATGGACACTTGATTGACTGATTCCTGCATTAACCAATGAACATCGTAACATCAAATAATTCAAATATGTAGGATTGACTCATAACTTTCACACCAAAAGAACAATCTTATTATACCTGTGTACAGACATCGACATCGACATTTGTAGTGAGATTTCCAAGGTTAGGCTCAAAGATTGACATTTCAGCATTGTTGGTAGTAGAGGTGTTAGTGAGTATGCTGGACTGTTAACAAAACAATTGACAATAAGCTTTAAAATATTATCAAACATCATACGCAACTCATCTCATATGACCAATTGTATTCCTAAAATTGTAATAATTCATACAATGAAGTAGAGTTAATATAGCACATACCGTTGATATTGGTGTGATAGGAACAGAGAACCCCATGTAGTACTCATGGTTGTCTTTCTTCTTTTTCCTCACTTCTCCTTTGCAAGTCCTGGAGTTATGATTAGGTTGCTTACACTTGCTACATACTATTGTGATCTTCCTCTTCTTAGATCTGTAGGGGTTCAATGCTTCATCCTTGTCCCTGATTCTGACCCTTTTAGGCCTGCCTGGTTGTCTTCTACAATGTGGAGGTAAGGGACTGGGTTTTGAAGAAGCAGGCCACAAGTTTTCTCCATTCACAGGTTCTAACTTCACATCCCACAAGCAGTTATATGAACTCATATGGAGATATGATGAGACATATTCCTCTGGAGTACCATCATTCACATAAACAACTCTAACAACATGCTCATAAGGGACTCCAGTTAAATCCCACTCATAACATGCACATGTCATACCACTTAAATTAACAGCAAATTGTACCCTATCTCTAGCAATTTCAAACTTCCCATCACCACAATCAGTAGCTTTCCAGAACCTTGCCTGTTTCTTATTTACCTCTAGCTTGATTTGTGCTTGTGGACATATGAGACTTGTATACTCTTCCAATTTTTTCCTCCTGTCCTTTGCCAATTTAATGCACATCTTCCTAATACCTTCTAACATGGTAATTATAGGCTTGTCCCTTTCAGCCATAATATAAGCATTAAAATACTCACTCGGGTTGTTTAAGACCATACCTGATTTTGCTCTACTCCCCCATGGATGTCTTGACCAGTGCTGTGGACCAAGCTTTATGAGATAGTTCTTTGCTGCAGTGGAATTCTTTGTATCAAACTTGTCCATATGCATATTGAATTCTTTCTCTGTCATCGAAAGAGCGGCTGCATCCAATGTCCTTCATCTCTTTGTTGTGCCATTCTGACTTCAGCTTGAAGTTGCTGTACACATGTCTCAAGCAGAATCTGTGTTCAGCTTTTCTTTCTTTCAATGCTGGTATTAGTCCCTGCACAGTTGAACAAAATGCCTTAATAACTTCACTATAAAGGATGTAAATAAAACAACATATAATTACAAATTCACAGTAAATTAGTATGAAGTATGGTTCACCTTTTGCTGGTCAGACATAAAAGCCCAGTTATTATCCTCAACGCTCCCAACTGCCTCTTCTAATTGATCAAGAAACCAATTCCATGTTTCTTTTGATTCAATCTCCACCACACCGAACGCAAGTGGGAACATACCATTATTACCATCAATCCTCATTGCCGCAACCACTTGACTAGGATATTTACCTTTGAGATGACAAGCATCAACATGTATTATCGGCCTACAATATAATTTGAAAGCTTTGTAGAAAGGTTGTAGGCAGACAAATACTCTCTGGAATCTTGGTGGTTGGTCGTCAGCATCAGGCGGGCAATGTGCCCTCAACCTAGATCCTGGATATCTCATGTCAAGTTCTGCAAGATACTCTCAAATCTTACCATATTGAGCCTTATGGCTTCCATTTATGATCTGAAGGGCCTTAATCTTTGCTCTGTAACACTTCTTCACAGTCACATTTACATTGTGTTCTAAATAAATTTCTTCTTTTAATGCCTTTGGTGTTAAATTGGCATGGTTCCTAAATTTGTTGAGATATCTTCTTGTAATCCAATCTTGCGTTGGAAGTGCACTATTGATGACATCATTACAAGTGTGCTTCGGTTCATAAGACACTATCTTCAGAATCATTTCAAAATTCTTCTTCGAACCATATAGCCTCCATGGACATTTTCCTTTAGAGCAGACAGCCAATACTCTGCGTGTGTCACTTTTCTGAATTGTGATTGGATGACTCATCTTTATGTCGTAATCTCTAATGGCATTGCGAAGTTGATTAGTATCTACGAAGACCATATTCTCCCTAAATGGATCTTCTAAACCCGAGCCCTCCTTGAATGTTTCATAAACCGGTGCAGCTTTAGTGTCTGACTCTTGTGGGCTGGCATAATCCTCATCTGAATCCCCCGAACCTCTGCTATCATCATACCCCATCATCCTCATGTAGCCATATTCAAAATCGACCTCATTATATTCTCTATCACCATTTCTATCACCATCTCTTCCAGCAACCTCTTCAGCAACCTCTTCATCACCCTCTTCAGCAACCTCCTCATCAACCAAGTCATCAACCTCTTCATCAACCTCCTCTTCCACAGCTGCTAAATGTGTGTGTTCAACATACACATCAACAAAAACCTCACTCCCTATAGAATTAATTAATTCCTTGAAATCATCATCAGTAGATAATAACTTACAGCATGTTGCTAAATCACTGCATGGTGTATTCCAAACAAAATTTTGTATATTACTAATTCCAGCCACGTGCTCTAGCTACCAAGTACCCTACGTCAAACTTCCTTGGATCACAATCCGTAATGATCAGAAGACTGCCACCTCTATACTTAGTAGGGGGAGGTTCGTGGGTTATTTTCCCACCATAGTGCAAGGTAACATGAAACTTCCAATTATAGTCCATTTTACCTGCAAGTAAAACACCTAATTGAGTAGAATATCTAATCACAAGCCTACTGGTTTAAATCATCATTTGTGAGACTCAAGATCCAAATACAAGTGTAGGTTCAACAAATATAAAGAAAATAAAGCACTAACAACAATTATGAATGATATGCAGTCACAAATAACAATGTTTGTATGACAACAGTAGTACAACATTCTATAACCAATTTTCCAAATCAGGCACAATGATAGAAAAGAAAGAAAGGATTCAACATATGTACACCTGGAAACTATGAAATAGGGTTAACCATTGGCTATCCACTTATTGGTAAATATTAACAAATCAACGCTCAAGTGGAAACAAATATCAAAATTAAAGAATGTCATGTCAACAAAACAACAAAGCTGAAGTTTTCTTAAATCAAAGACAAACGATTTTCAATTCCAAGAGATCATTACCTCAAGAAAGCCAAGTATTTTGTTTGAGTATTGCCACAGAGATTTTCCACTGCATCCTTCAAATCCAAGAGCTCACAACACAGCTTACGGATCCCCTACAGCAATGAACTTATTCAACACATAGGAAAAATGCATCTACTATATCATAGTAAGTATCCAAAATCTCACCAATGAATGCAAGAAGAAAGCCATATACAAACTCTTTATGTAGAACGAAAAAGGGTTTTGGATTTTTCGACATAAGGAAGCATAATCTCATATATAAACCACGAAACAATTACACAGAGAAAACCCAGATGCAATTGACCTTGAATAAGAGAGAACCCAGATTCAAACTTTCAAACTTTACTGAAAGAACATACTAATTTGAGGTCAAAACTTAACAATTATAGCTCAAAATGCTGGAACAAACCCTATTTACCCAAAATTGAGAAGAAATAGAAAAACAAGCAGAGAAAAATAGAAGAACACAAATTAGGGTTTTACCTGATTGAAATTGCAACGGCGAAGAAGGAGAGAACAGAGGTGTTGTCGTGGTGTTGTCAGTGTGGGCGAGATGTGGGAGCGAAAGGGAGAAGGAAAGGTGTGTTGTGATTTCTTGTAAGTGAAATGAGAGAAAGGAAGAGAAAGGACATGTTCGTGAGTGAAACGAGAGAAAGGACATGTTCGTGCGAGGGAAAGAGAGGTTAACGGGGAATTTTGGAGCCAAAATGGATTTTTAACGGCGTTAGTGTGAGGTCGTTGATAAGTGGGTGGCACGATGGCTTATTTGACTAGCGTGATAAACGGTAGGGTGCAAATTTGTCTAACGGAGAAAAGTTGGTTGCCAAATTGGTCACTGCTAAAAGCGGGTTGCCAAATTGTCTAATCGTCAATAATCTGGGTGCCAATATGTCTTTTGCCCAAGATTCTAATTAGGTAGTATGATTCACAACATTCGATCATTGATACAAAGGTTTTAATTCTCAAATTACAGATTTGCTATAGGTTTCAAGTCCCTTAGGTCCCCTACTTCCCTCATGTTTTAAACTAATTAAAAGAGGCTCTCGATTAATTAATCCTAATCAATTAGCACTTTGCTGGTTAAAGGGTTTACTAAATTAGTTGATCTTAATTAGGGGAAGACAAATTTTAACTAAAACACCTCGTTTATCAGCGCGGGGTTTAATTAAATCATTCACTATCTTTAGTCTCACCGAGTTAATTCTAAATTGAGATCGTACGAGATGTCTACTGTATATTTTCATCGATAACTACTAAAGCTTTAACGAATGACAATGATTAATCAAATCTAAATCTAAATTGGTTAGATTTAAACTAGGCATGAGCAATGCTGACAAGTAATTAGATAGAACATGAATGCAATTTGAAAAGTGTGTAGATCAATTAGATCTCACGAATATAATAAATCATACTCCTATGGTCTTTACTAGGAATCAGTTATTAATTTAGCTAGACATAATCATATGAAATAAAATACTGGAATAAAATTGCATAGAAGAATTCCTTGAAACAAGGAAAAAGATGAAGTTAAAGATGAAGTTTAGAGCGTGAAAACCCAAGACAGAAGCTAAAGAATTCGAAAGGAAGAAGAGATCGATTGTCGATAATTCAAGTTAAGGTTAAGTAGTTTTTCTCTCCTTGATTATCTCCAACCAATTATTTTTAATTCTAAATTTAAAAACTAAATTAAATGTATCTTATCCAAAAGAGATTACAAGAGGAGTAAGACTCCTTCTTGAAGTTGTTTTCATTCAAAATTAGAAGCTCCTGCCAGCACAGCTGCTCCTTCTCGTTATGGGCTTCAGAAGTCGGGCCCAATAAATCTGCCAGAATCATCCTGGCAAAGAAAAGATTCTTGGGCCATGAAAATAATCTTGCCCTAAGAAAATATTCTTGCTCTGCTTTGGTTCTCTAATTCTGAATTGTGAATCTTCCATCCAAAATGGTCCATAACCAGCTCCTTTCTTCTAGAATTATCCTAAAGTCACTTTCCTATAAAGATAACAATTTATAGCTCAAATGAGTGCAATTGCCATTCAAAACACAAAAAATTAAATGATAATTAACAACCAAATATGCACCTAATCACTACTATCTTTTCTTTTCTTTTGGAGAAAAAAAAAGAAATACTATTTGATACTAAGATCATACTACATATTGTTATTTTTACATTGATTACCTTATTTTTAAAGATTTTTTTGTATTTTTTTTCTGTTCTTTTGTTTTATAATTATTTTATTACATGAAAAATGTCTACATGAAATGAATGATAATAAAAAATTAAATTAGAAATCCACGTCATCATTTGACGAAGGAAAATTGTCACGTATTGACGAAGGGTTTAAAATAATAATTTCTTTAGAATACAAGGTTTAATATAGCAAAAAAGATAATGTAAGTTCTATTATAATAATGGATGATGTGTGGCTGATTCCGAGGACTTTCCAACGTTTTTGTGTAATTTACATTTCTAATAGTTACACTAAATAATATGACAAGGTTAAATTTGTGTAAATTGTAAGTTTTGACTAAATTTGAAGTTTTTTTATTGATTTTTTATAAATACTAATATAAAATTAGTATAATAATCATGTCAGAAAAATAAAACATCAAATATATTAACTTGCAACATGCTAATTTTTTTTTTTATATAAATATAATTTTTTTATATTATCAGTTTAAAAGTAAAAGGAGAATTACCAAAACTTTATCGTATAATAATTTCGCCGAAATATGATTACCAAAAAAGATATGTAGTCTTAATTGTTTTTGTAGTTTCTACCAATAAGTTACTAGCGATTAAAACAACCACTTGGCAGAGTATTGTACCACACACTGATGAGAAGCAGGTCGCTTGCTAAGATTCTCCACCTCAGAAAAAAATCCTTTTTCTAATTTCAGATAAATACCAGACAAATTACACGTCATCTCCACCTCAGATAATCTTGTTTCTCTTCAGTTTATCACTTTTTAAAAAAGAAAAAAACTAAAACACGCACACACACTCTCTTTCCATGCCTTGACAGTTGACACCAAGAAAAAAAATGAGGGCCCAGACGCAAGGGCGCTTCAGTTTTACTCCGCCGTCCTCCAAATGTTCTGTCGCCACTCCTCAGCCACTTCTCCACCGTTGCTTCCCCTCCAAACCACCTCCTCGCCACCACCTCCTCCTTTCCGTCCGCTGCGCTAAAACTGATGCCCCAGCCACCAATGCCACCAGGCGTCATGTCTTGCTCACTCCACTCCTATCTCTCGGGGTATGCATCATTCACTCCGCCGCTTCCAGAGCTGCGGAGGTTACCACTCCACCCGCTGAAGCTCCTCCTTCTGGTTCTCCTCCTCCAACTCCTCCTCCTACTCCGCCTATTCCAACTGTTCCAAAGGCGGAGGAGGAAATAGAGAAGGACGATCGCATATACGATGCGACTGTGATTGGAGAGCCGTTGGCGCTAGGCAAGGAGAGGAGGAAAGTGTGGGACAAGGTGATGAATGGTAGGATTGTGTATTTAGGAGAAGCTGAGCAAGTGCCGATAGACGATAAGGATTTGGAGCTTCGAATTGTCAAAGATCTGAGACGACGTTGCATTGAGAGTGACAGACCCTTCTCTCTGGCATTGCAAGCTTTCCCCTGTGACTTGCAGCCTCAGCTCGACGATTACATTGCTAGGAGGTACTTAATTTGCGCTGTGTAATTTATCACACTTTCCTATTGAAGCCAGCTAGTTATAGTTTATGCCAGTATGCGTATGAATCGTATATGCTTGTATAAGATAATCAATTGCTTATCAATAGAATGTGATTGGTGGCAGGATAGATGGAGAAACTTTGAAGACTTATGTTAACCACTGGCCAGCGAAGGGGTGGCAGGAGTATGAGCCGCTTCTGAGTTATTGTCGTGAGCATGGAGTTCAGGTTGTTGCTTGTGGTACTCCACTTGAGGTACTTTCTGTTCATATTGCTATTCATCGCTATCGTTGTTATACTGTGACTATCCACCTACTGCTAATGGCTTCCAGAGAAGATTACTACATTTGTTTGTGGCGGAAATGAAATAAAAAGAGAAGTTGTCAATGGAACAAAATAACTTGTGAAATTCTATTTGGTTCTGCTTATAAGTTTTCCTCTCTATCAAATTGTCGTGGTTTATTGTATTTAGTTTGCTGTGTTAGCTTGATGCATTTCTCATGGTGTAACATGGAAATATGCTGTGATGCGTTTGATCTTAACAGATACTAAGGACTGTCCAAGCAGTGGGTGTTCGTGGGCTTTCAAAAGCCAATCGTAAACTTTATGTTCCTCCAGCTGGCTCAGGCTTCAATTCAGGATTCACTTCTAGCTCACGTCAATCAATTGATTTTAATTCTGCAAACCAATCCGTCCCTTTTGGGCCTGGCTCATATTTGTCTGCACAAGCCAGAGTAGTTGAGGATTACACCACGTCCCAAATTATTTTACAAGTAGTGGCTGGTGGAGGGCCCTCTGGTATGCTGGTGGTGGTGACAGGTGCAAGCCATGTTGCATACGGGTCTAGAGGGAATGGAGTCCCAGCTAGGATTTCGAGGAAGATGCAAAAGAAGAACCAAGTAGTTATATTACTTGACCCTGAGAGGCAATTCATAAGAAGAGAGGGAGAAGTCCCTGTTGCTGACTTTTTGTGGTATTCGGCTGCCAGGCCCTGCAACAGAAATTGTTTTGATCGTGCTGAAATTGCTAGAGTAATGAATGCAGCTGGTAGGAGGCGAGATGCCCTGCCTCAGGTAAGTTTAAATTATACTATACGAGAAACACACTGTCCTTTCTTTTCTTTGCTTGAAAAAACCAAGTCTGTGCACATAAAATTAATAGGGAAAGACATGGAAATAGTGTTACCTTTTTTATGCTTTGCAAGTTTTTTTTCCCCTTCTAGTGTTGTTCTCTCACCTAGAAGCTACCTCTTCATGAAGTTCCCTATTTCTTCTTATTTTCATAATGATTTTCCCCTTTTTTGTCAGGACCTCCAAAAGGGACTTGATCTTGGTTTGGTATCACCAGAGGTGTTGCAGAATTTCTTTGATCTGGAGCAATATCCTCTTATTAAGGAACTCACGGATCGTTTTGAGGTATAATGTCATTCCAGCCCTGAGATAACGTATTGATGGTGGGGAAGGTAGTTGTTGGTGCACAACTTGACCACAATTTTTTTTCCTGATGCAGGGTTTCAGGGAAAGGCTGTTGGCTGATCCAAAATTCTTGCATAGATTAGCGATTGAGGAATCCATCTCGATAACCACTGCCCTCATAGCACAGTATGAGAGACGTAAAGAGAATTTCTTTGAGGAGATTGACTATGTAATTACAGATATTGTCCGGGGAACGGTTGTTGATTTTTTTACTGTGTGGCTCCCAGCCCCCACTCTGTCGTTCCTTTCATATGCTGATGATATGAATTCACCTGGTGGCATGGATGCTCTAAAAGGACTCCTAGGGTCTATTCCAGATAATGCATTTCAAAAGAATCTAGCAGGGAGGGACTGGAATCTCACTCACAGAGTTGCATCTGTTCTTGTTGGTGGTCTGAAACTTTCTAGTGTTGGATTTATCTCCAGCATCGGCACTGTGGCTGCCTCAAATATCTTGTATGCAATTCGTAAACTTATTAACCCGACATCAGTCATCAACCAACAAACTAAAAGATCACCAATACTGAAATCAGCAGTTGTATATGGATGGTTTCTTGGAACATCAGCAAATCTGCGTTACCAGGTATAGATTCTTATTGCAGTATAATGCTGGACTTTTCTGTTACATTTTCTGGATTAAAAGTATATTACATGGTATTTTTAACATGTATTATTTTTTTCTGTTATCAACTTACAAAGCCCTTATTGTGGTTTGAGGCTTTGAACTATGATAAATAGCACAATAATTACAGTTGGTTGGAATATTTCTTTGCCATGGCTAGCATGCTGTGGATTTTTCCATGTGGGGAATTCAGTCTGAGAGAGAAATAACTAGAGAGTGTAATTATTTGTCTACCTACAAAAAATTAACTGTAGTTAGTTCCAACATTTAAGTACAGTAAATCATGCTGGTCGCACTCACAGCTTAACTGCCTGCCACCACATGTGCCGAAGAATGAGATACTGTCTGTTTGAAGTTGTATTTGTCAGTTTGAACATGTATTTTTCCTTGTGCTTCCAGCCCGGTTCTGAAAACTCGGCTGTCTTCTTTCCTAGAATTATAAACTTATATATCTATGCATATTAATCTCTGAGGACATCCATTTGACAAATAATACTTAATAAATGACATGCAGGTTATAGCTGGGTTAGTTGAGCATCGGATCTCTGACGAATTTGCTTCTCAGACATTACTGGTCAATTTGCTCTCGTTTGTTGTTCGGACAATAAACTCCTATTGGGGAACTCAGGTACTGTCTTGTGATTTTCTGCTTGTTTTAATAGTGAATGGCTTTAAACTTTGAGGCTCTGCTCTCATTCACTTAATGTTTGGTGGAGATTGGTGGTTATTTTCCTTTGATGGCATGGGCCTTGTAGACAACGTAATGCTATATATCATCTCATGTGGGTGTATTTTATTTGAGCACTCACCATCTCATTCAACAATGAAGTTGGAGTTGTGTTCTTCTGGTTTATCAGTATGGACTTAACCTTTTTCTCTGCCTTAAATGCTGCTGCAGCAATGGATTGATCTTGCACGCTTTTCGGGTCTTCAAAGTCGGAAGAGCGAACCGCCCTCTTATGAGGCGCTAGATTCTCCTGCTGCTGACTCTGCAGTTGGATGCAACACCTTAGAAGATGCCAGTATTGATGAAGTCAAGAATCAATGAGGTGATCATTCCATTTCAGTTGTCATACTAATTTGTGATATATTCGTCCAAAGTGGCTGAGGAGCGATACTTCATGTGCCTATTGAATTTTGTTTTTTTTTTCCTGAGAAAGTCAATAGGCATAGCTGCATAGGTGCACAGGGACCAGCATTCATTTTGAGGTTGATTTATGTAAGAAAAGAACTTCACTGGATATAGATTGAATTGTATAAGCACATAAATGAATGGGAAAATATTCATAGCATTCTTGGAGATACCTTAACTAATACAGTTATAGTGCCCATGAGAGACTTTTCTCTTCAATTTGGCCCCTTTGGAATCGTCTTCCATAGTAAATTGCTGTTTATGGTTTGGCAGGGGAAATTCTTCCTCATTTTCTTACTGGTCTTTAATTGGGATTTTGTTTGATTAGGATTACTTTATATTTAGGAATTTTATTTTATTTTTATTTCCTTTTGTGCAGATAAAAAAAAGATAATTTTGAGGACCCAACAAAACTCGAATATGATTAATCGGAATTGAGACGATACTTGCGGATTTAAAAAAAAGAAAAAGGATAATCCCTAGTTTAAGTACGTCTTGGAATGATGGTTATAGTTATTAGAATTAAACTTAAATAATTTGAGACTTCACATCATTAAGATAATGATTCAATTGAGTTTAATACGGGGTCACTAATGTTTCTAGTAACCATTGCGAGGTTTAGGTGCCTATAGTAGGAGTTACAACACGTGAGACGTATCCATATGTTATTATTGAAGAATTCTTGGGAGCTAATTACCAAAATTATTAGAAAGTGTTTGATATCAAATCATTGAGAAGTTCAATTCATTTCATTAATATAGTTAAATTAGAATTGAATTAATGAATGAATTTTATTAATTGGTATACAATTTGTAATTAAAAGAATTCAAATAAATTGAAATAAACATATTATTTCATATAACTAATAAATAAATTCATTTTAAATATTTTTATCATTATACCCTAATCCGTCGTATCTGCCACTCCTGTTTTCTCTCTCGCTGCCAAACCAAATCCCTACCTTCATCGTCTTCCCCACCGAGCATTTTATGGCATTGTGGTATTTCCACGAGTATTTTATGAGCATCATTTTCCTTTGGGAGAATTCAGTACAAAAATAATCAAACCCATCATAAAAATAGTAAAAACTTGTTAGGGATTGTTTGGATCTAGATTTGTACCCGAAATTCAAAACCAAGATTAAAAATCAAAAGACTTAATTAAATGTACAGTTTGTATTTTTACAAACAGATGATCTGCAATGGAATGGAGTGCTTGAAATTCCCAATCACCATCTCATTCTTCCTCGCCTACATGCAACAACAAACATAGACCTCGTCCCAATACTGCAATTGACTTACTCCCCCACCAGCTTTCAACTTCTTTAACAACACAGGGTATTTTAGGAATATAATCTGAGAATTCTCTGACAAATCCAACCAATTTTGGCAAAAAATCACTCCTTTTTTAATTTTTGTATTCAGTTCGATATAAATTGAAATCTCTTTGGAAGAACTATAACAAACAATGAATTGAACTCCTCCGTCAGTCTGTTTGGATTAAAAAAATCATTTAACCATATATTAACAATATAATGCGGTAAAAAAAGAAAAATTTAGCACGAGTATTTTTTTAATGAAAAAATTACATATAAAGAATACTTTAAAATTTAACAATGTATGGTACGAAAAAAATCTAATAATTTATGCTCAGCTCAACCAAAAATGTACGCATCTTCTGAAGTTTTCTACATCAGCAATCTTAAAAATAATTTATAGTATGCTTATATAGAGGAGTGTAAGTTAAAGAATTTGATCCGAAAATTTAAATCGGTATTTTTTTAGCATTATATATATGATGAATTATAATATTATAAAACCTTCTGTTCCAAAATGGTCAGGGGAGCAGTAACATTTTTTCTCCTGTTGCTCATTCCAACTGTGACTTTTTTATTTATTTTTTAAGTTAACAAATTTGTTAAATCATAATCCTTAATATTTTCTATTTATAAATTTAATTCTTTTATTTTCATTTATTTTATTAAATTTTAAATGATCGAGTGACTATATTAGCAGCATTAATAATGATAAACATCATAAACAATCATTTTTTAAAAAAGATTAAATCTACAATCCTTAACATTTTCTATTTATAACAATGTGATCCTACTATTTTTGTTAACTAATTTTTTTATTAAATTTTAGGTGATTGAATAACCTAATTGGCACTATAAATGATAATGGGCGCAATAGAATAATTACTCAAAACTTAGTAGCATTATTTTTTTTGTTAAAAATAATGATTATAAAATTATGAAAAAATAATAAAAGGTAAAATATGAAATAAAAGGAACATACATTTTATTATGGAGTAAAGTTACCGTGAGTAAACTTATGGTGTTTTTTAGAAATGATCCATATAAAAATAACAAATTCTAGTATATATACATAAAGAGAGAGGGGAATATATATTAAAGAATTTCATGTGTATTTTTTTTAGATGATGATATATTGATATATGTACTTTTTTTAAAAATATACTTCTTCCGTTCTGAATTAATTGTCACTTTCTTATTAAAAATGTGATTCAAATTAACTGTCGTTTTGAGTCATAATTACGATTTCTGCCTTTTGTCATAGTTTTTTACCTAACCAATTAATTTAGTATAATAGTATTATTATAATTATACTATAAAAATGGATAAATTGAAAATTATAGATTTAAAAATTATTATTTTAATAACGGAGGGAGTATGTCTCTTTGACAAAAAAGAAGAAAAAAATGGTTGTAAACTGGATAAATTAGAAATACATGGTTTTGTTTCTGGAGTCTGTACTTCTAGACTTGTAGTAGTTAACAAGCACACAAGACATTAAACCGAAGTAAGAACGAGATAGAGAGGTCAAACTCCAGTCAAGTTCAAGTGTGGTCTTTCTTTCTTACAAAAATTATCCGCCGAAATCGGATCAAGACCGACACCATGTCTTCTCCATCTCCATCGACATCATGTATTTTGAGAATCGGCATCATTGGTTTTGGTCCCTTCGCACAGTTCCTGGCAAAGACAATGATGAAACAAGGTCATTCTCTCCGAGCAACTTCTCGTTCCGATCACTCCCTCCTCTGTCAAGATATGGGTATTTCATTCTTCAGGTAAATATCACATCACAGGCACCCACCTTCCATAAATCCCATTTCTTTTTTCAGTTTCAACTCTAATCATGTGCGTTACACCAATCGTCAATTAGTGACAAATCAGAATTCCTTGAATCCGACAACGATGTGGTTTTGATCTGCACTTCAATCATCTCCCTCTCCGAAGTGCTCCATTCAATGCCGTTACACTGTCTGAAACGCCCAGTTCTGTTCGCTGATGTTCTTTCCGTCAAAGAATACCCAAGAGATGTCATGTTACAAGTACAGTCTCATGCCCATATCACTAACTTAAAATGCTAGCTTCATTAATTAGCACTTACAATTGCTTTTTACAATTAGGTACTGCCAGAGGATACAGATGTGCTCTGCACTCACCCCATGTTTGGTCCGGAGAGCGGGAAGAACGGCTGGAAAGATCTAGCATTCGTGTTTGATAAAGTCCGAATAAGAAATGAAGCTACCTGCTCAAGTTTCTTACAGATCTTTCAAACTGAGGTTATCAAACCAACTATTCTTGAATTAACCACTACTTAATGTGTAGAATGTGCTATGTAATCAAGTAGCTAGGCGTGAATTGCGATAGGTTAGAGAAGGAAAATGCAATGGCTTATGTTTCCTGATAATGCGCATGACACGAGTGATCTGATTAGGCAAAAATATCTTGAGACATAGTTTGTTGTCTTATACATCTTGAACACGCATTGTTTAATGGGGATTTTGTTTACGTGTGTTTGTGCTGATTTTATGCTTGCCAGGGTTGTAGAATGTTGGAAATGTCTTGTGAAGAGCATGATAGGCAGGCTGCTCGAAGTCAATTTCTAACGCATACCATCGGGAGGTAAAATAGTTTGAAGGCCACCATGAATGGAGATCTTTTAGACATTGACAACAGCAGTTGAGTTAAGCTTCTTCCTCATATATATGTTAACAGGATTTTATCAGACATGGAGATCAAGTCTACCTCCATGAATACAAAAGGCTTCGAAACACTCCTTCAATTAGTATGCTTTCTCTCTTGTATTCCCATGAAAAACCATCCTTCGTTTGCCTATCAACAGAATGCAAAAAGCACATAGTTATGGTTTTATAATTATGGATTTAACCGATGCCTTTTTCCGTTTTGCAGAAAGAGAGCACCATGAGAGACAGCTTTGATCTGTTTAGTGGGTTGTTCCTTCATAATAGATTTGCCAAACATGAGGTAATAACCATCTTAGTTTTCCACTCATGTTTGCTTTCAATCTTATTCCTAGCTGTGAAGAGATTTGTCCTTATTTTTTTATTGTTTATAAAGAAAAGAGAATTTTACTCTTATCTGATACCACCTCATTGAAACAATGCATAAAGAAAGCATTGTATATATTAGTTTTTGGGAAAAAGGAAAAAAGAAGAGAGTTGGTAAACTGATAAGTACCTTCTCTAATAGCTTACGAATTATATATATTGAAAGATCAGATAAGATGGTCATTCTAGGACTGGTCCGGGTGTAGATCATTTGTTTTCGAAGCTTATGTTATATAGCTAGCATTCATGGTTCACCAAAACATTTCTTGTGCAGCTTGAGAACCTCGAGCTTTCGTTTGAAAAGATTAAGCTAAAGCTCCTAGACGTGGCCAATGAAGAATAAAGTTCATATGAAGGCAGGCTCTAATGTTGGAAGAAGTTCCTAGACATGGCCAATGAATTACACTATACCAGAGTAGACCTAGGTGTAGAAGGCTTTGCTGGGGAAAAAAACAAAGAACTTTCTGATAGTGGCAATGGAGTTATTATAATGTTCCTTCTATTTATGGTTCTGACCAGTCTCCCCTTTCACTTTTTTTTACTAAATCGTCTGTGAGGTGAAGACCAGGATAAAACCATTCAAATTTGAATCTGCTGAACAACTCAAATTGTGTCGTGTCGTGTCGTGCTGTGCTGTGCTGTGCTCTGGTTAAGCAATTATGGACAGCACCTGGGTCTGTTGAACAAACATGAAACATAAGGAAAGATTTGTGTTGAACAATGGTGCTGACCCTAGCAATCTTAATTGCACTTTTAGGCCTTCTGTTTTTTAGAAATATAACTCATTTTAAAAAAACATTAGAAAATTTGAAATCGTGTTCTTTTTGTATTAAATGTGGAAATTTTCAGCTCTACAAAATTCGAAATCATATTCACCTAATAATTATTTCTTCTTTTTGTGAGAAATGAAAACTATTAATTTTGTTTAATCAATTTGATTTTAATTAAAAAATTATGCTATAATTTTTTTTAGAAGATTAATAAACTAAACGGTGACTTATTTTAATTTTGTTAAAAATCAAATATAAATATGTTAATTCTATTCATGTTAAAAATCAAATATAAATATAATAATTTCGTTCATGAAAATAAAATACATATAAAATAATCTTGAATTATTTGTTCATTACTTGAATACTACAAATATAAACATTAAAAACAGACTTTATTTAACTTATTACTTCTTCATATTCTAAAAATATTATAATTAGTCCATAATTGATCTGTAATATCTTCTCTAATCGCATTCATTTGTTGTTGTTACGTCACATTAGTTTCGTCATCATCACCATCAGTGGAATTATCACTAGAATTAATAATAGAAGTATTAGAAATGTTGTCAAAATATTGTGTCATTTCACCTGCATTATTAAACAATTATTTTGTATTAGTTATACCTAGGGTTGCTCATCGGTTTCCCACAATCGAAAAACCGAAATTCTGAAACCGGAATTTCGACTGTTCGGTTTCGGAATTTCGGTTTCTGATAGTCAAAAACTGAAATTTAATATGGTTCGGTTTCGGATATTGGTCAGCACAAGTTCGGTTAACCGAACTAACCGAACTTTGCTGGTTGAATTATACCAGCTTTGGATATGGGCTGGGCCTTTCTTAAAACAACATCAGCCCATTCTTATTTTTCTTAGACAACACACCCAACAACTTCTCCTCTCCATATGCAATTCCCTAATCCCGACCATCATCCTCTCATTCTCACTTCTCACTCAGTCACTCCTCCTCCACCACCACCCACCGGCTACCGCCTCCTCCACCAACACCACCCACCCACCGCCTCCTCTCTCCCTCTTGCTCAGTCCGTCGATCTGCTCCTCTCTCACACCGCTTCTCTTCCACCCACCGTCGCTCCTCCTAACGCCGGTCGCTCCTCTCAGATTTGCGCTTTCCTTCTGTTCTTTCTTTCTTTCTTTTTTTCATTTTTTTGGGGTTTGAGGTTTGATGGGTTTGGTTTGGGTGTGTAAGGACGGCCGGCGGTGAGGTTGTCCGGCGGTGATGGATCGGTTTGGGTGTGTCGCCGGAGATGGTGAGTTTGATGGGTTTTTGGTTAGGGTTTGGCAGAGGATTGGTTTTGATTGATTTTTTGGTAGAGATGGTTTTTTTATTTATTTAATTTGGCAGGATGTTTTTTGATTTTTTGGTAGAGTTGATTTTTTTATTTAATTGGTAGAAGATTCTAATTTGGATTTGGCAGAGATGAATTTGGATTTAGCAGGGAGGATTGATTTGGTAGTGAGGATTGAATTGATTTGGCAGTGAGGTGAATTGGGATTTAAAATTTCAGTTTTTTCGGTTAAACCGAAAAACCGAACCGAAATAATTTCGGTTCCTATAAAGTTTGGTTCGATTTCGGTTTTTATTTTTAGGGAATTCGGTTTCGGTTAACCGATGAACAATCCTAGTTATACCAATCAAAAATTTAGATAAATTGAAAAGTTAATTGTTAATATTAAAATTAATTGACAATAATACTTAACATAAATGTCATTATTTTGTAACAGCATACAAAAACAACCAAGTCATAAAACATCTGAAAACAACCTCCAAATAAAACTCATAAAATAAGTTTTTGAGTTTTAAAACAAGCCACGATCATTCTAAACTCTTCAACCAGGACTTCCTCCTCCTAGTGGACATCTTGCTGAACACTTTTCTCCAATAAGAATCTTTGAACTGTACAAGTTCATTGTTATAAGATGCATCCGAAACATCATCTATATTTTCTAACACATCCATGCACGCAACAATAGAGTATGTATCTCGCAATGGACTTGTAACTTCAATATGCTCTCCTGTATACTTCTTTATTTTTGCTGTAAAATATTCAGCCTTAGCACTTGCAGATGATACGAGCATCTCCATAAACAATAGTATAAATTTAATCAAAATTTAGAAAATTTATGCTATGAATTACTAAGGAAACTTGTAAGGAAACGTAACATATGGTCTAAACTTGTAAGGAAAAATATTTGCCACACATCTTCTAGTGCATTCACGGTGTTTAAACTTAATTGGTATGTGACTCCTGTATGGTATAACAAATCTAAAAATTGGCGATGCTTTTGTCTCAGTCGATTGTATTTACCTTGCAACTTCATTGGTCTGTATCGTTCACCGATAGCTAAGTACATTTCTTCATCCATGTCTTACCAATCCGTAGCTTTAAAACTAGGAGTAGCATTTGGATTTTTCTTAACTCTCTTGTACAATATTGATAAAAATATCAATTCATTTTTGTTGGACCATTTAGCCTCATATTCTCCATCATTTCTTCCTCCCATCTAAATCATCAATCATTAAAACCAGGAGGTGACATTCATCATGTATTCATAAACCTATGGCAAATATTCACTACCAATTTCTCATAATTTCAAACTTATCTACATGAATATATTACCAATTATCATCATTCTTGGAAAAAAATACTACATGCATGATCTTTGACCAACAAGCTAAAATAATTTCAGCCAATTAAACTGAAATTTACATCTCAATTGAAATAATATTTCAAAGAATTCGAACAGAGGATCGATATACGAAAAATATGAAAAACAAAACTGATTATGGAAATAAAGAATAAAACAAAGACCATAAAGAGCAGAAGTACCACACAGGGGGAGAAGGAGGAGGCAACGACGGCGACGACGTGCAGGTTAAAGGAGAAAGTTGTGCATTATTTTGGGAGAACGACCAGATCTATTGAAAGAGAAAGGGAGAAATGGATAATGGTTTGAAGAGAAAATTGAGTGGTTGATAGTATTTTGGGTTGTTTTTTCCCATTTTGTATTTTTTTCCCATTGCTTATTTTTTAAATTAACAAGATGTTGCTCATTGTCCTTTGATGCCGCTGCAAAATTCTAATGCTGCTGGCAGTGCTCCGCTTGAAGCGGCGGTGGATTGAGCAGAAGTAAAAAAATAAAAAATATAGTTTTGGAAAAATTGGAAAACTCCATTTTGGGCGTTTCTTATTTTTCAGTGTTAATTTAGAAAAATTTCTGAATATGAGATTTTTCTGAGATTTTTTCATTTTAGAAAATGCAGTTACTGAAACACAATTTCAGAAATATCTCAAGTTTTTTTAAAATTAGAACTTTTTTTAGAAAATTCTCCGTTCGTAAACAACCCCTTATTGTCTTAGTTTCCAAAGTCCCCAATCCCACTTGTTGTTCTCAATTTCGGTTTCCAATGTAATTTTCAAGTTAACAGTAAACACAATTGCAAATAGACTTGGGATTGTTTCTCAAACAAATTTTATTTTTGGTCGCTGCTGATCTAATGGTCAAAACTGTTTCTGATAAAAAATTTAAATTTAATGCTTTTGTTAGAAGTTATTTTAGCTCTCAGATCAAATTTTAAAAGAAACAAAATCTATTAATAGGTTATTCCAAACACCTTAAAATTATTATCCCTCACATTTTTTCTCAGAATCCAAGTGATTTTTATCCTAAACGCCTTATTACTTATAATGCATTTTTAGCCCAAGAGTTGGTCCATATCCTAAAAAATATTTTATAACCTAGTTCCAATGGAATCGCCTGATCAAGGCATGTCGTCCAAACTTCTTAAAAAGAGAAATCTTAAGATTAAAGGGAATGAAACATGTTCCATAACCAACGGCGGATCCATGTACACTTATTGATTCAATTGAACCGACTAAAACAAAAAGAAGTAATTATATATCTTAAATCTTAAATACATATAAATAAATGAAAAGAGGTTTTGATACAGTGGATTCTACTGTAGCAAATGAGTCACATCCTCTCTTTTTTTAATAATTATTTAAAATATTTTCAATCAAATTCCTCCGTAATTACTTTTGTTCCCGTATTTATAAAAAATTTCAATCATATATATTAAATAATTGGTTTTATCCATGTGTTTGTAAAAGATTTCTAATCTAATTAATTTAATCCCCATTTATGTAAGATTTAAACCCTACATTTTTTAAATCTTATATTTTTTTTGCATGTTTGTATTGATAAATCAAATTTTGTACTTTATATTGTCAAATTGATTTTACCTAATTTCTTATTGATTTAAAATTAGAAAACTACGATTACGAACATACTGTAATTAATATAATCGGCATAATCAGGATAAAAATAGAATGAGGGCCACAAAGTGGGCCAGGTAGCTAAGTCAGCATTTCTGTTTTTTTTTTCTTTAAAAATAATTTTTTTCATTAATTTAGTCTCTCACTTCTTAAAAAATTTCCAATCAAACCTAATTAATTGAATCCCTATATTTATAAAAAAAATCAATAAAATCTCTTAATAGTTAACTTAATCTCTGTGTCCGTGACTCCCTATAAGACTTTCAATAAAACTCATAGATCACCATATTCATAAAAAATAATTTAGTTAAACTCTTAATAGTTAATTTCGTCTCCATGTTCGTAAAAAATCTCAATAAAACTCCAATCCACTTGAAGGCCTAATTAGCTTATATATATACCCACTCAATTTAATAATCAACCCCATTAAAAATTGTTACAATGAATAATTTTATAAGTTTAGTGAAAACATGTTTAGAAGAATGGTGTGACCATCGAAATTCTAATTAACTACTTTTCTTTACTGTTTAGTGGAGTCTAGTGTATCATCAAAAATTAACGCGAGTTAAACATGTCATCCATGAGTTATCTAAATGATTATTCACCGGTTAATGACACTTGAAAACCAACTTGAGACGATTTATGTTATTGATTTGCATTTTGATGATACTTTTTTCAGAAATCAAGGAAATTGGTGTTTTAGTTGAAAAAAACATTGTATAGTTTATCTTTTAGTATACCTTATTAAAAATTACTATTAATTTTACCTATTGCTATAACAAGAATAGAAAGGAAATTCGCTACAATGAATATTGTGACGATTTAATTACAAAATTGAATGAGAAAGAACTTGTTAAATGATTGTTTGATTACAAAACTAATAACATATGTAAAAGAAGCAAACAAGTTTGAGAGAAAAAGATCCGATAGTGTTTTTTAAACTTGTTATCAAAAGTTTATAGATTTTTATTATCATATTTTAAATTATTATCTTATATAAGATTATGTGATAGTAATGACTTGTAATAAATTTATAAATGAAATGCACTTTCTTTAAAAAAAAAAATTATATGTACTATTTAATTTTGCACTCATTGAAAATTATTTTCTGGCTATGCTATTGTCCATATTAATTCACATATCTAACTTGTTAAGAATATCAAACGATTTTTATAAGGGGAACAAAAAAAATAAAAAAGTCGCCATTTATTTGATTTTGAAGAAATAAAGAAAAATCATAAAAAATATTATTTTAGAATTCAAACCAAGTTTTATTAATTAAAACAAGTCTTGAAACAAAATAAGAATGATTATGTAAAAATTCAATGATAAATGACTAGTTTCCAGAGATTTTGAATTTGTGGAGTTATACAAATAGGGAAAGTATTATACACCCTACTCATTTGAGGCACGAAAAAATTGTGTTCATTCAAAATTAAACTTTTTTTAAGAAAAAGAGAGAAAATTGATTGAAACATGATAATAAAAGAATGAATAATAAATTTAAAAAGAGATGAATTTGATGATGAAAAGAAGAGTTGAAATATAATGTCAACTAAGTACATCATAACAAAATAATCATCATGTCAATCATATCAAGATCAATTTAAGAATAATACAAACAAGAATGCAATATGAGTAAAAGGGTCATGTTGAATAATGTTCATGATGCATGGAATGTGACGTGCAAAGATTAAAGATTTGGCTCACGTAGATGGCTCACCAAGATAACTTTCGAGTCAACAATCAAAAAGGTATTACTCAACTATGTGTATTGACCTACCCACATTTTTATACTCAAAATGGAATCACCATATTAAGAGTACCATGCCTAGAAGTGGACTAGCGCTCAGTCATGCTCAACTCAAGTGAAATTGACTATTCAAGTAATTCAGAATCTATCGATTCTTACAAAGCTCAAACCGCCAATTGTGAAATATCGCCACAATGAGTTCCTAGAGCATTGATGGGATCACAACGGTTCCATTTAAGTACTAGCTCTTTTAGATAATTGGCTGACTTTGGAAAAATATTTACGTTTAATTTGACAAAAGTCATAATTGATTCCACCACTTTTTTTTCCACCAAATGCAATCATTACTTCAGCACATGGCTAGTAACACGAAGCACATAGAAGAAAGGGGGAGAAGTGAGAGGAAGGTAAACACCTTTTACCTCATATAGCTCATCGGGAGAAATGGTAAATACCACTTCTCAAAACAAACTCATCCAGGTTTGTGGTAGAAAGAGGTGTAGCAGACAAATAAGGGAGAAAAAAATAAATTGAAATAAATTGAAAAGAGATTTGGAAACTTGGTCTTGGTTTGGACCGTAAATTAGACCGCTTTTGTTACACCATTGATGAAAAAGGAAATGTTTAAACTAAATGGAGCTTAATTGTAGAAGAATGTTTCTATTAAGCTCATATATACACTGCATGTGTTGTTGATCAAAATAGCTTATAAGAGGTTTTATTAATGGTGTTGTGACTAGGGAGCCTTGGGTTGAATTGATGTGGTATTTTTCACTCTTGGAGTTTTTTTTTGGGAGAGTTTTTGAGTGCTACTAACATTTAGTTGATTTTTGACTCACACATTGACTTTTTCTAATTCATAGACTGGTTTTATTTTGGTTATAACTTTTTCATTCTGGCTTCATTTGGAGCTCTGTTTTTTCCTATGTACTCCTAATTGAATGGAATCCAATACTATGGGGAAAAAATCTTATAAAGAGATCATTAAAGATATATGAAGGACTTAGAGTTTTGAACATTATAAAAAGGTTGATGTCACAATTGGACTTGATACGAGGTCGAGCTTACAAGAAGGAAAAGTAAGAACTTGAGTTTTTTTTAGAAACTTCTCCCAATGTTGTTATGGATATTTCTTTGTTGGATGTTATTAAATAGATTCCCATATATGTAAAGTTTTTAAAAATATCTTTGTACTAACAAAAGGAAATTCTAAGGATAAAAAAGGTTAGCGTGTATAAAATGTGTCAACTATTTTTCTGAAAAAGTTTCCCACTAAATGTAAAGATCAAGGGATGTTTGCCATTCCTTGTTAGATTTGAGAGAAGACTATAAAAAATATTTATGTGACCTAGGAGTAGGAATAAATATCATGTCTCTGTCAATCTACAAAAATCTAAACATTGATCTTCTTAAGGAAACTAGAGTAGAAATTCAGTTAGTTGACATATCTATCACATACCCTGGAGGAGTGGTTGAAGATGTTTTTGTAACAGTAAATGATTTCACAACCTTTTATATTTTAGATATGAAAGATGAGAATAAATGTCATGTCTCTATATGTATCAATTTTATAGACATTATTTAAGGGGTTAAACTGAAATTTGGTCCCTGCAGTCTAATTGATTGACTTATTTCAGCCCTCTGTTTTAAAAAGTAGTATTACATCCTTCCACTGTAGTTTTATGTTGGATTTCAGCCCTCACCCTAACGCCATCCAATTTTTCCGTCCGTTTGCGTACGTGTCGTGCCACGTGTCACTGACTGCTGACGTGTCACGCCACCGATTGCTGACGTGTCACGCCATGTAGGCAAAAGCCAAACGGGTCACAAAATGTCAAATTTTGCACGAAATGGGACTCGAACCCACAACCTCATGGTTTCTTGTGCACTACCAACTGAGCTAGACTACTTCTATGTTAACATTTTAATAAAATCTGACTATTACCTCCCATGTTTTCAACAAGAACACCAACAAAAGAGCTGAAGTGGGGATCGAACCCACGACGTCATGGTTAAGAGCCTTGCGCTTTACCAACTAAGTTAGATGGCTTCTGTGTTAACACTTTAATAAAATCTGACTATTACCTTCCATGTTTTCAACAATAACAACAGCACAAACATTTTTACTAATAAAATCTATCTATTACCTCCCATTTTAATAAATTTTAATGGAATAAATAATTTATGGGTGGGCTATTAGTACTTCTAATTATTAGTTATAATCATTTTGTCCATTAAAATTTAAATATATAAAATAAATGCGAATAAATAATTACAGTACTAATAGCCCACCCATAACTAAATTTATATATAATAAATATATGAACAAAACATGTATATCTTATTTGAAAACTTAAATATTAATAATTTTATAATAAAATTTAAATATTTAACAACATAATAATTAATAATTTAAAACAACCTCGGGTCGAGAGATGATCATATTGTTGGTGTTATTGTTGAAAAAGATGGGAGATAATAGTCAGAGTTTATTAAATTAACAAAGAAGTTGTCCAGCTCAGTTGGTAGAGCGCATGGCTCTGAACCATGACGTCGTGGGTTCGAGCCCCACTTTAGCTCTTTTGCTGGTGTTCTTGTTGAAAAACATGGGAGGTAATAGTCAGATTTTATTAAAATGTTAACATAGAAGTAGTCTAGCTTAGTTGGTAGTGCACAAGAAACCATGAAGTCGTGGGTTTGAGTCCCATTTCGTGCAAAATTTGGCATTATGCGACCCGTTTGGCTTTTGCCTACGTGGCGTGACACGTCAGCAATCGGTGGCATGACACATCAGCAGTCAGTGACACGTGGCACGACACGTACATAAACGGACGGAAAAATTGGATGGGGTTAGGGTGCGGGCTGAAATCCAACATAAAGCTACAGTGGAAGGATGTAATACTACTTTTTAAAAACAAAGGGCTGAAATAAGTCAATCAATTAGACTACAGGGACCAAATTTCGGTTTAACCCATTATTTAACCTATTGCTGAGCTAGCTTTTGAAATGAATGTTACTGATCCATTGGAATTTTTTTAAAATAGTAGCATAACTCAAGATGAGTTGACCAAGTTTGAGTCCGAGTTGATTATGAAAGAAGAATTGCAAATTGTCTTTTTGAACTTGAAGTTTCTAAAGCACACACTGATGTTCCTAAGAATCTTGACTTACTTGATTCTCACACTAAGATGCTTCGTTTAGTTTTGCAGGCACCAAAAGTAGAGCTGAAAACACAGTCAAATCATTTGAAATACGCATTTATTGGCTAAGAAAAACATTGCTAGTGATCATATCGAGCAAGCTCAACTCATTACAAGGGTAGAAGTTAGTGAGACTTCTGAAGGAATGAAAAAAAAGCAATTGGTTGGACGATTTAAGATATAAAGGGCATCTCACCCTCAATTCGTATGCACGTGATTAATCTAGAATAAGAAGATAAAGTAGCAAGCAAACCTCATAGGTGATTAAATCTTCATATGATTGAGGTAGTAAAAAGGAGGTCCTGAAATTTTTGGATGCTATAATGATCTTTCTAATTTTAAACAACTCTTTGGTCAATCCAGTAGAGGTCATGCCCAAGAAAACTATGACAGAGTGTCACACTTTTGTAACAAAGTTGTCACAACTTTGTTAAAAAGTACCAAATTACTCATTGAGTCTCCATCGCCTCTCACCCATAGATGAATGGCCAGGTTGAGATCTTTAACAAAGAAATGAAGTCAATATTGAAAAATATGGTAATCCACAAGGAAAGACTGGAGTTAGCAGTTAGACAGTGCATTTTATGCATATAGAACCGCTTATAAGGCACCCATTGGGATGACACCCTACAAACTTATTTATCAAAAATCATACCACATTTTTGTAAAGATGGAGCACAAATCTTATTGGGCGATCAAGAAATGTAATCTCGATATGACCATGGCTAGAATGCAAAGAAAGTTGTAAATCCAAGAGCTCGAAGAGCCGAGGAATGAGGTTTATGACAATGGTGTGGTCTACAAGGCCAAGACTAAGGTCTACCATGAAAAACTTATTTTGACCAAATCTTTTTTAGTTGGAAAAACAATTTGACTTTACAATTCTAGAATTATAATTTATTCATGCAAACTAAAATCTAGATGGGAGAGACCTTTTATTGTGACCGATGTTTATAACCATAACACAGTTGAAATTAGAAGTTGACTACAAACCAAGCCTTCAAGGTCAATGGGCATAAAATGAAACATTTTTCTGAGGGTTTTGAGGAGCATGATCTGAAATTCAATAGGTAGAGGAGCCACCTGCTCTTGAATGAAAGAACAATACTCAAGAATGTCGAGCCTAAGACTAAAAATAAGGGCGTTACTTGAAAAGCAGCCCAAATGGTACCTTTATTTTTAATTACAGTTAGTTACTTTCTTTTGAGAGTGTTTTGTGGAAATGTATTTTATTATAGGTGCAAAAACATGAAGTAAGGATACTCATAGACAATAGATACCTTAGTTCTTGGGCAAGAACAAGGGTATCCAAGTATAAGGGAAAAATACTATTTAAAGTAAAATTTAGACAGAGATTCCCCAATCCTTTAGAGCACGAAAAAAATACTCTCCAATTTCTCTTCAAGTACTCCACACACACACACACACCCTAAAAAAAAAAACTTTTCTGTGGCAAAAACACCGTCACCACCACCACCAGAACACCAAAGTATGTTTCGTCTTCATCTGCACAATAACTCACCTCTAAATACTATTATTGAGCCTAAAACCCTAACTCTAAAGGTTTTTAGCCTTCATTGATTCGATGATAGCAATGGTGGTCTTGCCAACCTCCACCCCCCACTAGAAATCAACTACATTCTCTTAACTAAATCATATTTCCTCCAGCTATTCAGACACTTCTTCTGACGTTACGGAGGGTCCCGATACTTTGTTGGCTAAAATCACCACCTCTGGTTTCATAGCCACCTCCGTTGCTGCAAATCCAACAATGAAAGAAGATCCTAAGGGTTTTGCAGCGTATGCACGCAAATACTATGCTAAGGACATTCCTCCAGACAAAGCTATACATAGAGCTCCCTCGAGCCCAACTGAATTACCTTCTCTTACTCTTGCCGCCACCACCGCCACTGCTACTACTTCAATTGCGCCACCTGCGAGCACTACATTATAGTCATCAGTTATAAACTCAAGAACACCCCTTCAAATGAAGATGGGCAAGCTCACTTCGGTGGTGCACCTTGTCGAACTATGAGATTCACTAATCATAATTTTGATGAATATAATTAATAAATTAAGTTATTATTAATGCAATTGTTATGGATGTATTTATAGGTCTTGAAGTCCATATCATGGAGTTTAAAGAAAGATTACTTTAAGATCATTTAAGTGGTTAATTGCTAGAAATTATTGGTTGTAACTATTTTTAAGGGAAAACATTATATCAGACCCTAACTTTAACCTCTTACTAGATTGACCCCTAACTTTATGTTCCGTCACTCACATTTAACCTCATTTTTTCTTTCGTTAGTCATTTAGATCCCCGTACCCCCAACTTTCCAACCATCTCCATTAACACTGTCAAAAAGTTACCGTCAGTCTAGTTTGATGTGAAGTTGTCACTCACGTTTGACCCTATCTTTTCTTTCGTTTGTAATTTAGACCCTCGTACCCCAACTTTCCAATTGGCGTCCAAATCCTGTTTTTTAATGATTTTTTTTAACAACAAGCATTAATAAAGTAAATAATATACAATTAATAAATAATAATGAAATTGTTTAGTACTCCCTCTGGAGCATATTAATTGACTTCCTAAAATAGTAACATTCAGTAAAGCAAACACTAAAAAGTCAAGTAAAGTGTACAATAACATTCCGTAGAAAAATAACGATTATTGCAGTCCGGAGGGAGTATTAAACAACACGTACCTTTCCTTTCTCTTTTCTTTTTCATAGTCGCACATGCAAATATGTCTCATCCAATCCACGAGCCACAAACTCGATCACTGCATGCAAAATATATGCGATTCTTGTTCGAATTCGACTCAGATATGAATATCGTTGCACATTTTCCGCATCTATAACTCGTATTCAAGAATCGACCACCATAGCTTCCGTCATCATCAGCGCCACTTGACTTTTCGCTGCCGTTACTTGTTCTTTTGGTAGGCATATTATCAACAAAATCAATTTCATTTTCCCTCTGAATTCCTATTCCCTTGAATTTCCCAAATCCCTAGTTGAAAAAAAAAATCTCAAATCCCTAATTTTTTAAACCCTAATAAATAGTCATTCTCAAATATATAAATAATAATATTACCGTTGAAGTTGTTTTCCTTTTTATTTTCTAGTCAAACGACATCATTGTTTTGAGCATGTGAGAGTCAAACTAGACCGACGGTAACTTTTTGACGGTGTTAGTGGAGATCGTTGGAAAATTGAGGATACGGGGGCTTAAATGACTAACGGAAGAAAAGTTGGGGTCAAACGTGACTGACAGAACATAAATTTGGGGGTCAATTCAATGAGAGGTTAAAATCAGGGCCTGATTTAAAAGTGAGGAAAAAAGTCAGAGTCTGATTTAGGTGTGAGGAAAAAAGTCAAAGTTTGATATAACTTTTTTCCTATTTTTAAATTTGTAGTCCAATTTAACTTACAATTTAGCCACACACAAAAAAAAGAAGCACAAAATGACATTGTTTTAGAGTACATCTTTCGGGTATTCATAAAGTGAAAGAAAATCTATTTTAGGCATTTTATGATATTGGGCAGTCCAATGGAGCGATGCACCGTTGGGGAAAAGACAACTTTAAATCTGAACCTAAAAAAAAAAACAATATAAAAGTTATATAAAAAAATTCTGAAACTTAAAAAACAAACGGAAAAAAAATTACAGGAAATAATAAATAAAAAATCATAAGAAAATAAGGAAAAATATTTTTAAAAAGTAGTTAAACTTTAAAGGATATAAAAATTAACTAAAATTAACATATCCAGAATTTTTATTTAAAATTATGGAAATAACAGAATTTATAAAAAAAAAATAGTGATACATTGTTTTTATGGAATTTCAAACAACTAAGAAAGAAAACAAAACATAGAATCTAAACTAGACACTCGTGGTATGTTTCCGGTGAATCTTTCAAATGAAAATAATTGATTAGGGTCTGGTTTCTATTTTCTTTTCTTCTTCTTTTACAGTTCCATAATTTTTTTAAGTTCTATTTTCTTTTCTGGTGATTTTTTATGGTTTTTGAATTTTTTGTAATTCTAAAAAAATTGTATCACTATATAAATAAAATGTATTATTTGTTTTTCTTTTTAAATTTTAAAAAAATTAATTTTTAATTTTTAATTTCTTTTAATTTTTTTATCTTATATAGGACCGTAGTTATTGGACACTAATAGTGTCCATACACTACATTTGTGAATATTTTCCAACTGTTGGATGAGTAATAGTCCGTCCATCTTCTTTTTTCTGTCTCATGTGGTCCTGTAATTTAATGATAGAGGAAGTTTCCATGCATATAATGTCTGGACAATATCGGTGTCTATTACCATTTTTTCCTTCTATAAAAGTTTAGACATTTCTTAAAAATAATTTAGTTAGTTTATTATGATTTATTTATTTTCAATATTTTCCATTTTTTTAATTTAATTTGTATTATTTTTAATTTATTTATTAAATTTCTCTTTTTTTAAGTTCCATAAATTTATTTTATTTTATAAGAAATTGTTTATTATCTTTTTACTTTAATTCGTATTATTTTTAATTTTTTTTAGAATGTTTCCCTTTTTTATGTTAAAGATTTTTGAAAAAAAATTGGTACAGTTTTTATTTTTAAGTTTAAAAAAAAAAAACTCCACATGGTAGAGATCAACACATCATGAGGTCTAGTAGGTTGTAAATTGTTCGGGATTAGATTAATCAAAATATTGCACCATAGAGACCTGATTAGTCTCATTTAGACCACAAAATCATATTAAATAAAGTTTTATAGGTCATTAATGGGTGTCGAGACCGTAAAAAATAAATACAATTTAATAGCACCTACAAAAAATTGTAAATAGTGGTAAGACTACCCACAGAGAATGGATAGTCTTACAACAAGATAAAGACCAGATTTAAACACTTAAGTATAATAAGGGGGTTTTATTTTAAAACTAAGAATTGAAAAGACAAATAAAGCAAGTATAAAGTCCATATTCTTGGTCAAGAAACTTGTCAAGAACGAATAGTCTGATAAAAGATTTCTAGTAAATGCTAACACAAGTTACGATTCATAAATATTCGATCATTGATGCACAAATATTCATCTCCAATCCACAGAATTGCTATAGAATCAAGGTATGTTTATGACTCTTACTTCCCTCATGTATTAAAACAATCTCGGATACGCTTAGAGATGATTCTTATTCAACTAGCATCTTGTTGATTAAAAAGTTTACTAAAATAGATTGATTGTTGAATAGAGGAAGACAATTCTAAGTCAAGACATCTCGGTTGTCAATGGGGGTTCAAACCTTAATATTATTCTCTCTAGCTTTTCAGAGCTAATTGTCTACTTCGATATTCTTGATCCTTAAATGGCCCAATAAAGGGTTGCCGTAACAAAAAAAATGACGGTTTCAGATTAGAATCTAAGTTGATCAGACATAAACTTAACATGAAAAGTGATGACAATAATTTAGAGAACACATATATGCAAACATAGAAATTAAGAAGAGCAATTTAGATCTCACAAATACTTAGAATCATAACTTCAATTGCCTTTACCAGGAGTAAGAAAGTTTAGCTAGAGATAGAAAAGAAAATTAAAGAAAATAATAAACTGATTAAATATAAAATCTTGCACCTTCAATGTTGAAGAGGACAAGAGAAAACGAGTTTAAAACCAGAGAAAAGAAAGAAGAGAGGTTGTTGGACGCTCTCCCTCAAAAACCTTAGAAGAATATATATAGTTTAATTACTAATTGTATTTTAATCAATACTCTCCGATTAGAACTCTAACTGATGAGGTCGAAAGAAACTGAAACTCTAACACTCCTGCAGACACTCCAATTGGCCCAACGCATGTGTCTTCGAATTATTTATCCTTAAGTAGTGCATGGGAATTGAGACTCTCTGCTTCGAGGTGGGCAAGAAGGACCTTCTTGGCCAAGAAACCGACCAAGAAAAGCTTCAGTGCAACTTTGTCTACTTTTTGCTTTTTTCTACTCATTTTTCATCTATATTGCTCAAAGACTGTTTTCTACAAAATGTAGAGAAATTCATCTCTAATTAGTAGAATTACCATTTAAATTACATGAAAACGTATGGTAAAAACAACCATAAAATATGTTCAATTAGTCCTAGACCTAAAATGTCATTAACCCAATAATTTTTACCTTTTTATATTACATGACATCAACATTAATCTTATTATAGTATAATAAATTCATAAATATGATTTGGTAGGAGTGGTAAGAGGAGTTTTATTAGTAAACTAGTTTAACAAAAAAATGTTTTTAAAAGAGAGAAAGTTAATCGTAACGACTAAAGTGAATAAAAATTAAAAATATGGAGAGATCATTAATACTATAACCATTTAAATGACCAAATGGTGTTGTATTTTTTTACTACTCTTTTTATTTATTTTTAGAAAGCTTAGCCAACGGGGTGAAAAGAAGAAAAAATGAGCTTAAAGGCCAACATTACTGCATTCATTTAAGCTTAAATCTACATATTTTAATTTTGGATGAGTTTCGAAGAATTTCTACATCGCAGAAATCCATAAATGGAAATACTCAAGAGAAGAGATTTTTTTTGTTTAAGAGGTTTAGAGTATTTAGACTCTAGTTTCTTTTTGAAGTACAAATTTTCATCTACTATCTTTATAAATCTTCTAATTATGGAAATAAATTAATTTATTTTGAATTACTAGATGGAATGAGATATGTGATGATATTACATTTTCTTAATTTACAACTTTTTTTACATTACTCAATTGGAAAAAAAAATTATACGTTATTATAAAAACGTAACTCGATTATAAATTTAAAAATATTAATTTATTACATTTTCTTCTCAAATTTGTATAATTTTTTTAAAAAATTAACCTTTTTCTTTATCTTTTTAACTAATAAAAATATTAAAATTATAACTTTAAAGAAATTTTATTATGTTGCAAGTTTAAAGTGGAACATTATTTATTTATTTATTTAAAACTTGATACTTGAAGTCCTTACCAACTTAACAACTCTTACGTTCTACTGCTGTTGAGCAACCTACACCTTACTTATCCGTCCCCGTCCCCGTCCCGTTTTTGCTGTCAGTTTCTAATTTTTATTTTTTTTTTAAATTTCCCTTTCAACTGTCCACATCCCAATTACTAATATGCCCCTTCTCAGTTTCTGTATTTTAATTTTACATATGGTATTTATCCACTCGCTCCTTTTGTATGTTTTTCGTTTTATATTAAATTTTAATTGTTTGGGAAAAGAATCTTGGAAAATTACAACTTTAACCCAACACCCATTGGAATGGGGTTATCGGATTGACCATGAAACCTACAGGCTAAAAGTGTCATTACGACGCACAAGAAACCAACTCCCCAAAATGCCCCTAATCAACTCCATCTACAGAGCGGTTATAGAAGAAAATCAAAATTTAAAAGGAAATAAGTAAATAGGGTCATTTTGGTCATTTAGCGGTTATAAAGAGAGAGAGAGACTGAGGAAGGGGAGAGAGACAGAGACAGAGCAGAAGGGTTTGTTGTAGAGCTGTAGACAGAGACAGAGAGAAGAAGCTTGGGAGAGTGTCCGTTTATTCGGTTAAATACAAAAAAAAAAAAAAAAAAAGAGAGTAAAAGAATAGCAATAGTACTGCAAATTTGTACTATTTTTATTTATGCGAAAAAGAGATTTGAGGAAGAAAACAAAAGAAGGCGATGGTGTCGGACCAGGAAATAGCGAAAGGAGTGGAGACAGTGCTGCGTCAATCTGACCCCAACGTCGTCACTTCCTATAACGGCGTCGTTCAGCAGCTCGAAGCCAAGCTTGGCTTAAACCTCTCTCACAAAACCGCCTTCATTCATGACCAGATCAACCTCCTCCTCCGCTCTCACCCCGTCATCACAACCACCTCAGCCACCACCACCACTGCTTCCGCCTCCTCCGCCTCCAACCACCAACAACAACAACCGCCTCAGCCTCAAATCCTCCAATTCGCCCCAAAAGACCATTTTGCCCTCCACCATCAACACTACCCCCAATTCCAGCATTATTCTCCCCATTTTGCCCTCTATGCTCACCAACAGCACCAGCTGCAGCTGCAACAGCAGCACCAGCAACAGAACCATCACCAGGTGTTCCCTCGGGACCTTAACTTCTGCCAGCCACAGCCGTCGCAGCTGCACCCTCAACAGCCGGTGCAACAGCCACAGGTGAGGCAGAAGCCACAACATGCTACCTCCAAGAGTGAGGTCTACTCACAAAGTGCGAGCTCTGTCGTTTCTGAAATGCCTAAAGAAAGGTAAACCTTCGCATTCTTTCTTCTCTTCCGTGTTATTTCATGTTCTTGATCATACCAGTTTTAGTTTTTTTTTGGGTCCTTGATTCATCTTTTTGTGAGTTTAGAGTGGGTCTTGATTCAACGGTAGTTTCTTGTTTCCGGTGTATTTTCTGATAATTTTATCTGCTAGCGATAGGGTATTTTCTTTTTAAATTTTGCTCCATATAATCTAGGTCTTGTTTCTTCTCCTTTTTTTGTCGTTTTTAAGGGAAAGTGTTAATGTGTACCGGACTAGTGGCTCGACTTACACGGCTAAATTATAGTATCTTTTAACTTATACGTTTGCTGTGTTTTAATTTATTATTTATGATTTTTCAAAAGAGTTAATAATCACATCACAATTTTGCTGAAATTGATGAATGATTCAAAGACCCAAAAAAAAGCCCTAAAACTGGTATTAGCAAGAACATGAAATAAAACTGTAGCTGAAATTGATGTGTCCACTGTTGTTGGCGTTATGGTTTTTATTAGTTGTGTTTACCTTAGAACGGTACGACAATAACATGAGGTTCCTTAACTTTGGAGACTTCATCAATGAAGTATGAGGCTTTTGACTGATCTAGTGGGGAAGCCTATGTATTGGCCAAAAGGTTCTCATGTGTATAAAATTGGAGTCTGTCTCCTGTGAGTTTTACAATTCCTGTTTCTCTCCTGTCTTGTTTAGGTGGTAAATATACTTTTTTGGAGTAATTTAGTACTTCTATTCAAGTGTGGTATTACTTTTCTGTCTTTTAAGTTTTTTTCCATATGCTGCTTCACATGATATTAAGGTTCTTTTTAACAAATTTTCTGCAGTGCTCCAGTTGGGACGAAAAGAAGAGGAGGGCCAGGGGGTTTAAACAAAGTTTGTGGAGTTTCTCCTGAACTTCAGGTGGTTGTTGGTGAGCCAGCATTGCCAAGGACCGAGGTAAGTTGTTTATATTCAACTTGAGTATCTTTTAATTGCTCATTTCTTAGTTAGGTCATTTATTCAGGATATTTCTGAAGTATTTCTTCATGTTTCCTAAGAATTTTTTTATCTAATTCAGATTGTGAAGCAATTGTGGGCTTATATAAGAAAAAACAACCTCCAAGACCCGAGTAACAAGAGAAAAATTATCTGTGATGATGCCTTACGCATGGTTTTTGAGACTGACTGCACTGACATGTTCAAGATGAATAAGCTACTGGCTAAACACATTCTCCCACTTGAATCTACAAGTATGTCATATGACTTATATTCTGCAGATTGTTTTGCTTCCATGTTCTATCTTTAGATCAAGTTATTCTTCAACTTCTGTAATTTCCTGCAGAGGAGTCTGGTCAAGCTAAACGCGTGAAGGTTGATATTGAGTCCAAAACTGAAAATGCTGAACCTGGTCCTATTCTTCTAGTAATATCTGAAGCACTCGCTAAGTTTTTAGGGACTGAAGTAAGGGAGATGACCCAGCTAGAGGCATCCAAACTTGTATGGGAGTACATAAAATCAAACCATTTGGAGGTGAGTAGTGTTATATACTGTTGTTCCCTATCCCTATCTCACTCTTACTCTTTATGTACCAGTTGCGTAATTGCTATATAATATTCCATGCTCTGGAGACATTTCTTTCATCAGATTAGCTTTTGGCTCTGTTCTGTTTCGTACTTAACTGTTGGTTTCTTCTCCTGAAGCTGTCGCCTGGCCAGTGAATTGCTTGATGTGTCTTTTTTTATTCCAATAATGCCTGATTTAACGAATATCCATATCTAAAATTTCAGCCCAATTGAGAGCACTGGGAATTGATGTTTTATTCTTGTGCTTGTATGCCTTTAGGATCCATTAAATTCAATGGTCATACTTTGCGATGAAAAGCTTCGTGAGCTACTTGGATGCGAAAGCATATCTGCAGTGGGGGTAGAGGAGATGTTAGCTCGCCATCATTTATTCAAACAGTGATGACTGGTTAGTCTGTTGAAACATTTTCCATTCAGATTTTGCTCTCACCTTGATAGTCTTAAGATCTGTCTTGTCCTTTTTCCCCTTTAAAAGAGGTTGGCAGTTGGCACTATCCTTGCGTTTAGTTTAGACATTATGAAATTTTCGGGGCTGGATCCAATTGAGTTTTTTTATGGGTCATTTCTCCCTTTCTATTGAGACCATGATTTTGAGCATCAGTCTTGTACATTTCCAGTTCTCTTGTGAATCTAGCACTTTGCAATTGGCAGACATTGGTGTATAAAGCTATTTCAAAATCAACCTAAAGAAGTTTTGTTATTATGCTCATCTATTCTATTTTGGCAATTCACAAGTTGTCTAGTTATTTAACGGAGAAAGAAATTGTCTAGGTTGGTAGGCAGTAGTGAGCTTTTTGTACTATGAAGAGCCAAGACTCATATTTATTACACTAAAATGATTTTTTTTATCACTTTTATTGTTTTTTCAACTTCCTTTCTTAATGCTCTGTTTTGATGTCTTTAAGAAGTTTGGCTTTAGACAGTCTTGATACAGTTCTTGCTTGCTTGTATGTTCTCTCTATTAATCTTTATGTGTAGTTAACAAATAATTAGATCAATTTGTTCTTGGTTCTTGCAGGTGCATGGAGTCCTAATCAATCCACTCACTTCTGGTAGTAGAACAGATAGTGACGAACCTCCATTTTCTTTTTTTAGTTTTTTGGCTTTTTTGTTCTTTAATTTTTTTTTGTCTTTTGTGAATTAAGATGGTTAGATGCTAATGTGGTCCACTCTGCTTGGGTGTTTATGATTAGAATGAAAGGAATGTACCATGGGGCAATGGCAGGGAGTAATGCTTTAGGTACGCCATTACCCTTGATTTAGGCAGGCTTGCTAATTTTATCACTTTAACCTCTGAATGCCTAACCCTCATAGCACCACCTGAAGGAAACTGTAGGCTTTATGTAGGTTTTATTGTAAAACCTTTAACTATTTGTTAAAGACTAATGTGTGTATTTTATTTCACGTATAATGCTGTTGTTTAACCATCATTGTGCTGTTAATTTCTTGCTTTTTGGTCTGCCATGGCCCGGTTTATGGTTTACAGTTTATGGTTGTGCAAATTGAAGCCATAGAGGCACTTACATATATTCATCTCTACATTTTTTTGCATCCCAGAAAGAGGGTAGTTATTACTCTCCATGATGTTTTTGATTGGTTCCCTTCTGCGGGAACTAATTCGGGATTAAATTGTGTTTCTCGAGGCGTAAATGATTTGTTTACAGGTGAAGAACCAATGCTGAACTGTGCTGTGAATGCATATTGCTATATATTAGTGACGATTGCCACTCCTGGATCTTTGTTTGTGACTTAATACATTGCAGGCTTTATAAAGATTAAAATGATAGCCGCCGAAATTAGAGTTAACATGACTTTCTTAACACCATCTTTGGACAATCTCCAGTAGCTCGTCTTGTCTATTATTGCCGTAGCAAGTCCGATTATTTGGAGGAGTGGTTCCATGAGCATCTCCATGTTCCTGCAAAGAAAAATCTTACATCTTAAAGACAAAGTTCTTGCTTGGTTTGATGCGGTGAGTAGATGTCGGAATCGGTTCGTCACCTTATAAACACCTTTCCATGGTAAACTTGGCGGATGTAGAGGCTAAAACCCTTCCCCAAAGGAACATGTGATTTCTTCCATTCTGCAAACGCAAGACTGAAAATGGTAAGAAGTAATTTCCTATCAGTTAAGGCGAGGTTTTCGATGTTCATACCGAGTCTCCACGAAACACCAACTTGTAGTCCCTCATGCAATGTTGTTTGCACATCAAATTCAAAATTATTTCCCAAAAATGTTATTAAGTTATTGAAAATTTTGAGCACTCCCTGCATGGTTCATCATCACCAGTCAGTTCGTAGAGGAGTAAGGTGCTATTCATCACAAAACATTTAAGTATATATATACCTGTTTTCCATTGAAGGGGTGGAAGAAGGAGAAGAAATTGCAGACACATCGGCATTCATCATAGAGTATGTCCAATAGCTCGCGGATGTTATTGTTCTTGAGTGCGGCGTAAAGCTTGAGCACCGTTTCTACTGCATGGTTTTCTTGCCCGTCTTCTCCCCCAGACTGGCCTACCGGTATCGACGAGCCTAGGCTTCTACGAGTAGAAGAGGTGAGGCTAATTTTTTTAGTGAAAGCCACGCGCTGTAGTATCGATATTGGAGTGCGAATTGTGGAGTTTCTTTCGGAGGAGAGGTGTTTATGGAGAAGCGGAGTATGGAACTTCCTTACTTGAAGGGAAGGTGGGTTAGCTAGTGGTGCCATACATGTGACACACCTTAGTTATAAAAGAGACTCTGTCTGGTTATTTTATGGATGGAATTGGTACGAAATAGTAGCAAATGTACAAGGATCAAACAAGAAATCAATGGATGGAAGAAAAGAATATAAAGCAATGAAACTTTGCTTCCAAAGAAAGCTAGGGATTGGCGTTTCTTATTTTTAATCCTCTCTCATGGCTATGAATCCATTTCTAATCCAAGAAGACAAAGAAGCAAAAACGTTAATGAAAAGTGCTCTTTTTTTTTATACATTGAAACTAATCTCATTTAAAAATAGTTACTCCTTTCGGCTCAAAATACTTATCGTTTTGGGCCAAAAATCACTGCCTCGTATTAGTTGTCGTCTTGGATAATTGTGTCCACTTAATTTGTACTTTTACACTTTTGTTCCTTAAACGACTCGTCATTCGGCGTGGAACGGCGTGTCACCCATAGGTTTTTTTTAAATGAAAAAGTTAATGTACTATCTCCTCACTCCATCTCCATCTCCATCTCCTCACTCCAACGTCTCTGACAACAAAACCAAAACTCCTCACTCCATCTCCTTGATTTCTTTTCTTATTTCCTTAACAACAAAACAAAAAATCAAACAAAAAATGGAGGATTGTTATGTTGAAATTAAGGAATTAAATGATAAGAATATTGACATATTTTGTGATGAAATGGGGGTTTTTGGATTTGAAAAAGAAAAGCAGAGAAGAGAGAGAGAGTTGAGAAAGAAGCTGGCGTTTGAAAAATGAATTGGAGGCCGACGCATGGCTGACATGCTTGAAAAAAACTGGTCATTTTGCAGTTGTCTTAATATTCGTGACTCCGACCCAAACGACAAGTAATTTGGGTCGAAGGGAATAGGTATTAAAATAAATAGATCTTTCGTCATAAATTCTTATTCCCCAAATTCAAATTTGAAAACTCGATTAGACATTAATTAAAGTTGGTGTGAAGTACCTCCTCTGTCATCAGCAAATCAGCTGCCCCCGCTAGAAAAAAGAATCCTCTGTAAACATCATTTATCACTTTCAAATTGTATCTTGAGCAATTTTTTGCGTTCCCTTTGTGAAGTTTTTTTCCCTTATATTTATAGAAATACAAACCATTAAAAAAAAAATTTGGTTTGTGCCCGCGATGCGTGGGTTGACGTATTTGTATAATTATATTTTTCAAAGTTGAAATTAATTATAATAACGTGTTAAATCTATTGCAAATATATGAACTCCTTTTCTTAATAAATATACATAGTTGTTCTAAATTTTAACTTTGTTGTTAATCGTGACTTTATTTTTTTACATTTAATTCTTATTCTTAAGAATTTAGTAAGAATGATATTTATCATACTTTATTATATCCTTTATAAAAAAAATTGTGTGCATATTTTTTATGCACGAATTATCTTATTGTTATTATGATTCAAAATTGGATAATTTTATGAGTTAAATTATAATCAATTAATGGCAATAATACCTTTTTTATTTTTACTTTTATATATTTTATTGTTCGTCTCTTAGTTTGTTTTACTAATCTTAACGACGTTACATAACTAAACAGGTATAATATTTTAATTTATTAATCATATTTAATTATTTCTAAATATAATTTTAGAATGATATTTCTTAATTCTAATAAATAAAGCAAACTTACTTTTAAAGTTATTTCAAAATTTTAATAGAAATTAACATATATATTATTTTAATTTATAATTTATTTGAATGATATTTTTGTTTAAGAATTTGAACTACACATTTAAAAGAAAGTAAAATTAATGATAGTACAATATCATTTATCTACTTTTCCTTATGGAATTATACTTCCTGCATAAGTTAAAAGTTAACGATTTAGAATAATGTTATTCTAATCAATATTATTTTTAAGCGGGTTAGAGTAAAATAAAAGGAGTATTTCAATAGAGAAAATAATAATAAAAAAAGTCTAGAAACAAGCACTGTGAGGAAAGCCATGCCTTGAGCTTGTGTGATAAAAATGATCCTACATGTTTGAAATGAACCTATTTATATAGATTTTTTCATGGTCTTTAATCTATAAGCTCTAAAATATAAGAGGTACATTTGAATAAGTTCTAAAATCTAAAAGGTTTATTTTAACGAGCTCCAACTTTTGGACGTTTTATAATTTAGGGTATAAAATGAATCTTTCTTAATAATATAATAAAAATAAAAAAAGCAAACTTTTTATTTGTAATTTTGAAAATTGAACAAATAGGTGGAGAAAGGTACACATTAATTTTTGGAAAAAGACAAAAACAAAGAAGATAATCCAAAAATTAGAACAACTATTTTTTACTAAATTTTACATTATTTATAATTACATAAATAATTAGTAAATTTTGTAAATTCATGTGGCATTTCCTAAGAGCTTTTTACTAACATGTTATCACTTGAATTCTCCACATGGCATCATATTAGAGACATTCTAATTTAGAGCTTCCGTTTTCATATTGTTTTATAGATGTTTTTTTTATATAATTAATTTAGTTTGGTTAAAAAGTAAAAGAAAAAAGAAAGCTTTCACTAATACTTTGCTCTAGGGACATTATATAGCATGTAATCACCCACTGATAAAAATTTCTAGATCTGCTACCGTTTTAGTGTAAACATTACGACGGCCAAGTTGGTAAAAAGTTTCTCATTCGGATTTACGGGGGATGGATGTGGCATCCTTTTCTTTGATTTTTGAAGGAAATGTCTTCTTATCTGCTATGAATAATAGAATGATATACAATAGTACACTACGAGAAAAACAAAACCTTGGAACACCTCAGATGCTCACGCAGATACTGCTTTGAGAGACAGAAAATCAGAGATTTTGTTTGTGTAGAAATCTGGTTGGATGGAGTTGCTAGGGCTTTGAAGCATTGACAGTGAGGTCACACCTATTTCAAAGTGAACCATAAATTAGATTGCATAACACTTCATTCGCAATTAGATAGGACAAATTACGCGACAATCAGTTACCTGAGAGAACGAGGAGAGTTTTGCAGCCACCGTTCTGTCCAAACAGAATATCGGTATCCAATCTGTCCCCAACCATGCATATTTGTGACTTGAGAATCCCAAATCTGCAATTGATACATACAAAAAAAAGTGTTGTGTGACATTTCTCGCCGAATTAGATCAACGCTAGCTTAAACTTTGGACACAAGGAAAACGTAGTTGATCATGAACAATAACTGAGGATGAAAGCGGCTCTTTCTAAAGTTCTTCCAGCCAAGTTTTAGTGTATGCATGGCATTGACACCAATAAAGCATCACCGTTAAGGAGTAGAATCTGAAGCTATATCTGTATATTTAGTAATGCACCGCAGTTCTACTAAATCTTCAGCACTCAAAAAAGAGAACGGAAAGAAAAGAAATACTACGTAGAGGAACCATACTCGTTTGCTAAGTAATCCATCATAAAAGTTGAGGGTTTGCCCACGACCAGAGGTTCACGCTGAGTTGATCCAGCAAGAGCACCAACCATAGAACCACCACCTGAAACCAAAAACACATCATACCAGATTCTGAAGAGGTAGCAATGACTACATGCACATGCTCACCTAAGGGTAGTGGCGAGATAGTATAATCAGAAATAACCATTAATACGAAAATGAACATCAGACAGCATGTGCGCAATGCTCTCTTGTATTCATGTTGCTGGAACAAAATTTTGCAAAGCATATTTATCACAAGGTGAGACAATAACCTGCCCATTCCTGAGCATCTGTGAGATGTGTGACAGCATCACGGTTTGTAGCAATGAAGAGGCATCCAGGATTTTCCCGTATGCAGAGTGTCCCATACCTTCCATCCGCAAAGAAAACATTAATCAGGGCCGCAAGGACAAATTTCAATACAAAACTTTTGTTTCAAGCCTTCCAGAAAATTCAGTCGAGCAATGAACGAAAATAAATAAAATACATTCCCAACGAGAAACATACTAAACTAAAAAAGAAAGCTGCTGCTGAATGTTGGTAAGTGCGTGATCACATGAGGGGTGGATATGCTTGAATAGAACGATTTGTGAACTTACTGGACTTTGTAGTAGTTGAAATAACGATCAAAGCCAACCACAACCGCACCAACCTAAATAGTAATGCAGAGATTTCTTTGTTACAGACTTTTGGGAAATTACTCCTTCAATTTCAAATTACAGAAAAGGAATGCATGAATGATCCAATGCAGTTCAAGTTTCAAAGAACCATACAATCAGAGATGTCAAAATGGAAAGAGAAGTTAAACAAAAAGTGAACTCACATCATTATCATGCTCCATCAGGAACCCAGGCTTCAGTTCTATCTTCTTCCCTCCATCTTCCTGTATTACCATGCAAGACAAAACCATATAAACATTGATGCATCCTAGATGATCTTAAGATATGAATATCAATGGTTATTATTTAGCAGCCAAGCACAATACAAACTGGAACTCATACTTACTGGCCCACCAAGATACTGAAATCCAGCAAGCTCAAGCTCCTTCAAGATGCCCTCCTCTCCAATCACATAAACCTAAAATCATTGCCCACCCATCCGGACTTATACCAAGTTCATCCATTTCATCACCAAAAAGAAGAAAAAACATAAAAGGTGTAACCTTTTTATCTTTTGGGAAATCAATGGACTTCAAGTAAGCAGCAGCAGCAAAAGAGGATGCAAATATTTCTTCCTCGCTGACATTAAGACCAAGCGTTTCAAACTTTTTACCGTACTGTTTCCTAGACTTTGTGGAGTTGTTGGTGACAAAAACCAATCTCTTGCCCTGAAAACCAAGCCAATAAAAAAAGACCCAAATTTTAATAAGACCAATTAGAAGCATTTTTTTGAATGAAGAGGAGGTGATGAATAAGTACCCTTGAGCGGAGCATATCAAGAGTTTCAGGAACTCCATCAATCAATTTATCACCTTTCCATATGACTCCTGCATGCCCTTCACTCGGTTATTAATCAATTCAAGAAACAAGAATCGCAATCAAGAAAAAGAAGAGAAGAGATTGTTGACCGTCACAGTCGAAGATGAAGGTCTCGACAGAGTCAATGAGAGCATCGGCATTCTTTAATGGCTCCGCTGCTGCGGATGCCCTTGTCTTGAAACTATCCATTTTAATCCTGCTTCTACTACTAAGCTTCCATTTAAGGGTTGTGGAAGAATTTGTGTAAGGGAAAGTTGTTTTGGTGCCCAATAATTTGGGATTCAATTGGCACAGAAAAGGAGGAGGAGGAGAGTGAGGAGTTGTGCAGAAAACAGCAGAGACTGAAACAGCTGCTCTGCCTCTGCTCAGCAGCAGCATCTCTGTTCTTTTGTTGGTTTGGAATAACAACTCTTTGTTGTTTATGCTCGTGTGGGGGGTAGTGGCTTTGTGCGGGGAGTGTCCGTGTGGGTTGGGCTGGGCTGGCGTGGCAGTTTGAGTGGACGCATTTTGTTCCTCATCTATTCTCATCCATTCTCATCCATCTTATTCCCTTTGGAAAGATTTGTACAATATTTAATGTAATATTTAATGTGATGATTGACTTCTATTTTTTAATACTTCATTTGGTATGACGATAAAAAATTGATTTGACGATAAAAATTCTATCAATACAATAAGAATTAACAACAAATAATTTTTTTTTTTATTATGTTCGGAGAAAATAACCATTTTTTATCCAAAGTAATACAATACTCCTTCTAATTTTTATTAATTGACTTCATGAAATAGTAGACAAACTTAAAATAATAATTTTTGGACCATATTTTTTTTACTATAGTTTTCAATTTATCCATTTTTTATAATATAAATACAATAATATCATTGTATCAAATTAATTGGTTGGGTAAAAAAAACTAAGACAAATGACAGAAGTCATAATTATGACTCAAAATGATACTCCCTCCGATTTTCTTTAAATGACTCTTACTATTTAGGCACGTATATCGAGAAAGTCGTATGATTCATTATTTAACCCCAAAAAATTCCGTACTTTTTTTCGAACGTACTTCCGAGAAAAAATTCGGGGCAAAATTGTCTCAAATAGTGAGTCATCCGATATTCTTAATATGTGTGCCCAAATAATAAAAATCATTTAAAAAAAACCGGAGGGAGTAGTTAATTTAGATCACATTTTCAATAGAAAAATGACAGTTATTGAAGAGCGAGGGAGTATATAATTTGGAAAAAAAAAACTAAAACAACATTTAATTGTCCGAATGGAGTACTAAAAATATAAAGTTTGAAGACTATAATTTTAATTAAAAAATCTAAAGACTAATAATTATATTAAAAAAAATTAAAAATAGAGGAGGGGAGGAGCACGTGTATTAATTACTTGTTGTTGTGGTGGAGTAGATAATAATAGAAACTAGAATTGGGGAAAAGGGACTCGGGGGTCCCTGCAGTTATTATTTTCATTTTAGTCTGTCTCCAAAGTCGATTTACGTTCAATTAGGTGTCTTCCATTATGGTTGTTAGGCACACCGGGTCCCTGTCGTCAAATACTCGACTAATGAAGACAAACGTCTGTTAACTCATATCTTTTTATTATTTGTCTGAAAAAGTCAGACTGCCATTAGGTCCCACATGTTCAAATTTTCTGACTGAAAATCTATTATCCTTACATTTCTCATTTTTCAAATTATTTTTTTAAAAACTCAAATTTATTAATTAAACTCAGATTATTTCTTTTTTCTCTTAATCAAGGCTTGAAGTGAGTGTCAATCTTCATATCAAAATACACTGATAACTTATGTTTTGGTCAAGAAAGAAGAAATGGAATACTAATGGTGAAATCAATTCTTAATTAGGAGAACATCATGTGGCCCATCTGGAATTAACCATAACTATCACAAACTTAAACATCATCCTCAATAGAAATTAGAAAGAAACAACAAAAGCTTTTTGGATTAGTAGAAGAAAATAAACACAAATTAATATAATCATTCATTAAAAGATCATGTGGCCAAATTGTATTACTACTACAACTACTTATATCTAATTATCTACTATGAAAGATTGAACAAAAAAAAAGAGTTAGTGGTTTAGAATTCAGATTAAAAAGTGGCATCATTCGAACGACAATGACAAACTCACCTACTACACCGGTACAACTTACCTATCTGCATCCGTCGTCGGCGTCTGATGGTTGCCGAAACCGTCAAATATAAATAAATACAATTCACCAAAGCTCATGTAAATAAAACAGTAGCTAGTGGTAAAAGGTTCGTCCTCAGGGATTCGGTGGCAATTAATATTCTTTATAAATGATTTGGAAAGTAACAAGTGGTAAATACCAATATTGATTTGTTGTGTTTAATTGCGAAATATAAGTAACAGAAAGAACTAAATGGATGTGGTGTGTGAAATCAGATGTGACAAATTCCCAGTGAGGATTCCGATGAGCTCATGCATTTAATCAATTGATCATCGATTCAAGTATTTTCAATACGAGACTTGCAGGCGGCTATAGAGATTAGGTTCTCACCTAGATCTCCTGCTCTCTACCTATTCGAGATTCTTAAAGGTTCTCACCTATTAAGGTCCTTGATATATCTTATGGCCTAAAGAAGCTATTCTATTAGGTCTAATAAGATAACCAAATAATTCTACCGTAAGAGACCTTCCCGAGTTCAGGAGAGAGAAGTGTCTACTCCTGTAAACTCGACCTTAATTGTTTTCCAATCTGATCCGTCGATCAGTTGGTTGCCTTCGTATCACTTTCTACAATGTAGACTCCAAAGTATCAAGAGAAGACAGTAATCATACAAATTCTAGTGTAGTTGATCAAGCTTCAAAAGAAGTATGCATAATTTGACAATCAATTAAAACAATTAAAGATGCAAGATGAGATTTAATAATTGCGTTTAGATCTCACAATTAATTAAGCATGGCTGTTAATCCTCACAAGGAATAAATGGAATTTAGTCTATCATCATATGAAATAAATAATTAAATAAGATGAAAGCATAAAGAGTAATTGAATTAATTAAAGAAAGGAAATAAGCAACAGCGGATTCAAGCTCTTGCTTATGGAATTGTTCTCTGCCAAGAAGAAAAGAAATATGGTATTTTGTAAAAGATGAAGTACTCTCCAGAGGCGCAGCCTCCTTCCTTAAATAATAATAATTACTTAATTCTCTATTTACAAAATTCAAAATAGGATAATATCTAATAATATCTGTTCCATAATCCTAACAGAAGCGTAGGAAACATTCTGTGGCAGCAGGACTCCTTGCTGGAATAGAAGATCAGCAGCGTGAGGTTTTCTAGAAGAACAAGACAGTTGTTCCACGCTGGAATTTCGGGTCTTCCTTACCCCAGGTCTGGGGTAAGGACGCTTCAGACCAAAACAACTCTAAACTTGACGATTTCAGCTCCTAATGAATCGTTTTTCTTATCAGCGACATAATCTGTAACAAGGAGTGAAAAGCACAAGAATTAGCATTATCATCGTCCTAAAATTTTTTTTTTTGAGCTTTTTAAAAGGAAGACAAGTGTGCTGAACGAAAAAAAAAAATGCTTAAGAGTATCCGTCACTAAATAACAAATATTTAGATAAACTTAACAAAAATATAAATAAGAAGACAATATAAAAAATTACGTATTGTATTTTTTTTCCACTTGTACGTGGTTATATATGTAAAATGTGTACTCTCAATGCAATAATACCGATAAAATCTCAAATGTTGCATCAGTAATTCATGTTTCTTTGTAATGTTGTGTCCGCAAATCAAATCTCTGTTTATGGATCGAATTTTCATGGCTGATTTAGATAATTTGTGGTGTATCGGAAAAAAGAAAATAATCATCCCTTAAAAAAGTTGAATACTTGTGATGAGAAACGTTGTATAGATATTTGTATATAAACTGTTATCGGTTTGCAACTTGTGCTGGTGGTGTAGTTGGTTATTACGTTGATCTCTATCTCTCTAGTCTCTGGTTCGAATCTCAGCACAAACAATTTTTGTTGCTTTTGTGCACATTAAAAAACAAGTAAAAAAATTTAAAAAGTGGGGCATGACGTGAATCGAACACGCAACGTTCGAAAATTAAGACAGACGCGGAACCACTGCGGTACGGATTCTAATTGATAATAAATGACTGAACTTTACTTAAACTAGAAGGTATAATTTTTTTTTGATTGGGTCAGGGTAGGCGCCAGCCCACCCTGGCCATGGGCTGGATCCGCCACTGATGACAACCAGATCTGATTCCAACCCACTTGAAATAATCGAAAGCATCATTTTTGATGCATTATAATGGTCAATCCTCCGTGTAAAAAGAATGTAACAACTTTTTTTTGCTAAAAAACATGAATATCTAATAGAAATTGAAACGGAAAGAGAGAACACTCAGAGTGTCAAGATCACTAGTGCATTTCCAAAGGTTAGTAAAATAAAAAAAATTAAGTGTATCTAGAATTTTCAAATATGTTATATTAAAAAAGTAATACTAGAAGTATCAACACTTTAACTAAATTTTCCCCTCTTCTAAATCAAACCATAACTTTACCCTCTCGCTGAATTGACTCCAAATTTTATGTTCTATCATTCACGTTTGACCTCATATTTTCTTCCGTTATGGGGTCTTCCTGTTACAGTCAGGATTGCTCTTCTTGACACCCATTTTTTAGAGTATCAACATGCTTGCATCAGAACCATCGAGACTACTCTTAATGCAGGAACTGTGTTTGTCACTCTATTTCCTAATTTTAATGTCTCTCTCAAAGACGATAAATTGCTTGACGCACTTAAAATCTAGCTTCAAATTATTGGAGCCCCTCAAGTTGCAAATTTTGTCATTGCTACTCTTCATTATTAAATGGTTTACCGGGTGCACCGGGTGCAAAATCATGCTCTTGACTTAGCACAAAATGCATCCAATGAAGCCTTACTAATTTTAATAGATCGCAACAACACTCCTACATGCATCCATGTTCCTCGTCAACTACCTCACTCGGAGCTCATAAAACTACTCCCAAATACATGGGTCACTAACTATGAGAAACTTTATGAAAATTCTCGACTCATCCAATCTAGTGAGCCAATCTAGTGAGCCCAGATTCAAAAACTCTAGTGATGGTGCCGTTACCATCCAGTTCGTTTGAGAAAAGAAACATTCACCACCTGCTATTTTCCATACTCAAATGATGATGGAGCCAATATCTCCAATTGACCCTATGATGGAGATATCCCTTGGTTATGGCATCCCAAGTGAGCCGCCCATTTTGTATTTTAGCTCTAACGGCAATCCAGTCTACATGTTCAAGGATGAACGTGGTCACTGCTTCTTTGATGTTTGTCATTTTGATGACTGCTACTGGGATTCTATCACAACCGATTCTGATGATGATGATGATGATATTGCATGGTCTCGTGATATCCCAGAACAAAAGAAGAAATCTTTCTCACCGTGCAAACAATTCCCAGCACACCATGACAAAGGCGACCCCGAGCTTGACACCCTTGGACAACCTTTTGGAAAATTTAATTATCTTGTCAAATATTTCGCACTACCTTCATATCCTATCACACCACCAATGTCCAAACCTTCACCTTCATCTCCTACCCCTTTACCTTGTTATCAGACAACCATTAAGGAGATTCAGAAGGAGCCCCCACTTCCGGTGATACAAGACCTTTTTATGTTTTCATCGACAGATTTTCCTCCTCTATAAGAAACTGTCGACGATCGTGAAAATAGGCGGATGCCAAAAATCTCTACACCAACATCCAAAGATGCAGAATGTGGCTGACAATATATTTCTACAACAGAAGTTGTTCTCAACTGGCAGACGGACAACGCTCTTGCTCAAAATACAACTCTAGCCTAGTTATCAACCCGTGTTGATAAAGTAGAAAAGAAGTTACAAGAAGATTTTACAGCTAACACTTAGCTGTTAAAGCAGCTTTAACTTCACTTAAACAAAGTTGAGAATGCTATTAACTTTGTGATACCTCTGAGTCTTGAAGCTAAATAGAAGAAAAATGAGATCTCGATTCTTAAAGCTCAAATCCAGATTCTCAAAGGAGAAAAACCTTTACAATCACTACCCACATCACCCACACCTCTTTTCCAACACACCACTACAATCATGGGAGAAAACACATCCATATCCACCATCAACTCAAACACTCTACATACCTGACCCAGCTGAAACAACCAAATACTATGGAACCCATGAAACCCATATCCATAAGCTTCATCACTCTAAAAAAATATCTCGTACAGAATTAGGGATGTCAAAAGTTCTTATCACAAAAGATTTGTCTTCTATTTCAGACCGTGAAGAACAGATGATGATCAAGTCTACAACTCAAAATTCTATACAAAATCTCCTTCATCAATGTTCTAAGCTGCCACAAATATCACTCAGAGATTCTGACTCAGATTTGGATTTATCCACTATCGATATTTCCGATGATACGGAATCGTCCCCTACTTCTGATCACTCATATCCAGCACAGTTTATGAATCAACCTCCATAATATCACACTGAACCCCCTCTTGTTTCTGATGGTGAAGTTGTTCTCAATGATGATGATCCCCCACCAAGTACTTCAGATGCTCCTCTAGCCCCGACTATTCCTTCCGGCTTTAAACTTACTTTTGGTTTAGATGATGTCCCGCCATCACAATGGCGCGAACGACTTGATGAAATCCTGGCATGGATTTATGTTGAAAGCTCTAAATATTGTATCCTGTTCTCCACAATTTTGCCTCGCGTTTTGTGGGCATGCTCCATGATTGGTAGCTCTCCTTAAGAGAATATCAACAGTTGTAGTTTTTCAACTTCCTTCAGCTACAATAGCCATCCATGCTATCCATCAAGAATTCCTTGGGGAAAATGAAGATCATCTTGATCTTCAGCGTGATGAATTTTTTAAAATGAAGTGTTATTCTTTTGACCGCAAAGATCTAATCTATCATTATCCCTCCATGATGATAAAATTCTACCTCCTTAGTGGCCCGACAGATCCGAACCTTAAACAAGCTTTTCTTGCTTCTATTCCGGAACAACTCGGTGATGAAATTCTCCGGACGCTCAAAGCACAAGGTAAATAAGCCACGGATGCCTCTATGGGAGAACTATATCAGTCCATGCTTAAGTCTTTGGAAAAAGTTTTGTGCAACTAAAAAGATGATCAAAGACTTCCTGAAAGAAAGCCCTTCTATCACAAATGCTTGCAAAAGACCAGACTTGACAATCAAATGTCTAACTCAATAGACTTGTCATTGCCATGATAAGACGAAGAAATATTACAAGAAAGCATATCCATTGCCACAGATAGACAAGAAGATAAAATGATTCAAAACATTTACGAAACCACGATGGCGATTTCTCCGACGCAAATCTTCAAAGAAGAAGTCCGATCGTTGCTTCATCTGTGAAAACAAGGGTCATTTTGCAAAATGGTGCTAGCAAAAATGGACCTTCACTGCAAAACTCATTGAAGAAATATACTCATAGACTGACATCGATGTCAACAATGATGATCTCGAGTCTCTTTTCTTTGTTTATGATGAACAGACACTACAGTCTCTTCTAGTCTTGGAAGACTATGATGACACTGGTTTTTCCACAAAATCTAGTGATGATCTCTACCTCATGGAACACCAATCCTCATGAGCTCACAAGCAGTACCTCTGATACTAGTCACAGTCCTTCTAGGCAAATATGATCACCCCATTCATCTTACTGCTTTTCTTGATACTGGAGCAACTCAGAGTATCATGGATCCTTATATTCTACCTCCAAACTTCTGACGACCACATCAACAATATTTTCAGACGACCAATAATGAGGTTTTTTCAACAGATCCTATAAGCCACAATATCACACTCAAGTTCTTTCCAGGATGCTCAATCACAACTCAAGTTCTTGGTTCTACCCTTCTTGGAAAAGATTTGGTTCTTGGCTTTGATATCTTTATTAAACTCAAAAAGGTTTAGAATCTTACCTGATGACATTGGCTTTAAACAACATTTTCAACCCTATCTTGCTAAGCCTCCTCCATTTGACTTACCTACTTCCTTCTCCATTGAAGAAATAAAAAACATTCATTTTCAAATCATGTGCAACCAACCATACTGATTTCCAAACCAAATGTTCACACCCACTTTGAAAAAATAATGATTTCTTTATTACCTTACCTTTAAAAAAAATGAAGATATCAACCCCACAAAAGCCAGCCATTCTGGAATGAATCCAGATCATAAAAAACTCGCCATAACCGAATGCCAGCAACTCCTTGCCCAAGGTCTTATTGAACCTACCAACTCACAATGGGCTTGTTAAGCATTTTATGTCAACAAGCGCAAAGAATAAGTTTGTGGAAAGATGAGATTGGTAATCAACTACCAACCTTTGAATCATTTCCTTCAGGATGATAAGTTTCCATTGCTAAACAAGTCAACCCTCTTCTTCAGCCTTTCCAACGTGAAGATCTTCTCCAAATTCGATTTAAAGGCAGGATTTTGGCAGCTTGACATTCATCTAGATGAACGACACAAGACTGCTTTCTACATCCCTGATCACCATTATCAATGGCCTATTTTTCCATTCGGTTTGAAAACAGCACCTTCCATCTTTCAGAAAGCTATGATCCAAATTTTTGACCCCCTCCTACACCCAACCCTAGTCTACATTGATGACATTCTTCTTTTCTCTCCTAATATGTCCACACTTCAACGACTTCTCCAACAATTCGCAGATATTGTTCTTCAATATGATATCATGCTCTCTGAACTAAAGATGCATATTGCAAAAATGGAAATCAATTTCCTTGGCATGCATATTAAGGATAGCGCATATCAATCAGGCAATCATATCGAAGCTGAACTTCTTAAATTTTTGGATGAACAACTCACTATCAACAACTCCAGCAATTCTTGGGAATAATCAATTATTTATGGGATTTTGTTCCAACCATTGCCAAGGTTCTCAAGCCTCTTCAGCAACTATTAAAGAAGAATCTACCATCATGGTCCTCTTCTCACACTAAGACGATTAAAGAACTCAAAAGAATTGGTCAGCATCTTCCACCATTGCACATCCCATCCACTGCCACACGAATCTTACAGACAGATGCAAGTGACAAATATTGGGGAAAAGTTTTACTCGAAGCAGACAATGGCCACCATTCTATTTGTGGTCACAAGAGTGGTAAGTTCAATCCTTCTGAACATCATTATCACTCCACCTTCAAAGATATTCCTGCTATAAAAAACGCTATCGAAAAGTTTGAATTCCATCTTGTCCGTCATCACTTTACGGTTGAAATAGATATGTCCCAATTCCCAAAGATGTTTGATTGACGTTTATTTCCACGTATTTTTGCCATCTTAAACTACTTGGTTTAGGGTAAAAACAATCTGTTTCACGTCAATTTGGTTTCTTTTGAAGGAAGTCTTAGGCAAGACAAGAAATGAAGGAAACGTAAGCCTTGAGCGACAAAGTGGCAATCTTGGCCGCAGGCTTAGCCAAGATTGCAGAGACAGAGGCGTACTGGTCATGGATTCAAGCAAGATGGATTCGCATCAAGAAGCCAGCTGGTTGTTACGTCCCTTGGATGGACTCTCGGATGTAATCTGATTTGAAACAAAAACAATCTTTTAGTATCTTATTTTATTTCATTTTCGAATTTGAACAATTGGGATTTTATCCCTATCATTTAGCTATTTGAAGTTTGGAATTTGGAAAAGAACGTGATTGGTGGGGACTCTAACCTTGTTAAAAGGTTAGGGAATGCTGTCAATTACGGGATCTTCCTTCTTCCAACTTCTGGTTCTTGTAAACATTTTGCTCTGTGATAATTCAGTTTTGAATATCACAGATTTTATTTAATTCATGTTCTTCAATTATTCTCTTGCTTCTTTGATTATTATGTCTAGTAGCTAAACACCTAATTCTTGGTAAGGGTTGAGTGAGCGTACTTGTGATTCGTGAGACCGATCGTTCTTATTATCCTCTCATTCGTAATTAATTCAAGTTCTGTTTTAACAAACAAGTTCCCGTCTAGGATAAACTTGATCGATCTTAGGCAAGACGATGAATTTGTAGCCAGTCACAAAGGGGGCGAGCGAAACCGGAGTGACGCAAGTAGGCAGCTAGCCTCACGGAGGTTAGTGAACCTAAATCGATATAGGCCTAACCAGATTGACAACCTAGGGCTCCGAGTTGGGAGTAGCTTGGCATAGACTCTGTCTTTCCTTGCACCATTGAGAAAACGCATGTGCCTCAAGCCAGCAGCCAATTGGATAAACCCTTTAACCAACAAGGTGTCCACTGGCCAGGATCACTAGGAAAGGGGGTTCCCTCCAAGTGATTTGAATAGGAGGAAAGTAGGATTGGAAAGGGGTTCCTCCCAATCTATAGCAGAGTTATGAGAGAGAAGGGGAAAATCTAAGGTCGATGATCGATTAAACAAGGAATGCGCTCACGAATTCGCCCTTACCAGGAGTTTACCTCACGATAGTTCACAACCAACCTCAATCTGCAATCTTAGCAATCTTAGCTAAGATCTCCTTCTGCCTAAGATTGCCTCTTTTTATTCAATTATTGCTTGTTCTCTTTTATGCTTTGTTTATCTTGATTGCAGAAACAAAACCCGTCACTAAGTCGAGTCAAAACTATAAATTCCCAAAAGATCTCTGTGGACGATCTTCTTACCACAATTTGCAAGTCCCTTGTGGACGAGTGATAAGTTGTATTCCTACCCCTCATTTCGTATATTTTATACAACTAAATTTGATGCACTCGACACGCAATTAGCTTTTAATTTTTGACTATACAACCTTCATCCCTTCAAAAATGAATGTCTCATGGGTAACGATATGGTCTGCTTCATCAACCTGTTCGCCCAACCATGAGGATTATTATTATCCAATTGAAAGGTACATGGTTAGTGTCATGGTTTCTCTCATTAAACCATGTCAGGCCACATTACTCAAGTTGTTCAACCTACTAAGGAAGCCGGCTAAAAGGCGCCGACTTGCCCTAAGAGCTAGAAGGCCAAAGAGTTCCCAGGTGCGTACTTGCCAATTCCTTGGTAGCCACTGCGCGTATTGCATTTAGATCCCATAACTCCAACTTTTCAACCATCTCCACTAATGTCGTCTAAAAATTACAGTTAGTCTTTGTTTGGCGCAAAATTCTCACCCAAGTTCTACTTTTTAATGATTTTTTTAGCAATAAATATTATTACAATAAATAAATATAATAATGAAATAGTTTAGTAGTATTAAACAACATATATCTTTTCTTTGTTTTTTTCTCTTTCATAGTTGCAGATATAGGTATGGCTCATCCAATCCATGAGCTGCAAACTCGATCAACGCATAATACTTGTTCGAATTCGATTTATATATCAATACCGTCACATGTTTCCCGCATCAACATCTCGTATTCAAGAATCGATCACCATGGCTTTCGTCATCGCCATTGTCGCTTGCCTCTCCGGCGTCGCTGCTTGTTCTCCTAATAGGCATATTATCAACACAATCAATTTTGTTTTCCCTTTGAATTTCTAATCTTTTTAATCCCCCGAATCTAATTGAAAGCAAATCTCAAATCTCCAATTTTTTAAACCCTAGTAAATAGTCGTTCTTTAATATACAAATAAGAATATTACTGTTGTAGTTGTTTTCCTTTATTTTTATTTTTTTTCATTTTTAGTCAATTTTTTTGCGCAAATGGGAACCAAACTAGATTAACAGCAACTTTTGGATGACGTTAGTTGAGAGGTTGAAAAGTTAGGGATATAGGGGTCTAAATGACCAACGAAAGAAAAGATGAGGTCAAATGTAACTGACGAAACATAACATTAGGGTCAATTCAACTAGTGGTTAAAGTTATGGTCTGATTAGGAGTGAGAAAAAATGTCAAGGTCTAACAATTTTTCTCTCTCTTAAAAGTATGTATTGAAATGAGGAAAAGAGAAAGGCCATGAAACTAAATTAGAACTTTTATAAATGAAATTCTGCTTTTACTCCTAAAAAAATAAATAATACAACATAAATTAATATTACTATTACTATTACTATACATATAAGTGGTCACTGAATAAGAAACACCGAAATAATCGAATTTCATAACTGAGTTTTCTTTTATTCTATTTGGTAATTGAATGAATTTTTAATTCGATTTTGGAAGAGTACCGAACTAAAATTATATCGGATTCGGTTCGGTAAATCAATATAAAAATGTAGTAAACCGAATGTCCCGAATTAATCATTATATATAATATATAATATTTAGTTGATGTCATTATACATGATGGTTTTATATCAATGATTTTTTTTTGTAATATTTGTACCAAGGATTTATTACTTTTGGAGTTTATACATTAATTAGTTGATAGCGTTATAAATAACAAAATGTCTTCCACGAATAATCATACTATAATCTCAATTAAGTTTATATTAACATGTTTGGATCAAAACAATGTATTAAAAACCTTAGATATATTTGCTAGCCTTAATTAATTAAAAGCAAAATAGACAAAAATGTAAACATTACATGTAAAGTCTCCTAAATTTTTTGAACATGATACGTATCATATTTTAAACATTTTGATTTATTCAGATAACTGAATACCGAACTGATTTTTTTCCAAGAAATTCAGTTTGGTACCTATAATTCACTAATTAGGATCGATAATTAATTTTTAATAATTCAGATAATCGATTACCAAATCAAAATTGTGAAATTTATCTAACCGAATTGAACCAAATGACCACCCATAGCTAAGGCTGTGTAAATACCGACCGAACCGAAATTACCGTTATACCGTAACAAAGTTTACTTTGTTCGGTTGGTATTTTTTTTATCTTTTACTGTACGACATACCGAATTACCGATCAAACTTTGTTCAGTATGGTACGATATTAGATTTTGCTGGTACGGTATTACCGCACCTGCCGTTTTATATATAAAATATCATAAGAGTGTAAAAAAGTTTGTAATCAGTATCCCTTCAAAATAAAATAACTACTATTTACTCCCAGTCCTAATTAATTAGAAACCCTAAATCCCTATTTTTTCACTCGTGTCATCTCCCATTATCCCTCCCTATTTTTCACCAAACCAAAATTCCCTCCATCCTTTAATTCGAAAACCCGCGAAACCCAATTCCAAAACTACAATTTCATTACCATTTTATGTATGTTGTATCACACATACATACAATCTATATTTGCATTTGTCTATTGAAAAAGTATCACGCAAACTTAATTTTACTTGTTTAGTATTTATTAGACTAATGTGATACGATCCTAGTTGCGTAGGATGCGTAACGAGTAATTTTTTTTATCTAGTTCGAATGATTGAATTTGAATGCGGAATAAAATAACTCAACTTAGAAGTTTACCCTCATAATAACTTGTACTAGCCAACCTAAATGTAACAAGTGAGGTTCTTGTTTTGGATCTCTAACCTTGTATTCAACCTGTGAATACCAACCTAGGTGAAACGACACAATAGGGGTTCGAACTCTCAGTTTTTACTTGCCAATTATTCAAGTGTTCGGACTTGAATAGTAACAAGGTTCACACGTGAACAATTGAGAAAATCCTCTCTGAATTTGATTGATTGAAAAATAACGTAACCTTACAATGAAAACGGTAGCTCTTTTAAATAGGAAACCCTAAATCCTTACATTAGAAGTCCTACTTCTAATTGAACTTCTAATTAATTAATTAAACTAATTATAAATAAATCCAAACTAATTTAATTAATAATAAAATAACTAATTAAAAATTAGAAACTTGAAGATTCCTTCTTGGCGCAAAACTGGTAACCCGTTGGCATGATTACGCCAAGGCTAGGCATGATCACGTCATTGCCTGACATCAACTTGTTCTCGCGTCTGTTTTGGGCGTGATCACGCCAAGGCTTGTTGAGCTTGACTCTAGTCTGACTTTGTGAAATGACTTGAGAGGTGTAGGATAAGTGGGAGCTTCGGCGAAGGTGAAATACCACTACTTTTAACGTTATTTTACTTATTTCGTGAATCAGAGGCTGAGGTCTCGTTCGTTAACGGAATTAACCAGACAAATCGCACCACCACCCGTAGAATCAAGAAAGAGCTCTCAAGTCTTGGATCATATCATTCCCTTCTTCTTCGAAAAGATTCGCCCTTGAATCTTGTTCAACGTCATCTGCCCAAGAAAGCTCCACAAATCCATACTCAATTACATACTCGCCAGCGTGCTCATCCTCACCTCGCGCTCGCATCCCCGGTCTGATAGGTGGCCGTCGTACACCATGCACATGCAGTGCACTAGGGTTTATGCGAGGATTCGTATCATCTCCTCCCCCTTCGAAAGGATTCGCCCTTGAATCCTGACTGAAACTTGCACCACAATACCTCAAGTTAGTATGAACTAAAGACACATAAGTAAGAGAGGAATTACCCGAGACATCCACTCCAACGGTGGTGTCAATGCACTTGACGATGGTTTGGGTAGAACCATCATCTCTCATAGCGATCGTCTTATTGCGTTGGGTAGGCAACCTTGGAAGGTGTAAGAACATCTTATCCCAATCAACAACCTTGAAGAACATCCTCAGGTTCCTTCGGTAACTCTCATCCTGTCGCGAGACACCCAAGCGTTCCATATGACTCACGGCTTGTCCAAGGAGTATCTTCGCCATTACTAAATCTCTGCCATTCCTTAAACTTGCATAATAACTCAATGAAATAGGGGTTAATGGCACCACAAGTATAAATCCATAAGAAAATTGATTGCAGGTAAAGATAAGCAATAAATCGCTAGTAAACGCAAACCTACATACTAATTGATAGTATACGGCTTCTAAACTCAAGTTAGGACCATCATTATTAATTATAAATTTCAAACCAGAATCATACAATTTTATGGTGTCCACATACATACACGAACTAAGCCCTAGGGAAGAAAACCGTACCTCACTCTTTCGGTTAGGGTTTAACGAACTAGTCGCCATGGATGCGCAAGGTCCGTTCCACCCTCTTGTCAACATGGTAAAAGGCTTCTTCTCTACCCATAACCTTCTCTACTTCTGTAAATTAGGAAAAAAAATCATAGAAGGGAAACTAAATGGGTTAGCATTAGGAAAACCAAAGCGCAATTGCCAAAAAACTAGGTTTTTGGTGGCTTGCGCCAAAACAGAATTTTTGCGCACAAAGTGCGTTCCTCACTTGTTTTCCTATGGCATATTTGATCTCTCCTTTTGTATTTATGCAAACTAACGCATACTCTCTATTTTCATGCGGGTTGTTTTGACTCTCATCTCTCATTCCATGCTCGCTATTTTCATGGAAGTTGTTTTCTTTCTCATCTCCTTTCCTATGCTCACTCTTTTCATGAGGGTTGTTTTGCTCTTTTTCTTTTCCCTTAACACTCAACTTTTTCTTTTCAAGCTTTTTTGAGTTCTCGTAAGTAACATGAGACCTCACCAACCATTGTTGATCTTCCACAACTTGATTCGGCTTTAATGGTGCAAGAGTAAACTTTACTCCATCCTTCTCCAACTTATACTGATTGTTCCTTCCTTCGTATATGGCATGTCTATCATAGTACCACGGTCGAACAAGTAAGAGATTACTTGTATGCATTGGTACGACATCACAAAGGATCTCGTGTCTATACTCTCCAATAGAGAACGAAATTAATACTTGCTTCATTACCTTAATTTTGCTGCCTTCGTTCAACCACTGTAGCGAATACGGTTTTGGGTGCTTTGTGGTCGGCAAATGATAGCATGCTTCATGACCTAGATTTTACCCTCTTTTGTAGCCTTTTCGGGGGCTTCATGTTGCCATTTGACCCTTATTACGATCTTATTTGCAGAATGACATCAAAAGAGGGAAAAGAGCAAAAAGAAGCAATTTCGGAGCAATTCTGAGGAATTCCAGCTTCAAGGCCTAGAAGGGAGGATGCTTTCAAGGCCTCGACGCGAACCAGACCAGTGCGCTGTCTCTAGGTCTCGACAGCTCCGCATCTTCCTCCAAAGACAGCATCTTTAAAGATCCGCACGGAATCCCATGCGCTTCTAGAAGGCAGCAACGTGGCAGGAATCCCATAATATTCCTTTTGCAAGGACATGTGCTGTCACCTCCTCATTGCCCTTATCTATTTTGTCTCCTAGCTAGTATTAGGCTATAAAAGCATAGTGCTAGGGTTTTTGTAAGGACGACTGGTCCTAAGGATATTTTCTTACATTAATTTCAGCACACATTCTCTTAGGATAATCTCCTCTCCTTGAAGAACAACCTTTATGATTCAGCTCTCCTTTGATTATTAATTAATCCATCGGTTCCTTCTAATCCTTTGCTATTTCCTTTTGTTATTTTATGACTACTTATATCTATTGTTTATATTATAGTATGAGTAGCTAAACACCACCCTTCTTAGTGAAGGGTGTTTAATGGGTTGAAAAGGTTTGGCTAAGAGGTCTAATGCATGCTTAATATATTCTCTTGTTCACATGACTATTTACCGATTTAATTCCATGCTTGCTTAGGAATATTAATGGCTTGATCATCTGTTAGTATGCCTACGTGAGTAACGTCATATTCCAGGGTTATACCTGACGCGAAGCCCTGGAATTGGAGCAGACACCTAGGGGAGGCAGCGCGAGAGGCCTCACCTAGGGGTAACTGTCATCTAGGGTATGCAATACGGGTCTGACAAGCTGAGCTATTGCGCCCTAGATCTGTCTTACCTCTCCTTCATGGGCGTTCAGAGTTTAGCCTCCATACTTCGAGCCCTAGACAGGCCGGACGGTCAAGGCTGCTTCCTGATGACAAGGGAAGTAGCTGGGAGGATGGCTGAACGTCAAGGTCACCTCATATGTGGAAACGGGGGGTGACTTCTAGCTACGAAGGTAAGTAGGGGATGCAGTGTGGAAACGCGGTCCCTATAGCAGGTATGTACATGAGTCTGGAACATTTTTGCACCAATGACTAGCCAACCTAGAAAACAACCCAAAGGAACACATTTCGCTAAGATCTATTCTCATCTGATTAATATCTCTTTTACTACGTTTCTAGCCCTCGAAGTGTTTACATTTCTTGCCCTGGATTACATTTTGCTTTCATGCCCTAGATAAATACTTTACAATTCTGTTTTGTTAGCTCCCACACTCTGCGTTGGTTAATTTATTAGCCAACATTAAACCCCCCCTAGTGTTACTACAATTCGGTCTGTTACATATCACCTTGTCATACATCTTCATTAGCAAACCTGTCCTTCTATCTCTGTGGTTCGACCCTGTCTTGCCCCTATACACATTTACTTGTGCATCTAGGCACCAGGAAAATATATTATTTTTGAGTGACGATCAAATTTTGGCGCCGTTGCCGGGGATATGAACGGTACTAATTTTGTTTCTGTTTTTCTTGTATGACCAGGAGGTCTGCCCCAGATCTGCTCCCTCTAGACCTCGAGTTGACCAGGACGGAAAGAGGACTTCGGAGGCAAGCTCAAGGAACATCTGCTCATCGTAGAGTAATTCCACATCCTGCCCTCGACGGATCCCCTACCAACTTGGCTGATCAGGAAGACCATCATTACATAGACCTGACCTTCCTTCACGACAACCAACACCAAATCCCACCAGACCATCTCGATTTACTTGAAATGGCTGATCTAGCCGACCACAACAATCATGACGACCAAGATCGTCATGAGAACCCACCACCACCACCAATACCAGACCAACAAACTATTGACAACTTCCATGCAACTCCCGATATGGCAAGCAGCTGCATTGACTGGCCTAACGTCCCCCATGACTGGACTCTTAAGTCAACCGTACTTCATCATCTGCCTATCTTTCGGGGGGTAGCCAAGGAGAATGCCCTTCGTCACCTCCAACAGCTCCATTCAATTTGCGAGGCCATGAAACCTGCTAACGTCAGTATTGAGCAAGCCAAGCTTCGCGCATTCCAGTGGTCTCTCAAAGATGATGCCCTTGATTGGTATTATGACCTTCCAGCAAGATCTATTCGCTCTTGGGCGGATATGTCAAAAATCTTCACTGAAAAGTACTACCCTACTTCTATCTCTAACACTACACGCAAGCAACTAGTTTCCATAGTTCAGAAGAAGGAGGAAACCCTGGCCCAGTACTACGAAAGATTTCAGAAGATGCAGTCTAATTGCCCAGCCCACAACCTTACCGAACACGCTCTTGTTCAGTACTTTTGTGAAGGCCTCCAACCTCATGACAAGGCATTGCTAAATGCAGCTGCCAATGGTTCCCTGACTGCCTTGACCCCGAAAGCAGCTCGAGCTACGATAGAGCTCATGGCCAAGAATGCCTCTGATGACCTTACCAACAATCCAGGCCAGGATGTCCAAGTAGCAGCCCTTCAGAAACAGATATCGTCCCTTACGGGGATGTTTCAGAATTTCATAACATCACAACCCGCACCTGTCAAAGCTTGCCAAATATGCAATTTCGTGGATCATGCCACTGATGCATGCCCCCACATTCCAGAAGAAATTCAAGTAAATGCTGCTGGCCAATTCATTCCAGTCCAATATGCTCAAAATTACAACCAAGGGTGGAAACAGCCAAATCCAGGGTGGGTACCAAACAATCAATTTTCGGGACCTAGCCACCAACCACACCAGAATCCATATGGAAACCCCCCGCCTAACATGCCAAACTTCAGACCTCGACCCACGTATCATCAACAGCAGTACCAACGCCAACCTCCTCAAGATCAAACCTTTGTCCAACCTCCAGATCAGACTTTTATCCAGCCCCCGAAAGCTGAAATACCCAGGAACCCCGAACAGCAAAAAGAAATCGATGATCTCAAAAAACAGATGCGCAATCTGACTGCCCAACTCTAGGAAGTAACAAACCATGGCAGATTGCCACCTCAAACAGAAGTAAATCCAAAGCACAATGTCTGCGCATTGACTCTGCGTAGTGGAATGACCCCATACAGACTTGTTTATGGCAAACCATGCCATCTTCCAGTAGAGATAGAGCATAAAGCATTCTGGGCCATCCGAAAGGTGAATACAGATCTGGGCCTCGCAAACCAGCACCGCCGTTTGCAGATCCAAGAGCTAGAAGAATTGCGCGACGATGCTTATGAAAATGCCCTACTCTACAAGGGCAAAACAAAAGATTTCCATGACCGTCACCTTCGTCCCAAAAACTTTGTAGTTGGACAGCAAGTGTTGCTATATAACTCGCGCCTACGCCTCTTTGCTGGGAAATTAAAATCTAAATGGTCAGGACCTTTCGTGGTCACGACAGTTTACGACCATGGGGCGGTAGAGATCCAAAATCCAACAACAGGAATTATCTTTAAGATAAATGGTCAACGCGTTAAACCCTTCTACGAAGGATTTCAGCCCTCGACAGTTGAAGAGGCCATGGTGGACGTGCCACCTTCCCAGACCTAGATTCGTGTTGAACGTCGAGGTCCCGACGCATAACAGACCACATTGGAGGCATTCTACATGTCATCCGCACCCTTTCTCTCTCCCTTATCTTTTCTGATATCTTTTCGGATTCTCTGATCTTATTTGATTTTGTTTTATTTATTGTAATTATCCTTTACCTTTCCCTTTCCCTAGGATTTTATTCTTTTTAATTAACGTTAACTCACCTTTATTCTCTCTTTTTGTCCATATCTCTATTTGTACCAACTGCCTTTTTGAAATTTAAAATTGGCTATCCTTTTTTGGCAGTTGAGGTACGCACGGATCAACGTGCTCCACCCCCAAGATGACGCGTGGCCTGCCAAACCGCAGAAGGCGCGGGCCTCATCAAGAGTAAAGTTGTACCATTTATTGCAAGCTGCGATTTTACTCTCTCTCCCACGCTCCCACCTTATTTTTCACTCATCACTTCCAAACCCATCACTTTCACCCTATCTCCCTCACCAAACACGCAACCCTACCAATCTCTCCACTACCATCTTCTTCACTTCACTGTCTTTCTTCCACCTTCAATGGCACCTAAAACTAAAAAGCCAGCCCGCAAAAGCGCAAAACCAGTGGACACCTCCAGTCCTGTTCCTTCCAGATCTAGGTCACAGTCCGCTACCCCTAACTCAGCTTCATACAAAACCGCAACACCACCATCAACCAACCCATGTCCTCCTCCCTCCCCTCAGCCGGTCTCACCTGCAGCCGTTGAGCAGCCACGAGAGTTTACCCCGGTGGATTACGAGCTGGAAATCACAGGGTCCGTTCCTCCTACCACCACAACCACTAGAGGTGGCCGTGTGGTGAAGCTCCCTCCCGGATCGTCCACTGCCAGATCTAAGCCCAAGACGCAGTCCGCCTCTGCCAAGCAGTCACCTCTTGACGCGGCAGTTGACCGATTTTTATCTCCCCAGCCTGTTTTGACAGCGGAGCAAGTCCTCAAGGACATCCTCATCTCCGATAAAGATGCCGAGGCCATGGATGAGCAAGTTGAGACTGATCTAGGCCAGGAGAACGAAGACCCCGAAGCTATGGAGGAAGGAACTGGAGAAAGTGGAGAAGCTGAGAGCAGCGGAGGGAACGAAGAAGAGGAAGATCTCCAGGCCCAGGAAGCTCTGGAAGAGGAAGAGAGGAAGAAACAAGCAGCCGCAGCAGCATCAGCAGCCAAAAAGGGCAAATCCAAAGTTCCGGCCGAAGCGGAACGGCCAGCTGCAGCCGAGACACCAGTGAGGCAGAAGAGGAAACTTTCATCTTCCACTACCGTCAAGCCCTCGACCTCCAAGAAGTTTCAAGCCCTCAAAACGGATGACGATGTCGAGGCCGAGACCCCTGCACCTTCATCAGTCCTCAAATCGAACGCCCAACAGGTGACTTCTGACCTTTCTTCACCCCATGAATGGATTGTGTTTAATGATAAGCCATCCCTAGATAAGTTGAGCATGCTGAATTCCAAAGGCGTTAGCTCTTGTGCGCGCCTGGATTTTGATTTTCTTGCTAAAATGGGTGTTGAGTCTAGGATCAGGGAGTATGTGGCCAACATCGGTTGGGAGTCTCTGTTCTATTTGGAACATCCGACCTTTGTTGAGCTTTCCCTTGAGTTTTTCACTACTTTTTGGGTAGAGGGCACATTTAGGCCCAAGGGCAAGGTCGGTCCAAATTCTTCCACCCCTGGTCTTATCAACTTTAAGCTAGCTAACAAATGGGAACACCTAACTCTAGGAGAATTTAATTGTTGGTTAGGTTTTGCTAATGATGATGAGTTGAATACCCCTCGTTATAAAAATGCCTTGACTATTATACCTGCTGTTTTTGATGCTACTGCTGCTTTTCGTGAGCTCACTGGTAAAAATGATATTAAGTATGACACTAAAGGTAGTAAAGCCCATGAAATCCTTGATCCTGCTTTGCGTATCCTACACAGATATCTAGCCCTCACCTTTTCAGCACGATTTGGTTCGTCCGGGCAGCTATCTGTGCAGGAACTTTTCTTTCTATGGTGCATGAAGCACAAACGTAGGGTCAATCTTGGTTTTTGGGTAGCTTCGGGTATTTTGCATGTATTGAATGGTAGTCGTGGGCCTATTTTTGGATCCCTTATCTCCTTGCTTGCTGTCAAAAAGAGAAAACTTAACCTGTATGATTGTAATCTTTCTGAGCCCCTAGCATTCAAGGATCTGGATATCCGGACCTTGGATGTCATGGGTCATTTATGCATCATAAGGGGTGTTTTGAGTTTTTATCCAGGTTGTGCCCCAACTTCGGAGAAGGTTTTCGGGACCAAGAATGGTGGCATTTTTGACTACCCAGATCTTTCAGACCCCGACGCCAATGCCGCGCATCGAGCCCCCGAAAAGCAAGTGCGCGATGCGGAAGCAGCTAGGCCAGGACAGAATGCAGCAAGTCAATCCTCGACTCCCCTCGTTGTCTATGACCCAACCCAGACGCGGCTGCTCCAACTAATTCTGCGAGAAGTTCAGGCTTTGACGGCTGAAGTTGCTCGCAGGAATTTGCCACCCCAGTAGTCCGCCCCCGAACACTTCCATTTTTCCAGCCCCCGAAAATGGGCACTGAACAATTTACTGCTTTTTGTTTAATTATTTTTGTACTGAACTACCTTTTTTTTCCGACCCCCCCGCATTGAGGACAATGCGCTGCCTAAGTGTGGGGAGGGATTTATATTTGCTATGTTGCATGATTGCATGTTTAAATTCTCGTTTGTTGCATGACTGCATGATTCTCGGATTTTATTTTTCGGAATTTTCATTTTAGCCATGCTAGGAAATTTTTTCCCACTGCCAGTTTTCAAACCCTTGTTCATAACATGCATCTTTTGCTCTCGATACACAGAAAAAGCATGACACCCATCGCATCTGCACCTAAGCATGCATTTTTATGGCCTGCTAGCCCTTATATCCATATCTAGACCACGACACCAGTAGTCATGATTTGAACCCGCGAGCATACTTGAGCTTCATGCCTGTTATTCTTTGAGCGAAAATGCTTAGCTAGGCACAGTCTAGGTTTGCACTATATCCCTGGGTATAGTCACTGTTAGGACATGGGAAAGCTTAGATAGGACGAAAAGCTTCGCATCAATGTTTCTTTGTTTCTCTTCTCCCCCTCTCTCTCTCTTTTATTTTCGAGCCCCCGACATTCCCCTTCCTTTCATATTCTTTCCTGACCATTCGTATTTTCTTGATCTTTTTCCTTGGCAAGTGAGGTAGCAATTATTGAGGGTAACGTCGAGGGCTAGACACCCGAAGAGCGCGCAGACAAGTTCAAGTGTGGGGAAGCAGGCAAAAGCAAAAAGGCTTCAGAGCAGAAAGCAGAGATCTAGGGCAAGAAAAAGCAGAAAGCCGAAAAAGAAATTCAACGCATTTCGAGCCCTAGATCATTCCAAAGCTTCGAACCCCAGAAAAGTTCAAGTGTGGGGAAGCGAAAAAGAAGTCACCATCGATGCAGGAAGCAGACCAAGGGCAAGCACCGAACGAAAAACTAAAAGTCCTATGCCCCAGAGGAAGCAGAGTTTTGTAACTGCTTCGTACCCCCCCCCCCCCCCCTCTTCTAATCCTTCTAAAAAAATATAAAAAAAAAAAAAAAAAAAAAGAGAATAAAAAGGATAGGGGTATTAATCAAGCAAAAAGTGCATCCGCATCCGAAGCCTCCACAGCAAGCAAGTTTTCCTGCCCTCGAAAGAAGACCTCTGTCTAGCCCCCGAAACATCTCGTGCCCTCAATGAAAGCTGCCTTGCCACTTCGCCTTTTTTCTATGCCAGGGAATCCATCCACGTTATATCTGGTCCTTTCTTTTCTTTCCTTCTTTTCTCCCCTCATTTCTCTTCTATTCATCTCCTACTTCTCTCCTCCACATTTCTAGCTCTTCGCACCCTTTTCTTTCTCTTTGCTGATGCGTAGTCTCTTCCGATCGTTGATTGCCCATGCATGTGTTCTACAGTACTCGGATTGACTTGCAAACCATATGCCTGTGTTGTGTTATTTGCATTCTTGAGTGATAGCCTAAACACGTATTATATTCTGAGTATGAGTGCAAATACACATCGTTGTGAGGACTGCTGGTGATTAGGTTAGGTATGGGAAAGTCTGGTTGGTAGGGTCGTTATTCTGCCAGCCGGATGCAGGTGCTTTTCTAGGTCTGGATTTGTTTTGTTTGGGTGTTGCTTGTAGGATGGCGTGCCGATTCTGTGTATTGGGATTTGACTATGTATGCTAATGGATAAGGTGGTTTTCTAATTTTGTTTATGCTCGAGGGCGAGCATAGGGGCAGTGTGGGGATGTATGATAACATGCTTCATGACCTAGATTTTACCCTCTTTTGTAGCCTTTTCGGGGGCTTCATGTTGCCATTTGACCCTTATTACGATCTTATTTGCAGAATGACATTAAAAGAGGGAAAAGAGCAAAAAGAAGCAATTTCGGAGCAATTCTGAGGAATTCCAGCTTCAAGGCCTAGAAGGGAGGATGCTTTCAAGGCCTCGACGCGAACCAGACCAGTGCGCTGTCTCTAGGTCTCGACAGCTCCGCATCTTCCTCCAAAGACAGCATCTTTAAAGATCCGCACGGAATCCCATGCGCTTCTAGAAGGCAGCAACGTGGCAGGAATCCCATAATATTCCTTTTGCAAGGACATGTGCTGTCACCTCCTCATTGCCCTTATCTATTTTGTCTCCTAGCTAGTATTAGGCTATAAAAGCATAGTGCTAGGGTTTTTGTAAGGACGGCTGGTCCTAAGGATATTTTCTTACATTAATTTCAGCACACATTCTCTTAGGATAATCTCCTCTCCTTGAAGAACAACCTTTATGATTCAGCTCTCCTTTGATTATTAATTAATCCATCGGTTCCTTCTAATCCTTTGCTATTTCCTTTTGTTATTTTATGACTACTTATATCTATTGTTTATATTATAGTATGAGTAGCTAAACACCACCCTTCTTAGTGAAGGGTGTTTAATGGGTTGAAAAGGTTTGGCTAAGAGGTCTAATGCATGCTTAATATATTCTCTTGTTCACATGACTATTTACCGATTTAATTCCATGCTTGCTTAGGAATATTAATGGCTTGATCATCTGTTAGTATGCCTACGTGAGTAACGTCATATTCCAGGGTTATACCTGACGCGAAGCCCTGGAATTGGAGCAGACACCTAGGGGAGGCAGCGCGAGAGGCCTCACCTAGGGGTAAACTGTCATCTAGGGTATGCAATACGGGTCTGACAAGCTGAGCTATTGCGCCCTAGATCTGTCTTACCTCTCCTTTATGGGCGTTCAGAGTTTAGCCTCCCTACTTCGAGCCCTAGACAGGCCGGACGGTCAAGGCTGCTTCCTGATGACAAGGGAAGTAGCTGGGAGGATGGCTGAACGTCAAGGTCACCTCATATGTGGAAACGGGGGGTGACTTCTAGCTACGAAGGTAAGTAGGGGATGCGGTGTGGAAACGCGGTCCCTATAGCAGGTATGTACATGAGTCTGGAACATTTTTGCACCAATGACTAGCCAACCTAGAAAACAACCCAAAGGAACACCTTTCGCTAAGATCTATTCTCATCTGATTAATATCTCTTTTACTACGTTTCTAGCCCTCGAAGTGTTTACATTTCTTGCCCTGGATTACATTTTGCTTTCATGCCCTAGATAAATACTTTACAATTCTGTTTTGTTAGCTCCCACACTCTGCGTTGGTTAATTTATTAGCCAACATTAAACCCCCCCTAGTGTTACTACAATTCGGTCTGTTGCATATCACCTTGTCATACATCTTCATTAGCAAACCTGTCCTTCTATCTCTGTGGTTCGACCCTGTCTTGCCCCTATACACATTTACTTGTGCATCTAGGCACCAGGAAAATATATTATATTTGAGTGACGATCAGCAAACCCAACTTGTGAACTAACAACGTGCTTACACAGTTTGTGCAACTCCCATTGTCAATCACCAATGAACACCTTCGCTCCTCAATCAAACAGTGTGTATAAAATAAGTTTTCTCGTTGTCCCTCCTCACATACTTCGCCTTTGACTTGAGCGCTAAGATTGCGCTTAATAATAAGTGTTAACCCATGCGCGTTTGTATCAATCTCTCCCGACTCACTCTCAACTTCTTCCTCCACACCCTCGGCCTCTTCACTTGTTCGGTCGTCATCTGAGTCTAGGTAACCATTGTCCCGAATAATCAAGCCATGCTTATTAGGGTACGCGGACTTCATGTGACCTCTACCAGAACACTTAAAACACACAATATCCCTTGTAGGTACCTTATTCGCCGAATTAGATAAAGGGTTATTGTTGTTGACATTCTGTAAAGGTGCTTGAATGTTCGGCACACTCTTATTACCATGTGTGTGCGGCAAAACCTTAGGTGGATTTTGCACAACTTGATCACCCTTCCCCTGAAACGTCTTCTCCCACAGTAGTGTCTTTGTAGTAATCCAAGTAGCATAAGGAACCCTAGTCTCTCTCTATCGGTCAATCTTGATAGCCATGTGTAACCTCTTGTAAATCCGTTAATTCGTTAGCTCCAACGCGTTAGCTATCTCCCGATTAAGACCATTAAGGAACCTTGCCATCGTCACCTCTCTATCCTCAACCATTCGCGCTCTAGCTAGCACTATCTCCATCTCATTAAAATATTCACTGACGCTCTTACTCCCTTATGTCATGGTTTGTAACCTTTGATGAAGGTTACAGGTGAAATAACTAGGAACAAAATGTCGCTTCATTAGTCTTTTCATCTCCTCCCAACTTCGAACCGGTCCGGCCTCAAGCCTTATCCGATCACTATTTATTTGATCCTACCAATGAACCACATAGTCTTGAAATTCCGCTGCTGCCAACTTGACCTTCTTATCCTCAGAGAAGTTGTGACAAAAAAAATTGATTCGATTTTTCTCTCCCACGCAAAGTAAGCGTCGGGATCATCTTTTTCCTCAAAATATGGAATCTTCATCTTAATACTCCTGAGATTGGAGTCAACTCTCTCTTCAACCCTAGGTTGCCGCTAATAAGCTCGGTCACACCTATCAACATACTCAAACTCACTCCCCTCATATCATGGGGCATGATGTGCTCGGCGTTCAGCCCGTGCGACATGCACGTAGGCCTCGCGTCTAGGTGTGATTGGTACATTCTCGCCGCCTTCAATGGGGCCAGTCATGAACCTTGTCCCCTCTTCTCCTCCACCAATATATCCCTCGGGTAGCCCTCCAAATAAACCTTTTCCTTCTTCTTCCTTTGGAGGATCACCATCATATAAATGTTTCGCGTTTCCCGAATTGAGAACTTGGGAAAAATGAGGGATGATTGCTCCTTCTCTTACGGATAACCTATCAACCTTGCTCGCGATCTCCTTATTGGAACACTCCATCTGATCAAGCCTCACTAAAATCTTTTGTAACATCTCGGCAAGCTCGGGGCTCGCCGCTCCATCTGCACCTTTCTCGGACTCCATTGACATTCCTAAAATTCACAATAAGAAATAAAAAATGTAAAATTGCACTAAACCTAACACTCCCTCACATTTTTACTCTAGTATTTAAACACTCCATTAATCTCACAAAATCACTCATACTTCCCTGCAATTGTTCACGCGCAAATGTCAATGACTCAAGAATTTAAAAAAAAAAGCTTCCAAAAGGACTCGCAAGGAAAACTAGCTTCAAAATAAATTTTGATGTAAGGTACTTGAGTAATTGCAAAGATCAATCAATTAAACAAGTACGCTACTAGAGTAGAGTTCAATGTATAGGAATCAAGAAAAGCTTAGATTGATTCGAAGCAACTCAAATAATTCGCAAAGCTCGCGAATGAAAGGTGTGTGCAATTTAGGGTTTGCAACTTGCAAATTCAATATCTTTTGTGTCCTTGCTCCAAATCGAGTAATTTTTTTTGCTACAGTTCCATAATTTCTTCTAGTGTTTTGTATTTTGTTTCTTTTGCTGTTTCAATTTTTTTTTTTGTTGACTCTTGGAACTAAATAACAATTAATTTAAAGACTCTTTTTGGTATTTTTTTTTACACTTTGAACGAAATTAAAGACTACAAATTGCAACCACGATTTATTGAACAAGATGCACACAAATAAGATCTAGAACCCTAGATCGACTCGACACACAAATAACTAACACAAGCACACAAGAAGATTGGTTATAGAATGGATAGAAAAAGAACCAATCTCAACAAGGAAAATAGAAATGTAAAGATAGATACCAAACCTTGAACGCCTTGAGCTCCGCTACAACTGATACGATCCTAGTTGCGTAGGATGCGTAACGAGTACTTTTTGATTTAGTTCGAAGGATTGGATTCTAAATGCAGAATAAAATAACTCAACTTAGAAGTGTAACCCTGCTAATAACTTGTACTAGCCAACCTAAACGTAATAAGTGAGGTTCTTGTTTCGGATCCCTAACCCTGTATTCAACCTGTGAATACCAACCTAGGTGAAACGACATAATGGGGGTTCGGAATCTCAGTTTTTACTTGCCAATTATTCAAGTGTTCGGACTTGAATAGTAACAAGGTTCACACGTGAACAATTGAGAAAATCCTCTCTGAATTTGATTGATTGAAAAATAACGTAACCTTACAATGAAAAAGGTAGCTCCTTTAAATAGGAAGCCCTAAATCCTTACATTAGAAGTCCTACTTCTAATTGAACTTCTAATTAATTAATTAAACTAATTATAAATAAATCTAAACTAATTTAATTAATAATAAAATAACTAATTAAAAATTAGAAACTTGAAGATTCCTTCTTGGCACAAAACTGGTAACCCGTTGGCGTGATCACGCCAAGGCTAGGCGTGATCACGTCATGACCCTGCGTCAATCTGGAGATGTGATTGCTTGTTAGGAGCATAAAAAATAGTTATGAATTACAACTTAAAACCATCCACAAGGGACTTGTAGATAGTGGTAAGAGGATCATCCGCAGAGACTCTGTTGGTGAGATATGGATTCCTTTGATGACCGGTTGGGTTGACTTCCTTGTCACTGAATTTGGTGGTTGTTGGAAATGAAACTGCAAAAAATAAAACTGGAAAATGTCTTGGCCAGAGTCTTTGCCAAGACAGGTGGTTAAGATTAAAAACAGTTAAAAGAAAATTCCCAGTAAGGGCGTGAACAGGCTATGTTCTTATGATTCGATCACTGATTCAAGGATTTTTACTCTCTTCTTTATAACACTGCTATAGATTGGGAGGTACTCCTTTCCAATCCTACTTTCCTCCTCTTGAAATCACTTGGCGGGAACTCTCTCTCTTAGTGATCCTAATCAGTGGACACCTTGCTGGTTAAAGAATTTATCTAGTTGATTGCTGGCTTGAGTCGCATGCACTTCTTCAATGGCACAGGGAAAGACAATGTCTAGTTCATGCTACCCCCGATAGGGTGTCAACCTGGTCTGAACTATATCCTTCAATACCCATGATAGCACGTATTTAAGCATGATTTGCTCTCCATTATCTCATCGATTTAAGGCATGATTCTACTAATATACCATTGTTTTCACCACTATTGCAGATCTAGGCCTAGAAAGGGAGTTTATGCAAAAACACACATTTTAGGAGCATTTTGTGCTAATTCGAGCTTCAAGACCAAAGTCGAGGTCCTGACTCCAGGATAGCATTCAAGGTCCCGACGAGGATTCTCCATTCGAGACCCTGAAAGGCGAAGAACGACATTTCCACGTGTCCTCTTACCGAAGCTTCCACGTGTCCCCTTTGACGCTTTTCAGAGAGTTCTGCACAAGTCTCAAGATACCTACCCTCTGTCCATTTCAGACCTCGAGCCTGCTCCCGATCTACCAAAGCTGGGCAAATCAGACCACTGCCTCCAGCTTTGTGCTTTTCTGCTTTATGCTTTAGGGAGCATGTTTGCTTTGTGCTAGGCTTTCCTTAAATGCATTTTGTCCCTAGTTAGGATGAGAGATATTTTGTGCTTGGAGTTCTAGCTTAAAAAGAGCATCCAAGGAGTAGTTTATGATTATCTTATCATAATTCTTAGAGAGAACACTCTTAGAAAATACTCTAGTTTTATCTCTCTAGTTCTTGTTAGCATTCTCCTCCATAGCCGCCGGGCTTGAAACGTTTTGGTAACAAATCGGAGCATTGCTCCGGTCTTTAGTAATCAAGTTTTCTTCCCTTAAACTTATTTCTTTACTTATTATGCTCTTTACATTTATGATTTATTTCCCTTCAAGCATGAGTAGCTAAATCCTTAATTCTTAGCAAAGGTAATTCAAGGGCTGCAAGGGTAGATTCGAGGCCTAAACGTGCTTAATATACTCTTGCTGCCATATTCAATTGCTTGTCATTTTAATTACATTTTCACTTGGGGTAATTAGAGGCTTGATCAACTGATAATTTCCTTATGTGATTGTTGTCGTCCATGTGATGGGAACGTATCGGGAAGTTGCATGGTACAAGTAGGCACCTAGTCTAGTAGTCACTGTGTCGAAATGGTCTCGACTAGCTAGGGTGAGTAGTTGATTAGAGCGGGGTCACGAGCCTGACAAACTGAGGGACCTTTAGCTCTAGCTGTGTCTTTTCTTATCTTCATGGGCAGCCTGAATATGGCTCTCCCGCATTCGTGCTTGGAGAGATGGCGGGCTGTCAAGACTACCTCATATGTGGAAACGGGGGGTAGTTTCTCTTAAGAGAAAAGTAGGGGATATCCGAGGAATCTGGTCCCTATGTCACATCTATGTCTCTTGAATAGAATATCTTTGCGTTGATCATGATCGGGCCCCCGAATGCAACCTAAGAATACCTTTTGCTAAGATATATCTCTATTTGACTTATTGTGTTTATATATCTCTCTGTTCTATTATTCTAACCTTGATCATTGATTTGACATATTTTACCTTTCGGGATCCCGAATCAAGTTTCACTTTCGAGGCCCCGATTATTGCTTTCATAGTTAGAATTGTTAGCTCCAACTCTCTCTTGGCTAACCTATTTAGTCAACAAAACCCCCCTGTGTGTTACGTTGCTGTGCTTTTGTTCTATGTTTTCATTCAAGACCTTGAATCAGTCTCTCTCAATCCCTGTGTTCGACCCTAACTACCACTGTACACATTATCAATTGTGCACATATATTCAGGCACTATAAATTGTATTTGATTGACGATCAACCCACTAACCTTAGCGAGGCTAGCTGCCTACTTGGGCCTCTCTAGTTTCAACTCGTCCCCTTTGAGGCTGGGTATAAATTCGTCACTAAACCTAAAAGTGATCAAGTCTTGGGATTAATTGAAACCGGTTTGTTAAAACAGAGATTGAGAAGATTACAAATAGAGAGGTATGAAGGTTGTTTAGACGAATTCATAAAGAACACAACCCTTGAGCTCTTACCAGGAATGAAGAATTTGAGAAGATAAAGAAAACTTATTTTATTAATTGGATAAAATCAAAAACAAGAGAGGAGATGGGAGTTCAAGAATCCATAACTTATAACATCAGCTGCTAAGCTCTCCTACTCAAACTCAAACTCTTTCAAAGTTTAAAAGAAAATCTAATCCTAAATTACAAATTTAAATTGTTCAAATTCTAAAATAAAATAAAATATCCGATTGTTTGTTCAAAAAGAGGATAATCCATTAAAGGATTTGATCTTGGATCATGGCTCATCTTCTCTAATCGTTTCCAGCTGTCAATCCAATCTCCAACTGTTAATTCAATCATTTAGCTCAAAATCACGTGACTCCTAGCACATAACGTTTCTAACCTTAGCAATCTTAGCCTAAGCACAATCTTGGCCAAGACTGTTGATTGCCTGATTTTCGCTCCAAGGCTGGTTTTAATCTCCATTTTCGCTATCTCCAATCATGATCTGCAAATGCAAGGGATTTGATAGAAATTAAATAGCTTTACTGTCCAAATTAGCTAGATTTTAGACAACAAATCATAAGAAATTAACGATCAATTAAGATGCTTCTGTTTTGGGCGTGATCACGCCAAGGCCAGTCTTGGATCGTATCATAATGTTTGTATGTAATTCGGTATTACTGTAATACCGTAATACCGTACCGAAATTATTTCGGTAATATGATAATGATACCGATCAATAGAAACAATGATACGGTATCTAAATTTTTTTGTTTGGTATACCGAATACTGAAATATTTATACCAAAAAATTACGGTACCGACCGATGAACACCCCTACCAAGCTATAGTGATATATAAAGCAAAATGGTTGTTCCTTCCTTTTAGTCCCAACCAATTTTGGCGAGTCTTGCCTTATTTTTTTTTTCTTTTAATTTTTTATTGAAATATGTAATTAATTTATTCCTCGTGTTTGTAAAAAATTCCAATCAATTTTATACATAATTAGTTTAGTCTTGGAGTTTGTAAAAAACTTTCAATAACATCTATTAGTATTATTAATTAATTTAGTGTCCATGTTCGTAAAAAATCCAAAAAAAACTCGAAATTTCTTGTTTTTTTAACAATCATTATTAATTTAATCACTCTTTTCATAAAAAAATTCCAATTAAACTCCTACATGATTTATTTAATTTTCATATTTTGTAAAAAAAAATCAATTAAACTACTCAATTATTAATCTAGTTCTTATATTTATAAAAAAAATGAAACCAAACTTATACGTTATTAATTTGTTCACCTCATTCGTAAAAAAAAATCAATTAAACCAGTAAAAATTTCCCAATAAAGCTGCGGCTAAGAATAAAAATATACCAAAGAATAAAATATTTATTTAACCATAGTATTTAATCATTTCCTTTCCTCTCCCTTCTCTTTGGTTCCCTTCTCCATCGGAAGGAAAGGAAAAGCATTTCTTCGCTTCCACCCCTCCCTCACCCTTTCCTTTCCTGACCAGTGACCTCCATTTTTTCCCCATTCCATCCTTCATTTCCCTCCAATTTACAACATCTACCATTCTTCTCTCTCTTTCTTGCGCCTTCCCTGCACACAGCCAAACCGCGTGGATTTCGTTAGGGTTCCAGCTAGAATCAAATACAATCACAAAAGTTAAAATGGACTCGGAGGATGACATCGACATGCATGACGCAGCTGAATCCGCTGACGATGATTTCTACAGCGGCGGAGACGACGGATTCGACAGCGATGATGCTGACGTGGCAGACTACGAGTTCATCGATAACGATTCCGACGATTCCGACGACTTCGTCTCGCATCGTCACCAGGTTCTCCTCTTTGTTGTCTAGCTTCCTAATTTCAGAAAATTTCGAGCGGGCTCTTTCATTTAACCTCACATTTCTAAATTTCTTACCTTCCTGTTTGGTACTCATTAGCAAAACTACACGGTATTGAGCGAATCAGATATTCATGAGCACCAGGAGGAGGACGTCTCGAGGGTCTCAACAGTTCTTTCTATTTCAAAGGTTGCCGCCAGCATCCTCCTTCGTTACTACAACTGGTAAATTTTAAGAACGACACTTGCCTTTTATGTTCAATATATAAGAGAAATATGGGAAACCCCTGGCCCGAGAGATTGTCTCAAATTACTTTCTACCGGTCAATAATGTTCATAATTGATTTCTTCCCCTCCAGCGTCATTAAAAACTAACATATTAAGTGATCCATAGCGGATACTAATTTTTTAAGGATATTTGCTTTAAAAAATGTGGAAAAGAGAGAAGCGGTTGAAGGAATGGGCTATGTGGAGTTAGCTCTCTAAAAATTACACTTTTTCAGGAATCTTTGTGGAAAATCAAACAAGATAATCCTTTTGGATATGAAGAGTACTAATTTTTTGTTTGCTTACTCTCAGGAGTGTTAGTAAAGTGCATGATGAATGGTTTGCGGATGAAGAAAAAGTTCGTAAGGTGGTTGGGTTGTTGGAACAACCGGCTGTTCAATTCCCAGATGGTGCAGAAGTAAGCGAGTATTTCTATGTTATTGGATAAAGTTGTTTTTTTAACCATTCTTCTACTGAAGTTTTGGTTTTGTTGTCATTCCTTGGGCAGATGACATGTGGGATTTGTTTTGAAGACTACTGTTTTGATAGGTTGCAAGCTGCTGCTTGTGGTCATCCGTTTTGTAATTCGTGCTGGGAAGGTTTGTTGTCTTTATGAATTCACAGTTTCATATCTGTTTGGATCTGTTTGTTCCTCTGAATAGCAATGCCCTTTCGTTCCTTCACAATGTTTGATGTGTAGTCTTTGTTGATGAAACATGTGAAATAGAACTTGTTCCCACCAGCTATAGGGAAAATGTTATGCAATATGTCAAACTTCAGTCTTTTTATGCTATGATCAGATGTGCTCTGTGGAGCTTTCCAACCAGTTACCTCTGTAGCATCATTACGTAGTTTCTTTAAGATGTGCCTTGGCTGTGGAAGGTGGTCTTTCTGAAATTAGGCTTATTGAAATTGGCCTTTGGATTTTGGATCAGTAACCTGAGTGATGAGTTGGAATGTGTACATAGACTGCTGATACCTCTTTTTTTCCTTGGGTTTTCCACTGGTTAGGTCCTCTATAGAAATTTGTTTGAACTCCCTTCAGTTTGGAACCTCAGAATGGAGAGGAGAAATGTCTTATCAGTTGACTGGAGGTTTTGTCAAGATAGTATCTTGTTCTCCTTAGGACTCTAGTGATCATGTATCTCATATTGAACAAGTCTCTTTTGCCATTGCTCTGAGGAATGAAGCATGCAGATTGGTATTATTTGGTTAAGCTTCAGTTTGAGAAAGACAGGGTGATGTGAAAGCAATTTCCTTGTAGGCATTGCCTCTTAAATTTGAGAATTTATGTCGTTATGCTGAATCTCTTAGTACCACTGTTGTGATTCTGTTGCTTCAATTGAAACTTCATTTTGAGGTTACCTTATGCATTTGTTTTTTCTTCTACAGGTTACATTAGCACATCAATTAATGATGGTCCAGGATGTTTGATGTTGCGATGTCCTGACCCATCTTGTGCTGCTGCTATTGGTCAAGAAATGATCAATTTATTGGCTTCTGATGAGGACAGGGAAAAGTATCGCCGATACTATATTAGATCTTATATCGAGGACAATAGAAAGGTAGTCTAGGCCTTCTGTCCTGGCAAAAGTTATAAGCTGATTGTTAAGTAGGCGATTCTGAATGTCCATCATCTATTTTAAACTTCAACTAATCATTTACTTATGCAAGTTCAGTTTGATGCCTTCTATGAGTACATTTGTTTGGTTTTTGAGTGAAGAGTGGGTTTTCATGATCTTAATCAACTTGAGGTGCAGTTTTGTTGAAAGAGTCGAGGCACCAATATGTACCTTGTTCATGTGTAAGAGTTGTGATGTATGTGCATTCAAGTAATGCTATATATGCGTTTGCCAAGGTGAAATTTTGTGCAATAGGAAATGTCTTGGTTATTTTTGTTACTGAGTATTTGCTTGAAGATCTCTTTTCATTATTCTTTTCAGTGTGTAGGAGTGATTTAGTACTAGGGACTGGATTAAGTTTTTGCTATTGCTAGAGAATACTATTATAACATGTTTTCTATGTGTAATTTGTTTTATTGAGTTTTACAGCTTCAGGATTGTTTCCCAAGTTTAGAAGATATTATTATTGTGATAGTCACATCCTCATGATCATAACTCTTTTCATAAATTCTTTTTACCCGTGTGAAGGATAAGCATGAAGGTTAATTATGTTTTAAAAAAATTAGTTTTACAGGTATTAGTGAAGACTGAAATTTGGGCTGAGCTTATAGATGGGAATTGCTACCATGCTTAGAAAAATGCTAAATCATCCCCATAGGACATAGGCCAATTGCAACCGTTACTATTGGTAGAGAAGACTCTCTAGATCATGGTTCTATATTTAATTATTTTATGAAGTTTATGTCATTTGGGTTGTTCTCGCATGTACACAAAGATAGTCATGACTCATGTTCATGGTCATAATTCTTTTTCAGTAACTATTTAGTCATCATAAAGGAGAAGCATGGAGGTCTACTTAGGGCTTAGAAAAAATTAGTGTTGGAGTTTTTAGTGGAGAACTGAAATTTGGGTTGAGCTTACATTGGAATTTAGACCATTACTTTGTTCCCTCTCATCTTTTTCGCTGAGCTCTATGTTACCTCAAAGACTTCCCAACTGCAGGAAGATTGAAGATTTTACTTTCATGTGGCTGTGCAAAACTTAGTAAATTTCTCATTATCCTTTATTTCATCAGTGATTCAATATAAAGTGGGATGACCTGTTTTGCAGACCAAATGGTGTCCTGCTCCTGGCTGTGATTATGCTGTTGATTTTATTGTTGGTAGTGGAAGCTATGACGTTACTTGCCGCTGCTCACACAGCTTTTGCTGGAATGTGAGTTTCTTTGACCTGTTTTTGTATTTGTTATCATTTTCCCTTTCTGATAGCTATTGTTTATATAAGCAACTTACATTTGATTGTACTTACTATTTAAACTCTCACCCTTGTTTTGCCTCATGAACCTAAACTTGCAGTGTACTGAGGAAGCTCACCGTCCTGTTGATTGTGGCACAGTTGGCAAGTGGATTTTGAAGAACAGTGCTGAATCTGAAAATATGAACTGGTTTGTGAATGAGCAATGGCACCTAGAGTATTTTCTTCATTTAGAAAGTTTTTGATCCATTGAGGATATGCTACTGGATTTTTTTAGTAATAATTGCAGTTGAATAACTAGCATGTACCTGAAATAATTTGTTGTATCTGCCTTTCCCCTGGCCATTGAATACTAGCTTTGAGGAGATGTAAGGGCGGTGACGGCAATTTGTGGTTATAGAGTTATTACTTAGTCACTTATGTGTAATTCTTATATAAGTTGTTACCTAGTTTAACCTTAACCTCCGGCTTCTTAGTGGCTCAAGTAGTGTATAATTTGACTGACAAGCTCGTATCTGATTTTGCTTGTAAATAAACTTGAATCCAACTTGTTTTTTAAGTTGTGGACAAAAGTGTGCTCAGTTACTGGTTAAAGAGATATGAGATGGACAAAAGACTGATGTTTGTAAGTGGAATCTCATGGTGATTCATGAATCCCCACTTTCTAGTGTTAATACCTACCGCTACGAAGTTAATGGGACTAGTGAGAGTTTTTTATTGAACTGTGCTCTGGCATTCCTTGTTAAGTATATGAGAACATAATTTTTTTGTTTATAAACCACAATACTTTAGTTTAGCTTGTCTGTATGTTTTCAGAGCTTTTATGCGCCCTAACGCTCAATTATTTGTTCCTTCAATTTCAGGATATTGGCTAATTCCAAGCCTTGTCCAAAGTGCAAGCGGCCAATTGAGAAAAATCAAGGCTGTATGCATATTACATGCACACCACCTTGTAAATTTGAGTTTTGTTGGTAAGCTTGTAAAATTTGATTTCCACTTTTCTTTCTGATTTGTTTGTTTCCTTGGTATCATCACATTGGTGTGTTTGTAACCATATTGTTTTCTTCTTGAATGCCTAGGTGGTCTGAAAGATCATATTCAACTTTTTTTTAAAAAAAAATCTTGAGCATGTTGAATGATGCTCAACCTCTACCTTTTTAAATTCTTGAGTCTAGTCCCACGAAAATGCAGATTGTAAAGCTGTATAACTCTTTAACATTGCTACTTCTAGGGTTATAGAGAACTTCGTGCTTTCACTAAATACTTTTCAGAGTTGTTTATATGAATTGCTTTTTGAATTTGTCTACATGAATTTTTCTATTTCATTCCTTGCCCAAATGAAACAAGAAAAGAAGTTCTGTATTCAATAGTTTTGGATGGAAATTCATTTGACCATGCATGGATGCAGGCTTTGCCTTGGTGCTTGGTCTGATCACGGGGAGAGGACTGGTGGGTTTTATGCATGTAATCGTTATGAGACTGCTAAACAAGAGGGAGTGGTATGTTAATGTCTTGGGTTTTTGCATTACAGTTGCGTGTTTTTTGTTTACTATTGTGTAATCATTTCATGTTTGACTTTTCTTCTCCCAGTATGATGAGTCTGAGAAACGAAGAGAAATGGCTAAAAACTCCCTTGAGAGGTATACTCATTATTATGAACGCTGGGCGACCAACCAATCAGTAAGTACTGGTTTTCCAATACTAACCTCAGTTAATTTGTCCATGACATGTTGTGACCAGGAAAATCCTGTTCCTTGATACCCCTTCGGATTTATTTATTTTTTAAAGGAAAGGAATGAGGATGAATTAATTTGCATATATGAGAACCTCTCTCTTAATATGAGTAGCTGCTTCTTTGAGGAATTATAAGATTGGTAGAGGAAGTAATGAGATTAAGGCAGTACCACACAAATCCAAATTAGTTCAGCTTTCATGGACCTCTTGTAATCCACAGGAAAATTCCTCAAAGGCCTTTCTTTATGATCATAGAGAGAGAGAGAGAGAGAGTGCAGTCTTATGGGAAATTTTGTAAAAGTCTTTCTTATCGTTTCTGTTTTCTGCTGCCACTTATTTGTGGTGATACTTGCCCTTGCCAACTAAATTGTCATTGGAATAGACTTTTCAAACATACCACTTATTTGTGGTGATACTTGCCCTTGCCAACTAAATTGTCATTGGAATAGACTTTTCAAACATAGTTATGTGCTTGAGAATCACCCTTGTTTTTGGCCGGGCATACTAGTAGTTCTTCTGCCAGCTTACCAACAAGCTTCTAAATAGAGAAAAAAGCAAATATACTGCAATTGTAAACATATCCAAAGACTCCTAAATTCCTCTACTCTCCCTATTGTTACCAACCAAACTCATTGAAGCCTCGTTTCCTGACAAGTTCGAATCAGGTTCATGGGTTTTCTTCTTCTTGATGGATTCAAATGCTTAAAAGTGCATCAATAATAAACCCTTGTATATTGGGATACTCTTTTGACCACATAGCCGACAAGACTACATGTCCTCCTTCCAGCTGTTGCAGTCTAAATCAAGGATAGGCTCTTTCTCCCCACTGTTAAACTTAAAATACATGATTCTAATGGTTTCTGACTTGTCTTTAAAATCACACGGCACGTCTATTTTTTCTTATAGCTTCAGGTTGTAATGCACAATTTCTACTGTAGAATGGTATGCCATGGGTTGTTTTTTCCCCTTATGTCAGTGGTTTAGCATAGGTCTTAATCGCTGGATAGTTTCTCTACTTTAGTAAGGAACCGGTTGGGTACTCGTTAGTATAGTATATTGCAATACACGGCGTGTGCTGTAGAAGGTTATGCTATTGGTTCTTTTCTTATTCTCATGTCATTGGTTTGACACATGCCTAATTGCTGGACTTCTTTTTCCGAATAGTTTGTGTTACTTATGTAAGGACTACTTGGATGCTCTTCAATTGTTACATTCCTTTTGTAATTGTTTAATCGGTTTCTTTAAAATGATCATATGATTACTTGTGTCCTGTGTTTGCTATCCTTTACAACTTATTTGATATGAACTGTGCAGTTCCAAATTAGTTTCCTTACTTGTTTATTCTCAATGCAGTCTAGGCAGAAAGCACTGGCTGACTTGCAGCAAATGCAAAATGTACATGTAAGTACGACTCTTCTTCTTTGGGGCAAGAAACCACTAGTCTTTGTTAATTGTTTAGCTATGGAGTATTTTGGACAGCATATAGACTGCTCTAAGACTCCATTTTTTCTTTTTAGCTAAGGTCTATATAAGGAAGCAACAGAACTAAGCCTGTTAAGAACCTTTATAGCTTTGCTTCTTTCAACCCTCGTCCCTACATATGCATCGAGCATACTCAATTCATTTTTACTATTTGTAGTTATGTTATTCCTGAACAAATATAAACAAGTGTTTCCTGCCCTGGAATCCAACCCTTGTTATTGAACAATATAACATGATATATATACTCATGTCAACCTATATCATTATGACATTATCTCTATGATCTTATCTATCTAGAATTTTGTGTTTGAAGCAAAAGTAAGAATATGTATTAAATATTTTTAATGATAAACTGCACAAGTATAGATAGAACCATACATTGATATTAGTTTATTTAACACTCAAAATTGAAATTTATTTCTTTTTATACAATCAAGGATTAACATTAAAGACAAAAACCAGAAGGCACGTTTCCTTCAGGGATATCATGCCATATAATATGTGTGTTATTTATTATGACAAGGTGATCATGATAGTTACAAAATTATTAATAAGGCTTCTTAAATGTTATATTTTAAACTTGGATTTGTTTTGATCCAACTGAAGAATGTGTTTTTTTTAATTAAATGATGTTTGCTGTTAGCAGATCTGCAATTCTTGTAGGGAAATACTAAGGTGTATATATGTAAAATTTCTCTGACATAGATAGGAATTGCCAGCTAGGGTACTCGAACTCGAGACCTAACCCCTTCTTTCTTTGCAAGAAGTACCACTAAGCCACTAGCTCATTGGTTAATACTGATGTGTATTTTATGAAACATGAAATTGAAGAATTTACAGGGTAAATAAATAATGTTTTCCAAGGAAAGAAGTGTCTTGCATCATATGTATAACTGTATACCATTCTATTCCATCATGTTGTAATTATTGCACATCAAAAGAAAAAGTGAGATACCATGATGAAAGGAAAGAGGCTTGGGTTAGAATGTGTTCAAAATGCATCTCTTACAAGGGAAACAATAATTTGTATATCATAGGTCCTTCCATAATGTGGCTATGCAATGAAACAAGTGGATGGGATGGGCATATGGTCAAACAAAAAGAACTCACGTTAAATCCATTCATAAAAATGATAATATCTAATTCTGAGTGTTTTCCTTGTTCCGTTTTTCTCTTTTTTTCTTGCAATTTTTTTTTGGATCTTGATGGTTATCGGTTACTTGTCTTGTAGCTTGAGAAGCTTAGTGATGTACAATGTCAACCTGAGTCACAACTAAAGTTCATAACGGAGGCTTGGCTGCAGGTAAATAACTAGTTTTAGGCTCATGGGATGGTTACAGGTGCTAAATATTGAATGAAATATATAACTTCAGAATGTGTATTTTATTTTATGGATACATGTTTCAAGTAAACCATACATTTTGGAGTTTAGTGTCTGCACGCCTGAAGAGCATTTCATATACATTATTTTGTTTAGTCTTAAGTAGAGAAAAAAAATTGATTTTGTGCTTTTTAATTATTCAGTGAGAATATTGTTGGCATAATTTTTGTTGCACAAAACTGAGTGTTTTGCTTTTGACAAGTGAGACTGTTTTATTTATTTATTTATTTCTGTACTGCATCTGAAATATACTACCAAGACAATGGTATATAGTCTTAAATATGAGAACTTTGAGACGTAATAGAACTATGAGTAGGAATGCATTGCCTTTTAGTTTTCGGGTAAGATTGTTAAATTTGGATTTTGGACAAAGATTATATAAATTGGAAACTGTAAGAATTAAGTATGCTGAACTCTTTGTAGTGGTATATATAAATGCTGTAAAATAATAGTATCGCTGTGGATTATGGGAAAGTTGGAAGGCTGAAACATAAAGTTGTGAGGTTATATATTGTAAAAGTTTGAATTTTAGGAACCAAAGTGAGAAACATCGAAGAATCTGGCAATGCATTTATATCATGAGAAATGCTTCTGGGTAATATAACATCAGTAAAATTACACGCAAATATTGTTTTAGAGATATTTAAGGGTAATATTGCAAAATTTTAAAATTAAATTTCAGTTAGAAATTTTACTGAATCCTGTTTCTCAGATATATCTTTGTTTGCAGATAGTTGAATGCAGGCGAGTTCTGAAATGGACTTATGCCTATGGATATTACTTACCCGAGCGTGAACATGCCAAGAGACAGTTCTTTGAGTACTTGCAGGGTAGGCTCTCTCTTCCACTGTGAAGAAAACAACCCTTTTCATGTTCTCTGAATGTGCAATACAATACAGGTGAGGCGGAGGCTGGGTTGGAACGTCTTCATCAATGTGCTGAGAAGGAGCTCCAAGTTTACTTAAATGCAGAGGGCCCATCTAAAGATTTTAATGAGTTCCGCACCAAACTAGCTGGATTGACCAGGTAAATCGTTTCTCTTAACTCTGATGGAATTGGTCATCATCACACTCTCAAGGCATGATTTGTTTCTTGATGATCTCCAATTTGGAGTCCCATTAGTTCTCATTTATTCTTTTGATTTTGAAGAGGAAGTATCGTGCTAGTGAATTTCGTCCGTCCATTGTTGTTGATTTAGTGGCAGATAGTTGTAGGCTGTCCAGAATTAAGTATGACTGAAAATGAACTGTATATTGGCTTTATATTAGTAAATTCTATTGTTTAAATTAATCTTATTAGCTTTTGACTGAAAAAACATTAATAGGAATGGAAAGGACTTGCCCTCTGATGTAGAATTTTGTTTAAGTAATTATCATTCGAGTCATTATTAGTCAGATAATACACTCTCATCTCTGTTGCACAATGGAATCGTAATGTTTTCCACCTTTCCCTTTTCTGCTGCTGATATCAGCGTGACACGTAACTACTTTGAGAATTTAGTTCGGGCATTAGAGAACGGTCTATCAGATGTGGACTCTCATGGTGCCTGTAGCAAGACAGCAAGCTCCAAGAGCATGGGTGGTGGGAGCAGTAAGGTGCGAGGTGGGAGAGGCAAGGGTTCAACGTCAAGATCTAGTGGCCCTAGTGGGAACATGGATGGTTCAGGCCATTGGTCCTGTGAGCATTGCACTTTTGCAAATATCAAGTCAGCGAACATTTGTGCAATGTGCCAGCAGCGCCGATGATTTCATTTCCTACATGTACTGATTATTCACCTGGATGAGGGATTGGTTTTGGCTTGGTAGTCCTGATGTTTGGGAACACCGACAAACCATTTCCAAGCGGTAAAGAAGAAATGAATGCGATCGATTGAAATCTTCATCTCCCAAACCTAAAGATCTTTGACAAAGAAATTGAAATAAGGAGGGGAAAGGCGGGCAAAGGAAGGAAGGAGTTGGATGCGTTGTCATATGTTTTCTGTTGTATCAGCTGTAAATAGTTCCTGGCATTTGAGTTCACCATGGAAATTTGTTCCGTGTAATCTTATGGTAATTTATTTTATGATACTTGTAGTGTTTTAATGAGCTTGAAGGCTTTCAAGTGGCTGTAAGTCTGTAACTGTAAAACTACATGGGCGTAGTAGAGGCTGCATTGGCCCAGCTTGAATAATATGTTGTTGTACCATTTCGTTTTTCTTTGTTCATGCAAACTGATGCAAACTATCCTCCAAAATATACGTTTCAATTATGAAATGAAGCCCCTTATGATTGGTTCAAAATATACATGAGTTAGTTTCAAACTGTGTTCTTTGTTGTACCTGTCTTGCCGTGGATCAAACATGGAAGTTTAAACATGGAGAGCTAAAAGGCACATATGGATGGAACTTTTTACTGGAATGGTGTCTTCTCGCTAGCACTTCCACCTGTGATATGTTGCGGTGCGCACTATCTTAATATCAAATTACCAAGTATCACTTTTGTTATCACTTTAAACTCCTCCTCCATAGCAACTCTCAAACTAGCTTCTTTTAGAGATTCCTCATTGCTTGCAGGTTCCAAGATAGCTACATTACACCTGTTATCAATCTCATCCAAAGGATTGGTATCCCGAACAATATAATTTTTATCTGAATCATCTTTCATAACAACCACATCATCCTTTTTAATTTGAGAATTCATTAAAGAATCATCTTTCGAAAGAACTTGGGCAGTAGAATGCTTCAATTCCACAAGAAAACTTCTATTCTTCATCTTAACAGTCATGACTTTTTCATCAAGATGAATTTTAATGGTGCAAGCCATATTCTTGAAAAGTAGAGAGTAACTCTTTTCAAGTATCTGCCCAACACTCAACAAACTAAGATCAATATCCGGAATAACCAACACATTTGTAATGAATTTGGTACCTGATGGAGTTTTGACACCAACAATTCCTTTCCTTTTGACATGGAAAGATTTTCCATCACCAATTCTGACTTTAGAGTGTAGGAACGATCAAACTTTCTTTGGATATTTTGAATTTTGGAGTCATATGATGGGAACTTCCACTATCTAACAGTCAATCTGACAACGAAGAGTAACTCATATTCTTTATTCTTCGCAACTTGTGCCTGTTGATTTTGCTGCTCGTTTTTGTTTCTGCATGCCCAAACTTTTTACATGCTTTACATTGCATATCAGGTCTGCACCAACCGTACTTTTCGGTGTGAGAAGTCTTTTTGCAATGAGAACAAAGAGGAAATTCTCCCTTTTATCTTCAAAACCCTCATGTTTTTTTCCCTTCTCCTTGATAAACAAAACTTTTTCAGTAGTTTCTTCGGAGTTCTGCTCCATCTTCAATGATCTTTTTCTTAGCCTAAGGGGTTCAATAATCACATTTTGATGATTTTACACTCACAAATTAAAATACGAATTAATACAATTTTATTGAAGTAATTTTTAGATGCTTGTGATAAAAAACTTTAAGTGTATCATTGGATGATTATCAAGCAAAAGATCAAATCAAATTAGTTTAATGATTGTAAATTTGATTCTAACATTCACTTGATTAATATTCATTTTGCCTCTTTGAAAATGCTTGAAAAGGATTTAAGAAACTTACTTTTTCAAGCAAAATTAGCCTTACTTATTTTTGGGCATTTTCTGCCTAGTGACTAGCACCGCTAGTCACATTGCCAACTGAAGGTTAGGTGGTATATCGTTAGTCTCACTAACAGTATACGTCTGGACTTAGCGGTATACCGTATACCACATATTGCTAGGACCTGTAGAGGTGGTGGTTGAATATTAATGATAGATTTTTAAACAGACATTTTAACCCCAAATCATGAAAAACGGCTAGTTTTCAATCCCTAACTATTTAAACACTTCTCCTATGATTTATGATTTATGAGGATTCAAGAAAGCTAAAAATACATTTGCAAACACAAACCACTTTGTTATAAGGAGTACAAACCACTTATGAGCAACTGATTGACTTTCTCACCGCATATGAGCAAAGGGTGGGAACAGAAGAAGAGACTCCCAAAGCTAAGAACGTTGCCTTCAAAATCAATGTTCAAGAAGAGAGTGATGTTGTCTCAGAAGAGAAAGAAGACTCTATTGCTCTCTTCACTAAGAGATTTCATCGATTCATGAAGAAGGACACGAGGAAGAAGGGCTACAAAGGTGAAAGTGGAAGCTCTTCAAATTATAAGAGCAAAAATGATAAAATTGTTTGTTCTGAGTGTGACAAATCATGGCACATAAGAAGTGAATGTCCTAATCTTGAAAAGTAGATGAACAAATATGACAATAAGGGATCAAAGGACAAGAAGGAAACTCATAGAGAGTCATGGAGATCATGGGACAAGAAGGAGAGTCATGGAGATCAAAAAAAGGCATTGAAAGCTACTTCATGTAGTGGTGATGATGATAGTAGTGTCCAACAAGCCTCATCTCCCGATGAAGAAGTCTCCAACTTGTGACTTATTGCCGATGTGTATAGTGAGGCCTCTTACCAAAGGTCTTCGTCAACCTCATCCTCTTGCGACGAATACATGGAACTCACCCTCATGGCCCAAAGTAAAAGCGATGATGAAATGGTACACACTTGCAAAGAATATAATGAGAAATATACTTTTGTTGAATTGCAAGATGCCTTAGATGAGTTAGCTAATTGCTATAAAGAAGCTAGTAGGAAGAACTTAAAACTCACTAGGAAATTAAATGAGATCAAAATTGGCATAGGCAAACTTGAGTTGTCTAATGCTAGTATATTAATGAAAATGCTAAATTGAAGCTTGTATGTGAAGAAGGTGAATTCAAGGACACTAGTTGTGAGTCTTGTGCAAATTTAACCCAAGTAGTGGTAGCTTTGAGTGCAAAGGTTAAACACCTTGAGACCACATTGGTTTAGTTTACACAAGGCAAGAACAATCTCAACACTTTTTGGGTTATCAAGGGAGTGGTGAGGAACTAGTGGTCTTGGATTTAACTACTCCACATACTAGAACAACTTTAAGAACTCATTTGGAAAAGCTAGTTCTTTCGATACTAAACCTAGCACTTTACACACAAAGCCTATTTATGTTTGCAATTATTGTGGAAAAAATGGTCATGTATCATATTATTGTTACATTCGCAAAAGGCTTGCAGATGTGAAGCAAATATGGGTAACAATTTTAGGTACCTAAAGTGAACTAATTTATTTTGTAGGTGTTCTGGAAACCCAATGCGGATAAATGGTACTTGGATAGTGAGTATTCATGGCACATGACAGACAAAGTTCACTCAACTTGAGGAGAAAGAAAGAGGAAATGTGACCTTCGATGATAATCAAAAGCGTAAAATTTTGGGTATTGTTAAAGTTGGTCACTCCTTGCATTGAACATATTTTATTTGTTCGTGATATTAAATTTAATCTTTTAAGCATTAGTTAGTTATGCAATAAAGATTTAATTGTCATTTTTACTTCTACTCATTGTGAAGTTAGAGATTTCTTCACCCACTCACTTGTTTTCATTGGCAATAGAGTTGAAAATATTTATATGATTGATTTAAATGATATGTATTTCTAACAATAATTTTAAGTGTTTTAGTGCAATAGTTAATAGCTCATCAATTTGGCATAGAAGGCTTGAACATGTTGGATGGACCTTATTGCAAAGCTATCTAGGAAAGAGCTAGTACGGGGGCTACCAAAAATGAAGTATGAGAAAGAAGGACTTGTGTGACGCTTTTCAACTAGGAAAGCAAATGAAAAGCTCATTCAAGTCAAAGAACGCAATATCTACTTCAAGACCATTTCAATTCCTCCACCTCGACTTGTTCGGTCCAATGAGGATTTCTAGTATGGGTGGTAAAAATATGTATTTGTTACTATGGATGACTACTTTAGATTTACTTGAGTTATTTTCTTCTCATAAATATGATGCTCTCGATAGTTTCAAAAGACTTTGTAAAAAGATTTAAAATAAAAGAAGTTTCAAAATTTTCAAAGAATTTAGTAATGAAAATGGTATTGATCATAATTTTTTGTCCTTTACTATTTTTTATCCATATAGTATGTCACACGTAATTTTTATGTTTTGTAATGACATGGAGTATTATGTGGTCAAAAAATAATGATAAAAATTTGATTGAAACTACTTTAGTGGGTAAAAAAATCGATTGACAATAACGGTATTGAATGACTAGACTAACAATTAAAGAGAATGTCGATGACACTACTTTTTTTTAAGTAGAGGGATACCGAATGCTTATTTGTTAATATTTTTAAGTCTAAATTAGAGGATTCAAATGATAGTGTTTTGTTGTGAGTAGAGGCACAATTATAAAAATAATAATATTAAAAGGTAGTTTTTTTATGTACCTATCTATGTGCGAGCGGGCGCGCGCGGACACACACACACACACACATATATATATTATATTTTAACTAGAGTTTCTCCGGGAGAAGGCACCCTAGGGTCCCTATGGTTATTATTTTTATTTTAGTTGATCCCACTTTTCGATTTCTGTTCAATTTGGTCTCATGCGTTATTGCCGTTATCCTTTCGGAGTCCCTATCGTCTAAATTGACATTAACGGTCACTTTTGCCATTAAGCATCATTATTTTATTATTATATATGACGCGGGCTCCATATGATATGTTTTTCTTTTCTTTCTTTTTTCACTTTCCTCCGACCTCACTCTTTTTTTTTTTCTTTTTTCCTTTCCTTTCTTTCTTTTTCTCTCTTTCTTTCTATTTTCTTTTCTTTCCTCTGCACCTCACTCTCTTCTCCTTTCTTCTCCTCACGACCTCACCCTCTTCTCCTTTTTAAATAATTATCATTATCATTATGGTTCAAGTTTAAAATTTGATGGTGGTCTGGTTGGGATTTGATGGTGGTCTGGTTTGGTGGTGATTTGGTAGGGATTTAATGGTGGTCTGGTTGGGATTTGATGGTGGTGCTTGATTTTTTGGTTGATTTTTGGTTATAGCGATTGCGGGTTGATTTTGATTGGGTTTGGGTGTGATGCGGAGAGGAGAAAATCGGAGGTAAGGAGCGGCGGTGATGGTGCCGTGGGAGGGATGAGATTATGGTGATGTTGAAGTTGAAGATGAGAGAAATTGATATGGAATTGAGGGTGAATTGGTGTTTGGTAGTATGAGATTGTGGTTTCAAATTAATTCGGCAGAGATGATTTGATTTTCAATTTGGCAGAGACGAAGAGAGGGGAAGGAGATGAAGTAAAATTTGAACATAAGTGGGTCCCACTTTTTTTTTTTTGGAATTTTGATAATTTATCCTTTTCGTTTTTTAACTTTTTATTAATTTATTTTCAAATTAATAAAACTAATATTTTAGATAATAAGAAGATAATACAAATCTAAAAAAATTCGAATTTTAATAATCTATTTTTTTATAATTTTGTTAACATAATCTTAATTAAGTTATTTTTTAAAATAATTAATAAAACTATTTTTGAGATATTTTTGAAAAGAGGAGGAGAAGTGAAAATAAAGGAAATAAAAGATAATAAAAGAAAAAAAATTAATTATATTATTTTTCTGAATTTTAAAATTAATTACATTGTTTTTCTGAAATTTTTAATTAATTATATATTTTTCAGAATTTTTAACTAATTATATTTATTTCTGAATTGAATAATTAATTTGTGTTTTTTTAGAAAAAAATCTAGAAATTAAAAATTAGAGAATAATAGAATTTTAAATAAAAAATCTGACGAGTGGGACCCACGAAACAGTCAACTTTTAAAAAAACAATAAAATAATGACACTTAACGGCAAAAAGCGACCGTTACCGTCAATTTAGACGATAGGGACTTCGGAAGGATAACGGCAATAACGCATGGGACCAAATCGAACAGAAATCGAAAAGTGAGATCAACTAAAATAAAAATAATAACCATAGGGACCCGAGGGTGCATTCTCTCGAGTTTCTCCACAACAAGTCAATTAATGACTAAAAATTATGTTACTTTTGGGGTCGATAAAACTTGAACAATATTAATTTGGAAACCTAAGAGAACAAAAAAAAAAAGCCTAAAAATTACAACCGTCTTTATAATATCTAAACGCGTCTATCTCTGACGAATGAAAAATAGAAAGACGACCAATATCTATATATAAGATCTATATCCGTCTTTTTTAGAGCTACAAGTTTACACAACTCAACTTTTCTTTCTTCCCAATGAGAAAGATCTTGTCTTTTATCTTTAAAAGAAAGTTAGAGGAGATGACGGTGATCAAACAATACTAGAGATTGATATTTATGGTGATAAAAAACCATGGGAGTTGTTCGATAAGGATGTGAAAAAAGATTACTATGCGTTCACCAACTTGAAAAAGAAGGGCAACAACGCTCATAGAATCGATAGAACATTCGGTACCAGAACATGGAAAGAGCGGCAAACGAAAGACAAAGACAAGAATAATATTCATTGGACTAAAAAAGAATTCTTTTTCGAGTTGGAGAAGAAGATCAAGAAGGAACCTTGTGTGACGCTTGTCAACTCGGAAAGCAAACAAAAAGCTCATTCAAGTCAAAGAACGCGACATCTACTTCAAGACCATTTATGGCAACATCCTCTAAAGAATGCATTTCAGACTTGCCTCTTTCTTTTCGGGAACTGAGTCTTCTCCGAACCCCCATAAGGCGTAAACAAGAGCTAGAGCATCTCCTCTTATATATAAATGAAATGACATGCGCATACATAAGTCTAGTTACTTATGTTTATTTTCTCTCTCAAAAGTCATGAGTCTAAATGCATATACATGTAATTTTTAATTTAATCTTTTCTTTATCCCAATAAATATGTAAGTTTGTATTTAGCCAAATGTATGCAAAACCATAAGAATTTATGCATCTGCCTCATCTTTTCCTACAATTTGTACGAAGCGTTGCTGTTCCTGGAGGGACTGTGAGAGATAAAATTAAATACCCTCATCAGACCTGCTTTAGTGAGTGTCATCTGCTTCAAATAGTTTTTCTGCACATATGCCTCATGTTCTTACATTAGTAAAAAATTACAAGATATTGGCTATTATAATGAATTCTTATCTGAGGGCTTACGACCTTTGGCAAATGGTTAAGACAGGCGAAGAACCACCTACTTTAAGGCCAGTCCTACAGTTTTAATGAAGAACATACAAAAAGGTTTAAAATCTTGTCGTACGTTCGATCTTTGGCGTCGGAAGCAATATTCACAAGAATCATGACTTGTGAATCTACAAAAAAGGCTTGAGACAAGCTACAATAGCAATTCTAAGGAAGCAGAAGGACACGACAGATGCAAGCTTTAAATGTAAGGAGATAGTTTGAAGCAATGAAGATGAAAGACTCAGAATCTGTCAAAGGACTATGCTGACAGGGTTTTGAAGGTTGTGAATCAAATCGAGTTATGGGGTAAGGAGCTTACTGATAAAAGAGTTGTTGAGAAGGTCTTGGTGAGACTTCGTGCCAGATTTGAGTCTAAAATATCCTCTCCTCTTTTGAAGACTCAAAGGACTTTGGCAAGCTGACGCTTTCAGTGAGTTTGTTGCAAGCAACGGATCATAGAAGTGAGACACCACTAGGATTAGAGAGGATTAGAAGGGGATGAATAGGCTTAAAAAATAATTGTACAAGTAAAAAGAAAAAAAAGGCTAACACAATATTTATAGTGATTCCTTCTTAAAATCTAAGAGATAGTCCACTACCTAAAAGCTTCTTCTTTAGAATTTTTAACAAACATTTTATATGCACTAAGAGATTTTCTTGGTTCAACCCTAAAATTTTACAATTTATGGTTTTCCTTGGGTTAACCACAACCAACACAATTCTATTTCAAGGTAAGGATATAAAACTTAGATTCTTTTACAAGGATAAGAACTCTAACCCAACAACCCAAAGTGTTAGGCACACTTTCAAGCTTTCACAGTGATTGGTGCATAAATAAAGCTAACAATGATTCAAAAACACAACACCAATTAATACACAATTAGCCTCAAGAATAAAACACAAGAAAACTCACTTCAAAAGATGCAAGAGATGAAAAACTAATATTGAGAACTCAAGCCTTTGATCTTTATAAATGAGAGAGTTTGTATTAGCAAATGTGTTTTTAAGTTTCTTGAACTCTCATAAATGATAGGTGAAGTTTTTAAATAGCTAGAGATTGAAAACTAGCCTTTTTTTTAAAGATTTGGAACTAAAATGCTAGAGACTAACGGTATACCACTAGTCTCACTAACGCTATACCACCATGTCCCTGAAATTGGGGCGGTAGTGCGGTATACCACCAGAATTTTTGCTGGTAGTGTAACGATACGCAGAAAATACCCAGAAACAAACAAGGCCAATTTTGCTTGAAAAACTAGGTTGTATTTAGCAGATGAAAATTTTCTTTTCTTTTCAAATTTTTTGAAATATTTGTGTTTTTTTTTTCAATGGAAAACTGAGAATCGTGTTCATTTCACATTTAAAAGTGAAAATAATTTTCTATTTTCTATTTTTCTAAATTGAGAATAGTTTAGGTAATTAAGAACTTTGATTTAATTTTTTTATTATTGGATTTAAAAGATCATTTTCACCCATGAAAAATACTGAACTCTGTTTTTTTTTTACAAGATCAAAAATACTTAATAAGAGGAATACATCAAATACAGAGTTGATTTTGGTACATTACATAATTTAATCAAAGTATGCTTATAAAATGATCCCTTGCACAATCATCTACTAAAAAAATCAGATGTTAAATACTGCAAATTCTTGTATTTTATTGGAATAAACAAGTACTGGTTCTGGTGAGTGCTTGCTCAACAAATCCATACATGAAAGGAATGTCGTTGCTGCCAAATACTTGTTGCTCATCATTGGAATAAATGGATTGTGTCACTGTTGCCAACACACATGTTAGTCATCAGTGACGGCCAACCCAACCTAACAAAATCATTGAAGTTAGTTGATTATTAGAATAGCATAGTAGAATGGGCACACAAAGGAAGAACATAAGGAACAAATTGCTTGTTGTCAACACCCTGAGGCCCTAATGCAAACAGACAAGGACATATTACAACCTAACAAATAAGGGCAAGAAACACAAGGATCCCTAGTGTAATTTCACAACTGTGAAGCACTACTTAAGAACAGCTAAAAGAACAAACAAATATGCATAGGATTTTCTGACGATAGACGCAAATTTTCTAGTTCCTTGGAGACAAGGTATGCAAAACTAAAACATAATCATCATGCCTATGCTCTATTTCAACTAAATGTCTACCCAGTTGTGGAGAATACATGAGCAAGGTAGTACAAGTATTGCAAAACGAGGGATTTTAGCAAAGTGAACCCATGAGATACATTATTACACGGTAGGAATGCAGCAGCCTGGTGATCAATATCTCCAGCCTGCACTGATAGTAAGCATCAGCAGCAGCTAAGCAATCCAAGGGAGATTGAAAAAATTCAGGACATAGATTTTAACCTCTCCACAATGCGGCCGGAAGTTGATTGTTGTCATACCATTTGATTCACGGAGCTGGAGGGTAAAGGAGGAAGGGCAAATCAAGTCCAAGATGAACATTATAATACATTTCATCAGGAAAAAGAGTCCATAAAACTCAGAGAAATTGGATAAACACAAGGTACAATTTGAAATTTTGTTGATATATAAGGTCATATTTGAGATTATTAAGCGAAGAAAAAAAAGAATGCACAACACATTTGGGGTAGGTCATAAGTCAGTGACAATTATTAATAATATAATAATAATGAAAAAAGACGAGAGCAAAAAGAATGAGAAATAAAGACCAGACTTCTTTATACTTTGTCTCTGGAGCTGCCTGTTTAGAATCATATAACAGGAAACGTGAATTCTACGACTGATTAAACCTACCGATAACAAAAGGCAGAATTAGAAATTTAGAACCTCTGTTATCAAAAGATTGTGGCCACCTTTGGCCAGTCAGCTATAACAATCCGTCCAAGCATTTGGGCTACGTGGCAATTACCTTGGACATTCTTTTACTTGTTCGTATCAAACTGTTCACTATATCGCAAAAAACAACCATTAAGAGCAACACGATTTGAAGCTCTTTTTTGCCTTGTAACTTTGTTGGGAAGCTGAGGCTTATTACTTTATGCAACCTTCTTTCAATCTTCCAGTTTTGTAGACTGTGTATACCAGAAGTAGAGGAATCGCAAAACTATACACTGGAAAATGGAGTAATGGGTTCATCTCATAAGCTTTAATAAGAGCCCTGCAATTCTGAAAGTAAAAAGCAATAGAATTACCAAGTGCACCAAGTACCATTTGCTTTCTTTTTCTTTTGAAAAATAAAAATAGACATGCCAAATCCAATCATAAGCAGGCTCGTTTTGAAAAGTTCCCCTGAAAAAAATGAGAGGAAATCGATGCCCTTTGATTTTTGTTGTAAATTTTAATGACTTGAAGTGCGATTCTGTTTCTTATATGCTCCCAAGATTTCAATCAATATGGACATCTCAAAAATTACAAACGCTATATCAACATACACAAAGAAAGCAAAAGGGACTCCTAGCCTGATCCCCACAACAAACTTAGAAACCTATGGCTGCATTGGATATCCATACCAAGTAATTAATGGACACTTATTGCTTTGATTGAGAGTTAATTGTGATGTCATGTTAGGTCATCTAAATCAACTCATCTTGGATTCTCAAATTAATTATTATTGAGGCATCCAAAAATAAGCATATCTTTTTCAATTCTTAATGAGTGCGTCGCTATTAATTATAATCAAGTTGACCACAATCCTAGGAAATATAGGCTCTGTTTCTAGCATGCCATACAATTAATCGAAGTCACCATATGCCCTGATTGATTCTTCTTCATTTAGCTCTGACCTACCAATTATATTCCTATCTAATCCCTAAACATAAGGTCACAAACCTATACTCTCCTACTAATGAAGCCTAAAATTTTACAAATCCTAACCATGATAGTCCTAGAATTAAGTGTTTTACACTATTAAAGCACTAGTTTATTCACCAACACATAGTATAGCAAATAACACGGTAATTAACACTTTAGTAATTCATCAAGCAACATTTTCGTGAAAATAATGAAAATGCCACCTGAGATGTGATGAGACACTTGCAATGCATATATGCAATTGATTTTTTGGACAAGAAGTTAAACTGGAATAGACACATACCTTAAAATGCCTCCAACAAATTGCCAAACAAACTGTAAGAAGAACATTCCGCATCCACCTCCCACCAACATTAAATTTTGATCTTCTGCCGACTTGTTGATCAGATGCAGGGGCTTCTTTTTTCTTTTTACCATAATCATCTTCTTTCTTCCCTGAAAGTGATAGGACGTGTTCCCTGTAAACATCCCTTTCCGCAGCCAATGCCCCAGCAACCAAAATAGTAGGGAAAACAACAAATAAGAGATGGGGTAGAACAACCACCATTATATCAGGAAATCCAATATACTCATGCTTTCCTTTCTTTGAAGTTTTCACTACCCATCCCATGTAAGTCATGTAGCCCCGGATCCCACCATCAGTAAAAACTTGCCCGAAAAACCAGGGACATGATATAAGGTAGATCAGGTATGTCAGAATACCAAACCAAACAACAGGGACCCTGCAAAGCTCCTGTAAAACCCATGTTACAAGACTTATAATGCCTTTATCAGCAATAAACGACCTATAAGAGTATTGCTTCTTTGAAAGATAGAGGAGAATTTTAGGAATAAGTAGGCTTGAGAGCATTAAATATATAGAAGACCAGAGTATTGGGTAGTAGAGGGTAGCCCATTCACAACCCATGACAAAAAACTCCTTCCATGTCCATGAGACCGTAGCACTAAGACCATTTATAGAAAATGGCCTTAGTTCACTCAAAGTTGACCTTCCCATTATGTCAATTGTTTCTATTTGCAACAAAAATCTATCAGGAGATGGATCTTCAAATGCTTTATAATTCCATGGAGCAGCGTACATAGCACCCCTAGACCCCGCAAGCTTCATCATGGGTGTTTCCATAACAACATCAAGAGTTCCAGGTCTTGAATCATAGATCCTAGCCATAACTGAAACAATTGGAGAAACAGAAAACACAAGAGTCCTTACTGTCTCGAAAGATAAAGGGACCATAAGTTGACACTCGTATTTTTGATGTAATGAAAATGTTGACATGAAGCGGGAGTCCAGTGGAAATGTGGGCAACACAATGGTTCTTTTGGCTCCAGACTTGAAGTCAATGTCCACATATGAAGTATGGCCTCTATCAATGGCCAAAATCCGCATGGATCTACCTTTCCTCCAATCACCCATCTCCCACTCCCAGAACTCCTCATCAGGTTGGACTCCAAATGAACAGTTTTTAGTAATTACAGGTGTTACTTGGTGTATATTAAACTGGAAAAGCTTATGTGAAGACAATATTGTTTTACTCGACTGGTGGTGCCGCTTCAAATTCTTACCAAACCTTGTATGGAGATGCCCACATAGATAAGCTGAAAGAGAGTGCTTGAGGAAAACATCTTTCATGGTTTTCTGAGACTCTGATGATCCTGAGAACGAAAGTGGAAAATGCCCAAAGGCTATCTTAGTTACAGGCTTTTCTATCTGTGAATCCCATTGAGATAGTTGCGAGTCCACTTGGTTTAAGAGTTGGTCGGTTGGATGCCCAAAGAGATTAGTTGGTCCTCGTAAACCAGAAGATGTTGTGCTGTCTACTCCAACAAATAGATGCTTAAGCTCATTTGTCTGGAAGAAAGGACAGAAGGAAAATATAAATTGAGAAAGTAACAAGTATTGGAAGCTTTGTAAACAAAGCAACACATCTTAGCCAACGTACTGAATATTATTGTTACTATTATTATTTTGGAAATTCACAACTGGAGGTGCAGCTTGAAGAAGTCCTTATAGTATTGGTTCACCTGAAGCCATAAGTGCCATGGTTTTCAATACAAATCTCAGCACAACAGGAATGCTTACTTTTTTAACTTTAAGGTAGTTTGAAGGTAACAAGCTTAGTGAAACTTGATGGAAAAGAAATGGGATTTCTTGTGTATTTTGAAGATGATTTCACTAGTAGGGAGAAATAAAATGAAAAAAAAGAAGAACAAAATAATAATGATAAAAAAAGAACACAGAGAGAATGCTACTAGAGATCAAAACTTCAAAAAAAAAAATGATTCAAGGTTCAAATTCTCAATAGAAGAAACATCTGAAGTTAGTGCTAGAAGCACATGGTGGTCAGCAGAAAAAAAAAAGTGTAGAAAATACACTAAACACAAATGAACTTCAAATAGTAGTAGTCTAACTTCATGCATGATAGTGAGTATTTACATTTACAAGTTTATCTAAAGAGAATGACTGACCTCAACTGTGACACTGTTGACATTTTCTTTTCTCCCCAATTGTCCATTAATGCTATACTTTGAAAAGTAATCAAATGAACCACCAACAACCGGTACTCCAAAATTATCATGATTTCCTCTAAGATCATAGAAGATGCTCTTATCGAGTCCACTTTGTCCCACAACATCTTCCATTATGTTATGGTATTCTACCCATTCATCTTGGTTCTGTTTCATTATTAACAAGTCCTCACTTTTCCCATCTGGTAAAAGAAAGAAAGAGAGCACATTGTATGAGAATAGTCATCCAGCCTATCATTCTGATTAAGACAATGCTACACATCAATTATAAAACATAGTGCCAAATGAAAAAGGGTGCCATTATTCAAGCAGTAAGATCTCAACAGAAGGGACCACAACACAAATTGATTGTCAACTATACTTTTTTGCAAGTAGCTAAACAACATCACCACCAAGAATACTCATAGGCTATGATAGAACCCTGAACTAAAAGAAAAACAAGAATCCATGTTAAAAAGGATGGAAGAAAGTAGCAGAAAAGAGAGGAACCATACCACTAAAGCTAGTAAACTACCGATGCTAAAAGCGCAATGGCTTATTGGTACCCAATAAGGCTATTGTTTAATCACAAATGCTATGCCTCAATATCTTTTTTCCCTTAATAAGAAATGACAAACTGAAAATCTCAAGACTGTTTCTTCATGCTTAACATATGCTGTCTTAAGATTAGTTCTCTCTTTCTCGAGTACAATACACACAAGCAAAAGCCAGCTTCTAACTAAAAGAGAGTATGGTTTCTCTAGATAGTAACACAAAGAACTGATCAGTATGTCATATAACAGTTTCCCATACATTGATCCAAAATACAAAAAGAAAAGAAGAAAGAGTAAGCAATATTCCCTTTGCAGATAAAAGAGTAATTGATTTAAAAGTGGAAAATAGAGTGGAAGGAAATGCAAATAAGAAAGTAGGGAAATAGGAAAATGGTAGTAATGATACCAGTGAGATCACCAGTGATGAGGATAAGGGAAGGGTTTATGATGCGAAGAGCAGGGCCGACAATGTTCTTAAAGTCCAGAGCTCTGTTTGGGTGATGGACGCTGAAGTGGAGATCAGATAACTGCACAACCCATATCACCGATTCTGGTCCTCCTTCCACCTTTATCACTTTTTCCTCCGCCTCTTCTTCTTCTACAAGTGAAGAAGTGGGCATGGTTGCCATTGCCAAGAGAAGGCATAACACCATCAGCAGCACAATATTAGTACCCATCTCCCCCAAACCCAGTCCCCGACCCGCAGAATTGCTGTTCTAAATTCTAATTGATGAATCCAACAAACCCAGCTTTTGTTACCATCTTAATTCTGACAAAATTACTCGCAAGATAGAAAAGAGACGATTCTCTCTGCACGTGTAAAACATTAGCCAGTAGTATTTCGCCACCTGGGATATGAGGGTTGGTAATATTTATTTATTTTTTATTCGATTTTAACTATTTTTGGTGGGTTTGCTTTGCTCTCTATTTTCTGCCATTTTGTGTTCTACCCCGTCCTTCACTCTCTCTTTCTCTCTCTCTCGCTTTTACTCACATGTAGAGCTTCAACCCCAAGGCCTGTAACTTGGTTTCTCATTCAAGGTCAATCATTTATGCTTTGTTTTGGTGAACTATAACTACAAGAACTTGGGTCTGTGATTCAATTCGATTCCTTGGAATATGTTTGGTGTAATTAGCAATTGTCTCATTGAAGGTCTAACCCTTTAAGATGTTGTATTCATGTGAAAGATTTGAGTGGAACTCCACCATTCTCTTGAATTCGTTGAAACTCTAATCCAGTTGTTCAATTCCTGTTAACAGTTCATGGCCTCTCAAGTTGGGGCAAGGATGCTGCTGCTGCCAGGTTTACCAGCGGCGGAGTATGAATTCTTCTATGAAAGATCATGCATCCTCACACCATGTGCAGTGCCGAAGTGGAGCAGGGAGTCGAGCATTGGTGTACACTTATCAAAGATTGGCATGAAGTTTTCACCTTCTCTCCGAAATCGGTACATTTTAAGACTTGATTGTCCGAAATCCTTGGTTTATTAACTGAACTAAAACTTAGTCACTTCCCGTTATTTCTTGGTTTATTAACCCTTAAGTTAGAAATTGTAAGTGTCCCAAAATTGCTATCTTGTTAAAATTTTGAAATCTTCTTATGCTTTCTCGTACTGCTATGTTGCTCCAATATTATCCACAATATTTATTTATTACCCTATTGATTTGTAGTTGAAATATCCAATTGTGACAATTCCTTTAACAGCATGTCTTGATGGGGAGAAGAGGAGGGAAGAAGTAAGTGGGGGGAAAGCAGAACCATGTACCTTCCTTTGAAACACTATGCTGCACGTCTGACAGTTGAATCTAAAACTTAATGACAAACTAGGCCTTAGATTGGAGAAAATTCAAGTTGTAAAGCCAATTGTCACATTAACTTACACGGCAACATGGAGAGCCCAGGCTCCTGTCCTCACTAAAACTTAAGGACAAACATTGTTGAGCTGTTGATGCGCTATTAGATGGTTGTAATTTTCATGTTATCGGGACTCGAAGATGGTTTAGGCTGCAAAATGTGCAATTGGTTTTTGAAACTTATTTTGGCTTTCTTTAGCTGCATTAGTCATGACTTTGTCAGTTACTTGGCTTATGATACATTCCATCTTATTTAGATGGTTTTCCTTTATTCTTTGCTCCATTCAATTTTGAAATTCTTGATATTATGTAATGGTACATTTTCTGTTTTTATGAAGTCTATTAGATGGACTTCTTGTTTTGTTCTGGTAAACCTCCTTTATTGTTTTCTGTAATATGAGATGCCTATTGTTATGTTCTAGTTAACCTTCTTTGTTTCTATCCTCTCATGGAAAGTGGCATTATACATCCATAATTATGATTGTGACACCAACGGGCGCAGTCAAGAGGGCGAGGACTCAACTGACTGCCCTCAACTGGCTTCCCTCAAGATCTTGGTTTTGAGCCTTGGGGGAAGCAGTTGCTTTAAAATACATACCACTCGCGGGTGATGTATCAAAAAAGTTATAGTTGTGACGTGGAATTTTTTCTTGGAAATTTCATTTTGCATATTTATTGGTCCCTCCACTTTCTTATTTACTTAGATGCATTTTATTTTTAGATGACCAAGTTGGCATGTGCTGCTGCTGCTAAGTACGCCATGCTGTTTTCTTCTATGATCAAAATAATGATGTTATTTTGTCTTGAAACAGGTTTCATATTGGAAGAGATGGTTGGAGAATATCCCTTGCTTTAGACACTGGTGGTATACCTGGAAACGGTGGACAAGACAGTTCTAATGGTGATAGCCCTGGTCTTGGTGGAACTCGGTTGGGCAGGATAGTGAGTGCAGGAGGCAGACAAGTAATAGAGAAGCTGAATTCTAGTAGAAAGAACTTCCCGATGAAGATATTTCTTCTTCTATTAGGTTTCTACACAGCTAACGCGTTGGCAACGATACTTGGGCAGACAGGCGACTGGGACGTGTTGGTCGCTGGTATTGTGGTTGCAGCCTTTGAGGGGATCGGTATGGTCATGTACAGAAAGCTCCCTTTTTTATCTACTAGGAGTAAGAGACTGCAGTCTTTTGTGGAAATGGTGAACTATTGGAAAGCTGGGGTGTGCTTAGGTCTGTTTGTTGATGCTTTCAAGTTAGGTAGTTGAGATCTGTCATGATGCCATTTCTTTGTTTTTAAGTTTTGTGGTAGTTTCAGCGGTCGGAAAACCTCTTCTTGTTCTTGTCGGGCTGATGATGTAACTTGGAATCTGAGAAGTGTAGGGCTGAAGAAAATGTCAAATGCGTTTAAAGCATAGGCATTTCAAAATGGTAGCGGTGCTCTTTCTTGCTTTTGCTTTCTTTCCTCTTTTGGAAGCTAAGTACTGTGTTAAGGCGGTGGGATGGCATCATTGATACTGAAATGGGATAAAGGAATTGCACAAATTGGCCATTTTTTTTTGCAAATTCCTTGCGCCTTCTTCAAGATTTCTTCTAGCATTTAGTATCCTAGCAGAACACGTGTCTAACTCACGTTTTTCTGTTTCTTCTTTTTTCCCCTTTAGTGGATATGTCATGGTATTTTATTAGTTGCTACGTTTCTTATTAAATGAAACGATGACAACACAATTTGCTCAAGGAATAAGATAGACTTTTAGACTATTATATATTATTTTAATTAAACACAAATACCTTTAGTTACTTCTAGACTAAGGGCCTGTTTGGCGTTCCGGTTCTAATTGGAAAAGTGATTCTGAAAAAGTGCTGTGTGGAAAGTACTTCTGAAAAAGTGCGGTGGGAAACGAGAAATTGTTTTATGGTGTTTGGTAAAAATTGCGGTCAAAACTATGGTTGGAATGTAAAATGACCATAAAGGATATAAAACCCATTTTAAAAAAATTAATAAAAATAGAAAAAATGGATCTAGAATTACTTATCTTGAGATGGAGATTTTATTGTGTTAGTTTTTAATTTATTTTGTTCTATTATATAAAGTAAAAAAATGAAATTAAAATGAAAAAAGATAAAAAAGAAGGAAAGAGACCGCAAACGCAGCAACTGGTGCTGCACTGGAGCATTTTGCCCCATTTGATGCCGCAGGCAAAATTGCCTTCATTGGAACTGGGCTTCTTGAGAAGCCCAGTGAGCATTGGTGTTACCAAACACCAATTGCTCCGTTCAAGGTTGGGGAAGCACTTCTTCCAACCTAACCTTTAATGCCAAAGGGGCACTAAGAAAACTATAAATGCACTCATTAGGATTTGGATTTGGATTTGGATTTGGATTTGCATTTGGGTATGGGCCTGCATTCGCATGTGACTATGCGACCACGATAATTTAGTAGCATCACATGATTCCCATCTTTCAACTAATCCATTTCCTCCCTTCCAAACACATCACCGCAGCACTCACTCACCAGTCACCACCAGCAACAGCAAAAACTTCACAAATCTGCAGAACCCTAAAATCTGAACTCAAGAAATCAGGATAAACCCGTAAAAATGTCCAAAATGGTACCGATTGACCTACTCACCGATATATTCCGGCAACTACCTGTCGAGACTCTCTTGCGTTTCCGATGCTTATCCGTACCACTCTGTTCTTTAATCGACAATCCACATTTCATTCAGCTCCATCTCTCCCATTCCATCGCCACCAAATCAAACCACTCCGTCATCCTCAAAGATTGGAATCTCTACACCCTCGATTTCGATTCCCTCAACTCAGCTTCCACTCTCGACTTACCTTTTTACCCCTCTGCTGGCACTGAAGTTGTTGGCTCCTTCCATGGCTTGGTTGCCTTGCGCAACTGGGAGCGAAATGTTTCTCTCTACAACATCTCTTCCAGGAAGTTGAAACGCGTAACCCCATCGGATATCGACGGCCCGCGGGATTCCAGAACTGGGTATGTGTTTTATGGTTTTGGTTTTGATTCCACTGTCAATGATTTTAAGCTGGTAAGGATGGCTCCTTTTTTCGGTGGATGTGATGACGACGATGATGCCGAAAACATCCCCTCGTCTTATGTTGGTATGGAAGTTAAGGTTTTTAGCTTAAACACTAATTCATGGAGGAAGGTTCTTGACTTGCCTCACTACCTTCGCTACTTGCACAAACCGCTTTATCAGGTGCTGCATAAGAGAGGATATGGTGTTTTAGCTGGCAACGCCTTGCATTGGGCCTCACCGCAATGGCCGGAACTAGGTTTGAATAATTCTATCGTTGCTTTTGATCTTGGGGCTGAGGGGTTTCGCCTGGTGCCGCAGCCCGAGTATGATGGTAAAGACCGGCGTTTTCAGGTCGACGTGGGTGTGTTGGAAGGGTGTTTGTGTGTGATGAGCAATTACATGTGTGTGTATGTTGATTTGTGGGTGATGAAGGAGTATGGAGTCAAGGAGTCTTGGACCAAGCTGCTTTCACTTCACGAAACTAATTGCATTAAAACTAGTATTGTGTTCTTGAGACCCTTGATTTATTCCAAGGATGGTGCTCGGGTGCTATTGGAAGTGAATGATCAAAAGCTGATGTGGTTCGATTTGAGAAAGAAGCGTGCCCAGTTCGTTAAGATCCGTGACGGTCCTAAATCATTTGGTGCTGAGGTGTACGTTGAAAGCCTTGTTCCTCTTGATGATGACATTAGAAATGAGCAGATAAGGAAGCAAGAGCTAGAGGAGATGGAGCGAAAGAATGCAGATGGGAAGAAGAGGTAAGATATGGGTTGAAACCTCGTATTATTATCATCCCCAGTTAATGTGATCTGAATTAATTAAGACTTGTACCTGAGTTTCATGATTATACTTGGTATATCTACTTAATTTGACAAAAGAGAGAAACATAAAGACTTGTTTAATAACATTTCTCTATAAATCTAAGGTTTTTTTCCCTAAAGCTATATAACAAATGGACAGAAGGGAAAGTTGTATGTCTGTTGCTTGTGTCCTTAACTTTTCCTTTAGGTTGACAAGTCAATGCATGAGGTCAATTTATTTTCAATCTCTTGGTCCCAAGTCAATGTATAAAAGGTCAATCTGTTTTCCATTGTGGATGCCAAGTCATTGTTTTCCTTTAGGCTGACACATCAGCTTGAACAGTGAAATGACAAGTCAATGTGTAAGGTCAATCTACAGTATTTGGTTCTCTGGTGATGTTGGGGTTTATGTGCTGCCAGGAAGATACTATTCAGTTATATTGTTTATACTGATTCAGAAACTCATCCGTTTTTTTCTCAGGGATGATTTCTTATCTGTCGGTTTCAAGCTGAAGTTGTAATTATTGGTCACAGGGAGAGGTAAGCTGACAAGGGAATAGCATTTGAGTTGAATGCAATTATCATGTTGGCTGGCCTAAGCCAAATCCTTAATGGTTTGGATCTCTTCGGCATTCTGGTGGGATATTCCAAAGAAAATCGGGAAACTTGAAAACTATGTTGCTGTGAGTATAATGCTGCCTTTGTTTTAAGAAGCCAAACCCACACAAAATGGAGCAAATTTGGATGTGGTGCGTGAGGCTTGATGCGGTTTAATCCGTTGGCTAGAGATGAGGTAGTGTATGAGCCTAGATTCAGGAAAGTGATATAGCAATATTTAGTACTGTATACATCAAGCTTTGACCATGAAAAAGAATGCAAGGTTTATGTAGGATTATATACCAGGTTAGTTTTTTTTTGTTATCTATTGTATGAACATGTTTTTCCATTCTTGATGTGTTAAGGGCTGAAAAGGGAATCCTTCGAAAGAATGTGATAGCAAGGAATACTGGATACGTGTTTCTATAAAATAAGTTGGCCTCTTTGCTTTTGTACTTCGATTGGAAACCTGTTTAGAAACCTATTATAAATTCACCAGGCTAATACAATGTTTGTTGGAAGGTGGAAGTGTCTGGTTGTTCTGTTTGTTTTTGTCTGTCAGTTCAAGTAAATTGAGCAAAATGATGAATCTTGCAGAAAGCTTTGATTTATATTATTCTCCAAACAGAAGTCAAGTTTATGAATTTCAATTTATACACAACTTGTGCAATGACAATTTAGCTTTCTGTAGTTTGTTTGTTCTCTGCAATTAGTTGTTAATAAAAGAGGACTCAATTTCTATGGTGATGAGCAAGTAACTAATCAACTCCAGGAGGATAAAGGAAAGAGAGGAAAAAAGAAATTGTAGGGGCTATCACGGTGGGAGTGTTTAAAAAAGAAATTGTAGGGGCTATCACGGTGGGAGTGTTTAAAAAAGAAATCAAAATATTGGGTGATAGTATTAAAAAAAACTGTGTATTGATGAGTTTATAAATCAAGGTACTTTTTGTCCCAAGGAGAGTTAGATCTTGTTCGAAAATAAATCTTAGCTCAAGAAAAGAAAAACTAAAGAAATTGTAATTTAGTAGATTTTTTGCGAATAAAAGTAATTCTTAGAGAGTATTTATATCTCAAATTTCAAGACATAAATGTGGTAACCAGGGCGGGTCGCCCAAACTCGTCCCGCGTTGACTTAATACTAGCCCGGGTTGACCAGGTCCGTGCTCAAAACTAGCCCAAACCCGAGCCTCAAACTAATGCCCAAGCCCGTGCCCGTCCCTGCCCAAGCCCGTGCCCGTCCCCGCACAATGCCCGAGCCCCGGCCTTGCCGTCGACCTTGCTACTCTTCCGTAGAAAATAAATCTACACATTAGGGGTGTACACTGGTTTAGTCGGATCGATTATAGGTCTAACCTGTTACCGCCCGTCCGTAATTTAGTAGGTCGGTTCGAGTCAGGCACATATAACCACGGGTTAGCGGGTGTGATGGGTCGGATCGGTTATCCGCGATATGGCGGGTTATCGGTTATATTCTGGGCCTAAAATAATGGGTCGGACTTTTAAAAAAAAAAAAAAAAAAACCAAATGAGTTTTTGTTTTACCTCCTTTCTTCCTCCTAATGGGCCAAACCCCAACCCAAACTAAACCTAAATCAAACACAAAATCTTATCCTCCTCTCCCTCTCCACTACCGCCGGCCAACTTCTTCTCCAAATTTCCTTATCTCCTATTTTCAATCCGACTCAACCTGAAATTAAAACAAAACGACAGAAAAACCCAACAAACAAACAGAGAAAAGGAAAAAAAGGAAAAAACAGAAGAGTGAAGAGATGATGATGATGACGGATATGTTAAAATGGGGAAGAATTTAACCTTCTCCTATGCTTGCGTGGCTGCCGAATTGGGAGGAGGGAGAACGGTGGTGCTGCGGCGGTGACGACGGTGGGAGATGGTCGACGACGATTGGGAAGATGGTGGTGATGGGTGAGCAGATCGGGAGTGGTAATTGAGAGATCGAAAGGGTGAAAGCGTGAGGCGGAGAGGGAGCTGAGAGTGAGAAATCTGTGCTTGTGTTTGTTGGTGCCGATGATGAGGCAGAGTGTGTGTGTGTGATGGTAAGGCAGAGAGTGAGAGATTGAGTTGTTTTTCAGATCAAGAGTAAGCCCATTGGACTAACCGGGCAGTGATGTGTGTATGGGATTGGGATTGGGATGGAGAGAAGAAGGAAATCGGGTGGAGGGGGTCAAGGGAGAGGACGACTTTGGCGATGGAGGCGAGGAAATCGAGCAGTGATGTGTGTACGGGATTGGGATCGGGATCGGATGGAGAGTAGAAGGAGATCGGATGAAGGAAATCGGGTACTTAGGCCTTAGGGTTAGGAAATGGGGCGGGATGGGAAATGGGAAGGAAATGTCATGTGTACACTACTTACTTAGGGTTATGGTTAGGGTCGGGTCGGGTCGGGTCAGTTTTTTTGCGATTTATGCAGAGGTGACCCACGAACCAACCCACAATAAATTGGCGGGTCAGTTATGTATCTGTATATGGGCGGTTATTCATTAAACAATATGTTTTGACGGGTCGGGTCGGTTCGAGTTGGCGGGTCAAATGTTCATCCCTACCACACACCATCATCTTGATCCCTTAACAAAATATAAGTGGCAACCTCTTCATTTTTTAGTTCCTTTTTCCAACAATAATGCACATTATCCATTATTTCCCTCCATCACTTCTATTAATTTTGAAACCTAAGAAAATAAATCCACACAACAATAACACCATTCTTCACTGTCTCATCATCCACCTCAACTCCCTTTCCTCCGCTCCGATTCAGCCATTTGAGCTTCCTTATTACTGGCCGACAACCACGGTATCCCAACAGTGCCACACTCCTTTCCTCCATAGTGGCTACTGATTGGATGCTTATTTTGTACATTTTCATCATCTATTTTACCTCTTTTTAGATGATGATACTGCTAATTTAGGCGTATTCTCTTCCTTTTTGCAGAAACCAGACAGAAGAACCAAAGAAAAAAGAAAAAAGAAAGGAACAGAAATGCCCATAAAAGAGAGCAAAAAGATGACAGTGGTGATCAAAGCATTGAATTAGAAGGAATAGGTCTCTTCCCTAGGTTTAGGAGAGCACACATCTGCAATAGACCTAGGAAGCTGTCAACGGGACAAATGGGCCAGTGAAGTGGGCTTGGCCGCAAACTAAGGCAAAGCGTGCTAACACTCCTACATTCGACAGAAGACTTCCAAAAGGTGTTTCAAAGCTGTAAAACATCCTAAGGGATGAGAATAGTTTGTTTATGTATTTATCTTAAATTCTAGGAAAATAAGAACAAAGATAAACACAAAGTTAATCTTTCCTAGTTTATTAGAAAGAGAGGAGTCGGATTTGGAACGATCCTATCTCTTCTTTCTCGTTCTCTCTGCAACTAGACTTGGAACTCCATTGTTTTGCTCTCCTATTGAATTTTAATTTATTTTATTATATTTGTCTCTAGCTAAGTAAATCGTTCCTGGTAAAGACTCTAAGGTTCATGATTCTAGTATTGTGAGGTCTAAACGAATTTAATCAATTCTGAATTTCATATTTCTTCCCTTCTGATTTCTTATCATTTATTTATTTATTTAAGAGTGATCAACTTAACTTTTAAACTTGAATAATTACAACTTTTCCTAATAACTTTGGGTCTACATTGTTAGAAGGAATTCATAAGCAACTAGCTTATGGCCACTTGAAACTCTTAGTGAACGAGCTGGACTCAATTAGAGAAAAAGAATAATTAGGTTATAGGGGCAAGTGTACTGATCCCTAGGCCTAGGAATGGTCTCTCCCTGTTTTTATCAACCAACTAGTTAAAATCCTATAAGTGAACCTTAAGATTACTAAGAAGGTCAGGGTTCTTAATAAATGGTCTCTTTAAGAAACTTGATTAGGAGGAGAGTAGGAAGTCAAAATGAGCCTGAATTCTATAGCTACCCTATGAAACTCAGTTTTAAACATCTTTGCGTCAATGATCAATATATGTGAATTATGACCTTAGGTATGTCTTTATTGGAAATTTTCTATCATCTGATCATATTTATCATTTGTTTATCTTCATCTTGTTTTAAGCTTACCCTGTGGATCGAACATCTTACCATTATTTGCAAATCTTTGTAGTTAATAATAAGTTGAATTTATTTTTGACGGTTCCGACAACCATCACTACCTCGATGACAGTAGATCCCAAGCCCTGCATCCTCGCAAGTCAGGAATCATCGCGTTTCCTGCTTCAATTCATCGCAGACGTGCCATTTTGTTGCCTTCCTGGTTGTCGTCTCCTATCAGGTTCAACTTTCGAGAAGCAGATTTGATTGAATAGGTCTAAGAAAGTGTATAGGTGAGAGTGAGAGGGAGAGGTGGATAAGGTGTGTGTGGTGTTCTCTTTCTTCTCATTTGATTTTACTTAATTATTCACCCAAGAATTGATCTAATCAAACTAGATGCAGAGATATGCAGAAAGAGGGTTGGAAAAAAATGAGCGCATAGCCTGAGATATGTACGAATGAAAACAAGCCCCAAAAAATTAAGCCCAAAAGCCTGGAAGCCCTTGAGGGGTAAGCCCGACCTGGCCCTCTTGGACTTAGGTAGGGCTTGGATTTTAAAAATAAAAATCTAAGCCCGATCAAGGGGCCTAAAAGCTCGCCCAGCCCGTCTAATGCCCAGGCCTAAAATATGGGAATCAATTCCCGACACTTGAAAATATAAGGATCTGTATAGGACAATTATACAAACATAGGCAAAACACAAAACACAAAACACAAATCACCTCTCCATTAACACCAACCAACTACCGTCCATCTCGCCGCACTACAGCTTTCGCAACCCTTCATCTATTCACAGTCATGCATCGCAGATAGTCGAAGCCAATGAGCCATCATCACGTTTGCCTTCTTCCTTTGTGAATCTTCACTTTATCCATATATTCGTTAACACAGTACAACAACACCCTTTTTTTCTTTTCTCTTTACCGCTTGCAATTCCAGCGCCAACCCTACGCCGCTCTGCCTTCTTCCTCTCTTTCTCTCTTTTTTCGGTCTGATCGATGCCAACCACTGCGCCTCAAGATCCGTTCAACCATAGTTCTATGCCTCCCTCCTTCTCTGTTTGCCAATAGCCACGTCCTCATGTTTCACTTCTCAAATTCCATGGACAATTGGTTACATGAGAATTGATGTTATTTTTCTTGTTGTTAGTTGCCAATGGAATAAAGTTGATTTGTTGATAGATTGTTTAAGGAGGGCTTGAGTTCTAGTGAGATGTAGTGAAAATAATTGAAAAGTTTACAATTGTTAATAGTATGAAGATTTGGTGATAGCTAGACTAAATTCTCAACTATTGATAGATCAATGAATTTTCAATCAAGGTTTTCATACCCGAACTGAGATATCAACCCGAATAGGGGTAGGGGTTAGGGGTCAAGGGTCAACTAGATGCAAATCGGGATCGAACTAAATGCGACTCTAAAGTCAAATATGACCTAAAATTTGTAAATTTATATGTATATATTAAAATGAAATGAAAATATTTAAAAGTTAAGAGTTTTAAGATCTCATAAATATAGAAATGAAACATAACATCAATGTCTCACAAATCCAAAATTAGATCCTAAATAGTTAATAAAATTCTAAATTGGACACGTACGAGAAAGTAGAAATGTCTTTCCATAATTAAAAAAAATTACAAATCATATTAATGATCAATGATTCAATAATTTGCATCATCTTGAAGTACTAAGGGTGGGCTATTTGTGCTTGCATTGCCAATTTCACCAACTCCAATTCCAAATGATGATACATAACTCCTCCAAGGATGATGATGATGAAAGGTAAAAAAGGAAGGGGCAGAAGAGCATGGAGATTGGATAAGAGTGAGGCGTTGAGGGACCGTCTGCAATAAAAAACCCTAATTATGTTCTTTAAAAAACAACATCGTTTCAATTTCATTTTTAAAACTCACTTCATCAAACTTGCGTGACCCTTCAACCCATTTCCGGGTTGGTTGGGCATCCGGGTTTTGACCTAGGTTAGGGTAGAGTTTTTCAAAATGGGGTTTTACCCCAAAATCCACTTGGAAACCCACCCGGTCAGACCATATTGAGTTTCAAAACCTTGCTTTCAATTATTTATCTATTAAAACAGACAGTAAAATTTGAAAGTATATTTAGTTTGTACATAGGCATGATACACATGGAAATAAAGATATTTGATGTGATAATACTCCCTCTAGCCCGTTTTATATGTCGTCCTGGCTCTCAAAAGCAGGCACGATTTATATGTCGTTCTCGGCGTCCCAGGCACTCAAAGACGATGCTGCCCCTGCCATTGCTTGGTGTGTGGACGATGGCGGATTCGGCGTGATGGTGTGGATGATGGCGGCTTCGGCGTGGCTCAACGATCACGTCGTTGCCTGTTGGTTTGAAAATCAAATTTGGGAAAGATGGGGGGAACAACAGATTTTTCTTTATTAATACCACCACCATCAATTCGGTAAGCATCACTCCCACTTCCTTAAATTCACTTTATTTCAGAGTAAAATTAGGGTTTTCTATTCCTAAATTTAACAAATGGAGGGCGTTGATTATTGGTTGGATTCGCAGTTTGACAGCTGCGTGCAGTTTGATGATTCGATGGGCATGTTTGTCCCGGATTCAATTGAAGTGGAAGGGTCTGAAGGTGATGACGACACGGCTGAAGAAATGGCCATCGTGGAAGACACCCACAATAAGTAAGGGGTCATCGTGGATGAAGAAATGGCCGCTGCGTCTGTTGAATATGATGCACCTTGCTCAACTGTTCATGAAGCGGTGGAAGATCTGTTCCCCATCGCCGGTGCTGTAGATGAGATTCCAGATTTCCAGCATGTGCCACGGTCATCCACCTTGCCATGTGAGTCTACTCTCACAAAATACCTTCTTCCTGACTTAAATCTGCCTGCAAGTGGGGATGATGTGCATACAATGGAAAGGTTGATTGACAGAGATTTTGACCCTAACAAGTTGCCTATTCGAGGTATGTTTGCTTGTAAGAATGACCCATTCTATGAGGAGAGTTCCATCCAAATGCTGCGTATACTTATGCCAGATTACTATTGAGAATTAGGGTCTTTGATATACTCCAACAACTGTTGTATTTTGGGTCTTTGATGTACATAAACTGCTGTTGTATTTTGGGTCTTTGATGTGTACTGCTGTTGTATTTTGGGTCTTTGATGTACATAAACTACTGTTGTATTTTGGGGGGGCCGGGTTTGTAAGCCACTGTGGTAGAATTGCAACTCATCTTGTATTGTTTTCCACAAAATGAATGAAATTGCGTACATTGAGGTAAAATTAGGAGGACATGAGCCATTGTTTGATCCATTTTGTCCAGATGATTGGATTTGTGTGGATGTGTAGAATGTTATTTGTGTGGATTACGTAGGAATTTTAGTCCTATGCTTGTTAAGTCATTTTATGCAAATATGGTGAAAAATAAGAATTTTCAGGACCCTGCTCAATGTGCTATACCTGTATACAAGCCTGTAAGAGAGTGTTGCAGAGGTTTGTGCATACTGCCACTGAAGTTTTTTCTTCTACCTCCCCATGAATAACTTCTACCATCAGTATTTTACATGCTGCAGTGTTGAAAATTTCTAGTTTTATAAAAACTGGTTTGTTGACTTCACAGGTAGCTCTATTTTGGGCATGCATGGGAGGAATTGTGCTATATCTTCTATGATTTGCGGAAAAAAAGAAAATCTTGCTGTCTAATTAACTGGCATGTGCTTCTATATTTTGATGTCAATTTCTTTCTACTAATGATTGAGCAGTAGTGAATCATGGATTTATGATAGTTGGGGTAAATTGTGTCATACCTCTTGGGGATGTCCTGCTCTCTCGTTTATATACTTTACTCATTTCTTGATAAGGTCTTTACTCAATTAAAAACTTCATTTCTTTTTATATTGTTTTATTTATGTTGATTACTTTTCCTCAGGGAGAGGTCCTTCTCAACCTGACTCCTATGGCTGGAAGATTCAAGAGGAGTCGAATCTTCAAAAGTACAAGGTATTTGTTTTTCTGAATTTCTCTATTAGACAGTATTATCCCTGAATTTGGCTGATTGTGGCATGCTGCAGGAGGAAAAGCAAAGGGCGTTGTTGCAACTGCAGTAGAAGGTGATGAGTGATAAGCCACAAGAAGAGCCTGAAGTGAATTCTAAAAAGGTTTGGGCTGCTTATATCCAAGATTTCTTTCTCCACATACTATCAAGGATTGTATTCTGTGCACATTTGAGTAGATTTAGGAAGCAATACTTCTCATTAATGGTCCATAAGATATATGTACATATCTAATAAGAAGTGACTTTTGGGTTTCTTTATATTTCACAATTTCATGAGTTAGGGATGCTCTTTTGTCCTTTGGCAAAGTAATTTGCCATTCTGATTTCTGACTTCTATGTACGAAGTCTGAATTTCATTGGATAACGCAAGTTTTCTTATATTTTGATGCCAAAATAGTTTACTAAAGCATCCTATTAACTTTTATCATAGATCCCATCCATGCAGGTCATGTCCCTTGCAGTGACATTTCTATTTGCAACTTTTTTTTCTGATGCACAAGCAACTTTTCATGTCTATGTGCTCTCCTTAGAGTCTTGCTGAAATAATGAAGCTGTTGTTGCATTTTCAAATTTGGTTAGTGAAATAAAAAGGTCACAATTCTATGTGCAGGTGCGGTAATAGACTTTGAAACCAATATCAAATTATTACTTTGTTTGTTACAGGATTACTTAGTTTCATCAATCAAGATGAGGTATCCTGGTGGCGGTAAGAGAGGCCAACATTCAGTGTCAAGACTAGGGAATGAAGAGAAGGTGACAGACAACAATAATTCATTTTTCTTCCAGCCATAGGAGTTGTGAATTGCTTGTAGATCTGTTATTTTTCCTGGATTGCTCGCAGGAGTCAGCGTTCTTGAGACACTTGCAGAGCTGACACTTTTTATATTGTTTTACTTATGAACCTTTCTGGATATTGTTTTACTTCTCTTCATTCACTGAATTTCTCCTGAACATTTGTAACATGAGACACTTGCAGAGCTGATCAGCACATGTTTCACAGGCCAAGGAAAGCTCCAAGCCTTGTAACACACGAAAATAGGAAGAAAAGATGAAGAACAAATCAGAGGAGCTGATCTGCTGAGAAATGATGAAGCTGCTTCAAGAACAGCTGATGGTATTTCAATGGAGGATGATGGATGATTGTGGGAGATAGCTTGTTGATTATCAATGGAGGAAAGAAGGAGAGCGCAGTGGATGATGCATGAAGTTTAGTTAGGAAAAGTAACTGCTTGTAACAACTTGCATTGAACCTGAATGTTGTATTGCGTATTCATTGAATAGCAAAATAAAAGTGAGCTTGATTTAAAAGAAATACAAGGCTGAATTCTTTATTCTAGATACTGCTTGCTTTATAGTACTACTCAGCTGGGATATTTAGCAGCTACTAACATACGGAGTAGCTAATTAACTTCTAACTGTAACTAATTGACTGCTAATTGACAGCTAACTCTTGACAGCTAATTGACAGCCAAAGAACAAAGGAATGTAAACAACCAATCGCATAAACAAAGTAAAACATTGTTTTTCATTGGATGAACAACCAATAAGCATCCAGGAATGTAAACAACCAATCGCATAAACAATGTATTTCTTGTAAACAACCAATCACATAAACAAAGTAAAACATAGTTTTTCATTGGATGAACAACCAATAAGCAATAGCTTGAACAGGTGGGAAGGCAGACCCCAAGGCAGTCAATAGCTTGAACAGCATCAACATATCATCATCATCAACATAATCCCAGCTTTCTCCATTTTCATTGTGGCGGACACTGCACACACAGGAACATAGGGAAGACACAAATTAACTGAAAACATGCACGAAGATGCTCATAAAGCAGTCAACATCAGTAGAGATTCCCAGCACATACAGACAACTCTATGATGCATCAACAAATCAAAGATTACATTGAAAACACACATCCAAGAAGCATATACCTCCAAATTTAATTTACACGTTATACAACTCAATACACCAAAGTTAATAGAGTATTTGTTCACCTATACAATATCTACTGCCCAAAATAATGATCTATAATGATCAATGCATATGCACTAACAAAAGTGGATTAATTAATTATCATTGCATTGCTTCCCACAAAAATATCCTACTGAGTTGGCTGCATACACAACCAAAATTCAAATTCCTATGCACACCAACGTACATTGTGACCTCCCCCTGCAATCATGGAAACATGAAATGGCTAATTAATGACCACAAGTCCATAAGTACACAATTACAAAAGCAGAGTAATTTAGCTGGAATACTTACGTTTTACGGGAGAAGACTGACCCTGGCTGTGGCAATGATTATTGGGTCACATGAAATGTTTGATGGAAGCAGTCCTTGCCTTTCCAAATACTCTTTACTCATGTGAGGAATTTTATAGGTGTTGGATCCTAGAATTTTTAAAATTTCTCCCATACAGCACTAGAGGGTTAGAAATATGTAATTACATTTCATATGGGAAAACTCATTGAAACTCTTTTCTATAGCTGTTACCAATTGAAGCACAGAACGAGCAGTCTCTTTTTGCTGCAGTGATTGTATAGCCCTAAAAAAGCCAAGATCTAGGACATTAAGGTCAGGGGAATTAGGTGGTTGACATTGCAATGTTACATTCAGGCCTAGTGAGCTAGCTGCCATGGAAAATTCTAAATCATCAGGCAGGATGTGTGGTTTGGCATTGTCCTGTTGGATTATGATTGTGTCTCCAAGGCTGTCTCTAGGCCATTTGTCCCTAATTGCAGGTAAAACCATATTAATCATGAAATTCCTAATCACTTCCCTATCTATCTTTTCAATTACCTTTAGTTCTAATGTACCTGCCGATCTATTTACACTAGACCTAGCAACAACAACTTCATGGACGAAAGGAAAGATTCCTATTTTGCCATCAAATATGCAACTACCATCACAATCGTACCTAGGTCTAGCTACAGCTGCTAGAAACATAACCTTTGGAATGAAGTTAGAACTTTTGATTTTCCTTACCGGGTCATCCTCGTCTGCCAACAAATAATACGTTTGCATCTTCTTTGTCATCTCGAACCATTTCTCGCCGATGTGGATCACATTGGTCATATGTTGGAAGCTCTGATCATAAGGGGTTGTAGCTGGATCAATCATCGAGAGACAATGTCTAATCCGTTGTTGTCGGTTAGCCTCTGTCAAAATAGGTTTGATGGCATTCGAATGCCGCCTGACTTCACCACCCTTCAACAGCGAGCTCACAGTGCGCCTGGACACTCCCAATGATGAGGATAGATCCCTCTGAGTGGTCCGATTACTGAGAGGAATAGTGCGGATCCTCTCCCAATCAACCCAAACCCTTTTCCTCCCACAAGTATTGACTCTATTGAGGGAAATGTCGTGAGTCCCAGACTCTTTCCCCTGTTTCCACAACCGCTAGACTGTCCGAATCGGTATGTTGAAGGCGCGAGAAACCGCAGTGGTTGACCCCTTTAAAAGCTTCCCATCCGTACTCCTTTGCAATAGACACTCATACGCTGCCAGCCTGTCATCAGCGGTCAACTCCATCCGCTGTTTCTTCGATATATGTTGACCTAAAGCACCGAAAATAAACAGAATTAGCGAAATGAAGGTAGGATTACACTAAACATAGTGCTGACTTTGAAGCATAATGTTAGATAAAGTGTATGTGCATCTGTAAGCTCACTCAGGAGATCCTGCAAGCTCATTTTAACACCACCCTTTTTTACCAAGAAGACAATGTTATCCACTGCCTGTATGTGCATCTGTGCCAATTGTCCTAATTAATTAGCAATGAAAAGCTTGACCTGTTGGAATCTATAGGTTGGACCTCATCATGCTGTAGAATTAAAAATGAAGAAATGCTCAATATATTAGGAGAATTTTGATACTGTCACTGTCGTTAAAAGCAACTAGCGTTAGTACTTAGTGCCAACTTTGCCTCCTGAAGACCATATTCTACATTTTGGCAGT